>OY757912.1:118969968-119152468 GCA_963585895.1 Sepioteuthis lessoniana | reverse complement strand
CAAATGACTGATGTTTAGTTGAATTGATCGTGTTACAAAGCGATACTAAGAACCATTTAACTTTGTTGCCATGCTAAATTGAATTGCTTGAAATAGAACTGTTTTTACATTTTACTGTGAATACGTATTAGAAAAAGATAAATGAAATCATTTAACTGTGAGCAAAAACTGAACTCGGAGGTCTTTTAAAAATCCTATATATAAAATGTGTTTAGAAATCATATATTTAATATATATGCATAAAAAGGATTTAGCCTACAATGGTTATTATGCCATCAAACCAAACCAAACTGTTTTGGAACTCGACCATTGGCCTAATGAGTTGAATGTTCGCCAATGGTTCGTGATACCGGAGTTCAATCCTCGGTCAAGTCATACTAAAGACTTTAAAAAATTGGTAGTTGATGCCGCCTTGCTTTATACTCAGCATTATAAAGTAAAGTGGGACTCTGCAGGAAATGGAGTAGTGCCCCCCCCTACACCTCATTGTAGTAGCTATTTGAAAGGGAGCCTTTGGGTCACCTTCGTCTAAGGTCACCAACTTTACTTATGTTTTATTCTTTTAACTTATTTGTGATTCATGCATTTTTCTTCAATTTTTTTCTTTTTTTTCTTTTATTTCTGTTTCTTTATTCCTCGTTTCGTTTCCTATCTATCTCCCTTCTTTCTTTCTTTCTTTCTTTCTTTTTTGTATTTATTAATATTCTTTGGTCTTTCTCTGCTATGTTATTTTTTTTCTCTTTCATCAATATATTTTGACTTTTTTTCTTCTTGACTTAACAGTCTTAATTACTTTCTCCAGTCGTCTTTCAATTATCTTTCATTTTCACTTTTACTTAAATTCAATTCCGTTAGGTTTATTTGTTCCTAAATAGTTTTCTTTCTTTCTTTTTTTTTTAACTTGTTCCATTTCTTTCTTTCTTTCTTTCTTCTTTCTTTCTTTCTTTCTTTCTTTCTTTCCACACTTTGAGTTATGTATTACATCACATCAAAATGTATACATGTGTTTGGGTGTAGTGAAAAGAGCAAGATAGTGTAAGAGAGATAAAGCGAAATATGTACATAAAGATAAGAGGTTTGGAAATTAGTTATTACAAAAAGATCTATAAACGCTTTACGTTCTCGATTCAATATAGATACATAATGATATTGATGTTTCTTTAAGATTTAGTGAAGGATTTTATTTATCTTTTCATGGCAATTTTTATAGCATTGTCTTGTGGTGTGACTTAAAAACATTTACCACAACAGAGACCCTATAAAACTATCATTCTTTTACTAAACATATCAAAATAAAAAGTTTCCTTTGTTTCTAAGTTAGAGGATCTTAAGTGTGCTGTTCTTGTGAGGATATTATGATGCAGCATTTTTTTATCGGTTATAATTACGTATATATATATATACATATATATATATATATATATATATAATATATATATATATATATATATATATATATATATATATATATATATAGTATTATTCGGTCCAGTTAAACCAGAGTTGGGAGTAATTCCTTCAGGACAAGAAAATCATTCAGGAGTTGAACATTTAAATTTTCCTGGTGGAGAGCTCAATGTAATTTTTTTACAGGGCAATATTTTTTTAAGAAAAAACCAAAGACCGGTTAATTTAGGATTATAAATTTATTTCCATCCTGTTTTTCAGTTTTTGGTGTAAACCAAAAACACGAAGAAAAATATAACAGGACTTCTTCAGATCCAATGGATAAATACAGCAGAATAGACATGTGGAGTGGAGGGGGCGGGGGAAAAGATTAAGGAGTTACCTCCTCGTTTCATTGAATTTCCATTTTTTTATTTACCTATTTATTTTATTTTCAAATTTCTTCCGTCAGTTATAATACACGGTAATTTAATTTTTTTATTTATTTGCTTAATTTATTTCATTTTCATGTTAAGTTCGATAATTAATATGTATATTATCCAATCATCCATATTATCCACATGAGAGCTCAATGTAAAATAGAATAAATCAAAATACCATGCAAATAATTATATGTATATATATGTGTGTGTGTGTGCGTGCGTGCGTGCGTGTATTTAGCTATTAAAGAAAAGAATGAAGGAATAAAAATCCAAGCTAAACATTTACCATTTTTGTTTTTTAAACGGTGTGAAACGTTTGCTGAAAGTAAAAGTAAAAAAAAAAAATCTTTAAATAAAGATAATGCTAGCCATAGTGTAAATATTAATAAAGTATAACCATAGTAATTAGCTTAAAAATAAAGAAAAATATTTTGTTTGGGTAAAACTATTTGTATTATTTTATCACTAAATTTTCAGAGAATAGCTTTATGACAAAAATATAAGCCAGTATACAAGCAGTACGCGAGAGTGTTGTAACGTGTAGTATCAGTAGTAATAGTTGTTGTAGTAGTAATAATATCAAGTTCATGTTAAAACCAACGTATACGATACATATGCAGTGCTGACATTAAATGTTTTCTTGAAAGAAAAGGATGTAGATTTTCAAAAAAAAAAAAAAAAAAAAAAGATCGAGTTGGTTGAGTAAGCATAGACAATTCCATACTCACGTTTTGTTGAGTAAGCATAGACAAATCAACACTTACTAAAAAATATTTATTTCCACACTTACTTTTATAGTATCCTCAAAATTAGCAGAAAAGGTTGAAGATTTATCTATGTAACAAGAAATTGAATTTTCAATATTTTTGTGGGAATATATTTAAAAAAAAAATTGGGGGGTTTTGATCCATCAAATTTTTACACTAGGTCAGATATGATCGTCTGCGAATATCTTGAAATTTAAAAATGAGAGCGAATGCGCCGCTTGCTTAATGGATGCAAAAATTGATACCAAAATTACCGCTCCTCGAGCCTCTCTTTTTTTTTTAATTAGCGATTTTGAATAAAGAAATTTGTTAAGTTACCATATATATATATATATATATATATATATGTGTGTGTGTGTGTGTGTGTGTGTGTGTGTGTGTGTGTGTGTATCATCATCATCAGGCCGTGACGCTAGCACGGATATTACTGACCCTCTCTCGCCGCTTCTCCCTATCTTTCATCACCTCTGGCAGGTCTTCAGGGATACATCCCGCATCCTCACATAGCTACTGAATGTATGTTCGAGCTGGTCGTCCTGCTTTTGCCCGGCCATATGTGGGGGTCCATAGGAGTACATCACTTATGAGCTCGTCCCTGTTTCTCCAGCAGTGTCCTGCATGTCTGGTTCGTCTAACTTGGATATATATATATATATATATATATATATATATATATATATATTTTAAGGTTGTTGTTTTCACCGAGTTACTTTGTGGGTATGTGTCGAACCAAGTGCAATATAATATGGAGTGTGTCAATATCTAGGATAGAGCTATTATATAATAATAATAATAATAATAATAATAATAATATATATATATATATGATCCATGGAAAATATTATGCAGCCCTGGGTTTCATGAGGTTTTTTGCAAAACAACTATCATCAGACAGTTAAGAAGATAGAATAAATTAAAAATCGAAATTGCGACAAAATTCAAACAACCGTTGGGATTTCGTTTCTGTGTGGTTGTAAGTTTGTGAGGTTATGTGTGTGTTTGCATATGCGTATATGTGTTATAGTTACGAATGGATGTGTGTTTTTATGAGGTTAAGACAGGCCAGGAACGTAGAGAGTTGGGTTTTGCGGAAATGAATTCAAATGTATATTAATAATTCGTAACATTATTTCTTTAGGTGAGTATAACTATGGAACAAAACATTATCACTTCATATCGGGGAGAATGAATAAGAATTTGATTTGTAAGCGTATATGAACGGTTGTGCTATGGTAGGCTAGAATTACAGTGGGTATAAGTAAGGTTATATTTTATTGTAATGTGTTAATGTAATATTTAGCGGGGGAATTGTATTATAATAATAATAATGATAGATAAATGAAATATTGCGTAAATATTATATACTATGGATCTCATAGGTGGTGTGGGTGCAATAAAATAATAAAAGGGTTAAATAATAGTGTGTTAAATAATAGTTATGTGCGTAATAAATTACGTAATAAATAATAATAATATTATAATAACAATAATAAATAAATGAAATATTGCGTAAATATTATATACTATAGATCTCATACGTGGTATGTGCGTAATAAAATGATAAAGGGGTTAGATAATAGTTAGTGTCTTTGTGTACTAAGATAAGGGTAATTAAGGCGTAAAAAAAATTAAGGAAATTGATTAAGGAACTACATAGCGGGTTTGGTTGGTGGTTGGAACGTTCGGGTTGTTATTTAATTGTTATATGTTTTTTGTGGATGTTGTGTGGTAAATACAATATTGTAGAAAAGTTTAGAATTTGGTAGGTCAAGTGAATGTAGAGCGTTGGAGCCTATTTTTAATGCTCGTAAAAAGTTAAAATGGTGGAGGCGTGTTGATATATTGTGTGGCGGATGGGTTGTTACTTACGGTGCTTCATATATATATATATATATATATATATATACTCGAGGTGTTAATTGGTTAGTGTGTGTGGGTTGAAGGGTGAAAGAAGGTGTTTGTTCTCATGCCTGCATTTTGAAAGGATTTCAGATTTTTTATTAGTAGGTGTTTTGTGATGGAGAGGTGATGATGACTAATTTTTCGTGGAGAAAAGAAGGCATTTTTTATGTTTTGTTGCTGGCATGTGCTTGTTTTAGTATCTCCCAGGTGATTGTGGGAGAGATGTTTGTGTCTTTTAGTTGCCATATGTTCGAGGATAAGGCGGTTTTGGATGCGTAGTTCCTGTATTTGAAAGAAAGATTATTGTTGCGGATTCGTTGTTTTATGGTCCCCTCCGTTGCACCGATGTAAAGTTTGACGGAGTTGTTTGTTTTTACCGTGGCTTTGTATATGATGTTTCTATACAGGCGTTTATTTGGTAGGGGGCATGTGCTGTTGACCCTACAATTGTATTGGTTGGAGGAGTGTGCTGTACTGTTGGTGGATGCGATTTTTTTGTTGTGTTTTTTTATCATCTGTGCCATGTTGTTTGTGCAACTGTAGCTAATCTTGATGTTGTTTTTATTAAAGATTTTGGCTAGGGGGCTATTATTGGGGAAGTGTTTGAAGATTAAGTTTAGGAAGTTCCCACCTTTATTGGATGATATGTATTTATTGAAAGGTGGGTTAAACCAAATAATGTTCCTACTTCAGTGCTTAGATTCGTTTTTTGTGGGTGTGAATTCTAGTTCTTGCTTATAACCACTGTGTTTTAATGCTTTGTCGTATATGTCTTGGTGTTTGTTAAAAGATATCGATGTTAGAGGAGCTGCTGGTTAGTCAAAGCTGCCGATGGTTATGTCGAACAGAGGGTCATTAAATTGTTTTTGTCGCATTTTCGATTTTCAATTCATTCCATCTTCTTAACTGCCTGATGATTGTTGTTTTGCAAAAAAAATTTATGAAACCCAGGGTTGCAGAATATTTTCCATTGATTAAATATATTTATATCTAATATATATTTATCTAATATATATGTTTATTCCATTTTTGAATGCGGGAAACCGGCTGCAGTTATTGGCTGAATAATCATTAATTCTTCTAGGTTTCTCTTCGTCTGCTGACTGGGATTGAGAACTTTTTGATTCATGAAAAGCATTTTCAAACGATTCCCTCATTCAAATATATATATATATATATATATATATATATATATATATGTGTGTGTGTGTGTGTGTGTGTGTGTTTTAAAAGAGGAAAAATAAAGGTACATGATGTATGATTTTATTCATAATATGGTCATCGCCCTCGGTTGCCTGGTTCTGCGAAATCTTTGATTCATGAAAAGCGTTTTTAAACTATTTGATTATTCAACTATATATATATATATATATATGCGGGTGCATGAGTGTGTGTGTGTGTGTGTGTGAGAGAGAGAGAGAGAGAGAGAGAGAGAGAGAGAGAACGTGAGAGAGATTCAAAGAGAAAAAATAAAATGTGAAATTGGTAATTTTTGTTTTTGTGATTGTATGGTTTGGGTTCGTTTGGTTTCCTTACTTAACAGAATATCAACTTTGTAGTCAAACATTAGTCCTACTATTTAATCTATTTAGCTGTGGGGGGGGTAAGGTGTTCATACGTTTCTTCTCTGTCCGAAAGTGACCGTAATAGTGTGACTAGAGTTCGAACTCGCTAACTAAGTTATTACAGTCCAGCACGTTAGCCACTACACTACAGTGACTTCAAGATATTATCGTTTTTCTGTATCGACGATTCTTTTTTTAATTTAAAACTGTTTATCCGCGAATTTTGACACGGTCGTTTTAGTTTTCAAAATAACTTTTTTTGGTTTTTTAAACAAACCGTCCTTATTTTAAAGTAAAACACACACACACTTACTCACAAGCGCGCACGCGCGCACACACACACACGCACACACAAATACACACACACATATATATATATATATACACACACACACAAAAATACACATACACTCGTGCACACACAAACGCATACATAAACACACACATTCACACACACACAAACACCCCCATATATATATATATATATATATATATATATATATATATATCACAATAGGAGACTATTAGATGAATCAAATAGGGGTAATAAGAAAATAGATTGAGTACCTTATAACTGTAGAAAAAAGATGAATGCCTTTTGGATGGACGATGTAACTCGGAGAACGTAGTATACCAAGCGTGCATTTTCCTCACGGAACTGAGTACTGGTTGTGAGAGAACATACATAGGCATTTCAGCGGGAAAATTGGAAACAGAGGCGGTAAAATCATACTCACTCTTTCTCCAATTCACGTCTTAAGAACGAAACAACCCTTTCGAAATATTATTGGAACCTAAAGGAACAGGGATTAATCCCTCAGATAAAGTTTAAAATTGACAATCTTCGACGACAAATAGCTTCAATAGTAGATGCAACTAATGTATTGAAGAGAAAATTAGTATGATTAATTTTAAGGATACAAGATGACTAATTAATTGACGTGGCGTGCAAATATTTACTTGTAGATATAGAAGGGTTGGGGTGTCTCTTCAAGATGGACTCGCCCTCGTTTGACATATACCGGCTAAGCTCTCTTTAGCGCAGTCTCGGAGCCGTCACCAAGAACGGTCGTTAATATTCATGATTGTGTTAAGCTGAGGAGGGTTTTTTTCCCAGATATCGTTTATGAATGTACTATTTCCTTTCAATATATTTATTATAACTCATTTCCGCGTCGTGTTACCATTTGAACCTCACCTTGTCTATAACAAGAAGTAAGTTTAAATTATCTTGATTAAGAGCTACTGTGTTTAACTCTACCAACTAGAAAACCATGCTATAGATATTGGATGAAACCAGTTAACTTAGGATCGTGAAAGGATACAGGCATAAAAACAAATTTATTTCAGTAATTAATTGAATAGCATTGCCGAGAGCACTATATAAGGAATTTAATAGGTAAATGAAGACGTTTAGAGCATTACAGTAAAGTTTTAACTGAGATTTGTTAGTCTTTTCGGGTGTTTTTGGTTACTACTTGTAGGAATGATAGGAAACCCGATTTACCACCCAATGAGATATAAAGAGAATAAGCGTAGAAGCATTACATTAATATAAAGCGTGTAAGAGTGCTAAAAGGTCAAGTGGAGCTAGTAGCCTAAATAACATCATGACCTAACTCATGGGAATAAGAAAAATAAATTAAAAAATACAATCTAGTTAGCGGGCTTAAATTGTTCTAAGATTCCAATGGCTACGATGAACCCACACCTATTGACCTTGGGGTGAGTCGACGAATGTTGAACCTATTTTCCTACATCCTTAACATCTTCATTGTTTTACTCCCATTCTTTATTTGCGTGAACATTCCTCCACATTTTTATCTACTGTAAACCATATTTGCTGATTTAACCCCCACGAGAAGCGTGTATGTAATCTGAAAAGGCGAAGATAATATTATTCGTCGAAAAAAATTTATAATGACACTTTAACCATGGTTGAGTTTTCTTCCAGTAACATTATATATATATATATATATATATATATATAATTTACTAGTTTAGAACCATTATTCTCATCGTGGTTCTTCGTAGCTTTTCCACCACTATATCATCAGGGTTTCATTAGGTGTATTTTGTTGTAGTAGTTAACATACTCGGAATTTTGAACTCTTCATTCAATTCACAGCAGTAAACTGTTTACTTTCCATTCTTAGAAATCTCATGATATTTACAGATTTCGATGAGACACCTGAAAAAGACCGGAGTGTATATCGGCCGAAACGCCATATATAAAGCTAACAAAATGATAATAACCTTGCTAAATAGTTACAACTACTCAACTAAGAATTTTTTTACAGATATCAGTGCATTTTCGAAATGAAATGCCTTACTGCTTTTTTGAAGTTTGATATGGTTAAACCTAAGTTAGTCATTTTAAGACAATAAGCTTTTCTTTATAATCATTTAAAAAAAATTGTTATTATCTTTAAATTGCAGTATTTTATGTTGAAAGATTTTTTAAAATACAGTAATTGTCTTCTCGAATTTATGTTGTCTACCGACTGATCAATTGATTCAATGGATTAACGGCATATCAACCCTTATTAAGTGATTAAATGCTAAACTCTAAATGTAAGAGGAGGTATATTAAGGATTTGTCTGGATTGTTAACTTTAACGGGATATATTGTTTTCGAACGCTGGGCTTTGATTCACACCCGAGACGTTAACTATTCCTATCAACGTCAAGTGGGTCAGGTTGGATATATTTCTTGAGGCTAACGCCGGGCATATGTTATGGAAGGGAACATTTTCCACTTCACCGATTCCGTAACGGGTAAAATCAGCTGACCCGTGTATTTTGCCAACGGTTAAATGATGATATGCGTCCCTGTCAGATTCAGTATTTGCCGTTTAATGACTTCTTCAACAGCCGCATTTCATTGAAAAGTTTGCATTATATTTCTTTGTTTCGAAAAAAAGAAAAAAAGAAAAAAAAAAGGCCGAAAATATCCGTAAATAAACTTTACAAGATAGAAAAAAAGATTTCATCTAATTTTATTCTCCATTAAGAAAAGTAAAAGTTAAAAGATACTGATATAAAGAAAAAATTATTGAGAAGTTCATTTCAGTCTTGGTAAATGCTGCATATGTCTTGATAGTTTTTGAATAATATTCATATATCTCTATATATCCACACACACACACACACACACATATATATATATATATATATATATATATATATATATATATATATATATAAAGTAAGTAAGTAAAATTGGTGACCTTAGTCGAGGTTGACCCGAGGGCTCCCTTTCCAGTAGCTACTACACCGAGGCGTAGGGGAGGGCGCTACTCCATTCCCTGGATTGATCCACTTTACCCTCCATCCGTACTTATATTGATGAATGTAGAGCAAGGTGGCATCAAGTACGAGTTTTTGAGTATTGGTATATATATATATATATATATATATATTTATAAACATATATATATATAATGTGCATATCCTGCAGAGTGTTAAGGCCTTCCAAAAACGTGTCCTGAGGTTTGACTCTTAACTGAATTTGATGGTGTGGCTCTTGTTCTGGAGATATGGGGGGAAGTTAATAACTCCTTTTATTAATTTTACTCCCAGGTCCACTCTGACTCGGAGAGGTAATACTTGACAGGATCCCATCTATGAGTCAAATAAATCTGTATAAAAATTATTCCTATTTGATAGGACCGTGTAAAAAAAGCTCTTGTGAAGCAATTATATAATCTAAATCTGAACGTAAATCTACGCAATTCCCGAACCTATGGGCATAGAATAACCCGAGACAAGTTGAAATATCATCAAAATCAATCAATCAACCATATGTGCTTTAATCAAACAGGCGACATTTCCACACTAAACAGAAATTCTCTGATACTAGTTGACAAATTCACCTACCTTGGAAGCAGTGTCTCAACAAAGGGGACTGACATCGACACGCAACTAAAAAAGGATTAGACAGCTATCGATAAGCTATCGGTCATATGGAAGTCAGACCTGACCGATAAAATGAAACGCTGTTTCTTCCAAGCAGCGGTCGTGTCGATATTGCTAAATGGATGCACTACATGGACGCCAACTAAACGGACGGAGAAAAAGTTT
Source organism: Sepioteuthis lessoniana (assembly GCA_963585895.1). NCBI lineage: Eukaryota > Metazoa > Mollusca > Cephalopoda > Myopsida > Loliginidae > Sepioteuthis > Sepioteuthis lessoniana. The sequence continues at coordinate 119,142,322 of OY757912.1, read as the reverse complement.
GACGGCAACAACCCAAAAATGCTGCGAGCAATATTGAACAAGTCCTGGAGGCAACACTCCACAAAGCAACAGCTGTACGACCACCAACCACCCATCACGAAAACTATCAAAATTAGACGAACCAGACATGCGGTACACTGCTGGAGAAGTAGGGACAAGTGATGTACTCTTGTGGACCCCCTTCACATGGCTAAGGAAATGTAAGGCGACCAGCTCGAACCTACAGATGTTGTATACTATATTACAACTGCATGTATACATATACAAATATATGCAGGAACATAATCACTGATAATGATTGCTTCAATACCGAACGAATACACTTCATTACGAAAATATAAATCTCTCACACTTTATATTCGAAAGGATTGATGTTTCTGCGTGTGAGAGATAAGTTGGAGACGGGGACAGACTGCTAAATTGACCCAAGTTCTTCTGATCATAGCAGCACTTCTGCCTCATCTTTGCTGGTGTTGCTCAACCGTGGGTCACTGAGAGCCCAAAGCCCTCTGTCTGCCGCTGGCTCTCAGTTCGGCATCTTGTCTTCAACTGACTCGAACCGTCTGCGCACCTGGTTATATTATTGTTTAACGACCACCTGCTTTCGTTGCTCTTCCGCTCATTTACACTGGTGCATATCTTGATTGACAGTTCGGTCGAGGGTCAATATATAACAATCATCCCATTCTTATTTTTCAAAATTCAACACATGGACATTTTCTTCACGTCCGTCTCCATCCCCCTCACACACACATTTCACAAATAATGCTCAAGGATAACAACAGCAAAAAATACAAAAAAGAAATAAGTTGAACAACAGCTAAATACAAAAATCTTAATTAGAAGGCGACCTTCTCACTATGTAACACTTGCCCAGGCTAATTATCATCTAAATTTACTTCATACTATTCTTTGCGAAGTTGGTTATCTCGACATGCGTGTATCAAAGTACAATATGAATGTATCTTTCCTCCTCCGAAGCAAAATAGGGCCCTCTGCAATTCCTTGAAGAATCTCAAAACCATAAAAGGACCATACTCTGGTCCCTGATCCAGGTCACGGCACCAAAATTTAATATATGTTGTATACTATGTTACAACTGCACGTATACATATACAAATATACACGGGAACATAATCACTGAAAATGACGACTTCAATAAAGAACGAATACACGTCTTTACGAAAATATAAATCTCTCACACTTTATTTTCGAAAGGGTTGATGTTTCTGAGCGTGAGAGATGAGTTGGATACGGGGACAGACTGCTATATTGACCCAAGTTCTTCTGACCAAAGCAGCACTTCTTCTTCATCTTGGCTGGGTTGCTCAACCGTGGGTCACTGAGGGCCCAAAGCCGCTGGCTCTCAGTTCGGCATCATGACTTCAACTGACTCGACCCGTCTGTGCACCAGGTTATATTATTGTTTAACGACTACCTGCTTCCGTTGTTCTTCCGCTTATTTACACAGACGCATCTCTTGATTGACGCATACACAGCTCTGTGAAGATACGGAATGTAGCCCTGAATAACTGCCAGAAGCGATGAACGATTGGGAGGAGTGGCGAGAGAAGGTAAAGGATATCCGTGCTGGTTACTTTACAAATGATGATGATGATGATTTAAATACATACATTGATATATTTAATTAGTAATATACCTGGGTTCAATCCCAGGTCGCGTCATACCTAAGACTTTGAAAACGGTACTAGATTCCTCCTTGCTCAACACTCAGCAATATAAGGTACGTATCAAGGGTAAAGTGGAGCAATCCAGGGAAATGAGTAGTGCCCTCCCCTACACCGTGGTGTAGTAGCTATTGAAAAGGGAGCCTTCTAGTCACCCTCGACTAAAGGGAGACAACTTTACTTACTTATTAACCAAAATTAAATGTTTTAGTTTTTACATTAAACTATCATCAAGGTAGTAAATATGTTATATTGTACCGTCTGAATATTTTTTTAATTTTTTAAAAAAATGAAACGGAAATAGAGGAAGCTTTTGACATTCGATTTCCGTATGTAGCGTTCTCTTTTAAAACTTTGCGGCGAAATTAGAGTCCAAATTTATCTTTAAAGCGTAACGTATCTGCTCCCTCTCTCTTTCTATATATATATATATATGTGTGTGTGTGTGTGTGTGTGTGTGTATATATATATATATATATAACTTTTTTTTTTAGATCTCTTGCTTTTTTCTTCACTTCCTTTATCTTTTTCTTTATAATGTAAACATATTTAATTTTGAAAGTATTGAAAGAATCCTGAAAAAACTTGTGAGTCTAGATAGAAAGATAATCTATAATGATAATCTATTCTGAATAAAGGAACATACAATTTTTTAGCGCTAATTTTACTTAATAAGATTCTCTCTCTCTCTCTATATATATATATATATATATTATGCCTTTCGATGACGATCATATTTTTGTCAACCAGAAATACTCTGAAGGTTTGAAAATTGAACAAAATTTTGAAAATGCATCTTGTTGAAATAGCGTGCCCTTTGCCTATTACTCACTGGCACATTATATTTGCATCTTCAGTATATTCATACCAGTTTTTTTTGGAGATTATCACCCTGATTTCAAGCAATGAAAGTGTTGGATTGGCGGTTAGGGTATAGATATTTGTCACCCGCCCCACCAAACGAGCGAGTATGGCAGAAGGACAAGTTTTAGATGGGTCAAGCGCAGGGCCAGGGCCCAGACACTCCTGTCTGGTACAAAATGCCTCGGGCCCTGTCGGAATTCCCTCTAAAATGGGTGCCGATAAACATAGCCTCTCCAAGGAGGATTAAAGCCTGAGGGACGTTCCCCTGAGGTTCAAAGATGTGGGTCAGTCTTGCCCGTGAAACGTGACCGTTGGTCTTACCCAGCAATCGCATCAAGCAGTCTTGACCAACTATGTCCCACACTTCAAAACAGATCCCAAACCAACCGCGTGCCCAAAACGGCTGGTCAGAAAAGGTCATAAAGTTGGGTTCTGAAAGACGTCCATAAAATTGTCCATTTTATTTATAGACTTGCCAATCAGCAGAACAAGGTAGTTGCAGAAAGATATATGCCAATCAGCAGAACAAGGTAGTTGCAGAAAGATATATGCCAATCAGCGACGACTCGAAGCATTTAAGATCAGTAGCCAATTATCTTCATTATTTTTCTGAAGTTTTTTTACTGGCAAGACGTATCTTTTCTATTAAGGGCTAAATGACAAAATGGCAACCCGAATTCAAACTGAAAGAAAGCATGAATTGATGCAAATATATTTCTCTATGTTTGAAAATATATTTCTTTGTTTGAAAACAGGAAAGTGAAAAACAGAAAGATCAAATAAACTTAGATTTTATCTGGCTTTTTTTGAGATCTTCACACATCACCTACTTTCATTCAGATCCCTGAAAGAAAATAGGATAATCAAATATGAAAAAGAATCCAATAATGTGAATAATTCATCGAAAGAAAACTCTATGTAAAACGTCCTCTTATAAACGGAAAATTATTGAAAATTTACTATAGTAAAATTTGCCGAATTATTTGACCCAGTACTATATATATATACCCATACTTATATATATATATATATATATATATATATATATATATATATATATATCAAATACCTAGTGGGTAGGATCCCAGGAGACCGGGGTTCAATCCCAGGTCGAATCATACCAAAGACTAAAAAAATCGTTCTTTAATGCTCTTTGCTTAACACTCAGCATTATAAGGTACGTATCAAGATTAAAGATACCAACAATACACCTTGTCCGTGCAAACGCTGGATACAGTCTAGACGACCTACCAGGAGCGAAGGTTGATAGGGATGAATGGCGAGAGATAGGAAGTAATGTGCTATCAGCACGACTTGATGATGACGATGATATATTCTTCAAACAGCTACAGATTTCAAGATCTCTTTGCTTTTTATTCTGGTCTTCTCAGCCAATCAGACTCTTACAGCAATCAAATTTTCTTGTAATAATTTATAGGTTTCCATTATTCACTTCAAACTTTCATCCATTTTTTGATCCTCCTTTTGCTTTTATAGCTCCTCCTCCTAGCAGAGGAGTTGAAGATTTCAGAAGGCAGTGTATTCACCATTTTGCATGAACATTTATCATTGAGAAAGCTGTGTTCAAAGTGGTTGCCGCATTTGCTCACAGTCGATCAAAAACAACAACGTGTTGACGATTTAGAGTGTTGTCTGCGGCTGTTTCAACGCAACAAAAAGGAATTTTTGCGTAAATATATGATAATGGAGGAAACCTTTATCAACCACTTCAGTCGGGAGTCAAATCAGCAGTCAGCTGAATGGACAGCAGCAGGTGAAAGCCGCCCAAAGCGACCAAAGACGCAATCAGCAGGTTTTGGCCTCCGTATTTTGGAATGTGCAAGGTATTTTGTTCATTGATTACCTTAAGAAAGGAAGCACCATCATTAGCGAATATTATATATTACTAGTGGTGCGTTTGAAGGAGGAAATCGCTAAAAAAATATCCACAAAGGAAAAAGAAAAAAGTCCCTTTTTATCAAGGAAATGCACCGTGTCACAAGTCGATTGTAACAACGACAAAACTACATGAATTGCACTTCCAATTGCTTCTGAACCAACCCTATTCTCCAGATCTGGCCGTCAGTGACTACTGGCTGTTGGCAGATCCCAAAAGAATGCTCCAGATAAAGATGTTTGGCTCCAATGAAGAAGTGATATCGGAAACTGAGGAGTATTTTGAGGCCAAAGAAAAATCGTTCAACAAAAAAGACATCAATTTGTTAGAAAAGCGATGGAATCAGTGTTAACCATAAAAAGAGACTATGATGATGAATTAAGTCGATTTTTGCCTAAAATTTGTTGTTTTATTTGTTAGGCCTGGGACTTATTTACTGGTGTGTTATATATATGTATTGATGAATGCTGAAACCGTGCCGGTGGCTTCAGCCTGCTATCTACAAATATATATATATGAGATGTTCCTGGTGTAATAATAGTTATCGTGGTTGGTAGTAGATATGGAGATCCGAGTTCAAATCCTGGATGAGTATGTCTGCATTTCACATTGTGCTATTACCCTGAACAACTTTTAATCAAACTATAATCTTTCTAACTGTGAGCAAATAGTGGAGCAAACTCGGTCCTTTAACTTGGGCAGGGCAACCAGTATAAGGGAAGGAAAACTCTGAATTCAATTCTGCTGAATTCTGATAAAATAGATTTAAATAAAAAAGAATGTATTATGCTGAACGAGTGTCTATTGGATGGATATCCATTCAATAGATTATGAATTAGACATTTGTCTTTTTATTAAGGTGTTGTCTCAGTCTCCATTATTCATCTATTAGCAAACATTACTAATATTTTATTCTATCTGAAAATAGTCTTCGAAAAAGTCTGTTGAAATAGATTTATAATAGAACTTATCTGTTGGGTTTTACATAAAATTATATATATATATATATATATCAGGGGCGGAGACGGGACTAGTGCTACTCGTGCCCGGCACGACCAATAACTCGATCAATGTAATTCAAAATGGATTAAAAATCATCCATTAATTTCAAGCAAACATACTTAGTCTGATCTCAATTAAATTACGTATCTATTCAAGTTTCGATAACTAAGTAGCCATAAGTTCATAAATGTATCTTGGAATAATACAACGATGCTTTTTTGAACGGATGGTCTTTGTCCGGCCACCGTCAGATCAATTGAACATCCCATAAAATCGGCTATAATGTTGAACACGCGTAATCCGTGCCAGGCACTAGACCCTTATAATAACAGTAATGTTAGAGAAATCTCGCTTTTGGCTGTAGCCAATAGAAAAAGCAAGCCAGAATACCGTGCTCAAAAAAATTAGCACAATGTGACTGCTGACAACTGTTCTGGGAAGAGGGAGAGGGACCGAGAGAGAGAGAGAGAGAGAGAGGGGAGGGGGGTACAGAGATTATAGCTGTCGCCGACGTCATCATCATCGCTATGGTAAATGTTGGTTAAACGGCGTGTTTTAATTCGTTTTTTCACTAACAGATCTCTATTTCTTTAATGCGTATATTACATTCTGTAAGTAAAATTTGTTTATTTGAATACATTTTCAAAAAATAATCTTTATTTTAAGCGAAATTGAAACTACTAGCTGTGTGTGTGTATATTGTCATCAATTTCTTTATTCTAATAAACATATTTTTCTCGTCATAGTAATGAACATCTCTTTTCTTCTATACTTATGAAAGGAAAAAATTATCTTATCTACTGTATTAACGAGACTACAAATTATATAGTATCTTGATTGTTTACAAAAAAACCACCATGCAAGGTACGTTAGTCAATCTGTCAATGGAGAATCACGCAATAGCAACTATGATGACTTACTTTGGGTCCACGGACCACGGGTTGGGAACTGAAGTTGACAGAGGGCGGGGCGGGGGCACGAGTAGCAAAAATAGGCTAGAGTCGCCACTGATATATATATATATATATATATGTGTATGTGTGTGGTAAGCAGAGGAAAATTAAAAAAAAAAACATTTGATAAACGTTTGGTATATGAAAAGATGCTCACCTGATAGAAACCAAAACAAAATAAAAATTAAAAGAACATAAAATCTCATTATATTCTTCCGTGATAAGTATTAGTTGCGTTGTCAATAGAATTTATGACGTAATTATCAGATATGACGTAATTATCAGATATGACGTAATTATCAGATATCACTCAGAGAATGTCATGAACCCTCCTTTTTTATTAAACTATTCGAAGGTCGTAGACCAGATTGGAGTCTTTGATTTTTAAGTTTCATCTAACAATTTGGTCTTCAATTCTAAAGCAGGTATGAAACAATATTAAGAAATTTAGATTCAATTCCTTATATATATATATATATATATATATATATATATATATACGCGTGTTTTTAGTTGTATAATTCGTGAATACTAACATTTATATTAATGTTTTTAAGGCCACATAGAAATAACTAAAGATATTAGCTCTACCTCTGCATGTGATCTCTAACTACCTATATTTCAATTATATAGTTTATTTTTTTCTGAACAAAAAAGAGAGGGTGAGTGAGCATCCAATTTTTCAACATATAATTATTTATGTAAATGTATATATTAGGCGACTATTATATGTGTGTGTGTGTGTGTGTGTGTGTGTGTATAACCATCTTTCAATCTCTTATCGGAGCTGTCACCTCAAACAGTGAAGCCCTTACCCAGTATAATGGCAGCGTCGACAGCATTGCCCAGTGACCCGTTCCTAACAAGGGGAAAATCATCGTGTCCCCCGCAGATTACGTTTTATCCATTAGTGGCGTTTGTTTTAAAGGCATCACCGTAATCCCCTGACCCATTCCTTTCCACGCATTGCAGGCGTCAGCATCCGATACTCTAGGTGGTGAGACAAGGCTAGGGTAGTTTTTTTTCAACTTGCTGTAATGAATGTCTATTCAACAGTACTTTTGTGTGTGATAAATTGGTAGAAAAAAAGGTGGAAAAAATTATGCCGATACTTGAAATAAAAAAAAAAGTTCTCATTTAAAATCATTTTTTCCTCTTCGTCGTTTTTTTTTTTCAGAAATAGCTCGAATTTATCATATGTATATGACAGAGATAAACAAATGGAGGAAAAACGTTTATGGAAAAAATGAATTTTTAGCGCTCTTGCATTACATACATGAGCATGCATACTCTTTTATATATATATATATATATATATATATATATGCGTGTGTGTATGTGTGTGTGCGTGTGTGTGTATGTGTGTGGTGTGTGTCCAATCTCTCCACCACAGGAAGTATTTGACAAAAAGTCAATTTTCCTATCGAGCTGGGCTGGTTTGAATTCAGAATTTTCCTTCTCCTAGTCTGGTTGCCATACGAGTTCTACATTTATATACTGCGATTGTGCATATATCATCATCGTCATCAAAGCCTGCTGACGGCATTGATTCCCTTGACTCTTTCTTTCTCCTCCCATACGTCCCTATTAGCCGTTGGACCTGGTCGTTTTTTTAGACGGCATCCAGTGTTCACACAGAGCTTGTTAGTGTAAGTTTTTGCTGATGTGGCGCATCCACTGAAGAATGTCGCTCATGAGTGCGTCCTTATTGATTGTTCATTGCCCAGCATGTCTTCTTGGATGTTCTGTGTGATAGGTAAGTGGTCGTACACCTGTTTTATGGTGTGTTGCTTCAAGATTTGTTGTAAACGGACTGCTTTCCCTCGCTTCTTGATTGTATTTACCTGACCCTCTGCAACGAGCAGGATGTGACTCAATTTCAACTTTTAGGAGGAGTAAACTTTTTCTTCTCTTTGGCTGGTTGCCTTACTGAGGCTAAAGAACACAGATTACCCTACTACTTACCCATATTCGGAAAAAGAAGAGAAGGAATCATGTTTTTCCCAAGAGCATTAATGCAAAATGAAACGCTAATTGCCTGGTCCATGATTTGCTCTCAGGTCGCCGATGTTATTTCCTTCGGTGATAACCGTTACACTAAGTGTACTTGTTATCTTAGTCACTCTGAAATCACGCAATCACTATTCTTTAGCACTCGGTACCAGTGCACACTTACTGCGTTAATCCTATCTCTTTTCTCCTGCAATAACTGCACCCATGCAATTACAGTTCTAGCAGTTATAAAATAACTTATCTTGAACATTTACTACCCTTTGATCACTCACAGCACTGGCACTCTTACTGCACTTGTACGTGCACTAGATTTACTCAGTACACTTGCACACCTACTACACACGCCAACTTACAAGATTCGTGTAATCATTGCATTCGTACGATCTCGTACAATCCTGTACATTTACAATTTCAAACAGTTAACTTCAAATCCAATGTGAAACTTCCACGTCAGTAAATCATGACGGACGAAACAAATGTTTATACCCTAATTTTCCATATCTCATGGAATTAACAAGTGAATAGAACAACTGCAATACTTGCACAATAATCTAAGTTCCCTTAATCTGTGACTTAGGAAACTTTAAGGTAATCTTCAAAGAATTTTATACCCCTTGACAGTCAAACTCTACAACTTATTAATTTTATCTTTGGTACTCAAACTATCTGTCACTCTTCAAAAGTCCATGTGAAAATTAATGTCAATCGATTTGATTGGTTGGTCGGTTGGGTTATATAGCATATCAACCTTTGTAGGTTATCTAATTCCAAATCCATTTTTATGTAAATGATTAGTTCTATTTAAAACAATTCAGTTTAGCATGAGTACACAGATAATTCAGTTTAGCATGAGTACACAAGATAATTCAGTTTAGCATGAGTACACAAGATAATTGTCAAAAACATTTCTATTTCCAATTATTCAAACAGTTATATATAACAATTCAGTTTAGTGTAAGTAAAGTTTCAATGTCAAAAAGAGTTCAATTTAAACAATCCAGTTTAGCATAAGCGCGCAGTTTAAATGCAATTACAGTTTAATTGTGAAAAACACTTCTATTTCCAGCAATTCAGTTTAGTCAAGCAGTTCTAATTCAGCTTAGTATAAGTACAGATTTTGTTACCCACAGTTAAATGTAAAAACAGTTCTATGTTAAACAATTTAGTTTTGTGTAAATGCAGTTTCAATGTCAGAAAAAACTTTATTCTAAATAACTCAGTTTAGCATAAGCATGCAGTTTAAATGGAAGTACGATTTAAGTTTAACATAAGCACGCAGTTTAAATGTAAGTACGTTTTAATTGTCAAGATCATTTCTATTTCAAGCGATTCAGTTTAATCAAACAATTCAGTTGAGCATGATTATGCCGTTAGTTCTATTTAACCCATAGATAGGGCCCTATCAGGTGCTACCACTCCAGGCCAGAGTGGACGTGGGAGTTATGGCAATAAAGGGGTCTTCTGCCTTCCCCAAAGCTCCACAATCAATCGATTTAAAGCAGCTCAAAGATGGCAAAATGTCTATTTTTGCATTTTTTACCATTCCTGGCCATTTTTTTTTTCGGTTTTACTTATCACCTTACCTATAGCACAATTCTATCCGTTAACAATAATGAATGTACCCAAGAAACCCAGAGATGACCCATGTGCCTCAAATGAAGATCTTTTTGTTATCATAAACAATTTTGATTCTTGGAAAACGCTACACTTTCAACTGATTTTCACTGGGGAAGGAAAAGAATAAAAACAAGTCTAAGATAATTTTTACAAAGATTAAATAATGATCTTTCTGTACAAATGAAAGCCATTCAAAAGAAATGAACTCTTCAGGGGTTAACATTTTAAAAGAGTGGAAAAATTTTTCTACGACTGATTTCGTCATCGTGACGTCATGATGAGGTCATAAAATTTTTCTTGGGTCGATTTAATCGATAATCTAAAAGATCTTAGGTCACAAAAAACTACATATTTTATACTTTGTTTTCTAAATAAGCTTCTTCACTTTAGTCAAAATCAGTCAACAATTTAAATATTTTGATTTTTACTATTGTTTTATTTTGCACAAATAAATAGTGCCTTCTTATTGCTTCAATTGCTTTACGCATTTATTGATAATGTATTTTCATTGTTGCTATTGCTTTGCAATAATAATTTTTTATTGTTGATACTGTTTTACCCTCATATTAATAACATTGGTTAACAAAAAATCTCTGAAATGGTGTCGAGGCACCAAACAACGTTTATCGCTAATTTGAGGGCGCTAAATGTGAAAATGACCTTTTATTTTCTGAATTAGCAATCATTTTTTTCTGTACTGAAATGTCACATTTTTTGGGTGACGGCATTCCTTTTTGATTTTGTTTTTTCTGTGTTGACCGATGATAATATTTATCAAAATAAATCGTAGAAACCTCTCAATTCATAAGTAAAGCAACACATATTGGTCTGCTTTTGAGAAGTATTATTTTTGTTATTACAATCAATCATAAAAATAAATCAATAAAACTTTTTTAAAAAAATAACACGATTGAATATACCATGACCTACGAGTATTTTCATCAAATCATATGAAATAACAGCAGAAATAAAAAAAAATTGAGCATAAGGACTATGGTAAAAATTTTGTCTTTCTTGATTTTTTGTCATGTTCAATGTTATTTGAGTCTCTTTTGATACTCTAGAAGTAGTCAGCCATCGTTTGCTTGTACCAACGTTCCTAATAGCTCTTCTCCATTGCTTTGATATTCTGATGGAATCGTTCTCCTTGCTCATCACTCACATCACCACAATTATCCGGAAATTTATCTTGAGGAATTTAAAAAAATGAACTTTAATACTCATGTTAGTGTCTTTGTCCTATAAACTTTTCTATATCACTTCTGTACCATAGCCGGATACGGATATGTGAAACGTACATAGATTGTTCCTAACATATATACATAGAACATAGGAATCCCGAAACACGAAAAACGCTTACGACTTCTTAGTTCAGGTACGAAACTTTTTATTACATTTGAGTTTAAAGGTTCTTCGACATAAGGAGAGAGACACACTGTGAACGACACATCCTCCCCCCCGCGCGCGTCAACACCTGTGCTCAAGTTTGCACCTAACTAACCCATGTGTTGAGCTGAAAGGTTTTCAGCCTAACTAAACCCATAGGCAAGATATATAAAACGAAATCCCTCGGCCATTATATTACACTTGCATTAACTCCTTGTAGTTTTTGGACCGGCGATTGCCTAAAATGTTTTTCACCTCGTCACAAACGATACTCATGTACTTAATTCTAAGCCATTCATTGAATTAACAAATTTATCATCCTTATTGAGTGTCTTGATGCTATGGTGAAGCCATTTTCATGATGTACATCATGTACAATGGAAAATGCTCATTCAATAGGAATGTCTTTCGTTGGTGTTTCTTTCCAACTGTGAAAATAAAAAGCTCTCAGTGTGTTTCGTTTCCTTCCTCAGTGAAGGGACAAATATGATGGAATAAGTGTATGAATATCAAACAGAAGATTTAAGGGCTTAATTTTTTATGTCACCTTAATTATCAGGTTTATTATTTATCAAGTATATTAGTCATTAAGTTCATCAGTTAAATTGAATTTTGGGGATAAATTGGAAAATTTCGGTACTTCTGTTTTAAATCTGTTGACTCAAAAACACTTTTTTAAAAATAAAAATAGTTTATTTCAGAAGATTGACAAATTGTTTGGCCTACCTAAAAAGTTATGGGTTTCCACGACGTATATGATCTAAATTTTGCGATTAGCCAAGATTTTGAATTGATTTTTTTCTAAAAATCATCTATGAGACTACAGAAAAAAAACGGTTGCTAACTTTAAAAAACCTAAGATTACTTTTGGAACCAGCACCATCAAATTAACAAAAAAAAAACCTGTTTTATTTCTTTGCACTAAAAATCCTGACTTGTGTCATCTATTTTCAATGCTGTGACTGTTTTACATATGTTAATCGTATATCATTTGTTTCTATTGGTTTAAACATGTATTACAAATTACTTTATTAATACTATTATTTTACATTTTACATTTACAGGGTGACCCAAAAAACAGAACCCATATATTTTTGACTGAAAATTATAAATTTAATTCTAGCCTTTTCTTTTTTTCAGGATATGAAGTAGAGTCTGTGCATGAAAAATTGGGACTATAGTATTCACCAACATGTCCTGGTCTACCAAGGAAAAGATTTAGAATTATTTTGCTTTATTTTTGTAGGAGTAATAAAGAAAGTTTATGGGTTCTATTTTTTGGGTGTCACTCTGTAATTAATAATAAATTTTCCTGGTAGCTATTGCTTTATACACGTATTGATATGATATTTTCTATGTTGCTATTATTTTACGTACGTAGCAATAGTATATGTTTTAGTTAGTTTAGTTTCGTTTCTTTGTTTAATGGCATGTTAACTTTCGTGAGTAAGTTAATATCAGATCTATCCGTATTAGACAACGTAAGAAATACTATTCAACTTAGAGGTGTAGTGGGGGGAGGATAAATGGGTTCATTCCTTTTCCAACCGTATGAGTCCGAAAATGACTGGAGTCCGAACTCATTTACTTGAAGGCCACTGTCCAGCGCTTTATCCATCTCAACCTTTTCTCTAAGACTTTAGCTGTACATATTATCGTGATCTCTTTCCCCATCGCAGGTCTTCTAAACGGCACCCAGTGCCTGCATAAAGATGATGAATGGAGGTTTTTGCTGGTCGGCCAAGACTACTTTTTCTATCTGAAGGTTTGGTTTGGTTTGGTTTCTTTTGTTTAATGGCATATCAACCGAAGCCACTCTTCTAGAAGAACATTAATGGTACCATTTAACCCATAGCTGGGAGGATAAGGGGGTTTATACTTTTCCAAGGGTATTTGTGAATGTGAATGAAAGTGAATGTAATGGCGCGACTGGAGTTCGAACTCGCTTACTATGATTCCGCAGTAAATCGCTTTAACCATTACACCACGAGGACACCCCCTTATCTGAAGGATTTCATAGAAGAACATTGCTTATGAGTTCTCCCTTGCTTCTCTACCAGTGAACTGCATGTCTTGTTCAGCTAAGTTGGATGGTTTGTGAGATGGAAATTAAGACGTTTAGCTGCTCTTTGTGCGATGCTGCTTCCAGAAATTTTAAAACAGTACGCAGAATCCTTTCATAATTGCCATCAAGCTTTTCTCCAAAAATTCAAATGGTGCAACCATACCACAGTTGTAACACGGTTAAAGCTCGGAAGAATTCCAGTTTTTTTTTATTTAGAATAACCCATTGTCTTTTTACGGAGTTTTGTTCCGTCTGACGCATTAACATCAGGTTGCTTAGAAATTTTTTTTCACAAGATGGTCACCCACTTGACTAAGGAACAGATTTGTCTCTTTCAACCTTCGGATAACATTGTGGGTAAACTCGAACGTTTTATTCTTTCGCAAAAGTAGTCAACGTATAGACTGTCACTTGATTCCGGTGATGAAAAATAGGCAAACACGCATTTTCAGCCTGATTCCCGAAAATAATTAATATGTTTATAAATTCAAGCCAGAAAACCGTATTTCATAAGCATATGGAAACTCGAATATCATATTGTTGCCCCTAAAATTTTAAGTCCCAAAATACACCTCCACTTTGTTGTAATCTATAAATCCGAATGCTAAAATTAAAAATAAAAACTGTAAATTGTTGGAATTAAAGGTAGTTACTTGAAGCTCTAATAGTTTAATAAGAATTTTGTTTTTGTGACTTGAAATTAAATAACCACCAGCAAATAAAAGGTTTTCATTTAATAGAAGTCATCATCATCATCATCATCATTATGTCACGCCATCAGCATAGATATCCCTGACCCTCTCTCGCCACTTCTCCCTATCATCCATTGCTTCCGGTAGGTCCTCAGGGATACATTCCGTATCTACACAGAGGAGCTGTATGTAGGTTCGAGCTGGTCGTCCTGCCTTTGTTCGGCCATGTGAAGGGGTCCACAGGATTACATCACTTATGAGCTTGTCCCTACTTCTCCAGCCGTGTCCGGCATGTCTGGTTCGTCTATTTTTGATAGTTTTCGTGATGGGTGGTAAGTGGCCGTACAACTACTGCTTTGTGGAGAGCTGCTTCCAGGACTTGTTCAATATCGCTCGCAGCATTCTTGTATAGCTGCTGTAAAGCTTTTTCTCCATCCGTTTATTTAGCGTCCATGTAGTGCATCCATATAGCAGTTTCGACATGACCGTTTCTTGGAAGGACCTGAGTTTTATTTTATCGGTCAGGTCTGACTTCCATATGACCGATAGCCTATCGATAGCTGTTCATGGCTTTGCTAGTCACGTGTTGATGTCTGTCTCGGTTGATGAGACACTGCTTCCTAGGTAGTTGAACTTGTCAACTAAATTCTTTATCAGTGATTAGAACTACATAGCGCATGAAATAATACAACTACGTGCAAATTATTTGTATTACGTCGGAATTCTTGATATCATATAACTGTGTTTTACAAAAACTCTTAATCAATTGCAGACAAAAAACGTAAATATCATATTTACCCAACCCCTCTGCTCAGGCAGGATATGGCACAAGGTCAATTTTTAAGCAGAGTTTAACATGTTTCAATTCAGAGTTTTCCTTCTCCTAGACTAGTTGCCTCATTAAGGTTGAAGAACCTAGTCTGCCCTACTATTTACCCATAGCTGGAGGCAGAATAATTGGATTCATACTTTTCCCAAGGGTATTAGTGCTATGTGAAATGCAATCAGTCCAGAATTTGAACTCGTGTCGCCGTGTCCATTTCCTACGACGGTAACCATTACACCACAGGCACATCCAAAAAACGTAAAAATAAACGTACAATGTACGCAGTTCCTAAACCTTTTATTATAAAAAAAAACCCTGAGACCGTTTGAAATGCTGTTAAAAGTAATCAATAAAAACTTTTATGCAGTTAAAAAGGGGTGGATAATTTGTTGAGTTTCATGAAATTACTTGATCAAAAAAAAAAAAAAAAAGAAAAGAAAGAAAAACTCGGGTAGAAACAGAAATAACTTAATGGCTTAAAAGGTAAAGCCACATGTAAATGCTAATCAATGGAATTTTTAAAAAACTTTTCAAAGAAATACTGAAACACAGGTCACCTACAAAATCTGGATACTTTGAAGAATATAAAGCCCTGAGCTGGTAGCAATATTTTGATAGTAGATTTGGAATCAATATCCATCATTTCGGCAAAAACAAATTTTCTTAGCTCAGAAGGAAAACCAGTGGTATATAATTCTAATTAAATATTCCAATTGGAGGTCGACTCATTTAAAGTATTAAAAAGATTTGAAAAAGGATCTTGATTTTCATGAAATAAACGGCTTGTTTTGATGTGTATGAATCTCAGTGGAAATGTTACACTTGAATTACTACTGTGTACCAAGTGAAAGTTAAAATCTTTTTCATGCTTCGGTGTTTCTTATTGTTAATTTGATCCTCATTTACATCGGCATTGCGTTCTTTTTATTTATCGGTTTGCCGGCTGTTTGAAGATTACAAATTTAATTTTATATGCGGAATTATAAAATGCTGACTAATTTTACATATTTTAAATTAATGCTTGCAAAATTGTTTTTATTCAGTCAAGTCATTGATTCAAGAATGAGAAGCAATTTAGAAACGAAATATTTGAATATATTCAAATATAATAATAATAATAATAATAATAATAATAATAATAATAATAATAAACCTGCCGAATAGTGGACTTTGCCAATCCGGCTGTCCACAGGGTAAAATTGAAGGAAAGCGAAAAAAAAAGGTACTTACAACTTGCCAGAGAACTGAAAAAAATTACGGAACATGTAAGCGACGGTAATACCAATTATAATTGGCGCACTCGGTACAGTCACCAAAAGATTTTGACAGGGACTGAAGGACTTGGAAATAAGAGGATGAGTGGAAACAATCAAAACGGCAGCATTGTTGAAATCAGAATACTAAGAAGAACCCTAGAGACTTGAGGAGTCTTGGTGTCACTCAAAGTTCAGTGGGAAACCATCAGCTCACGCTGTTGTGAAAAACTCTCAAATGAGTAAAATAATAATAATCGACCGATAATGTGTTTTCCCCGACGTGGAAAATCCAAACCGTAGAAATTAGATTTGTAATATATCCCTCACTTGAATGTTAAGGATTATTTTCAGAACGGAAAGAATGATGCAAGTGAACGAGAGGAACCAATGACCAACAATATATAGGTCAGCACATTCTCAAGGAGGGGATAACAAGAGGGAAATGTAGTCATGGAATGGATAAACTATAAAAAGGGCTATGATATGGTCCAGCAGATTCGGTGAATCGAATTCTCAAAATGGCAGCAAACAATGGAGTAAAATCCGACAACATAGAGAAAAAATTGATAACTGAATAATTTCTTTTTCTTCCTCCTTTTGATTCAAAACCACTCTCGATAAACAAATGGAACATATTAATTCTATACAATATTCCTCGACATCATATGAGGTCATTTTAAAAACAAACGCAAATTTACTGATTAAACGGACAACTCTTTTCTGATATAGAGATTTTCTCGAGATTTTTGTATATTTTATTAAACATCCATCGTTGATTTAACATCACTAATATCATCCTTTTTTATCATCACTAAAACTATCCAAATTAGACTAACTAGACATGTAAGACACTGCTGGGGAGGAAGGGACAAGCTCATAAGTGAATTACTCCTATGGACCCTTTCACAGAGCCGAGCAAAAGCAGGGTGACTAGCTCAAACCTACATACAGCAGGTCTGTGGGGATACGGGGTGTAGCACTGAGGACCTGCCGGAAACGATGAACAATAGGGGGAGGTGGTGAAAAAGGGTCAGGGATATCCGTGCTGGCGGCACGACAAGATGATGATGAATATCATCCCTCCATGTCCTGATGATAGTTTATTACAACCGAAACGCTATAGTATCGGTGGTGCTTCTCAATAATTCTTCATCATCATCATCATCATGTCATGCTGGTTGCACGGATATCCCTGACCCTCTCTCGCCACTTCTCTCTATCGTTCATCGCCTCTGGCAGGTCTTCTGGACTACATCCTGTATCCTCACATAGCTGCTGAATGTATGTTCGTGCTGGTCGTCCTGCTTTTGCTTGGCCATATGTGGGGGTCTATAGGAGTACATCCCTTATGAGCTCGTCCCTGCTTCTCCAGCAGTGTCCTACTTGTCTGGTTCGTCTAACTTGGATAGTTTTCGTGATAGGAGGCAGGTGGCCGTACAGTTGCTGTCTTGTAGGGTGTTGCCGCCAGGACTTGTTCAAGATTGCTCTCTGATTTCTTGTGTAATTGCTGTCTAGCTTCTTCTCCAGCCGTTTTGTTAGAGTCCATGTTGTTCATCCATATAGCAGTATCGATGAGACCGCTGCCTGGAAGAAACTGCGTTTCCTTTTATCGGTTTACGTACAAAATACCCGATAAAGTGATAAACTTCATCAGGAAAGTCATGGAAAACTGATGAGTGGAAGTAACAGTAGGTTGATAAAAGAGCAAATATGAAAGTCCAAAATATCATCTCCCTAGGAGATTCAATCTCCCCACTACACCTTTTTCTTGCAACTAAGCTACTGAATCATATACTTAACCAATTCACAAGAAGCTAAAATTTTATAAAATCGCAAGGAAAGATAAGCCATGTTATGTAGAAATGGATATATCAAGTTTTTACTGAAAATAAAGAAAAGAAATAATGGAGGTGCCCGTGGGGTAATTGTCATCGTCGGAGGAAATGGACACGGCGACATGAGTTCAAATTCTGGACGTGACTGATTGCATTTCGCATAGCACTAATACCCTTGGGAAAGGTATGAATCCAATTATTCTCCCTCCAGCTGTGGGTAAATAGTAGGGCAGACTGGGTTCTTCAGCCTTGGTAAGGCAACTTGTCTTGGAGAAGGAAAACTCTGAATTGAAATATGTTAAACTCTGCTTAAAAATTGACCTTGTGCCATATCCTGCCTGAGCAGAGGGGTTGGGTAAATATGATATTTACGTTTTTTGTCTGCAATTGATTAAGAGTTTTTGTAAAACACAGTTATATAATATCAAGAATTCCGACGTAATACAAATAATTTGCACGTAGTTGTATTGTTTCATGCGCTATGTAGTTCTAATCACTGATAAAGAATTTAGTTGACAAGTTTACCTACCTTGGAAGCAGTGTCTCATCAAGCGAGACAGACATCAACATGTGACTTCATTTCCATTGCTCCCAGGTTCACTCCGAACCGGGTAGTAGCACTTGATAGGGTCTTATCTACTGGTCAAATAGAACTGTTTGACATTCAAAATGAGTGCAAAAATTCGTCTGCTCAACTGAATTTTTAAAGATAGAACTGTTTGATCAATTAGCTTTGTGTAAACAAATGACAGCTGTTTAATTGAATTGCTACTGGAACTTTGCAATATTTGAAAACATTTAACTGTGTACAAAAGGACGAGCTTAGGCTCATTTAAAAACTTCACCAAAAAAATATGTTTATAAATCATGTATATTTAATCTATAGAAGATTTGGAATTCAGTAACTTACAGTAGTTGATTTGCCATAAAACAAAACCAAATTCTATATATTTGATATATATATATATATATATATATATATATATATATATAAAGAGGATGTGGCATTAAATAACCTACGGTTGTTGATATGCCATAAAACCAAACCAAACCAAATTCTATAAATTTAATGTATATGTATAAAGAGGATGTGGCATTAAATAACCTACAATGGTTGATGTGCCATAAAACTTAGCCAAACTAAAGCACACACACACACACACACACACACACACACACACACACACACACATATATATATATATATATATATATATAAAGAGGATGTGACATTAAAACAACCTGCAGTGGTTGATATGCCATAAAACCAAACCAAACCAAACCAATTATGATCACTAAAAGTTGGTAAGGTTAAGTTTCTCGTGATAGTGCTCACCACGTAAAAAGTCAAGTAACAAACTTCTAGAGTTCCTCTTCGTAATATTTGCTTAGGTAAATAAATGTTTTGTTATAATGGCATAGAACATTAAATGCATACTTTTCTAATTTACTTTTAACTTTTTTTGTCTCCAGACACGATCCAGGATTTTCTTAGTAATTTATTTTCCTTTTATTTCTATTCTATGGTCCCCCAAACGACAAAATCCACTCGATAACAAATTCTTTGCCATTTGCTAATTACTACGAGACCTGGTCTTCTTACCGGACTTATTCTACTCTTTTGAGAGTTTTTTACACCAACGTTAGTTGATTTTTCACTGGAGTTTGAGTGACAACCATTCTCTTCATGTCTCCTGGACTTTTCTCAGTATTCTGCATGATCTTAGTAATACTGAAGTTTGTATGGTCTCTACTTGTCCTCTGATTTCCAAGTCTTCCAATTCCTTTACAAGTCTTTTGAAAATCGTTCAAAATGCATCAATTACAATCCCTCTCACTGTCAGTTTCATGTTCCATAACTTCTTCAGCTCACTAGCATATTTATCTTTCTTTTAACCTTTTTTTTAAATTTTTCTTTGTGGTCTACTGGGACAGGACAGTCCACTGCTTGGCAGGATCTGATTTTTTGTTGATTATAACAATATCTGATCGTTATTATTATCATCATTATAATAATAATAATAATAATAATAATAATAATAATTATTATTATTATTATTATTATTATTATTATTATTTTACTCCTTTTCGAATTTTTAACTCCAGCGTTAGTTGATGGTTTTTCATTGGAGCTTGAATTACTGCAAGTCTCCTGAAGTCTCCAGGACTCTTCTCAGTATTCTGGCCGATCTCAATAAAGCTGTACTTTGGACAGTCTACATCCTTCCTATTATTTCCAAGTTTTACAGTCCTTGTACCAATCCTTTGGTATAACTGTCACTTTCATATTCCACATTTTTTCATTTCCCTAGCGAGGTCGAGGTACTTTTCCCTCTTTTCGCATTCTTTCAATTTTACTGTGTGGTCCGCCGAGACAGCAAAGTCCAGAATTAGCAAGTTCTCTATTTTTTGTTGATTATTATAAGATCTGGTCGTCTCGCCGAGATTAGGCAATCCCTTTTTATGCCAAAATCCCAGAGAAGTTGGTGTGTCGCATTCTGCTGGAGAGATTCTGGGTTATACATATACCATTTGTTCGTTTAGCCAAATTTCAATTTCTTGCACAACACCCAGTGGGTTACTTTGCCCACCCAATCATGCCTAGTTTTATATTTCTGTGCCAATTTGCTGCATTCGCTTATTATGTGATTGATCGTTTCGTCTCTATCAATATATAACATACATCTGCTGTATGTTGAATTTAATCTATTTTCGCTTTGATATGGCTAGTCCTTATGGCGCTGTTTTGTGCTGCGATTAGAAGTGATTCACTTTCTCTCTTAAGTTTTCCTTTTCTTAGCCACATCCTTGTTTTCACGTGTGAGGCGTTGCATATTAATCACATAAAATGTTATTCTCTCCACTTTTGTTTCCTGTTTATTTCCATTCTGCTGATCCTCGTGTTTTACGTATTGTTGCTGGTGATTGTAATCAGTCTTCCTCCGTGCTTTTCTATGTAGTCTTCGAGGCGTATCGATGCATCTGTGCTGTTTTCAATGATGGCAAGTCCTCATCCTCCCTCTCTTCTTGACACATATAGTCTGTCAACGTTATCTCTTGGATGCAACTCCTTATGCATGGTCATTAGTTTTCTCGTTCTCTAATACTTTTTTAAATTTCTTCTGTGGTCCACTTCAAGAATGGTCCCGAGTATCTTACGAAGGGTACAGCCCAGGTATTTTCTTTTTGACAAGGTTTCTGCTATAGAACTTTTTTCTTGAGTCATTTTCTGGCTCTTCTGAGATACTCTTAATTTTTTCTTTCATTTCCTGTAGTTTGATGATATCAGCTTACAATATTCCCGAATATGAGTAGGTTTCCTTTTCTATAAGTGTTCTGATTATTACAGGATTTGTTTGTTCAACTCCTTCACTCATGTCTCATTTACCACTGCTCATTACTGGCATGGCGCATTTTTCTATGCTAAATTCCATTCCTATATCTTGACAGTATATTCTCACAGTTTCTATTAGGGTTTCCAAATCTTTTTCGTTTTTAGCAAAAAGTTTGATATCATTCATGTACATCAAATGGTTGATCTTTTCTGGCGATTTATTGGGTTTTTACCTGGCTCTGAATTTCCTAAGGAAGTGGTTGAGTGGAATCATGGCTATTACAAATAGTAATAGTGATAGTGCATCTCCCTGGAATATGCCTCTTTGGATCTTAACCTCTGCTAAGTTTTTGTCCTCCTACTGTCAATTCAGCTCTCCTGGTTTCTATGGCCTTCTCGATAAACTGTACGACTTGGACATTTTATGCAATTTTAGTGTAGCATCTAGTTTTGGGGGACCATATCGTAAGCCTTTTTGTAGTCAATCCAGGCCATAGCTAAATTTTTCATTCTTGTTTTACTCCCGTTGAGGATGTGATGATCTATATATAGTAGTTCCTATGTGCCTCTAGTTTTGTTGTGGTATCCTTTCTGTTCATCTAGGAACATTCCACGGCTTATCAATGAGCAGTAGATCTTCTATCTAATTTGTGCCGTTAGTATTTTCCATATCATCGGTAGGCACATTATGGGTCTATAGTTGTTTGCAGCGGTTCCTTTGAGGTTGGGGGGGGGTCTTTGGGGATTGTTGTCTTCACTTTTGTCATCCATTCAGTTATGTCAGTTTTCTGTATGCATTTATTCATTTCGATAGCAATTCTGCCGTGTATGAAAGTGGATTCTTTAAACTAAAATCCATCTATGCTATGTTGGCCAGGGGTTTTTGAGTTTGATATATTTTAAGAGTTGCCTTGAGCCCGTCGGGGTGTATGTTCACCTGAGGGCCTTCTTCTAACATTCTTGACCCAGTTTCTATCTAGTTTTTCCATTTGAATTTCATATTTTCCGTTCCCGTATTTTGCTCCAAAATCTTATTGCCTCTCTTGCATCCGATTGTTGATATGGGTTTGCCCATTTTCCCCATAATTGATGGTAGAATTTTTTTAGTTGCTTTTCAATTTCCTGTTTGGTCTGTATTGGTTGGTCTTGTCTCGGTATCTTATTAGTCTTCCTTCTTTCGCCAGTATTTTTTTTTTTGATTGGTCTCCTCAAGTTTTATTTTTCGTTCTAGTTGCCATGCCTTTTCAGTGCCGTCCGAATATTTCTTAATGTTCAATTTTAGTATTCTTGCTTGTTGTGGTAGTCTTTTTATCTGTATTTCTAGTCTGAGTTCCCATCCGGAGTTTTTCACAGACCAATTTTTCTCCTGTGTATATTTAATCGTTTAACTCTGTGATGTCGGCTTATTTGCCAATAAATCGTTCACTTACTCGGTTTCGGACTTGACTGTACTCTAGTCTTGGTTCCTGAGAGAAAGCAACGTGGTTTTCTTTTCACGCATGATTCTTTTAATAGTATCTACAGGAGAACAAGAAAGCTACTCGAGACAAATCTATACTGTAGAAACCTTATCAAAGGAATAAATACCTGGATTGTTTTCGTAAGATATTCGGGACCATTTTTGAAATCGACCAGAGAAGAACTTAAACAAATGGACCAGAGAACAAGAAAACTAATAGTCATACATAAAGTATTACATCGCACAGATTACGTTGATAGACTATATGTGTCAAGAAAAGAAGGAGGAAAAGGATTATTATTATTATCATTATTATCATTATTATTATTATTATTATTTACTCCTTTAGAGTTTTTCCCATCAGTGTTAGATGATGGTTTTTCACTGAGGTTTGAGTGACAGCAAGTCTCCTCAAGTCTCCAGGACTCGTCTCAGGATTGTGGCCGTTCTTAGCAATGCTGTCATTTGGATAATCTCTACCCGTACTCTAACTTCCAAGTCCTCCAGATCTTTTAATAATCCTTTAGTTATTGTGCCAAAAACACCAATCACAATTGGCGCAATCATCACTTTCATATTCCATAGCTTTTTTAATTCTCTAGCAAGGTCGACGGACTTATCCTTTATTATTATTATTATTATTATTAATAATAAGCCTGAGAAAAATAAAGACATTCTCAGAATTAAGAACATCATAGAACATATTGAAAGGTTTTTGAAGACTGTATGTAGATTAAATTTCTATTGGTCTATTTGACGTTACGCACAATAGTGTAAAAAGCACATATGATGATTTATATTAAACGAGGTCTTTTTTTTCAAATGTGATTGAATATAGATTCATATAATTACGTAGGAGTGTATACAATCTTATCATTAAAAAATTTGCGAATATATTGTATTATAGTGATAATATATAGAATGGGTGACAAAACTCGTCTGTTAAAGCATCAATTTACACAAATACGCATGCGCATTTCGATAGATATTTGATAGTGTATGTGTTGTCGTCTACGCGTTTACGTGAGTGTCTCTTTTAGGATGCAGCTTTGTGTTGATGTGTTTTGCAAGTAAGGAAAAACTAGCTGTGGGTAGGGGTTGTCCTTGCCTCTTTCCAGTCAAAATAATGAGCTATTATTCTTTGAGTTACCGCAAAGAATTTTACGCTTTCTGACTCGTGTCCCTGACGAGGTGCCAATCTCAATTTACTCTAATTTAATGCAGCTCTGCACACACCGAATACATACATACGGATGCATGTTTATATCAATATATATATATATATATATATATATATATATATATATATATATATATATATACTTATCGATATAAACGTATGTGTATGAATATATCTGTAATGTTCATACCGGTATACTTAAATGCACTTCATGGGACACATTCATTATTCACATACACCCACACTTATATATATATATATATATATATATATATATATGTATGATGTTCTTGTATATAGTTCATGAATGTGGTGATACGTATTCTAATGAAAAAAAAATTCCATGCGTATATATATAAAGATGTTGTTCTCTAAATACACTAACACAATATGCATATATGTATATATTTAAAACTACATGAGTTAATAGACAAGCAAAGATACGCTTATCCATACAACACACACACACACACACACACACACACACACACACACACACACACACACACACACACACACACACACACACACACACACATCTATTATATATATATATATATATATATATATATGTGGACATATATATATATGTGGACATAAATACATACACGTAGGCACACATATAAATAGTGATGCATAATTACATCATTATGCCTATTACCAAATAATATAGTATCGAAGTTAAATATGCACAAAAATAACTAAATATGCATATATATATATATATATATGTGTGTGTGTGTGTGTGTGTGTGTGTGTGTGTGTGTGTGTGTGTGTGTGTGTTTGTGCATGAGTATGTGTGCATGTGTACATACAGAACAAAATGTCTAAGTATATACGTCCACCAAGACGCCCACCCTCAGAAACGACACACATCCCCTCTCTCCTCTCTGATCTTTCGTCTTGTCTCTCTCTCTCTCTCTCTCTCTCTCTCTCTCACACACACACACACACACTCTCTATCATTTCCTCAAAGTCATTCTATCTCAATCTCTGTTATATATATATATATATATATATATATATATGTATATATATAAATATATAAATATATTGAAAGTGTTATATATATATATATATATATACAAATTCAGAAAATGTTTATATATATATATATATATATATATATGTGTGTGTGTGTGTGTGTGTGTGTGTGTGTGTGTGTGTGTGTGTGTGTGTGTGTGTGTGTGTGGTTTCAGATTTTTTTTGTTAACAGAAAAGTTTGTTATTGCACTTTTTATTATCATTTTTTTTTAAATAAGCTCTTTTCAGTCACTTCTCCCGAGGTGAATATTTCTTCACGTAATTAGATACAGCTAAGAGAAACTTGCCTAAGAATTAAAAAAAAAAAAAGATAAAACATTAAAGAAAAAAGCTATTTTTTTTAATAAAATAAATAAATAAAATTATATAAAATAACAAAAACGATATGTCAATCGGTTCAGTTTATAATATTTCATAGTACAGCTTATCGAGTTAATATATCCAGTTAAAAAATATCCGTCGAACATAAACGCGACGTCCAATAAGAGAATAACTGTGAATTGACATTTTCCCAGTTGCTATATTTTTCTTCAATCCGTATAATGAAATTCTTGTGAACTCACAAAAATACGTTTAATATATCGAAAGCTGTTAAGTATTGGTTCAACGAACGGAGAGAAAATTGCTCGAGTCTATCATTATTTATCTACACCCTTAATTTCACTATTATAAGCCTGCTCCGAAAATAATGCCAGAGGGAGTATCTGTGGCTAAAGTGCAGCACTGCAGCTTGGAAGTAAGCGAGATCGAACTCCAGTCGCTCTGTTACCCCTTGGAAAAGTAATATCCTTCCAGCTATGAGTTATATAATAAAACTATAAATCTTAAATAGTATTTCAAATAGTATCACCGCTGTTCTTTTACAAGGATGGATTTAGAATTAAATACCTCACAAAGGTTGATATGCCATTTAACCCAGTCGGCTGGGGCTGTAAAATGCACTATTTCTTTGCAGAGTGGTAAGACTCCCCCAACGAGTGTCCAGGATATGACACAAAACAATCTGATGGTAAGGATCCAGTTATGCTGGAGTTACAGGGAATGCCGAGTGTCACTTCATTGCCATCGGTCCCAGGACCACTCTGGCCCGGGTTGTGGCACCTGATAGGGTTTGATCTATGGATCAAATAGAACTAAACTGTGCTCTTATGCTAAACTGAAATACTTGAAAAATAACTGTTTTGGCATTTAAACTGTGCCCTTATGCTAAACTGAAATGTTTGATGTTGATGTTTGATATTTAATCTGTGTGTTTTTGCTAAAGAGAATTATTTGAAATAGAACTGTTTTGATATTTAAACTGCTTACTTATGCTAAACTGAATTGTTTGAAATTGATTTGTTTTTTACATTTAACTGTGTTTAAATAAATTACTGATATTTAATTGAAGTATTCATGATACATGGCAATACTTGGAACTATTTAACTTTGTCGACTAAACTGAATAATTTTTGAAAATTGACATTAATTATGTGAAAAAGAACTATATATATATATATATATATATATATATATATATGCAAATATATATATATATATATATATATATATATATATATATATATATATATATATGATACGAGGATCATTAAATAAGTTTCCAGACTTTTTTCGTATGGACAGTTTTATTAATAGTACCCACATGAAACTCTAGTCCCCTTCGAAGGAATTTTCTCCGGCTGCACTGCACTTGTTGAACCGTTCCAACAATTTCTGGAAGGCCACATAGAAGTCTTTTTGTATGAGCGTGTCAATGACCTTCGTCAGAGCATCTTTCATTTCCTCAATTGTCTTATAATAACAGCCTCTGAGCTAAGGGAATAACCAAAAGTCACAGCGAGCAAGGTCTGGACTATAGGGAGGGTGACGAACTGTCTTGATGCCCATCTTGGTCAAATAGTCTGTGACAAGGATGTGGACTGGTGCGTTGTTCTGCTGGAAATGCCCCTGACCCGATATGAAGAGTGCTAGCCTCTTCCGACGGAATCTCTTGTTGAACTCCCTTAAAACCTCAACATAGTAACCCTAACCCTTTAGCCAATCAACTCTGGTGTATTGACTTCCTTACTCCTCCCACACCTTTCATCATCCCTCACAGACTCCCTGCCTTTCTTGAATCTCTTATGCCACTCAAAAACTGATATTCGATTCATGCAAGTAGCTCCAAAAGCAGTCTGAAGCATTCCATACGTTTCTGTGGCATTTTTTCAAAATTTAAAACAGAATTTTATTGCATATCGTTCTTCTAAAGTGTCCTCATGTTCAGATTGTATTTTTGAAATTCACCAGTTGTGACAATCAGCATTTGGTAGGGTGTATTCCAATTGCTGCTGTACCTGTTCATTTGAAGCTGAAATCATAAAAATTGGTCAGCCATCCCATAAGATATATAGCAATAACATAGTCCATTGTCAAGAGTCTTCGAAAATTTTAAATGCTTGTACAAACCAAGTCGGGAAACTTATTGAATGCACCACGTATATATATATATATATATATATATATATGTGTGTGTGTGTGTGTGTGTGTGTGTGTGTGTGTGTGTGTGTGTGTGTGGATTTGTCATAAAATAAACTACAATGGTTTGTATGCCATAAAATCAAACCAAACTAAGACGGGATATGCCATTAAAAAAATAAAGCAAACTAAACCAAAATAATGTCAGGTATGTCACCAGGTAGGTATATCGGGAGAAGGCTTCTATTCCCGTGTACAAGGAATTTGGGTAGTGTATGAATACTTTTAAAAGGGTATACAGCATAAGAATCATCGCATGTTCTTGATATGCCTTGTAATTTCTATGTGGATACGTAGACCCCCTTTGTCTTACGGAAACAACTGCGAGCGCAATGACTCCGTTCGGGTAGTTTTTAGTTATGAATCATTATTTTTCCATGAATAGAAATGGAGCCTCACCAGCTGTCACCAAGAGTTTGAAATGAACGTTCATAAACTATTCTGTACCAGTGTACATAATTATATCACATTTACCGTAACCATGACGGATTGTTTTTCAGGAAAATATCCTCCTAGCTTTTATTAGCTAGTTTCACGCTGCTGAACTGATCTCGGCAGCTTGACAGTTGTGCTGAAAATGAATTTTCACTTCCACTAAAAAGCATTTCCCATCACCTAGCTGTGGTCTTTTCCTCTTTTTGGTCTCTGTATAAGTTAATCATAGATCGTTGTCAGTGTGTCAGTACATTTTTTTCACATTGAAGATTTCGATGACACACCTCTGCTTTTACGTAAGTCGATCCACTGATATCTGCCACTCAACTGATATCTGTAATAAGAAATAAATTATCCGCTAGAAAGTTTAAAGTCTCTATTGGCATACCAAGAAGATTTAATTTTGTGGTGCATAATTATTATTTCATTTAATTTCCAGCTTTACTTTCTGTTTCTTACAATCCTTCACTGTGATTTTTTGATTAAGTACAAAAAAGTTTGAGATCCGACCAGGGCTTGCTGACCTATAAATCTGTCACCAAAAAATAAACATCCGCACACCTTCAAAGAGCTGTCAAAAGAACCATCGGATTTCAAACTTTAAACAAAAAGATGTATTTTTAAAATAGCGGACAATTTGGGTTGGTGTCACCAAGTTTGGCACAAGGCCTTGAATCACTAAATCATTGGTCAGCCAACCACGGGACTGCTCCTTGTGGCCCCTCCCGATGACTGTGGCTGATTGGCCGATTGTCTAAACCAATCAGGGGCAAACCGGGGGGATTGTTACGATGATAGCCATTGGTCGGCAGTCCCCATTGGCTGACCAATCAGAAACTGATTATTCGGGATTCGGGCCCATAAATGGAGGACACCCAAAGCGAAAAATTGAGTTGGTTCAGGAATTCGCCGCTTAAAGAACCAAATCCGTTGCCATTGCATTCGCCATTTTGACACTGCCTAGTTGCACTTAAAACTCCGCCAGTCAACTACTTTCACTCCCAGTTTGCGGTGTTTGACTAAAAATTATCTAAACAACTGTGTAAATAAACGTTTGTTACTGTTTATAACAAACGCCTTATTTTTGTAATTTTTTAAAATTTGCTTGGCAACTTTTTCTTCTCTCCAACACGAATTCCAACCTTCATCGACTGGACCTCATCCATCTTCTCTTTCCTCGGATCTGAAAGCAACGTGGGCGTGGAAAGAAACAGAGAAAGACCAGTCGACACATGTGGTAATCACGAAACCAGCGGCCAACTAGGTGTCGTGAAGCTATAGTACCACATTTGGTGCCGTGACCAGGATGTATTTATGTTTTTTGCTGCCGCGTTTGAGTGATATTTTTCAGTCACGCTGATAATACTTTCTGATGGAGCTAAGCAGTTTCACAAGGTGCATTTTTTTGTTGTATTTCCTGTAACCTATAAACAGCCTGGCTCTTGTTAATGTGTTCATTTATCTCTTTTTGATTATATTCAGGGATCACACACTTACTGGTATAATGGTAGTATAATGGGCCTCATTTTTTTATTTCTATTTCAAGGACTTTGTATTTATGTATATTTTAATTATATTCTTTGAGTTATATTATTATCTATTGGCATTCATATATCAATCAGAGGGCATGTTTTTCTTTCATAGTTCTTAATAACTATTTTTGGACTATAGCCTTTTATTTTGCTATCATTTTGGAGAGAAAATTACCGGAGAATTTTTTTCACGATCCAATATTCAAAAGTATTTACAAATTTTCCAATAAATGTAATGTCATATTATCTATTCTCGCTTTGATATGATTGGATCTTAAGGCATTGTTTTGTGCTGTTATTAGGCGAGATTCTGTTTCTCTCATAAAGTTTCCTTTACTTTGCCAGGTCCGGTTTTTCTGGTGTGAGATGGTGTTTATTAGTTGTTTAAAAAGCTCATAGAGTTTTCTTTCTTCCCATTTTTGATTCCTAGTTATTATAATTCTGTTGTTTATCGTGTTGTCAGTATCGTTTCTGTTGGCTGTAATCAGTCCTCATTCGTGTCTTTCTATATAGACCTCGAGTCGTTGTATCGATGCGTCTCACACCAGCGTTAGCTGATGGTTTTTCATTGGAGTCTGAGGTACGGCCAGTTTCTTCAAGTCTTCTCAGTATTCTGGCCGATCTCAACAATACTGTAGTTTAGATGTTCTCCATTCTTATTTTTAAGTCCGTTTGTTTCTGTGCCAATCCTCTGATGTTGCCCAATCGGCTTGGGCTGCATAAAACACCGACTGCACCTTGGCCGAGGGATAAGACCCCACCTCAAACAAGTGTCATGATATGACTCTAAACAATCTGATGGTGAGGCTCCAGTGATGCTGGAGCTTTGGGGAATGTAGAACACCCCTTCAATGTAATCGCTCGCAGGTCTACTCTATCCAGGAGTGGTAGCACCTGATAGGGTCGTATCTATGGGTCAAATTGAACTAAGCTGCATACTTATGCTAAACTGAATTACTTAAAATAGAACTGTTTTGATATTGAAACTGTACTTACTCAAAACAGAATTGTTTGCAATAGAACTGTGTCTTTGTATCAAAATAGATTTGGAATTAAATAACCTACAAAGGTTGATATGCCATAAAACCCAAAAAATAAACAACAAACCAACCTTTGATGACTTTACCGAGTGCGCCAATTCCCATTGGTATCACCGTCAATTTCATGTTTGACAGTTTTTCAGTCCTTTAGTAAGGTTTAAGTACTTATCTCTCTTTTCCTTTTCCTTCAGTTTTACTCTGTGGTCAGCCAGAACGGCAAAATACACTTTTTGTTAGATTTTTTTTGTTTGGTAACCATCACTAGGTCTGTTCGTCTGGCCATTGTATCCCCAAATCGCAAAGAATTTTATGCATCATTGTTTCTAGGACAGATTCTTTGTTGTGCGTATACCATTGGTTCGTGTGATGAAATTCAAACTTTGCAAAATTCCCAGTGGATCACTCTTCCCGCCCTATCCTCTCTAGTCTTATACTCTCTTTGCTCTAATTTGCTGCATTCACTTATTATATGATTGATCGTTTCGTCTTTTTCTCCACATTATCAACATCAGCTATTTTGCAGTGCTGTGTCTATTCTTACTTTGACATTGTTAGTCCTTATTGTGCTGTTTTGTGCTGTTATCAGAAAGATCCAGTTTCTCTCTTAACGTTTTCCTAATTTAGCCAGGTCTAAGTTTTCTCTTATGAGGTTTCGCTCGATTGTCACTTGAAATATTGATACAGTTGTTTTTCTTCCCATTTTTGTTTTCTGATTTTTTTTTCAATTGATGCTAGTGTTTTCTGCATTATTTCCGGTAAGTGTAATCAGTCTTCATCCGCACTTTTTTTCCCTAGTCTTCAATCGTTGTTTTCATGCATCGATGCTATCTTGAATGTTGGCGACTCTTCTTCTTCCTTCTTTTCTTGACACATACAGCATGCCTACGTCATCTGTGGGGTTTCAAGCCTTAACCGATGTTTATAACAAGGTAAAAATAGGAATTTGGGGCTGTATGGTTAGGTACCTATTGGCACCCACATCTGACTTAACGGCGTATCATCATCATCATCAGCATCATTATTTACCCATGTTGCTGCAATTTGTCTTAATCACAAAATCCGCTTCAGTGCGGTTAGCAAAACCTTCAAAGATGATGATTCAGGCTCCCAGAACCCCCAGATCCCCTAAGGTACTACAGTATCTTAATATACCAGCATTCTGTTGGTTTTCCATCACACTGTGTGAATGTCAGATCAATAGGCAGATACTTCGAGCATTCATTTGTTGTACTCCGAACATTCCGGCGAGAAAGCATAAACTCAATGATGTACGATTTGAATTAACAGACAAGATAATACGTCCAAACACTGAACCTAAAAGACAATAGGATTCCCCTGAAATCTACGTTTTAACAGTGTGTCCAATATATAGTTAATAAAACTTTAATTCAGTGATGTTAGTTTGAATCAGATGACTAAATGATAATGTCAGGCAATATCGAGACACTGATCAACATGATTCCCGTTTCAGCAACTCTTTTTATACAAGTAAGATATGCCGATGAAGAAAAGAATAGTTAGTACTGCAGAGAACTCCTGACACTGGATCCCTTCTATCGATTTATAATTTCCTTTTGTTTAGACTAATGAAGTTATATATAACCGCTGAATTAATAACGCCATTTTCGTAATGGAAACGAAAAACACTCAATAATAAGTTCAATGAACGTTATTTTTGCATGTGAAACGCTAAAATAACACAAATTATTTAGCATTTGTCATGCAACTATTATTGTGCTCTAAACTATAGAATCACGTCTAATTTCTACCTTTGATATTGCTGAAACTTACCTGATGTTTTACTCATAAGAACCGGAAGGCCTTCAGGCAGGATTAGAAGAAAAAGAAGAAGAAGAAGAAGAAGAAGAAGAAGAAGAAGAAGAATCATATTATTGAGGGAATGAAATGTTTATGTGAGAGTACATTAATCAAAATCGGAAAATACGAACCCCCAAAATGTGGTATGAACAAAAAGTACAGACGTTTTTATGAGAATTACGTCAGTTTGGATTAACCACAAAATCCACTCCAAAATCAACACACACACACACACACACACACACACACACACACACACACATATATATATATATATATATATATATCGATTCATGTAGTGAATGAGTGTGTAAGTACTTGAGTGAGTGTATGATGAAAAATATCTGAAACAAACCTTACTTAGTCACCAATATGAAGTCTTGGTGATAGCAAAGAGTCCCATGAACTCACTAATGACCTCTTTTCTCCTCATCGATACCGCATTCAGAGTCCGCACAAACCTGATGAGTGTAAGTCTTCGCTGGTCCGCCAACACTGATGTGTCTATGCATTAGAGTCTATAGGAGAATGTCGTACATGTTTTCATCCTTAATTCCCAAGTAGTGTCCAGCATATCTTTTCGTCTCGTTGGATAGTTTATAAGATAGGAGTAAAGAGGCTAACCAGCAGTTTTTTTTATGGTAGCTGCGTATTATATATAAAATTGGAGATAGTTAACCCCGTGACAATAAAACTATCAGACCAGGGAGGTCCGACCCCGGAATTAGGAAACATGTGGCCTTCATAATCCCTCAGGCTTGTCACAGGATAAAAATTCTTAGGAAGGAGATTATTATAATATTAAGCATATAGTATTGTGAAGTATAGGATACCGCATGGTTGATTTGAAGAAAAGTAAATGAACCCCAATAAGGTTCAACGGCACGCTTTACCTGATGCTGGCTTGAGGAATACCATAGAGTAACGGCCAAAATCAAATAGTTGGACCTGGAAGCTACTGCTACCTATCTCTAACAGTTAAACAAACATTTCTATGATTTTACTAAGTACCAAGAAAAAACAAGAACATAGATATTTAAAACATACATTCAGCACTAATACAGATTCAATAAAATAATATTTGTCTTTAAGGGGGAATCCTTTTGAGATGAGGCTTCTTAATCTAAGAATTAATTTTTTTATTGCGGACTTTTATCCTCATCTTGGTAGTTTTTTTGTTTCGGCCAAATTTCACCTCTGGTCTTCTTTAGGTGATTAATCACGACCTCGGATAGGAATGCTGAGTCTTGTAACCGTATCCCCAGTAATTACTGCCTTTCATAGTTGTTGTCTATCGCACCACGTTTTTGATTAAGCAAACCTCTGGATAGGAATTGAAACTGCTATCTTCTGACAAGGCGTGGTGCGATAGACATCAACTATGGAAAGCAGTAATTACTTGGGATACGGTTACAAGATTCTGCATTCCTATCCTAGGTCATGTTAATCACCTGAAGAAGGCCAGAGGTGAAATTTGACCGAAACGTAGCGAGAAAAACAAAAAAAAAACAAAAAAAAAACTACCAAGATGAGGACAAAAGTCCGCAATAAAAAAAATTAATTCTCAAAATAATATTTCTGTTCCCATTTGGCCAGTAACTTGCTTTATTCTGTATGTTAGGGCACTTTAAAGTATTGCTTACTTTGCTATGTCATTTTTTCTGGGTTGCAGTTATAAACTAAGACCACTTACTAACTATGAAGAAGAAGAGCCAGCTTTACTCCGCTAAAAGATTCACCTTGTGTCAACTCCTGGCCAAAGATGGGTAAATACACATTTCGAGTAACAAATAAACAATACGGCGTAGAAATATCAGAAGAAAAAGTATGCAGCTGAATGAGAAGACTTAACTTTTTGAGTTGGTTGATCTCTGTGGTCAGATTGATGCAGTGACACCAAGGAAATGAACAATCAGTTTACCTCTCGTCGAACAAACTTTGTGTAACATACCCATACATGAATATGTGAAATGTACATAGAATGTTCATAACTCATATATAGACAACAAAGGAATCTCGAAACACAAAAAAACACTTACGACTTCTTAGTTCAGGTACGAAACTTTTTATTACCTTTGAGTTAAAAGAGAGATACACAATCTTTCTATGCTGACTTTTCTATCTGCCCCCCCACACCACCACCACGTGCGGCACCCGCCGTAAGGCCTCGGCGAGCTCCGAAAGTCAACCTTCATCTTCGGAGGCAAAACTCAACTAACTGACTTTTCTCAAATCCCCAAAATCCTCAGCCCTCGCTTCCGGTGCATGACGTCATTCACACCTCCTGGTCCCATTTTCTATCTGGGGGTTTTATTTTGATATCTGTGAATGATACATCCTACCCGCACGCGCGTGAACACCTGCGCTCATGTTGCACCTAACTAACCCATGCACTAAGTGAAAGGTTCTCAGCCTAACTAAACCGAAAGGCAAGATATATAAAGCGAAATCCCTCGGCCATTATATTACATTTGTTTTCTGTTCACTGTGCTGCTAACGCCAGGTCGTATAATAGTAAATAACCAAACAATCTTGATCAAATCCAGGAATTAAATGAAGACAAAGAAGTCAAATATTCAGAATATTAATTAAAAACTCCGGTTCCTTGAAAATAACAAATATCATCTTAAAAATGATTTAACTCAGAAGAAACAACTCGAAGAAAGACCTTATTTAGTGTCTAGCGTAATTGGTATCGTCCGAACCGGGTTCACAGCACAGGTCAAATTCCTGTTCTCTCAACGTAATTGACCCTTAGTAAACCCTTCTAGCACCTAATAGATAAGGGTTGGGAACAGATTCAAAAGTAGGGTCTGGATAAAACGTATAGGTGCTAGGGCTTCACAAGACCTGCCGATTGATCGGATCGGGCCTATCCGACTGCCCGTCACACCAAGTAAAGGTCAAAGTGGTGCGTTGCACGACGTTGACCACTCTGTCACCTGATCAATGACTGCTCAACCACCCAGATCCCGTCCTAGCGCCTTACGGGTTGCCACCCACGGCCAACCAGTGGCTTCAAGGGGGTGGGGCGGTTTAATCCCTCTGCAGAGGTACTGTCGGCGTGTTCTACAGCCCCAGCCGACAGGGCGACGTATATTTCTTTGTAATCCTGCTTCCATTGTTTTATTCTTATTTTGTTGTCCAATTTTCTTAATCCATTCATTTTTTCTTTCCTTGATTTACTCTTTTTCATCTCGTTTTTCTTCTTAATCTCATTTTCTTCCTTCTTTCCGTCTTCCCTTAATTCCTTCCATTCTTCAGTTACGTTGTTTTCTTCGTTTTTAATCATAATCCTTCCTTCCTTCCTTCTTTCCTTCAGTGGTTTGGTTTGGTTTGGTTTCTCTATGTAATGGCATACCAACCTTTCTAGGTTATTTAATGCCAAAGCCATTCTCCTAAAAGAACAGTCGTGGTGCTATTTAACCCATAGCTGGGAGGATAAGGGGGTTCATACCTTTCCCAAGGGTATTTATCCGAAAGTGAACATAATAGCGCGACTGGAGTACAGACTCGCTTACTACGATTCTGCAATCCATCGCTTTAACCATTACACCATGAGAACACCCCCACTTCTTTCCTTCCGTTGCGTTTTTCTTCTCTTTACTTAATGAGATTCTTTTTCTTAGATTTTTCTTTCTTTCTTTCCATTCTAGCTTTCTAACTCCCTTCCTATTCTTCTTCTGTGGCATTTTTTTCTTTTTTTTTTTGTCTTCTTTTGAATGCTTATCCAAAAAAAAATATATTCTCTTTATTTCTTTTCCTCGTTCCCTTCAAGCTTTCTTTTCTTTCTTTCTATCTTTTTTTCCTTTATTTTTCTTTTTCGATGCTTTATTTCATCTCATTTTTTTAATACCACTTTCTTCCCCTTTATCACTTTTTGCTTGACTGCTCTTTCTTTCTTTCTTTCTTTCTTTCATTAAATTAAAATAAAGAGTAAAATCAGTCTCCTCAGCAACACTGAAAACATAAACAGAAGCAAAAGCTGGATAAAACAGTCCTGCGGCTCTTATAAATTGTCAGGGTAAAAGCCATTTCTAGAACCACTCCAAACCCATTTTTTTTTCATCGTCTATAGAATTCAGACTAATAACATAATTATCTCATAGATCTTCCTATAAGTTTATCATAGATGATATTACGTTCGCTTCTTTTCCATGATGCTTACCGTCGAATCCAGTCCCCACTTTCTTCACAGCCTGTTACTGACACCATTGACATGCCTGAGTGAGTTCAAAAGCAACAACACCCATTGGATGGATTTGTTTATTTATTTTTGCCTTAAAGACGTTTTACTGAAAAATTATATTTCATTTAGGATGAAATCTTATTTGCTGGCAGCCAATCAGTTTTTATGAGGCAGCGTCCATGTATCCAGTTTTCCTCCTACCTTAATTTCTCACCTTCCGCGTGAGTAACATTTTCTCTATGTTAAGTCTGCAATTACAACTTACCTTACTAACCAAATATCTCTTAATCGTTTTAGATTATATTCATCATGTCGTGCTGGTAGCACGGATATCCCTGACTCTCTCTCGCCACTTTTCCCTATCGTTCATTGCCTCCGGCAGGTCTTCTGGACTACATCTCGTATCCTCACATAGTTGCTGAATGTATGTTCGAGCTGGTCGTCCTGCTTTTGTTCGGCCATATGTGGGGGTCCATAAGAGTATATCACTTATGAGCTCGTCCCTGCTTCTCCAGCAGTGTCCTGCATGTCTGGTTCGTCTAACTTGGATAGTTTTCGGGATAGGAGGCAGGTGGCCGTACAGTTGGTGTCTTGTGGGGTGTTGCCGCCAGGACTTGTTCAAGATTGCTCGCAGCATTCTTGTGTAATTGCCGTCTAGCTTCTTCTTCAGCCGTTTTATTAGAGTCCATAGAGTGCATATCATCATCATCATCATCATCATATCGTGCTGGCAGCACGGATATCCCTGACCCTCTGTCGCCACTCCTCCCTATCGCCCATCGCCCTAGGTAGGTCTTCAGGACAACAACCTGTATCCTCACATAGCTGCTGAATGTACGTTCGAGCTGGTCGTCCTGCTTTTGCGCGGCCATGTGTGGGGATCCATAAGAGTACATCTCTTATGAGTTCATCTCTGCTTCTCCAGCAGTGTCCTGCAGTCTTCCTTTTTTAAAAATCGGTGGCCTGTTTAGTGACATTAAACTGATGAGGCTCCTTTTTCTTGAGATATAGGATGTGTACAGCTACCGCTTCGTTGCCATTACTCACAGTTTTAGTTTGGTAGTGTCAGCAAGGAAAATGTTTAAGATTTTGAATGACAATAATTCATTGGCTTCTTAAACGTTAATATTGTGAGTAAGTCTCAAGTATATGCATGTTTAAAATATTTT
Organism: Sepioteuthis lessoniana; assembly: GCA_963585895.1. Lineage (NCBI taxonomy): Eukaryota > Metazoa > Mollusca > Cephalopoda > Myopsida > Loliginidae > Sepioteuthis > Sepioteuthis lessoniana. The sequence continues at coordinate 119,104,511 of OY757912.1, read as the reverse complement.
TAATTACATTTAATTTCTCGTTATACCAAAGACTTTTAAAATGGTACTTGATACCTCCTTGCTTAACACTCAGCAATATAAGGTACTTATCGAGAGTAAAGTGGAGCAATCCAGGGAAAGTGCCCGCCCCTACACCCCGGTGTACTAGCTATTAAAAAGGGAGCCTTCGGGTCACCCTCGACTAAGGTTACCACCTTTACTTACTTTAATAACAGAGTCATATAAAGGCGAGTAAATTAATTAGATAGATATAGCTAAAAGAATAGTATTATTATGATTCCTCACGTGAGCTTTTTTTTTACACCAGGTTTAACTGTTCGTCTTTCACTGGAGTCTGGGAGAGAGCAAGTTTCTGCAAGTCTCTGCAAGTCTCGAGGACTCTTCTCAGTATTATGGCTGATATAAAAAATGCTGTTGGTTGGATGGTCTCCATTCGTTCTCTAATTTCTGAGTCTTCCAGTACCTGTAATAAATCTTTAGTGACTGTACCGAGTGCACCAATTACAATTGGTATCACTGTTACTTTTATGTCCCATAGTTTTTTCTTCTGTTGTCTAACAATGTCTAGGTACATATCTATCTTTTCGCTTTCCTTCAGTTTTATCAAGTGGTCAACCGGATCGGCCAAGTCCACTGTTAGATTGGTTCTCTTGTTCTTTTGTTGACCATCACTAGGTCTGGTCATCTGGTCAAATATATTACTCCCTGCGAGTTTCTAACACAAGCGTTCACTGGTGAGCTTTCTCTAGAGTCTCAGTGACAAACAGATTACTCAGCTCTCCAGGACTTTTCTCAGTATTTTGGTTAACATTACCAATACTGCACTATGTAAGGTCTCAACTCGTCCTCCGATTTCAAACTTTTTCAGCCCCCTTCCCAAGCGTTTGGGAACTGTTTTAAATGCACCCGCATACATTTCTATCACTGTTATCTTCATGTTCCATAATATTATTTGTCCTTTCGCAAGATATTTGTCTAGCTTTTCTTTTTCTTTGAATTTCACTGCCTGCTCCACCGGACGGCAGAGTTCACTATTTGGCAGTTTCTGTCTCTTTTTTTCTTTTAACTATGACAAGGCCTTGTCTTCTGGCCATTAATAGATAATCTGCTTTTATCTCCAAATCCATGATAATTTTGGGCATCTCATTTTCCAGATGGACTCTAGTAATATACGAGGATCATTAAATATGTTTCTAGACTTTTTTCGTAAGGGCACTTTTATTGATAGTACACACATGAAACACCAGTCCACTTCGAAGTAACCTCCTCCCGCTGGAATGCACTTGTTGCACCGTTCCAGCAACTTCTGGAAGCCGTCATGGAAGTCCTCTTGTGTGAGCGTGTCAATGACCTTCGTCACAGCCTCTTTCATCTCCTCAATTGTCTCATAAACACAGCCTCTGAGATTAGGGAATAAGCAAAAGTCACAGGGAGCAAGGTCTGGACTATAGGGAGAGTGAGGAAGTGTCTTGATGCCCATCTTGGTCAAATAGTCTGTGACAAGGATAGAGTGGTAGACTGGTGTATTATCCTGCTGGAAATGCCACTGACCCGATTTGAAGAGTCCTGTCCTCTTTCGACAGAATCTCTTCCTGAACTTCCTTAAAACCTCAACATAGTAATCCTAACCTGAAACCTTTTGCCTATCAACTCTGGTGTATAGACTTCCTTACTCATCCAAAACCTCTCATCATCCCTCACAGAGTCCCTGCCTTCCTTGAATCTCTTATGCCACTCAAAAACAGATGCTTGATTCATGCAAGATGCTCCAAAAGCAGTCTGAAGCATTGGATACGTTTCTGTGGCATTTTTTCCAAATTTAAAACAGAATTTTATTACATATTGTTCTTCTAAAGTGTCAGAATGCATTTTCGAAATTCACCTGTTGTGACAATCAGGCTTTAGTAGGATGTATTCCAATTCCTGCTGTAGCTTTTGATTTGAACCTGAAATCATAAAAATTAGTCAGTCATCTCATCAGATGTATAGCAATAAGATACTGAATTTTCAAGGGTCTACAATAATTTTAAATGCTTGTACCAAAAAAAGTCAGGACACTTATTGAATGCACCACATACCTAAATTTCTCTTTCTTTCACTATTCCCAGTAGATCAGGTTTCCCATCCATTCATGTATGGCCTTGAATTCTTTTTTGAGCTTATTTGCTGCGTTCGCTTATTGTGATTAATCGTTTCGTCTCTTTCACCACTAAAATTTTACTTGCAACCCTGTAACATCTTTTTGCTTTAACTTAGTTGGTCCTTATGGCACTGTTTTGTATTGCTATTCGAAGAGATTCAATTTCTCTCATAAGGTTTCCCTTTCTTAGACATGTCCATGTCGTCTTATGTGAGATTTTGTCAGTTTGTTGCTTGAAAGATCTATATTGTTGTTTTCTTCGCATTTTTATTTCCTAGTTATTGTTGTTCTGTTGGTCTTTCATTCTTATTTAACTCCGTGGAGAGCTTTCCACACCAGTGTTAACTGATGGTGTTCCACTTGATCCTGAATGACTGCAAGTCTCCTCAGACCTCCAGTACTTGTCTCACTATTCTGGACGATCTTAACTGTGATTATTATTATCATTATTATTATTATTATTATTATTATTATTATTATTATTATTATTATTATTATTATTATTTTCTCCTTTAGAGTTCTTCACATCAGTGTTAGCTGATGGTTTTCACTGGAGTTTGAGTGACAGCAAGTCTCCTCAAGTCTACAGGGCTCGTCTCAGGATGCTGTCATTTGGATAGTCTCTACCCATCTGCCAACTTCCAAGTCCTCCAGGCCTTTTTATAATCCTTTAGTTATTGTGTCAAAAGCACCAATCACAATTGGTATAATTGTCACTTTCATGTTCCACAGCTTTTTCAATTCTCTAGCAAGGTCGAAGTACTTATCCTTCTTTTCACTTTCCTTCAGATTTATTCTGTAGTCCGCCGGGACAGCAAAGTCGACAATGTTGCAAATTCTCTTCTTTTTGTTGATTATTATAAGTTCTGGTCTTCTGGGCGGGATTAGGTGATCCGTTTGTATGTTAAAGTCCCATGGGAGTTTATGTGTGTCATTTTCTCGGGTTATGCATATACCATTTGTTAGTATAGTCAAATTTAAATTTCTTGCACATTTCCCAGTGGATCACCTTGCCGACCCAGTCGTGTCACACCTTATACTCCTGCTGGGTAATTTGCTGCATTCGCCGATTCTGTGATGGCTCGTTTATTTATTTATTTATTTATTATTATTATTATTATTATTATTATTATTATTATTATTATTATTATTATTATTTTCCATGATGCTGATATGTTCTAAAACTAAGAAACCGACAAAGCAAGGAAAATTGTAGCCGGATGTAAATTTTATGACAACATAAATCGTATAATTTTTGTATGTTACCTTACTTCTCTCTGATTTATTTATAGTTGTACAATGTTCATTTTACTGCCAGGATGTGTCTCGTGATAGTCTTAGATCCGACCAGGCGCCATGGAGAAGTATCTTCAAGTATATGGGACTAATGAAATTTGTGTTTGTTTTCTAAGGACGGAAGAAAGAAGGAAAGAAAGATAACGATACCTTTTAAAGTTTAACTTCATTTCTGTTATCTACAACCATTCTCTTTGTGAGGAAATTTTTTCTGAACCCAAATGAAATGGTTGCATCTTCAAGACAAGGTGTTAAAAATTTGTCACTTCTTTTCGGGTAGATATGTCCAAATTCAGTGTTTTTCGTCGTTGGTGATAAGACCATTTTATGGTTTTAATATAGGCTGTTGTTTGCAGGGACGGTTGCTACTGGTAAAAGAATGAGCCCGTATGCTGCAAAGCAGACACGTGTTTTCCCACTTGCTCAGGAGAAATTGGGTGTTTCCAATCCAACGGTCACTGCTGAAAGAAGACAAGTTTCTTTCTCATACCCTTGAGTCCCTTTTCGGGCATACGCTGTTCCTACTTCCTATCCGGGGCTTCAGGGAACTTTTACACTTTCTGAATTTACTTTATTTTATCTAATTTTTCTTTTTTTTTTATCGCTACAAGTATCATTTTAATTTTTTTAATGGTATATCAACTATTCGTGGGTTATTTAACATAAAAGACATTCTTATTGAAGAACAGTAGAGGTTATATTTAATCTATAGCAGAGGAGGGTTTAAAGGGTTCTTACTTTTCCCACAGATATTCATTTGAAAGAGTACGTCACAGGAGTTCAATCTTTATTCATCGCTGCAGTCCTGTACATCAGCCACAATACCCAGAAGACTCTTCCCTTCATAAATAAAGTTTCTAATAACGACTTCAGCTGATATTTTGGCTATACCAGTATGAATATATGCATATACATATCCATATCCATATATATATATATATATATATATATATATATATATATATATATTCAGTCCAGTTAAATCGGGATCGGGAATAATTCCGTCAGGATAAAAATCCATTCAACTATGAACATTTAAATTTTTTTGGTAAAGAGCTCAATGTAACTTACATCATAGAGCAATAATTTCTTTAAGAAAAGCAAAATCCAGTCACATAGATGTGACCGGTTTTTGTTTTTCGTAAAGATATATATATATATATATATATATATATATATATATATATATATATATATATATATATATATATATAGGGTGTATAAGTAACCATGAGACGATTTTATTATCTATTTCTCTAAAAGTATTGCTTACATACATATATGTTGAGAGGCACTCATATTGTAACGGTTATCGTCGTGGTGAATGGAGCCAGCAGCTGTTCAAATAATGAACGATGCTGTTTGCATTTTACTTCGTGCTAATTCTTCTGGAAAAGGGATTAATCTATCTCCACCCTTAGCTAAGAACTGATAATAGGATTAAGTGGGCTCTTTGGTGTTAGTATTATATATGCCTATTTTTCTTTCTATAAATCAACTATGATATAAGTGTAAAGCTATAAATAGAATGTAATGTAAATATAATCCTATACATTGTTTTACAAACGAATCTTTTAAAGTTAAAATTACATAAGAAACCTTTCCGACAGCAGAATGTCTTCTTGTTTTTTTGGACGAGGTTAATACAAATTGTCGGCCAGTTTATTCTTCAGCTCCAGTCAGCATACAATCAAGAGAGAAAATAAACTTTTTACTTGAGGAAACATTTTAAAAAGTTTTAAACGGTTTTAAGAAACTATTACAATTTGATAAGGATATGCTGTAGAGCAGTCGCCTGATACCGTAGAATAAGCTGACTGCATCTTTGTCGAGGGATTAGACCTCCAACCGAAAGAGTATCCTGGATATGACACAAAACAATCAAATGGTCACAGTCTAGTTTTAGAGCTTTGGAAAATGTGGAATACTCCTTTATTGCTATTACTTCTTGATCTGCTCTGACCCGGAGTGTTAGGGCCTCTTAGCTTCCATCTATGCATTAAATAGAACTGTTTAACAATTTACCTTTGTGTAACCTAAATTGAATTCTTTATGTTTATAGCAATACATGAAAGCATTTAACTGTGTGCAAACAAATTAGCAATACTCAATAAAATCATTAGTATCAATAGCAATACTTGAAACTATTTAACTGTTTACAAACAAATGATTAAAGCTAAATAGATAGAATTATATGTGTTTAAAGAAATACTTGAAACCATATTGCTGTGCAAATAATTAATTAGCATAGATAAAAATACTTGAAACTATTTAAGTGTGTGCAAAAACATATGCTCTGACTCGTTTAAAAATGTAACGTACAAAATCTTAATTTACAAATGATATATATTTGATATATGCATAAACATAATTTCGTAAGAAATAAACTGCAAGGCTTGATATGCCACAAAACAACCAACAAACTAAATCTAATAATTTTTCACGCAGATATTTATTTTCAAATATTCCTATCTTATACATGCAAAATAATTCAATATGATTGATGTTGACCCAGTTTGGGACCACGGAAAGACAACTCGGAACATGTTATAAGTTTAAAGATATATTGAAGTAACAAGATACAGAGAAAATTTGTCACTGCCTTCAACCAGACACGACTTGACACATGGTCAAAAACCCGAAGGCCGATTAAAGTTGGGATAAAGGGGAGGGGAAGGTCGGGAACGAGCCGAGACTCGAACCCTGCTGGTCTATGTTGCTCATCGGCTCACTTGGTGCAATGTGAGCCTGATGAGGCAAGCAGTTTCACGAACCCAAATGTGGGTCCGGGCACGTATGCCGGGTTATGGCCGGAACTAGACAGCAAGGTCTAGTGCCATACATAGGTTTCGAGAAAGTCCACGGGGACCTCTCTTTTTATTTGTCACTGCCTTCAACCAGACACGACTTGACACATGGTCAAAAGCCCGAAGGCCGATTAAAGTGGGGATAAAGGGAAGGGGAAGGTCGGGAACGAGCCGAGACTCGAACCCTGCTGGTCAATGCTGCTCATCGGCTCACTTGGTGCAATGTGAGCCTGATGAGGCAAGCAGTTTCACGAACCCAAATGTGGGTCCGGGCACGTATGCCGGGTTATGGCTGGAACTAGACAGCAAGGTCTAGTGCCATACATAGGTTTCAAGAAAGTCCGTGGGGACCTCTCTTAGTGTATCCAATCTCTTCGAGAGTACTTGGCCCCAAGTATTTCAAGCAATATATATTTCTAATGAGTTTCTTCGTTTTTTTTTCACGGTATATCAACCGCCATGTGTTAATACATGCCACCGCCATATTTGTAGGACAGTAGTGTTTAATCTGCATTGGGGAGGGATAATGGTGTTCATGCTTTTTCTCAAACAGTACGAAATTAGTACGAAAAAGATCGCAATAGAACTTCTAATGATGACGAAGGAAAAAAAGAAAAGAATTAAAGAATAAAGGAAAGAAAACAAGAAAGTAAGAAGTAAATGATTAGAAATCAAGAGAAATTCAAAAAGAAAGAAAACAAAATGAAGCCGAGAAATGAAAAACTGAAATAAAGAATTGAATGAGCTCATAAATTAGGGCTTCAAGTAATTATTCTTACTACAGATAATTTTAATATGAAGCAAAAAAAAAAAAAACATTCCTAAAGATTTCTTTCAAAGAAAGAATGAAAGCGTTGGAAGAAGGTAAAAACTGGTTAAGAAAGATAGCAAAGAAAAGCCATTGCCCAGTCGGCTGGGGCTGTAGAATACACCAACTGCTTCTCTGCAGAGGAGTAAAACGGGTGTCCTGGATATGACACTAAACAGTCTGATGGTGCTATTGCTCCAAGGTCCACTCTGGCCTGGCGTGGTAGCACCTGATAGGGCCCTATAAAATAGAATTAACGGCATACTTATGCTAAACTGAATTGTTTGACTAAAATGAATAGCTTGAAATTGAAATGTTTTTGACAATTAAACCGTACTTACATTTAAACTTCGTGCTTATGCTAAACTGAATTATTTGAAATTGAACTGTTTTGACTTTGAAACTGTACTTACACTAAAACGGAATTGTTATATATAACTGCTTGAATAGTTTGAAATAGAAATGTTTTTGACAATTAAACTGTGAACTCATGCTAAACTGAATTATTTGAAATAGAACTGATTATTTACATAAAAATGGATTTGGTGTTCAATAACCTACAAAGGTTGATATGCCATAAAACCCAATCTACCAACCAACCAACCAAAGAAAAGCCAGGAAGAGAGAACATTGAAATGCCGAATGTTATAGAGAGAGTTGGTTGGTTTGGTTAATTTATTTAACTCTACATTCATCGATTTGATTCAGTAGTAATTGTTTCATAATAATAACAATACAATCAAAGTCTTAGTGTATTGGTTACTAATAACATTTTTCTATATATCTATTGTCATTTTATTTGCTCACATTTCTATAATTCAAAGTATCTATAAAACAATTAGTTTGCAGTTTCGAACTAATACTGATAATTTATGCCAAATTATATAATTTAAATAACTATTTCTTATTAATAATGACTAATCGTTTGCATACTTGTAATTTTCAGTCATATATCAAGTAATAATTATAGTTCTTTTGCAGCCCATCATAATTTCAAGGAACTATTCCCAAAACCAATAATGTCTGTGCAGTTATATGTTTTTCAAGAATTTCAAGCAATACATGTTTTCAAGTAACTACTAATGATTATAATCCTTTGTAAACAATTATGGCTTCTTGTAACTTTTCTTTCTACAAATAATTTGCACACAGTTTTATGGTATCAAGTATTCCTATGTAATACAAATAATTTGAACACTGTTTTATGGTATAAGTATTCCAATGTAATACAAATAATTTGCACACAGTTTTATGGCATCAAGTATTCCCATGTAATACAAATAATTTACTCATAGTTTTATGGTATCAAGTATTCCTATGTAATACAAATAATATTTAAATAGATCTATTTGACTCATAGATAGAATTCTAATAAGTACTCTCACTGAATATCAGGGTGGACCTGGGATTAATGGCAATGAAAGGATACTCCAAAAATCACAACTTGAGAACATGAGCCTCACCACAAGATGCCGGTTATTTTCATGCCCATGATATTCTTTTTTTAATGGGGAAACTTTAAGCAGAGGATTCATTTTGTGTATAATAAGCCTCACTGACGAGTAGAGTGAGAGAGAGAGAGAGAGAGTGTGTGTGTGTTGGAGAGAAAAAGAAAGAAAGAAAAAACAAAGAAAGAAAGTATAATAGAAAGCAAACAAGAAAATAAAAAAGATAGAAAGGGTTTGGGTTAAAAGGTAATTGAAAAAGAATGAAAACGAAACGACGCTGAGAAGAGAAAAAAAAACTTGAGAAGTAGACAGTTATATAGAAAGAGGCGTAAAAAGGAAAAAGAAAAAGAAAGTGAATGATTGAGAAAAATAAGGTGAAAGAAAGAAAAGAAAAAAGAAAGAAAGAAAGAATTATTCTAGTAAACAAAAAGAAAAGAAGAAACTAAATAAGTATAAAAGAAAAGGATAAAATATGAAACAAAAAATGAAAAAGTAAAAATAAAGTAAACAACATGTGTGTATATATTTTTGTGTTTATATGTTTCTGTCCTTGTGTATGTTCATCTCTTTCTCTCTTACCATTGTATTTCCCGCACTTTTTTCGACTTTGTTGTTGACGTTGTTGTTGTTCTTATTTCTTGTCTTCTGCAGGTGGCGGCATTGGCCATAAAGACGAAGAAGGGCAAAACTAGTTGTTCCTTATTCCGCTGTCTGCATTCGCGCCGTCTGCCATTAATCTCGGATGTGTATCCTTAGGCGATACGTTTGGGAATTTTTTCGTAATTACCTCCCATTTGCCAGAGGTTGTTGTAGCAGAGGGCGTACCCCGACAATAGGTATTGTGTGTATAAGGGAAAAAATCAAGTTTGGGGCTGGGAAGGAGGCGGTGTAAAAATGATGGCTGGGTTGGTGGGTCTGTGTAGATAGCAATGGTAAGGTTTTGAACCAAAGGGTGAAAGCGTCCCAATGGTTCAAGAAAATGGATTTAAATAGAGGAAATTAAATAAACGGAAAACGGGAGAGAGAGAGAGAGAGAGAGAGAGAGAGAGAGAGAGAGAGAGAGAGAGAGAGAGAGGAAGAAGTTAAGATGTTGAGAATAAAGAAAATGAGACGAAAAATTTGAAGAAAAAATAAAGATTTGGAATGTAGAAGAAAACAAAAAACAAAATTTAAGGGTGTAAGAAAAATGAAGAACTGTAATTAAGAGTAGAGAACAAGCAGAAAATACAAATAAAAGAAAAGAAACTAATGAAGAGATTGAAGAAAGAAAGAAAGAAAGAAAGAAAGAAAGAAAGAAAACAAAAGAAAGAAAGAAAGAAAACACAAGAAAGAAAGAAAGAAAGAAAGAAAGAAAGAAAGAGAGAATAAAATATATTGAAAACAAACAGGGAGGTATGCAAGCAAAATTGAAAATAAAGAATGAAGGACAAAAGAAAGAAAGAAAAAAGAGAGAGAGAAAAAGAGAGAGAGAAAAAAGAGAGCAAGCAAAAGAGAAAGAAAAAAGAAAAAAAGAAAGAAAGCAAGATGAAAGAGAGAAAGAAAAGCAAGAAAAAATCAAGTTAAAAACGTAAATTAAAAAAAGACCCAAGACTGAAGTACTTTGTAAAAAATATTTAAAGATAAGGGATATAAACGGAAATAATTTAGAAATGAATAAATTTTAGAAAGAAAAAACAAAAAAAAAATCGTAAAAAAGATAAAAAGAAAAGAGAATGAAAAAAAGAAAAGAGAATGAAAAAAAAAGAAAAGAGAATGAAAAAAAGAAAAAGAAAATCAAGTGCAAAAGAAACAAAAAAAGATGAAAGAAATTGTAATAGAAATTGTAAGAGAAAGAATGATAAAAACCTAAAGTACATAGGAAAAAATATTACAAATAAGGCGAATGACGCACGATATTGTGATTTAAGGCAAAAAGCGGAAGGCGAAATGAAGTCAATGGATTAACGAGATAAAAAAACAACTAAAAATCTCACTATCTCCTATTAAAAAAAAAAAGATTTAAAAATCTATGAAGAGATTGATAGACGTAGAAGAAAGTTTTTAAACATTCTTTGAAGAGAAAATGATAGTTCATGCGAAAAGGCTAAAAGAGAAACTAGTTCTTTTTGCTTTATTAGCTTGGTTGGTTGATAGTTGGTTGGTTGGTTATTCTGACCTCCCACCTAACCAGATTTGACACAATGTCATTTTATTGCGGAGGGCGAGGCATGAATCGGGACTCATGCATAGCCGTCACAAAAAAATGCTTAATCCCGTCGGCATTCCCTGTTTTGAAGCTGCCTCCGGCTCCAAGCGATGAAATTAGCCCTGCAAAGCTTGGGGGAAGGCCCGCTTGAACCGGTTACTTTATTCGTAATATATCAACCCCGTATGGATTATCAAATGCCAAAGTTTCAATTATTTAAAAAAAATGTTTTTTACGTTTTGGGATATGAAAATATTTATTTACTTGCACACAGTTACAAGTTCCTAACATTCCTATCATATAACATTAATTTTCAAAAAAATATTTGACTCATGGACTGGATTCTAAAAGGCACAACGACTCCGAGCCAGAATGAACTTGTGAGTAATGGCAATAAAGGGTGACGCCCCTCTTCCTAGAGCTACAAAACTGGATCCTCACCATTAGTCAAAGTTTAGTGTCAGGACAGTCTCTTTTTGGGGATGGGAGTTGAGAGTGAGGGTTTACCCATTAACTGATCGAGGTGCGTTTTATTTCATCGGTTCCCAGTCGTAATGAATGGGCCTAGTCACTCACATTGTTAATTCTATTGCTGGAATAAATTACCCACCGATTCAGACGGTGAGTTTCTATGACGTAGTGGTTAAAGTGCTGGCCTGTCACCTCGAAGTAAGCGAGTTCGAACCCTTGGGAAATGTATAAATCCACTTATACCTCCAGCTATAGTTTAAACTGTATCACTGCTATCATTTTGCGAGGATGTCTTTGGCATTAAATGACCCACACAGTTTTAGATGCCATTATGCAAAGAAACCAAACCCCTTTTTTTCTGAAATTTATTGATTAGACATTTAAAAAAGAAATAAAGAAAAAAAGCAGGGAAACTGCGGATTTATCCAAATGACCCCAAAGCACAGCATCTTTTTATTGTTAATCATCGACATTTGAATGTTGTTAGTTGGTTGGTTGGTTGATTGTGTGTGTGATTTTTATGGCATATCAACCTTTGTAGGTTATTTAACGCCAAATCCATTTTTATGAAAATAAATCTGTTTCAAACAATTCAGTTTAGCATTAGTACTCAGTTTAATTGTCAAAAACGATTCTATTTCAAGTTATCCAGTTTAGTCAATTAGTTCTAATTCAGCTAATTCAGTTTAGTATGAGTACAGATTTTTTTGCACCTAGTTAAATGTTAAAACATTTCTATATTAAACAATTCAGTTTAGTGTAAGTACAGTTTCAATGTCAAAAACAGTTCGATTTCAAACAATTCAGTCTAGCATAAGCACGCTGTTTAAATGTAAGTACACAGTTTAATTGTCAAAACCACAGTTTAGTTCTATTTAACCAATAGGTAGGACCCGTATCAGGTGCAACCACACCGGGCCAGAGTGGACCTGGGAGTGATGGCAATAAAGGGGTACTCCGCATTCTCCAAAGCCTTAGCCTTACTCGAACCATCAGATTTTTTAGTGTTATATTCATGACACTCATTGGTGGTGGTGGGGGGGTCTTATCCCTCTGCAGAGAAGCAATCGGTATATTCTACAGTCCCCGCCGACCGGGCAATTTAAATTTTAAATTCTAGAATAAAAATAGATTCCATCTCAAATATTCAGATAATAATTAAAAGAGTTAATATGTAAAAATAAATAAATAAATAAAAAGACTTATAAAGAAACAATAACTTAGCTCATCAATTTGTTAAACGAGGATATTTTTTTAGTATTCAAGGGTGACTTTTTCATTCTTGCCAACCGTGTCCACATGATGCTCAACACCACACGTGGAAAACGATCCTTAAGGAGCAAAAGGGGTTTCAAATTATACTCAACAATTTTGAATAAATATCTTAGACGTGTTTATTCACATGTTTATGCAGTAACACATCTGTTCTGTCGATTTTATGACGGTGTTTTGTGGGTTGGTTATTTTGATGTTATAGGAAATTTTACTTTCAGAGTTTGGCTGGACTTTATGGCATATTGACCCTTGTAGGTTATTCAATGTCAAATATATATATATATATATATATATATATGTATATATATATATATGATTTGTAAACGCATAGCTTTTAGATGACATTTTTAAACGGGCAATGAATTCATTTGTTTGCAAACAGATAGTTTTCAAATATCTATCATATTTACCAATCCCTCTGCTCGGGCAGGATATGACACAAGTTCAATTTTAAGCGGAGTTTAACCGGTTTGAATTCAGAGTATTCCTTCTCCTAGACTAGGTGCCTCACCAAGGCTGAAGAACCTAGTCTGCTCGACTATTTACTCATAGCTGGAGGGGGGGATAATTGGATTCATATCTTTCCCAAGGGTATTAATGCTATGCTTAAAAAATGTCCTTGTGTCATATCCTGCCCGAGCGGACGGGTTGGTAAATATGATATGATAAAGGGTTAATATACATTTCCCAAAGTTCTAGGACTAGAGCCTTACCATTAGATGGTTTAGTGTCACATCCAAGACATTCTTTGGAGTTGGTATCTTGCCTTTCGGTAGAGATGCAGTCGCTGTATTTTACAACCCCAGATGACTGGACTGATTTACTATCTGAGATTCCTTCATATATAAATGGAAGATTAAATACCTACAAATTAATTTTAACAAATCGTGGATTTATTAATCCCATTGGTTCCACCTTCAGTCGATCGTCGGGGGCTATTTATTTCCTGACTGCTTGTGAAAAAAACAAATTACTTTGGCATTGCATAACCCATTCCATAAAAACAAAAACAAACAAAAACGAAAAACAGATCAAATTGTTTTAGCATTTATGATCCGTTCGTACATTTTATTCGATTTTCCCATTTATGTAATATTTTTTCTCTAAAGTTCGCTACGTCGAAAAATCAAACAAATGAACAAACAGAAATAAAGAATAATCTTTATCAATAGAAATTAATACCGATAAATGATAATATTAATATTGATAAATAATATCAATAAATGATAATGTAAATATTGATAAATGATAATATTGATATTGATAAATAATATTGGTAAACGATAATGTAAATATTGATAAATGATGATGTTGATATTGATAAATAGTATTGGTAAACGATAATGTAAATATTGATAAATGATAATATTGATATTGACAAATGATAATAGCGTTAAAACTCGCCACATATATATTTCAGTTTCGACTTCATTATATAATGGCATATCAGCCTTCGTGGGAAATTTAATGCCAAACCACCTGTAGAAGAACAGTAAATGTATGATTCAATCCATAACTGGGCTGGCTGTGAAATCAGACTTTGATGTACATCATAAGTTACGGAACTTGTAGATGGAGTCCGGTGAGTGAAAACCAATCTCTCCCATATTCCCACCTATTTTGCATAATGTGTCAGCAAGTGAACTGGGTATTAGAATTGATCATTTGCACACGAATGACCACCGAAATCTGTACCAGAAATACGTTCTCTACCCCACTTCCCCTTTTACTTGCAATACTGGAATTGTACGACTTCAGAAATAGAAAAATAGTTAAAGTTACCTGAAATATATGACATTTTTAATGTCGTTGAGTCAATACTTGAGAACAAACTTAAATGTACACGGATATCATATTTTCAATATTTTAAAATTAAGAAAAAAATTTGAAAGCTAATACTTCTATTTTTATTTTTTTCGTTTCGGAAGATATGTTTGAATTAATGAAAGTATATAGAAACAGGATTTCATATTTTTGTCATCTAGTATTTTCAATCTATACGGGTCTCTTTCATTATTTTGAACTGTTTTTTTTTTTAAATTTTTAATTAATTTATTTATTTATTAATTTACAGAAGTCTGATTGACAGTGAATTTTCACAGATCATCAGGATTCTTCTAAGTATTCTTTGTCATTTTAATGCCTTGGTCTGTTGAGTCTCAATACTGTCTTTGATCTCCATGCTCTCTGTCTCTTTTTCAGGATTTAGTAGATGGTTACAAGGGGTATCAACTACGGTTATTACCGTCAGCTTCATTTTTCATGGCTTTATTAGCTCTCGGGCAAGATCCAAGTACTTGTTTATATTTTCATATTTTAATTTTTTTTTAATTTCTAGTTTCGCTCTGTTGTCTGCTGGACCGGTATAATCTATTTAGTGACTAGTTTTTTTTTTCTTTTTAATGAATAACATTAGATCTGGTTTTCTGGATGATGCTTTAGAATCTTATAATCGCACAGCTATTATTATTTACTCATTAGAGTTTTTCACATCAGCATTGGCTGATGGTCTTTCACTGGAGTTTGAGTGACAGCAAGTCTCCTCAAGTCTCCAGGACTCTTCTCAGTATTCTGGCTGTTCTCAGTAATGCTGTCGTGTGGATAGTCTCTTCCCGTCCACCGACTTCCAAGTCCTCCAGGCCTTTTAATAATCCTTTAGTTATTGTGCCAAAAGCACCAATCACAATTGGTACAATCGTCACTTTCATGTTCCACAGCTTTTTCAATTCTCTAGCAAGATCGAGGTACTTATCCTTATTTTCACATTCTTTCAGTTTTATTCTGTGGTTAGCCGGTACAACAAAATCGACAATTTTTCAAGTTCTCTTTATTTTTTTGTTAATTATTATAAATATGGTCTCCTGGCCAAGATTAGGTGATCCATGTGTATGTCAAAGCCCCATAGGAGTTTATGTGTGTCATTTTCTCGGACAGGTGCTGGATTGTGCATATACCATTTGTTAGTGTGATCAGATTCAAATTTCTTGCACATTTCCCAGTGGATCACCTTGCCGACCCAGTCGTGTCTTGTCCTATACTCCTTCTGTACTAATTTGCTGCATTTATTTTTATTATTCACTCATTAGGGCTTTTCACATCAGCGTTAGCCGATGGTTTTTCACCGGAGTCTGAGTGACTGCAAGTCTCCTCAAGTCTCCAGGACTCTTCTCAGTATTCTTAGGCCGTTCTCAATAATGCTGTTGTTTGGGTATTATTATTATTATTATTATTATTATTATTATTATTTACTCCTTTGAGTTTTTTTGCATCAGCGTTAGCTGATGGTCTTTCACTGGAGTTTGAGTGACAGCAAGTCTCCTCAAGTCTCCAGGACTCTTCTCATTATTCTGGCCGTTCTCAACAATGTTGTAGTTTGGATTGTCTCCACTCGTACTCCAACTTCCAAGTCCTCCAGTCCCTTTAATAGTCCTTTGGTTACTGTACTGTTCCATATTTTCTAAAATTTCCTAGCAAGATCCAGGTATTTATCCTTCTTTTCACTTTCTTTCAGCTTTATTTTGTGGTCAGCCGGGACAGCAAAATATACAATTTTGCTTATTCTTTTTTTCTTATTGATTACTATAAGGTCTGGTCGTCTGGCCGAGATTATGTGATCCGTTTGGATGTCAAAGTCCCATTATTATTATTATTATTATTATTATTATGGAATTTTAGCTTTACTTTTGGTTTCTTACAATCCGTCACTGGGTCTTTACCCAAGAAATAAGATGAGGAAATTCAGTAATTATATTTGTTCTTAGTATTTATGTTTTTTGCTGTCTCTTTTGGGTGATCACATTCTCCAAGTCTTCTCCAAATAATTCATCTAAGGAGGTGCTCGTGGTGTAATTGTTATCGCCGTAGGATATGGACACGGCGACACGAGTTCAAATCCTGGACGAGACTGATTGCATTTCACATAGCACTTATACCCTTGGGAAAGGTATGAATCCAATTATTCTCTTTCCAGCTATGGGTAAATAGTAGGGCAGATTAGGTTCTTCAGCCTTGGTAGGGCAACTACTCTATGAGAAGGATAACTCTGAATTCAAACCTGTCAAACTCCGCTTAAAAATTCACCTTGTGTCATATCCTGCCCGAGCGGAGGGGTTGGTAAATATGATAATTCATCAAAGTGCATTTATGTTTGTATTTCACGAAGGCTAAGAAAGCCTCGTATCTTATTAATGTGTCTATTTGTCTTTTTCTTGATCATACTTAGGGCTATCACTGTTTTTGGCACAGTGGTAGTTTTAAGGTCTCATTGGGTGCCCCTTTCATATGGCCTTGTTCCACATCTAAGCAAAAAGCTTTGTAAATTACCACAGTGGTAGTTTTAAGGTGCCACATTTTTCAATTCATATTTACAAGTCTTTGTATCTACATATTTCATTATTCTCTTTGACTGATTGGTTATCATCTGTTAGCATTTACATATCAATTACAACGCATGTTTTTTTCGTTTATATTACTTGACCACAATATCTGGTCCAACTCCCTTTGTCTTCTTATCAGTTTGCTGTAAAGTTCAAGAGAATAGTTGCTTACTTAGCTTTTGTTATGGGTGCACATTCTCAACTGATGACCCCAAAACTGCTCGGTGGAAATGAGAATGACTAAAGGTGCATTTTCTATCCGATCACTTTTTGGTGAGTTTCTATTATTTGGTAAGTAACTTCCTTCTTCTTGTCGGTGTTTATACTAATTTTTATATTTCAGTATTCCATAGTATTTGCATATATTCTAAAGATTTTATTCTAAATTTTTTATAATATCATGCTTTTTGAATATTCTGTTGGAGTAAGATTGGTCAACTGGACACTAATTGGTCATTTGATTCTGCTTTTTTTCGCAGTCAATGTATTGTTTTTGATCTGTTCTTAATATTTTCTTTATAGTTTCTAGTTGGTAGGCTCTCTTTTTTTCCTGCTATTATGAACCCCTCTATCTTCGTCTTCAGTCAAGCACTTTTCTGTCTTGGATTTTTTTCTATATCTGTGTCAGAATTTTTAATTGCTTATACGTATCGTCTATGTAAGTGTTTTTCTATTCTCAGCCGATTTCGTAAATGATTTAGTCCTAGTATTTTTTAAAAATCTTTTCTACCACTTATTTAATTTTTTTATGACTCTTTCTTTCGGTGTTAGATCGGGTTATTTAGCAGACTTTTTTTCCTATACCAACTAAATATTTTTCTTTTAGTTGCCGTGTATATTTACTGACTGGAGCATCCAATCTGTTGTAGTTTTTAAGTATTTCTTTAAATATTTAGTGGTTGTTTTGTTGGTTACTTCTGATTGGAATAACCCTCTTTCCCCATTACAAACTACATCTGCTCGTGGATGATAAGTTCTGTATCCAACTTTTCTATCCACGTTTCTATTTCAGCTAATGTCCAGTTTACTGCATAAAAATTATCGCATATCTGGTATTTCCAAAATATTAATTGCTATAACTTAATTTTTTGCATTCAATTCTGTTCTTAATATGGCTCTTATTTTCTCGTTGAATTCTTTTCTTACATTTTAAAATTTATAGTATGACTCCACTAATATTGTATTGCTTCATTAATTCTTAAATGTCTATAGGTTTTATTGAGATCAAACTCTGTCATCATCGTATTTATATCTAAAGTGATACTTTCCGTACCTATTAGCAGGCCTTTTCTAAGTTTGACTTTCGCACATTTATCCAGACCAAATTGAATCCATATGTCATCCCTAAATTTTTCACAGTGATTAGAAGACCTTTTAAATCGTCTGCATTTTCCGTATTATTTACATTACTTGGTCTATTGTGCTCATCTTTATATACAAAACATTTCGGCCGACGTGCCCTTTGACCTTGTTCTGAAGTTTCTTATTAAACTCGGAAACCTTCTTCCTGAGCTTTGAACCGAACCCTTTATTTAATGGACTATTTTAATTCAGTTATCATAGAACAGGTACAAGTATAAAGCTATATAAAGTATTGTTGGTTATTATCGCTCGTTATCATTCTCACTTAAAATTGAACGCTTCCCTGCAGAACAATTCAGTGAGATTTTTTTTTACTTATAAACCATTTTTCCAGACTTTAAATTACTACTTATTACTATTATGTTTAACTTTTTTATTACTAGTGCTTGACCGTAATCCTGATGGGTCCAGAGAATGAATGTTTTTATCTACGCATCTAAACTAGATTGAAGACTTTTGTTATGTAAATCTGAATGTCATTTCTTCGAAGTATTTAGTACTGGGGACAATGCCAAAGCCATGGAAAGTCCCTCTTCTTGTCGGTATATCCCAGATCCCATCTTGAAATAGGTTGTTTCAACACTGAAAGTCAACATCTCTATAATATTATCTCTTGGGGTCCAGGCGCGTTATTCCAGCGAGGAATCTGCAGCCAACTTATCCCGTATCACCATTTGAGTGTCATCAGCCTGTACCCTTGTGAAGAGACTTACTACACCTAAACTCACCATATCGAAAATTAACTCTGAATTCTTCAGGGTGACCCATAGTTTAACGGATATAAGCATTCAGTTTACATGGTTCCAAAATAAAAATCATTATTAAGTGATTGTTTGTCTTGAGCATGCCCTTTCATGGATTAATCTGTATGATACATTTCCACATCGAATTCTAGGAATCTTCTTTTAAACTGGAAATAAATGTTAAAATATTTACAACTTTTAAAATCCATTCCTTGGATTCGCTATCAAAAGCCTTTTTTTAGTCAATCTAAGTCATTCTTAGATTTTTCTGTTTGGATCGACAGTTTTTGATGATCATCCTATTTATGAAGTCATCTTTGCTGCCATATGATTTGTTTGGATCATTTTTGCCCTGAAAGAAGAATATTTTTACATTATCCTATTTACTAACCCCTCCGCTCAGGCAGGATATGACACAAGGTCAATTTTTAAGCGGAGTTTAACAGGATTGAATTAAGAGTTTTCCTTCTCCTAGACTAGTTGCCTCACCAAGGCTGAAGAACCTAGTCTACCCTACTATTTACACATAGCTGGAGGGAGAATAATTGGATTCATACCTTTCCCAAGTGCTATGTGAAATGTAATCAGGCTCGTCCAGGATTTGAACTCGTGTCACACCACGGGCACCTCCTCAAAATATTTTCACATTATAGAAATTTTACTATTCTCCTTCTTGACGTTTTTCTATTGCATCTTTTCGTCTATATCACTACATAACCATTTCGTCTCAATTATCACATAATCAACATCTTTTATTTAATTACGTCTCGCTTATTGTTGCTTTGACATTGTTAATCTTTATGGCATTGTTTTGTGCTGCTATCAGAAAATATTCAGTTTCTGTCTTATGGTTTCGCTTTCTTAGCCATATCCAAGACTTCTCATGTGGGATTTCTCTTATTGTCGATTGAAATATCCATACAGTATTTTTCCCCATTTCTGTTTTCTGGTTATTTCTGTTCAGTTGATGCTCGTGTTGTCGGTATTGTTTCTGGTGGTTGTAATCAATCTTCCCCCGCGTTTTTTATGCAGTCTTCTCGTCGTTGTATCGTCACGTCGATGCTATCTTGATTGCTGGTAAATCCTCTAACTCCTTCTTTACTTAACACATACAGTCTGCCTAGGTCATCTCTGGGATTATAATGATTTTACTCTTTGTAAGTTTTTTCCCATTGCCGTTGGCTGATCGTCTTTCACGGGAGTCAGAGTGACAGCAAATCGAATCAGGTCTACAACACGCTTCTTAGTATTCGGGCCAAACTCAGCAATGCTATAGTTAGGATGGTCTCGGCTCTTCCTCTGATGTCTAACTCATCCAGCCCTCTTAACAAGTCCTGATAAAACCGGCAATCTCATGTTCCATACCTTTATTTTAGGTCTCTAGCAAGGTCCAATTACTTGTACCTCTTTTCGCCTTCTATGTTTTGCACTCTGTAGTACGTTCTTCAATAGGTTCCCTTTTTTGTTAAATCCCACTATGCCTGATCTATGCCGATATTAAGGGATTTGTTTGTATCCCAAAATACGAGAGACAATGGAATCTGTCTCATGACAGTTTTTAAAACTCAGTAAAAGACAACTTTAGCTGCATTACGCGATTAGTTTTTTTTTTTTAATTAACATTAAATCTTCAAAGATCATATCAAAAAATGGCGTTGTGAGATCAAACTACGATGAATACTATTTTCTTTCTTTCAACAAGCTGCTTGTAAAATTTATGTCGAAATAGAATTTTGTTTCGCTAAAAAAAAGAACGTATAAATGAGAACTTTTGAGAATTTGGTGTTAATTTTCTTTTTCCATGATCTTATAAAACTCAAACAAGAAATTAATATATATATATATATACATATATATATATGTGTGTGTGTGTGTGTGTGTGTGTGTGTTAAAAGAACGTAACTCTAAGTGTACAAATAAATATCCCATTTGCTTTCTTTACACCAACAGGAACGTTCTAACAAAAAAATACCCATACCTCGGCTCCTGTTTATCAAATCTACTCGACATCAGTTTCGCTTTCATCGGCAAAAAATCACGGGGTCCCGTTTATAGAAATGTCTACGCTAAAATGTCCTGTTTTCCCATTAATATGGTTAAAAACAAAGTTAGAAATTTAATATTATCAAAGATAAATAGATGGCCAATGAATCCTATGTAATCCCATTATAGAAGAAGCCCATGATGTTATTGATCCTTATCTTAGGAAATAATTCATTTTTGTCTCTATCCTATCGGGAATTTAGATAATTAAAAATATATTTATTGTGAACAGAGATCTCATAAAATGTCATTGTTTTCTCTGCTATATCAAGAACTTAGATAATTTGAAATATGTTCAGCGCTAAACCCTAACCCACAAAATCTCTTTGTTATCCCTATTATATCAAAAATTTAAATAATTTGATAATACGTTCAGCACGAATGAATACCTCAAAAACTGATTATTCAGTTGCAAATTGGCCAGTAAATCGCTTTAATCTCTGAGGTAGTGCTTTATCGGTGTATTACTATATAAAAAAAATCTCAGAGCAATGAGGCGTTTTTTTTTTTTCTTTTCTCCTGAGCTACCCTTACAGAAGATTATATATATATATATATATATATATATATATATATATATATATATCGAAAATGAGAGAGAGAGAGAGGGAGAGAGAGAGAGATTTAGTTCTAGTGTTTCTGCTTTTTTTTTTCGCCATTGTTAGATTGACTTCCGGCGTATGTAAAAAAGATGGACATACTCATTTTGACCATGCAAAATCGGCAACGACTCCCTGCTTTTTACATTTCCTGTAAAAGCATTTTTCTTCTCGATCTGAAAACAAATCAGCATATTTCATCAAAGGGCCGCTTTAACAAGTGTTCCTTACCGTAACTAAGCCACACATCATAAAAGTTCCCACAGTTTTGTGCACCCTATGCAGAATAATTTTCCCGAAAGGACTTGGTCAGTCGGAACCGCATAACAAAGACGCACATCGGGTTTATTGTTGTGCATTACGGGCGGTCAGTGCACATGTCCGGAAGTAGACACAGATAATATTTCCAGCCAATCAAAATCATGATGCTACCTGACTGTTTTTTAATAATCGCTAATTTGTCCTCATTTGATTTATTCATTTTCTTTTTTTTTTTCCTTTTTTTTCTCATTTGGTTTGCCAAAGATGGAAGAAGATAAAAATTGTATGGTTTTTATATCAAACTACAGGAGAGTCCATTCTGATTTCCTGTCACATCAAGATGTTTATATTGCGATCATCATTAATTACCTGGTTATTGAGTTACGAAATCGCTCGGTCTATAAAAGATTTATAACCAAATTTCTCGTCATAATGCTAAGGATAATTTTCGTTAGTCACTGGAAATAATGGTTCTATGCCTCATTCTGGGTGTAGGCCTGATCAATTTTGTATGGAAAGTAGATAGGTGCCAATGCAGCAAGTATCCCAAGGGTAATATATATGTAACAGAATGACATGACAAAAACGACGGTTTCGTTTATGGAATCCATTGCTCAGTTTTGAATTTGAAGTTATCCTTCTCCTTGATTTATATTCCCTCAATGTTACAAACCATATTTCCCAACTTAACAAAATTGCCAGAATCTGTTGAAAACGACGACATAGCTCCTTTTTAAATCCATCGCTTAGCTTTGAATTTAGAGTTATTATTCTCCTATATAGGTTGTCTTTTAAGGCTAGTGTTCATCTTCCCATTATTTGTTTACCAAAACGAGGTGAGGACAGTGATGAATTTTCTTAGGGAATCCATCGCTTCGTTTTGAATTCGGAGATATCCTCCTTCTAGACAGATTTCCAATCCAGATTAAAACATATTCCCCCTTATTCTTTTAATCACTTGAATGAGCTCAAGAAAAAGACTGGTTGCCTCAAGGATTCCATCCTCTAGTTTCGAAGTTCGAGATATTCTTCTCTTAGATCGTTTATTCATCAAACCTATCACTCGTTCTTCTCTTTTATCTTACCCCTTGCTGGGGGAAAAGGAAATGGATTAATACCTTTCATCAATTTATAACTGTTGGAATTTGCAGTTTTCTTTGTTCCCAAAATAGCACATTCAAAATCTTCTCCGTAGATAACAACAAAAAAATTTCTATTTTTGACTTTATATAAATATATATTTTTGACTTTATATATATATATATATATATATATATATATATATATATAGTGTGTGTGTGTGAGTGTATAAAATCTGAAAGCAATAGTTGTGTTTATCATGAGAAAAATTAGTCATATTTTCATGAATGTTATCATTCTGTCTACGAAATGTAATTAAAACTATCTAGCCTGAAGCAACAAGTTTTGTTTTTTTTTTTTTTTTTAGATTTTCTTAAGATCTAAAGTTTAGATGAAGATGCGTGAACCACTGAGGAACTTATATAAGTTGCAATGTTCTAGAATGGTCAATTTTGCTTGTTATGTTTTGACGAAACACTGCATTTTGCTACTGCAATATCTTCCATTCCCACCATAACTAGCTCCAAACGATGTTATTTTGCCAAGTCAACTTGGGCTGTAGAATACAACGACTTCATCTCTTCAGAGCGGTAAGACCGGCTCCCAAAAATAAGTGTCCTGGATATGACACTAAACAATCTGAGGGTGAGATTCCATGAATTTTGGAGCTTTGAGTGGTAGCACCCGATTGGGTACTATCTATGGGTCAAATGGAACTAAACTCTGTAATTATGCTAAGATGAATTATTTGAAATAGAATTGTTTTTGACATTTCACTGAGTGTAAACAAAAACTATACTTATACTAAACTGAATTGTTTATAATAGAACTATTTATATGTATAAGAATGGATCAGGCATTAATAACCTACAATGTTTGATGTGCCATTAAAACCAACCGACATTTCTATTTGGTAAGTATCTTAGACGCGTGGGACATCAAAATATATTATGACACAGATCATACCATACGAAAAAAATTAGTTTCAGAGATCCTTCGACCAATGAACTCGATATAACCAATGTGGTAAATCCCAATAGGACTATTCTGGAGAATTTAATTTAATTTTTCTTCGTGTTCAGGTCTGTCTTGATATATACAGGTTACCTGATCACTCTTCATCAGGAAAGATGTGACACAATGAAAGTTTTTAAATGGAGTAAAACTGGTTGAAATTGTAGAGTTTTCCTTTTTTTTTTATATGTTTCTAACTTCAATTAAAGAATCCAGTCTTCCCTCTTATTTACTCATTGCAAATTAACGTTAGTACCCCGGGCAGTCTATGAATAATATGCAATTGTCTCAGGTAAAATTTGCAACTTGTGCAAATAGCAATGTGTTTGGCTGGGCAACATATACTGCATAATATACCAAAAGTTTATAACCCAGTCGTCTGTGGATATGCAATACACCGACTGCCTCTCTATAACGAAGTACATCGGGAGGATTAATTCTTCATTGAAAATTTATTACTAAAAAATATTTTTTAAATATCTGTTCTGAATGATATGTGTGGTCGGTGGGCTATTACACCGTCAAATTTAGTAATTTAGAGTCATATGATACTTGGGGGTGAATGAGTGCATCCGTCCTTGGAAATTAGGGTTAAATTTGGTGCATAGGAATGATTAAAAGCATAAACAGAAAACTTCGTCATATCTAAAGTTGTAGGTTAAAATTGTAATTTTAAACATCGCCATTTGGTGCCTTTGTCTTTGAACTCTGTTTGGTTTGACAGATTTAGCAAAACACGTAGTTTGATTCTCTGAAGTTAAAATATATATGATTGTATCGTTTCCTGTTAACAGTTGTAGATTGACGCGTTGTTGGAAGCGGTGTGTGAATAAGAGTTAAATACTCAAAAATAAAAACGACGCAGTTATAACTTTTGGAAATTATCAAAGCCCATTGTTGACCTTGCACTTGTGAGTGTCAAGATGGAAGAAAAATGAAAGAGTGAGGTAGATATAATGGAATATTGAGTAATAAAATGAAATTTTGTCGGCAAATCTTTTATTTAAGCAAGGGCTTGTTTGCCCCAGAGAGAGAGATCGTCTCCAGGTCTTGAAGAGTGCGTTTCGAATCCATAGTTGTTGTTTTTGACAATAACGTTCCTCACGCACCATCCACCAGATCCACTTCAACTTACCAGCATTTGATAGCCAACAACACTACTTCTAATACACCCGCTTCAACATTGCATATTTGAAGATTATATACCTGCTATTGTAAATAAACCTGCATTTTAAAGTTTATTTGTGAGTTGAGATTCTTATTTTTCAACTACATCAGACACGTTTACTACGGCACATCATCATTGGTCTTATCATTGGTGATGTGAAACACAACGACCAATGGGGCAGGAACAAAAGACGATAAGACGATCAGAACGATAATCCATATACCCTTTGTACCGGCAAACCAACGGCTAGATTATCATCGGCAGCAACTCGCTGGGACGGAGAGAGAAACAATGAGAACCAGAGTTTTGTCAGAGTGGGGCAGCTTTGGGAAGCCGAATAAGAGAAGACCAAGCCAGTTTGAACACCAGTCAATCAGAAAAGAGTCCTGATTGACGCATCGACGGTATCAGTGATCGATCTAAGATATACGGCCAAGGAAGTTGTATATCTCTGATGAGGCGTAAGTACCCCCAACAAGTGTCCAGGATTTTACACTAAACAATGTGATGATGAGGTTCCAGAAATGCTAAAGCTTTGAGGAATGCAGAGTGCCTCTTTATTGCCATCGGTCTCAGGTCTACTCCGACCAAGAGTGGTAGAACCTGATAGGGTCCAACTATTGGTCAAATAGAACTAAACTGCATACTAATGCTAAACTGAATTGTTTGAAATAGAACCGTTTATATGTATAAAATGGAATTGGCATTAGATAATTTACAATGGTTGATATGCTATAAAACAAAGCCAACTAAAACACTTTAATCAAAATGATTTGATTTTCCATTAAATGACACGAAAAGGGTTGATATGCCGTAACAACCAATCAACAAGCAACCAAAAGTTTATCAAAATATATTGAGCAAAAAATGTTCCAATTGTCAGTTGAAATTTAATTGATACTTTTGCTATTTCTTACCACACGTAGTGGGAGTTTACCGAGGTGTAGTAGCTGATATGCAAAACTACAAAACTGCTGTAAGCGAGTTCGAACTTCAGTCGAGCTATTACCTTCACTTTCGAACTTGAAGGGAAAATATAAACCCACAATAACAATAATTTGTGATTCACAGTCATTTTCAACAGTCTCAATATTTGTAGATAAATTTTGCCCACCTATTTAAATTTTTGATTTTTGAAATTTAAAAAAAAATTAAGTATGATTAGTATGGTTTTTTTATCACTCTTGCTGAAAAGTATATTTTGATCGATTTTAAGAAGTTTTACTTCGTACATAAATAACCTGATCACATATAAAGGTCGACTATCCCTACTTATAGTCACGAAATTAATCTTTAATAGAATTATTTTTTATACCAGGGACTGCAGATCGTATTAAAAATTACCTTGAACTTCCACCTTAAAATTTATTACTCGTGTATAAATTGATCCAAATATATTTTCGAAGGTCAACCTGCCTATAGTGAGATATAAAAAACACAATTAACATATATCAGAAAGAAAAAGAAGGATTTTATCCAAGTCTTCCATCTTCCATATAAGCTTATGCAAGAAAGGTTTGATCCTAGTCTCCCATCTTCCATATACGCTCATGCAAGAAAGGTTTGTGTTATGGGGACATATCCTACCATACCCCAAAGATGGACTTTTCCAACCTAAACATATTCTCCGAGTTTAGCTCGCTCGGGGAAAACAACTCCTCGTTCTTTACGAGCCATTTGACAGACGGACTGCAAGCCGGGCATGGTTAGTACTTCCTGTGTATGACTTCCTTTTTCTGCTAGTACAATAACGTTTACCTATCACCCGTTGTTTTGAGTTGTTCTTCCACTGGTCTTATCTGAAGACCACAACAGTTTGATTCTAGTCTTCCATCTTCCATATAAGCTTATGCAAGAAAGGTTTGATCCTAGTCTTCCATCTTCCATATAAGCTTATGCAAGAAAGGTTTGATCCTAGTCTTCCATCTTCCATATAAGCTTATGCAAGAAAGGTTTGATTCTAGTCTTCCATCTTCCATAGAAGCTTATGCAAGAAAGTTTTAACCCAGTCTTCCATTTTCCATATAAGCTTATGCAAGAAAGGTTTGATCCTAGTCTTCCATCTTCCATATAAGCTTATGCAAGAAAGGTTTGATTCTAGTCTTCCATCTTTCATATAATCTTATGCAAGAAAGGTTTGATTCTAGTCTTCCATCTTCCATAGAAGCTTATGCAAGAAAGTTTTAACCCAGTCTTCCATTTTCCATATAAGCTTATGCAAGAAAGGTTTGATCCTAGTTTTCCATCTTCCATATAATGTTTGAATTTCAACCATAAAAAGTTATGATACAAAAGTCGACCCCATTTTCTTCCTAGAATTTGAAAATTCAACCAATACACAAATATTTATCATACAAGGATGATTAAAGATGCACACATCAACACTCTTAAACTTGTAAGAGAAAGTGTTGCTTCTAGCCAGTTCCATCATGAATTTCAACCTTGAGGGTCTCAATTTTCCACTTGAAAAGGATATTTAGAAAATTCAGCCTATACTTGAGGATATATATCATACTAAAAGGGTAAGAATATAAATATTGAAGTCGTTCAGAAGAATATAAGCTCACTCGAGAAAATTGGATGATTTAAAAAATGCATATGGCTCCTAGAAAAAGAATTACAGCTTTATATACTTTCTAAGAATGAAAGTCTTTGAAAGCAGGAATGAAACCGAAATTAGCATTCAAAGTTAGCAGCACAGACATGAACCAAAATAGGAAAGAGAGATAAGAGCAGAGATGAGATAAATGAATGTTCGAACGAGGTAAATTTACAGAGGTCGCCATTAATGATGGAAAATGTTAAGAAATCCAGAAAGCTACCAGACAGTGCAAAAACTTGGTGGCGCGTAGAGGAAGAGAGAGCGACTGACAGACAGACAGAGAGGTGGGGGAAGAGAGAAGATAGCTATATGAACAGAATATGTTTGGCAAGCAGATCAGGAAAAGCGATTTCAAGTTGAAAATGAGTGTAGATGTTCGGAGGCAATACAAAGGATAAGCAATGGAAAGTATTAAAAAGATTTTGGTTGAAATACGTGCATTAAAAACGAAAAGAAATTATGATCAAAGGAAGGAAGAAAGAAAGGTAAATAGGATGAATAAAACCAGGTAATTATATACGGAAGAAATATAAGAAATCGGAAGAAAGGAGAGGAAAACGAGAAAGAAAGAAAATGAATAAAAGTGGATTACTCATAAAAAAGAACAGTGAAAAAAAAAAAAGCCATAAACCGAGAGAAATTGGTATCAATGAAAGAAATAGTGAAAGAACGCAACAAAAAAAAAAGAGCAGAAAAAAGACAAAGAAAGAAAGAAAATGTGTGAAAAAACAGAAATGCCGGTAAAGAAAGAAAGAAAAAAAAAGGATAAAATATCACAAAAGAAAGAAAACTGTCGGAAAAGAAAAAATATCAGAAAATAAAGAAAAATGTCATGAAAGAAAGAAAGAAAGAAAGAAAGAAAAAAGAAAGAAAGAAAGAAAATGTCGAAAAATAAAGAAATGTCAGAAAAGAAAGAGAAAAAGAAAAAAAACGTTAAAAAATCAGGAAAGAAAGAAAAATGTCGGAAAAGAAAGAAATATCAGAAAATAAAGAAAAATGACAAAGAAAGAAAAAAAAGAAAAAAATGTCGAAAAAAAGAAATACCAGAAAAGAAAGAGAAAAAGTTATTTTTACTTTTTCTCTCTTTCTTTTCTGGTATTTTTAAAAAGAAAGAAATGTCGGAAAAAGGAAGAATGAAAAAGAAAAAAAAAATAGCGAAGAAAAATTATAGAAAGAACAAACTTTATGTATCTTAAACAGAATTCGATAAAGCATAAGGAAGAAAAAAATGACGAAAAGAAAAATACAAGAATTAAAAAAAAATAATCAAGAAGAAGAAAAATAATTAAATATATGGAGACGCAGACAGTCACACATATGCATAGTGTATATGAAAACCACAATTAAAGCAAATAAAATAGGGAAACGAAAATTCCGAAACGAAATGACACTAGAAAGAAAGAAAGAAAGAAGCAGAATATTGTGCAGAAAATGATAAAACTATAACAGATAATAATTTTAAAAAATGTATGAAGATTCAAACAAAACGTAGTGACTGTGTTCTTTTCTGCGAACCACCGTAATTCAGTTAATTCTCATTAATGATGCTTGGGCCGTCGGTGGGAGTGCTAAAACTTTGTACGCCAAAGAATAGAACCATGAATCAAGGTTTGTTGAAGACTGTGCGGACCTAACGAGCTGGTTCCATTGACTACAGGAACGTGCATTGTGGGTCTGGAAGTATCCGCAGTCAGGGGTCCACCTTACCATGCTCGGGCACTGTTCATGCCTCCGGGATAACACACGACTTAAAATCGTCGTCCTTATTCGCTATTTTTCCCCGACATTGCGTCTCTCAATCTTTTTTTTTTTTTTTTTTTTTATTGCTGATATTTTCTTTTCTTCTATTTTTCATATTCTTATACATTTTTCTTTCTTCTTCTTAACAGCCTTTTTTTTCCTTCCCATTAAATCAACGACATTTTTCTTTTTCTGTCTTTCTCTCATTTATATTTCTGTTTTATTTGTTGGTATCTTTGGGGTTTCTTTACCTTGTTTTATTTGTTTTATTTTTCATGCTTCCTTTCTTTGTTTATATCTGTTTTTTGTTTTTGTTTTGTTTTTATTTTTTTTTTCATTTGGTGATTATTTTTCTTTCTTTTTAGTAAAAGAAAACAAAACAAAACAAAACGGTTAGCCAATTTTTTTTTTTCTAATCTCTAATATAAACGGAATTTTTTTTCCTTTGTTTTTGAATATTTTCCTGTCAGTCAGGTTTTTCTTTCTTTCTCATTCTATAATCTCAGATGATTTTTCTTTCTTTCTTTCTTTCTTTCTCACAAATAGCACTTTCTTTTTACATAATCGATTGACTGATTAGGTGAGTGAGTGTCTTGTTCTTTTGTATCTTCCTTCCTTCGGTCCTTTTGAACGGAATTTTTTTCGAATAATTATTTTCTTTTATTTTAGTACAGTGTGTTTTCTTTCTTTCTTTCTTTTGACATTTTTATACAACATTTTCTTTCATTCTTTCTTTTTCATCTCTTTTTCTCAACATTTACAAATCTGTTCTTTCTTTCTTTCTTTCTTTCTTTCACCATCATTTAAAACATCAGTTCATGATTTTCTTCTTTTTTTTAATTACTTTTTATTACTTCAGCATCCCAAATAGTCAGTAACACGATGTGACTGAATTTAAGCAAAACCCATCACGAGTCGTGTAGCTTGGGTACGCGGTCTCCGACTTGGGAATATATCTATATGAAGTGGCAAGAAAGCATTTTCATTGGAGACTTTCTCATACTGGTCAATGGACAGTGAATTAAAGAAAGGGAAGATGTTTCTAGGATTTTGAAGTGCCTAGCGTCTGTAAGTCACGTGCATGACTGAGACAAATGGTATCGAAATAAGAAAAAACATATTTCTTTATTCGACCGCTTTCATTTCTCTCTTCACTTTGCACCTGAATAAATGGTAACTCCCACCTAAAGAATACATAAAGCACGTATTCTCTTGACTACCGTCGAGATGGGGGATGTCTAGTTGTTGCAGAAAATTGCCTTTTATTTACAAGCAAATATATGCGTCTTCGGAGCAGAGGTATTTATGTTTTGATGTAATAAAAATTATATCAAACTAGAAAGACTTATGAAATTAAATTAGAATTCATATAGAAAGATTACACTTAGTTTTTTTCTTTCATTTTTATTGATCACTGTTTAAGATTATTTATAGAATTGCTTTTAATACATTCGAGAAGACAATATTAGAAGTTATTAAACACGGTTTTGTTAAAACCCCTATGCAAATTATCATAACGTATCTTATGTGAAGCTTTGTTTCTCAGATATATTACACACACTGTAAAATTTTAAAAGCATCAATAATATAAGCTGTTTTGAGGCAAATCTTACTTACTTAAAATTTAAAAGAGATCATCATTAATACTATAATATTCTGATTAAGATTAAACAAGGATTATCTAATAATCACTGAGAATCTACCATAAATAACGAAGGGAATAATGACGTCCGTGGCGGCATATTTTAGTTAACAGACAATGATGCAGATAATCTCTATTATGAAAATATATATATATATAATTTTTCTAATTAGTTTCATTTTATTTATTTCGTATATGCATATACTTACTTTCCACTTGTTTCGGATCTTATGGTCATTTTTTTGCCAATCAAAGTGTTGAGGTTGTGTCATTCGTTCTAGAAAAGAGGAGGTAATAGATTATTCAGTGGCATTTGACCAAGATGGGCATCAAGACATTTCCTCAGCCTCCCTACAGTCCTGACCTTGCTCCCTGTGCTTATTCCGTAAGCTGTCGTTATGAGACAATTGAGGAGATTAAAGAGGCTGTGACGAAAGTCATTGACACGCTCACACAAGAGGACTTCCCTGGGGCCTTCCAGAAGTTGTTGGAACGGTAGAATGAGTGCATTGCAGCCGGAGGAAATTATTTTGAAGAGGACTTGAGTTCCATTTGTGTACTATCAATAAAAGTGCCCATACGAAAAAAAGTCTGGAAACTTATTTAATGATCCTAGTATATATATATATATATATATATATATATATATATATACTAGGATCATTAAATAAGTTTCTGGTACATTTCCGGTCAACTTTTCGTGACTGCCCCATTGGAGTTAATTGTCTCTGCTACGTAGCGCGAATATTTACCTATACGAAAAAAAAAAACGCAAAGTGAAATCATTTGCGGACATTTTCATTAAAAATATATAGTTTTCTTTTTTTGGACCTCCAACAATTTCTCTCTCTCTCTCTCTCAACATATATATGTATGCATATAGATATACATAGAGATATACATATTCCCATATATATAAGCTCATATAAAAACACGCATACAATATATATATATATATATATATATACCGGCACGTTGGTCTTGTGGGTTTTCACCAATTTCCCAGACAAGGGTTCGATCCCTGATCGGGTCATATCAAAGACTCAAAAATGGCACTTGGTAACTCCATGCTTAACACTCAGCACTATAAAGTACTTATCAAGGGTAAAGTGGAGCAATCCAAGGAAAGGAATTCCGCCCTTCCCTACACACTACCATGTAGCAGCTATTGAAAATAGTCTTCGTGTGACTAACTTTACTTTTTTGTACTTATATATATATATACATATATATGTAATATTTTGACCTTCGACCCAGCCCCAAAAATGCTATTCCTAGGTGATA
Source organism: Sepioteuthis lessoniana (assembly GCA_963585895.1). Classification (NCBI taxonomy): domain Eukaryota; kingdom Metazoa; phylum Mollusca; class Cephalopoda; order Myopsida; family Loliginidae; genus Sepioteuthis; species Sepioteuthis lessoniana. Next base: position 119,072,167 of record OY757912.1, on the reverse strand, counting down.
CACCGGAAGGAAGTGACACATTCCAATGGCCAGTAATCGAAAGAGATCGCGTAGGCGGATTAAGGCTTATGATATGGGACAAGGTGAAGTTCTCATTGTGCCATTACAGTCATGCACCGGAAGAGAGTAACCTCTGAACTGTATGACAGTTATTTCCGCTTGATGACGATTAAACATCCGATTCAAAGATTCAGTAGGCGATCGTGTGGGCGTTGAGTTATTATTTAACTCAGTTGAGTTTGGGGTGCCAAAGCAGTTGCCAGCAGACTCCCAGAGGGTTAGAGACGAGATGTGGTAAGGGAAGGCCACACCCGACCGGGGGGGGCACTCGGAAACCCCCCGATGCAGTTGCCAGCAGACTCCCAGAGAGTTAGAGACGAGATGTGGTAGGGAAGGCCACACCAGACCGAGGAGTCCCTCGGAAAGCCCCGATGGAGTGGACCCCAACATCAAGAGAACAAGAAGGACACAACGTGACGGTCATAACAGTGGGGTCAAAATATGAAGTTTATGTTGGGTCTCCAGCATCCTCTCACATGCAACCTTAAACAACCCTTTCAAACCCTTGCAATGAACTGAGAGGTGAATATTGTTCTAAAGAGGTCTTCTTGCGTCTTTATTCATGCGTCTTCCTTCTTGCGTCTTTATCGTTGTGTCGCTGTGAATTATGCTACATATATATGTGCACGTATGTAGATGTGAATCTGCATATGTGACTAATATATATATATATATATATATATATATATATATATATATATCCGAGATATGGTAAAAGCATACTGAAACTAGATTTACTAAGACAGAAATAAACAATTAAACGATAATTTACCTCTTTATTTTCATCAAAATACCTCATTATAAATACACACACACACACACACACACATCCCCCACACACATACATGCATACATATATATATTTATATAATATAATCAAGTTGCACTGAGAGCAAGGATTTCCTTCCTCATCTCTCACCATCCATCCCAGTTATCCATCAATCTAAACAAATGTTTTACCCTGCAATTTTTTTTCTGAATATAGCTGATGTAAATCTTTGCTGGTCTGCCAATACTGGAACGTCTATGTGTAGGGGACCATAAGAAAACGTCGCTTATAAGTTCATCGTTGCTTCTCCAGTGTTTCCCCGCGTAACTTCTTCTTCGTCTTACTTGCACTCTAATAAAATACGTAGAGGAGAAGCTAGATTGGAACCACACAAGAATGCTGCGTTTCGTGCTGTCTTGAACAAAAAAATCCTGATAGCAACAAAACAGTAGCTGTATGGCCACCAGCTGCTCATCTCACAAACCATACAAATAGACACATATATATTTTTTTTGCGTAGGTGCATGTGTGTATGTATGTGCGTGTGTATGTGTGTCTGAATTTGTGCGCGTGTGTGTATTTATATGTGCGTGTGTGAGTATGTGTCTGCGTCTGTGCGTGTCTGCGTTTGTGTGTCCGTTTATGAGTGTCTTAGTTTATGAGGGCGCGTGTGTGTGTCCTTGTGCATGTGTATATGTACATGTATGTGTGTTCGTGTGCATGTGTGTATGTGTTTCTGAGTGTGTATGTATGTGTCTGTCTGTGTATTCGTCTGTGTGTGTATGTGCGCGTGCGCACGCGCGTGCGCGCGCGCATCTGTCTGTCGGTGTGTGCAAGCGTATGCACACGTGGAATGATGCTTATCGCCATAAGAAAATGTACTTGATGACCCTAGTTTAGATCCTAGACGAAGCAGCTTGTATTTCACTTCACGCTAATGCCCCTGGAAAAATCGTGAATCGTTTCTTCTCCCAGCTATGGAGAAAACGAGAAAACGGAAAAATTTGACACTCTAGCTTCCATCGTGCGAGCGGTCTAGACGAATAAAACAACCTGAATGAGAAACCTGAAGAGTTGTTCAAGAGAACATATGGCAAATTGCTAAACCATTCTTCTATTATCGTATCTATAAAGAGGGTGCTTTGTTCTTCACTTTCCTTCACCACGATTAAACACAAATCATCTGAGTAGGTTGTCCAACGGTTAATATTTAAAATGGAAAAAGATAGATAGATGACAGACAACCTGAGTTTCGAATTTTGCCACAGCACGACATAACTTTACCTAATAACAATGTCCATGCTGGACTGGTTCTAAACAGTCCTTCACCACCACTATAAACAATTCACCGGAGTAGGTAGTCCAACTGTTCATATAAATGGAATCGTTTGGCTCTCATACGCCTTGAGAGACGAGAGAGTCCCTGGTTGATTTATAAATAGATAAATAGAGGACTGCTAGCCTTAGTTTCAAACGTAGCTATTGTATAACATTACTTTACCTGATAAATATATCTGAACCTGATGTATTTATCCTGAGGAAAAACGGTGAACCGACTCTATGGAATTTTTATTATTAACAGTTATTCAGTCAACGCGGTTAGATTTAGTTTTCCTCTAGATTTTAGGGGATAGCCTTTATTCTACGTTCATATTATCATTGTTTGAGAGGGTTAAGATGTTACTGATGTAACAAATTCTATATATAAGGGATTCTTTCTAGATGTGTTTTTCAGTAAAAGCTACAGGTTCATCGCACAATGTTTTATATCTGAGGATCTTTCGCCATGATGGAAGATCAATGAAAAGCTTTGTACTAATCATTTCCTGTAGAAGAAATTTGAAATGTATTTTTTTGATTTTTCAGAATAAGTACGTTGAATGATGATTAAATCTACAAGAGAATTCACCCGTTCTTTAATAAGATTTATTTTAAGTTATTTTGGGTATCTAACCTTCCGTCTCATCAGGTAATATTAGACGACGAAAGAGTTTATTCACTAACAAGTCGATCATGCAGAATAGAAGCACTCTTCAAGTAATCGGAATATATATATATATATATATATATATATGTATTCGCTTGAAGTTTTCTTTTTTAAAAGTCGATATGCTAGTGACCAAAAATTGCATTACGTCGCGTACCCGTTTGTTAAATAAACACTATATATATATATATATATATATATATATATATATATATATATATATATATTGGTATGTATTGCTAACAATTTGATTAAAAATAAGTCATTTTTTGCAATCAGTTAAATAATTACACCGTTCTATTTTAAGTGATTCAATTTAGCATAAGTCAACGAAGTTAAACGGTTTCAAGTACGAATCACTAATGATTCAATTAAATGACAGGAATTTGTTTACACACAGGCAAATGATCACACTGTTTTATTTCAAACAATTCAATTTAGCATAAGTCATTTATTTGCACTCAGTCTAAATATTAAACAGTTCTATTTGACTTATTCAAAGATAGGACCCTATCAGTTACTACCACTGCGAGCCAGTGTGGACTAAGGAGCGATGGCAATGACGAGGTACTCCGTATTCCTCAAAGCTCCAGCATTATTGGTGCCTTAATGTCTTATCCATGATACTTGTCGAGAGAGTCTTACCACTCTGCAAATATGCAATCGTTGTATTCTACAGTCCCAGCCGATTGGTTTATCTGACGATTGGGTTTTCTATTTTATAGAATGCATATGAAACAAAGTTTTAATATTACAAAAATAAACTGAGATCATAATTGATATCAGTTTTCATAGTTCTTTTCTGGTCAGGATTTTGCGCTTTCTTTTTATCAAATGCTTTTTAAATGATTATAAAACATTTATCTCTATTTATTAATCAATCAACTGTTGCTACCATAATAACGCTCTATAAAAATACGAAAATAAATGTTCGCTCACGCGATGGAGGCAGACTTCTTTGACATGGTTGCTGGTGTTCTACAAGGGGATATATTAGCCCCGTATCTGTAAATAATCTGCCTAGATATCGTACTTTGAACATCGATAGATCTATTGAAAGAAAATAGCTTTTCACTAAAAAAACAAACAAACAAAAAAAAGCATAAAGCAAACTATTACAGACGCAGACTATGCAGATGATAGAGCACATCTGGCAAATACACCAACCAAAGCCAAATCCCCGCTGGAGCAGTCAGCAGGTGGCATAGTACTTAATGTCAATGCAAAAAGAAATTGAGTAGATGTGTTTTAATAAAAAAAAGGAGACATCTCCACACTGAATGGTGGTTCTCTGAAACTAATGGACAAATTCACCTATCTCACAAAACGGCAGCTGTATGACCACCTACCTTCTATCTCTCAAACTATCCTAATAAAACATAACACATACACACACACACACACACACACACACACACACACACACACACACATATATATATATATATATATATATATACGTGGATCATTAAATAAGTTTCGAGACTTTTTTCGTATAGGCACTTTTATTGATAGTACACACATGGAACTCAAGTCCCCTTCAAAGTAATTTCCTCCGGCTGCAATGCACTTACTGTACCGTTCCAACAACTTCTGGAAGGCCCCATGGAAGTCCTCTTGTGTGAGCTTGTCAATGACCTTCGTCACAGCCTCTTTCATCTCCTCAATTGTCTCATAACGACAGCTTAAGGAATAAACAAAAGTCACAGGGAGCAAGGTCAGGACTATAGGGAGGCTGAGGAAGTGTCTTGATGCCCATCTTGGTTAAATAGTCTGTGACAAGGATAGAGTTGTGGACTGGTGCATTGTCCTGCTGGAAATGCCACTGACCCGATTTGAAGAGTGCTGGCCTCTTCCGACGGATTCTCTTCCTGAACTCCCTTAAAAACTCAACATAGTATTCCTTGTTGACTGTCTGTCCAGTGGGAACCCAGTGTATGTAGATCATGCAAGTGCTGTCAAAAAAAGGGATCATCAAAAGTTTGTGGGGGGATTTGCTCTGTCTGGTCTTCTTGGGTCTGGGAGAAACAGCATGCTTCCACTGGGAACTCTGTCTCTTGGTCTCTGGGTCATAACAGTAGATCAAGCTTTCTTCGCAATCCATTTTTCCAAGTTTAAAACAGAATTTTATTACATATCGTTTTTCTAAAGTATCAGATTGCATATTTGAAATTCACCAGCTGTGGCAATCAGGCTTTAGTAGGGCATATTCCAATTGCTACTGTAGCCGTTCATTTGAACCTGAAATCATAAAAATTGATCAGTCATCTCATAACATGTATAGCAATAACATACTGAATTTTCAAGAATCTACGAAGATTTTAAATGCCTGTACAAAAATGTGTAGAAACCTATTGAATGCACCATATATATATATACATATATATATATATATATATATATATATATATATATATATATATTAGCATAATGAAGTAATTTAATCGTAGGATAATTTAACTGTTTCTATAATTATTTACTGAAAATATGTAAAATATCAATTTTAGGTGAATTTGTCCTCATCTTTACGCAATTCATTTAATAAATGATACGAAAAGGGCCCTAAAAATCTCATTCTATCGGCAGGTCTTCAAATCGGCCAACAACATATTCTACCGTTTGTTAAGACTTCTACTAAATAACAAAAGAGTTCTGTGTCTAACTCTTTATGATATCTGGTGTTGAGGCTCCAGTTCAGAATCTTTAGGTTGGGCTTCTCACTCTTTTGTTTCCATTAATCCCAGGTTCACTTTGATCGGAAAATGGTAGAACATGTAAAGGTTCCATTTGTGGGACATATGAATTTGTTTGAAAATTTTCAGAATTAGATAGGATCATTTGCAACCATATAACTAATTTCATATTTCATATATTAGGTTCATTCAATAAATAAGGGGATTTTTTAGAAACTAAAAAAATATATACATTTTTTTTTCGGAATCATTTTCCGTAAATGTAACCTTTACATTGTTTGGAATTGGTTTAGATAAAAAAAATCATTTGTTTTCAGGTTATTGAAAATGGTGGGAAATCAACAATTTGAACAGAGTTCTGTCATCACATTTTTGATAGCTGAGAAATGCTAAACAAGTGACTTTTACAGAAAAGTGTGTGATGTTTAAGGAGAAGAATGTTTTAGTTAAACTTATATTTACACCTAGGCTAAACATACGTATTCTACTCCGATCCTGAGTTGAAAAGATAGTCCATGGAGTAGAAACACACTGACTCTTCGGTAAAGAAAAAAGTACTTGGAAAGCACTTAATAAAAAGGTCAGGTTGGCAGTCTTTTGAGATATGAAATCACCTATCATAATTAATTTCTTTGAAAGAGCTTCAACTGAAATATCTGCAACCATATTCCCAGGATGACTTTCGTATTAAAAATAATAACTTGAAGTTACAGTTGTTTGCAAAAAGTTAAAATAAGAAGAAATTTAAATGATATAATTGCTTGCAAAATTAAAAGGATAGAAAAAATACTGACTTCTTCTTTAATTAACCCAAACGGTATGACGTACCGTAAAAGAACCAAATCAAAGTAAAGCGATGGAAACAAAAGTAAACCATAACATTCCTATGAATATTGGGCTGTTAAAATCGATAGCACAAAAGATTTGTACTACATTGATTGTAAAACGAATCCAAATACTAGAAGTTATCCCAATAAAGATGAAACCCAGCCAGCTCGGACTGTTGAATACATCGACTTTATCTCTGCAAAGAGGTAAGATCCCCTCCCACAACGACTATCCTGGATATGACATTAAACAATTTGATTATGAGGCTCTAGTAATGCTGGATCTTTGGGAATGCAGAGTACACCTTAATTGCGACTGCTCCCAGGTCCACTCTGATCAGGAGTGGTAACACCTGATAGGGTTCTGTCTCTGGGTCGAATAGAACTCTTTGACATTTAAACTGAGTGCAAACAAATGATATGCAAGCCTTAATTGTTTGAAATAGAAATGTTTAATCATATAAACTGTGTGAAACAAATGACTGGTTTTTAATTGAACTGTTAGTGATACATATCAATTCTTGGAACCATTTAACGTTGTTGACTTATGCTAAATTGTGTTGATAGAAATATAATTGTTTGACTTTTAAGTCTAAAAATGTGTTGACAAATCATATTTGTGTGAAAGTAGGATTTTACATTTAATAAACAACAATAGTTGATATGTTAGAAAACCAAATCAAACCTTATAAAAACGAAATCACCTACATTGAAAAAAAACATTTATTTCACTTGAGATAGGAGGCGTATTAAAAAGCATTCGAATCATGGTTTGGTTTCTTCGTTTAATGGCATATCAACTCTTTTTAGGTTATTTAATGCCAAAGCCATTATCCTAGAAGAACAGTAGTGGTACTATTTAACCCATAGCTGGGAGGATAGGGGGGTTCATACCTTTCCCAAGGGTATTTACCTTAAAGTGAACGTGATAGCGTGACTGGAGTACGAACTCGCGAACTACGATTCTGCAGTCCATCGCTTTAACCATTACACCACGAGAACACCCCCTTAGCAACGATATTTAGAGTTTCAATTATACTGAGCTCGAGTCCAACGATGAAATATTTCGAATGTGTCAATAACGCAAGACTTCCAAAATTAGACATCAAAAGAACGTATAAAAAAGCGTTTTCTACTTTACAACATTCTTCCAGATAGAGGGTATATTTATCTCTGAATTAATATTTCGAGAAAAGAAACTAAAGGGAAGTAATCCATTTTATTTAAACCATTTTAGGCAACCAATCATATCTACCTCTTAGAATGAGTATCATTTGAAACCATAAGGAGGTGCCCGTGGTGTAATGGTTATCGTCACAGGATATGAACACGGCGATACGAGTTCAATTCCTGGACAAGACTGACTGCATTTCACATAGCACTAATACCCTTGGGAAAGGTATGAATCCAATTATTCTCCCTCCAGCTATGGGTAAATAGTAGGACAGACTAGGTTCTTCAGCCTTGGTGAGGCAACTCGTCTAGGAGAAGGAAAACTCTGAATTCAAACCTCTTAAACTCCGCTTAAAAAAATTGACCTTGTGACATATCCTGCCCGAGCGGAGGGGTTGGGTAAATAGGATCATTTGAAACCATAATTTCATATTCGATTTCTAGTTTGTTTTTTTTTCATTTCCGGCGAATGACTTCAAATTATACAATATATATTGGTCTAGTGTGTAGAGTGTTCGCCCATGGTCCGGGAGACCGGGGTTCAATCCCAGGTCGAGTCATACCAAAGACTTTTTAAAAAAATGGTACTCGATACCTCCTTGCTTAACACTCAGCATTATAAGGTACGTATCAAGGGTAAAGTGGAGCAATCCAGGGAAAGGAGTAGCGTCCTCCCCTACATCTTGGTGTAGTAGGTATTGAAAAGGAAGAGTTCAGGTCACCCTCGACTACTGTCACCAACTTTACTTACGTATACATATATATAAGGAGTTTCAACCCATCTTTCGATCTTGTAAAATTATAGCCCCTGTGAATTTCCTAAGCGTACAACTGAGCGACATTATTTCTATAACAAACAAGAATGGAGAGAGTGAGTTTTTTTTTGAAAATGCTTCATTGGATTTTCACCTCAGCAATGGTTTATCATACCGCTGGTAATTATGCCTTAATTATTTTTTTTTTATTTCCCGTGATGTTATCCAAGCAGGGTTGACTGATGTTTTTTCTCTTGTGTCTCAGTAACAGCAATTCTCCTAAAATCTTCGGGCCCCTTCTCAGTATTCTGGCTGATTGCAAGAATGCTGCAGTCTGGGTGGTCACGATTTGTCCTCTGATTTCCAACTCTTCTAGCTCCCGTCCCAAGTCTTTGGAGCCTGTCCCAAGTGCACCAGTTATAATAGTTTTCACCAACACCCTCGTGTTCCACAGCTTTCTTAGTTCTCAAGCAAAGTCCAACGACATTTTCGCATTCTTTGATCTTCACTATATCATTCACTTGGAGAGCGAAACCCACTACACGGCAAATTACATTTTTTTTTTGTTAATTATTACTAGGTTTCATCTTCTGGCTGGGTTTGGTGATATATTTTTATCTTAAAACCCCTGAGAATTTTATATATCATCATCTAGGACAGATTTTAGTTTTTGCATTTGGTTGTATGGTCAAATCTAAATTTTTTGTACAATTCCCTGGGGATTACCTTTCTCACCCAGTCATATGCTAGTTTACAACATTCGCTATTTTAGTCATTAATGGTTTCGTATCTATCAAAACATAATCTACACTTGCTATTCTGTCTCATAATAATGATTTTCGCTTTAATGTGAATGGTTGTTATGGTTTTATATTCTGTTGCTATTTGAAGAGATTAAGTTTATCTCTAAAGGTTTCCTTTTCGTAGCCATGTCTAGGTTTTCTTGTGGAAGAATTCGCCAGTTTCTTGCTTTATTAATGACCTGTTTCATACATCCATGAAACCCAGTCAATCCGTTGTACTGTTATTGTGATGATGGATATGTTTGATTTTATTTAAGTCCTTCCTAAATGGTGTGCAGTGCTGAGAAGGACTTCGTGTGTCTTGAAGTTGCCAGTGATCTTTTTGCTGCATCATTTTCATCTATTTCTAAACTAGACAGACAGTATTTATAACCTCCAGTAATTTTATGCTCTTAATGCCTTACATTCTCCCAAATTCTATTTTTTGATCTTCATTTTTCGATTTTTTTTTTTTTTTTGCGGTTTTCAAAGAGGTATTTTTTTTCTATCGAGACGGCCATTTCGAAAAGCTGGAAAATTTTCTCCTTTTGTTTCCCCGCCTTATCGGGTCCTTAATTTCCTAACCAATTCGCGTCGGTATGTCCCAGAGAAAAAGGAACTTCAACGTTTTCTATTAAAGTAGATGGTTCATATTTGTAATATTTATTTTTGCATTTCATTCTTTTATGCTTTCTGATTAAAGATATGCTGGGTTTTTTTTTTTGTTTGGTTTGGCATATCAACCTTTGTAGGTTATTTAACGCCAAATCAATTTTTATGTAAATAATCTGTTCTATTTAAAACAATTCAGTTCAGAATAACTACACAGTTTAATTGTCAAAAACATTTCTATTTCAAAATATTAAAGCAGTTATATGTAACAATTCAATTAAGTGTAAATACAGTTTTAATGTCGAAAAACAATTATATTTGAAATAATTCAATTATGCATAAGCACGCAGTTTAAACGTAAGTACGATTTAATTGTCAAAAACATTTCTATTTCAAGCTATTCAGTTTACTCAAACAATTCAGTTTAGCATAAGTATGCTGTTAGTTCTTTTTTACCCATAGATAGGGCCCTATCAGGTGCTACCACTCCGGGCCAGAGTAGACCTGGGAGCGATGGCAATGAAAGGGTACTCTGCATTCCCCAAAGCTCCAGCACTGCTGGAACCGTACCATCAGATTGTTTAGTGTCATATCTAGGACAGTCGTTTGGGGGGGGGTCTTACCCCTCTGCAGAGGTGCAGTCAGTGTATTCTTCAGTTCCAGCCGACTGGGCAATGTTTATTTTTTGTGTCTTTGTATATATCTTATCTTGGATGATTCATAGACTATATTGTTTATTGTCTCTCGTTGTTTGTTAAAGAAGTACCTTCGGTTTTATGGCACATCAACCATTGTAGGCTATTAATGCCAAAACCATTTTTACATATAGAGTTTTATTTCAAACAATTCAGTTTAGTATAAATATTTTTTGTTTCCACACAATTAAATGTCAAAACAGTACTATTTCAAACAATCCAGTTTAACATAAGTACGCAGGTTGTGTGTAAAAACAGTCCCATCTCAAACAATTCAGTTTAATATAAGTACACAGTTTAGTTCAATTTAGCTCATAGATTGGACTCTCTCAGGTACTACCTCTCTGGGTCAAAGTGGATTAGGGGGCGATGGCAATGAAGGGGTACTCTATATTCCTCAAGGCTCCGGCTGTACTGGAGCCTCACTATCAAATTGTTTTATGTCATATCCAGGACACTCGTCTTAACCCTTTGCAGAGAAGCAGCCGGTGTATTCTACATCCTCTACCAACTGGTCAATGCACATCGTTTGGTTCTGTTTTTGAAGATCTTGTTGAGATTATAATGAATCGTGATTCTCTGCTATGAGAAGCAATAATAAACTTTCAATAACTCTGTTTCTAGACATCCGTTCCTTTTAGCTTTATCCATATCTTCCTCGTAGAAGTTTTTTTTTCTTTCTAATTAGGATTTAACTTACTGGAACACAATTTTTGTTCTTCCAGCCTAGTTGTTGGCCCATTATCGCTATTCTACTAGAGAGTTTTTAAGGCCAGGTTTAGCAGCTGGCTTTTCTCTAGATTTTGGATGACAGTAAGTTTCCACAGGTTTCCTAAATTCTTTTAAGTATCCCCGTTGATTTAAACAGTGTTGTGGTCTTAATGGCCTCGATTATTCTTCTGATATCTATTTCTCCAGTCACTTTCAGGCCTTTCTGGACCGTTCAAAGTGCACCAATTACAACTGGTAACACTGTCACCTTCATTCATATTAGGGGGTGTCCTCGTGGTGTAATGGTTAAAGCGATGAACTGTGGAATCGTAGTACGCGAGTTCGTACCCCAGTCGCGCTATTACGTTCACTTTCGGACAAATACCCTTGGGAAAGGTATGAACCCCCTTATTCTCCCTCCAGCTATGGGTAAATAGTAGGACAGACTAGGTTCTTCAGCCTTGGTGAGGCAACTAGTCTAGGAGAAGGAAAACTTTGAATTCAAACCTGTTAAACTCCGCTTAAAAATTAACCCCTCCACTCGGGAAGGATATGACACAAGGTCAATTTTTAAGCGGAGTTTAACAGGTTTCAATTCAGAGTTTTTCTTCTCCCAGACTAGCTGCCTCACCAAGGCTGAAGAAACCAGTCTGCCCTACTATTTACCCATAGCTGGAGGGAAAATTATTGGATTCATACTTTTCCCAAGGGTATTAGTGCTATTTGAAATGCAATTAGTCTCGTCCAGGATTTCAACTCGTGTCGACGTGGCCATATCCTACGACGATAATAATTACAACACGGGCACCTGCTTTCCCAGTACTCACTATCCCAGCTTTACTCTTCCCCGAGTGGCAGCACCGGATAGGGTCCTATCTATTGGTCAATTGTTTGAAATAGAATTGCTTTTGACATTGAACCTGTGTACTTACGCTAAACTGAATTGTTTGAAATAGAACTGTTTTAACATTTAAACTCTGTACTTATACTAAAATAAATAGTTTGAAACGGAACTATTTATACGTATAAAATGGATTTGGCATTAAACAATTTGCAATATGTGATGTGACATAAAACCTAACCAAACCAAACCAAACTATCTAAAATGAGTAATTTTTATTGATATCATTTCAAGTATTCCGTTTTAAAACTAGTTATGTTCAAAAATATATATTTGACCCATCAAGTGGGCAATAGCAGGAACCACCATTCCGGCTCTGGAAGGGAGTGATAGCCATAAAGATCAGATTCCCAGTACTCACTATCCGATACTCTATTATCATACCCAGGGTACCCACGTTTTGGTGGATGGAGAGCTTACCCCACTGTAGGGGATGTATATTCTAATACTAGTCAACAGAACTATTCTGGCTCTTTTTGATCGCTAGTGAAAATTCATAGCCAATAGTGGTGACTCAGGGAAAACATTTTTGTAGCTGAACACATGCCCTACCTAGCGGTGAAATTTTGTTCCCTGTATCTGTTGTAGTTTCCGTGAAAATAAATGAGAGCCATTACTTTCGGAGCGCACTTTGTATTCTTTCTCTCTTCTTGACTTTTTAAGTTGAATAACTGTCTTTTTATTTTCTTTATATTTCCTTTAGCAACTTTTAACTATTTTATTCTCTTTCTCTCTCTTTGTCTTACTCTCTATCTGTCTGTCTGTCTCTCTCTCTCTAGCAATCTATCTATCTATCTCCTTCTCTCTTTCTTTATTTCTTTCCTGTAGTTTTCCTTTTCCTTCATTTCTCACTTCCCTCGTTTCAATTCTGCGATGGACGGCTGAATAAAATGGCAATTCTCTGTCGACTTTTTCATGCGCGTTTGATTAAGAGAACAGTGTCTCTGCTCAATGACAGCCCCGTTCGCACCGGAGACTTAACGAGAAACCCTGCCGCGTGAGACACGACTCGTGGGTCCCGACCACAATAGCAAAAGCCAGGCTGAAACTACTAACGCCTAACGACTCTTTCCTAGCTAATAACAACACGCAAAGAAAAATTATTTGCCTCAAGGCTGGCTGACACTCACCCTACACAAACGATTGTATGTATAGTCTCATACACGTATAAACAGAAAGAGGCAGACAGAGAGAGAGAGAGAGGCACACACACACACACACACACACACACACACACACACACACACATATATATATATATACTAGTTAGTGTAGGTGGTTGTATGGGTGTAGTCAAGCGTGTGTGATAGAGACGTATGTGCAAAACACACTCTTGAGCTTACAATTTTGATATATAAACACATATGAACACGTACGTTCATTACACTGTGACATATATCTCTCATAATGAAAAAAACAACAAATGAATACTCTGGAATATTTATTTATTCATTTAATAAAACATCTCGCTTATATACAGGCTTCATCAGATAATAATTCGTGAAAAAATGTTTTGAAGAGTGTACTAGAAAAAATAAACAGTATACATGGTTGTTATTCATAATGTGCTATTGAAATATGATCCAATATTAACAATATATTTCTTCACAGATAATTTTCAAATCTTAATTCATAGCTTAAGTAACGGCACAGTTTCAAATGTTTTCGCTCTCCAGTTTTTAACGATACCTAATGATTGTCGAATTAAGACAGGTTTCCACTATAACCACGTAGAAATCATAATTTTTTCTTGCATTCTTTGAGGAAGCATGTAGAATTGTGAAATGTAAATTTAAATACATGCAACATAACATTTTGGTTTTCACGTTCAATTACACGCACACACACACAGACTTAGGGAATCACAATTGATCAGTCACTATTCATAGATATTTGATGATTGTGTTCATTATATGATATTTTAATGTAACCAACGTCTGTTGTTTATAGTTGAATTTATTTCCGGTTGCTCCGCTGTTGGAGCGTCGAGTACTTTTTCCAGCTAACGTTTCTCATTGGCAATTCACTTTATATATACACTTCTTCTTTCTTCTTCTTTGTCCATCGTAATCGATGAGGACCATCAGATCATCTTTATGAGTGAAGAAGGCATCTGTGAGTGCGCAGGTGGCTGATGAGACCAATCTGTGCACGAAAGAGTCTTGAGCAGAGAGAAGGAGGAATGGTGGCGGCAGTGGCTGATGCAGCACTGCCTTTTCTAAGTTTTCTGCGCAGCCCAGTTGCTGCGTTCCTTCTGGTTTCACAGACTTTCGGTCCACGTTTGACAACTTTACGCAACTTGTCTCTGCCCTGTGCTAGATATTCGAGGCAATTATTCACACACACACTCATATATATGTATATATATATATATAATCAGTTAAGATCAGTAAACTTACCACTGGATTAAATTAAAATGTGAGATCAGTTCTGACACTGGATGGTGTCTGCATGACTTGCCTAGTGCAATGACGGATAATAAAGAATGACGGAGGAAAGTCATGGAATCCATGCTATTAGTACACCTTGATAAAGGTTATATATATATATATATATATATATATATATATATATATACTGAAACAGGTTTGGTTCGATCAAAAATATTGTGGCCAAGTGCCATAAAACTTCCTTTAATTTTAAATGTTTATCTCACTTTCATACACTCTTGGCTCACCGTCACTGAAATTTTTTAATCTTTCCAAAACCTTCCGTAAATGTTTAAATAGTCCCATAGTCGAGAACTTTTCAGCGCCATATATATATATATATATATATATATATATTTCTTTAAGAAAAACAAAAACCGGTCACATCAGGATAATAAATTTATTTCCATCCTTTTATGGATATTGATATGAATCAATACCACCTAAAATAACAGGACTTTTTCAGATCTAACCGATAAAATAATTCAGAATAAACACAGGAAGGAAGGGTGGGAGTGGGGTAGAAGAGGGGATGAAGTGTTTCCTCCCCATTTCGCTCACTTCCGGTATAGTAAATTAAATTTTAAAAAATTTTTAAATTCTAAATATATTTCAACGTAAAACTCCAGATTTAATAATAATTTAGGGAAGAACAACATTCCTTTGTAACCTTACGTAAGGATACAGAAATACTTATCTTAAATTGAATTCAAAATTTAAAATTCAAATTTAAAATTCAAAATTTATATTCATGTCTCTTAATTCAATTACCCTTCCATTGAAAAGTACGTACACATCACATGATATATTCTCATCTTTTTTATTTTATTTTGTTTTATTGATTTCACCTCAAATCTCAAATTAATCCTGTTTTGTTTAATTAAACATTATCTATGATAATTTGTGAATAGTTTAAATTTATTCTTATGTTTACATCTAGCTATTAATTCATATCGCTGATTTAATAATGTATATCAAATACACCAGTCCATCCAATAATAAATTATGAGAAGCTTGTTTTGGAAAGAATCGTTCCATGTCAAAATGGACAAGCTGGCTTAAAAACCTGAAATTATAATATGAAGTTCCTTGCTACCCTTTCTTAACACGTGAGTCTCATCAGACGGGGAGATGTTGCAAATAATCTCGTTGAAGATCAGGGTCAAAATGACTCCTTGTATAGTAGTAAGTCACTTTTCAAGCGTGTTTAACTGCAAATGGTAAGCTCCATATTATTAATATGAAATAATTGTAAAAAAGGAAGTTCGCAACAACTATATACATATTGATTCCTTCGTCTCCCTATTTCTTCTATCTTATTTGTTTCGTATGTAGACTACATCTGAATCAAGTATTTACACGTGTATTGGAACATATAATCACCTCAAAACTGTCTTGACAAAATACAACGTCTAAAAAACTATAATATTGAAAATATTTCTTTAAAAATAACACCAGCCAATTCTCAATACGTTGAGAAAACGAATGTCTATCACTCCCCCTCGACCTTCTCCTTTTCCTCCTTACACAATCCTCACCCCACCCAACTCCAATCTGTTGTTTTTGACATTAATATTTTTTAAAGGTCGGTAGGACAGATATTAAAGACTAACGAATTACAGACAAAAAACCTCTTGACGAAACGGATTACTTCTATTTTTTCTTTATATATTTCCTGATTGAACAACTGTCCTTATAAGGTTATTTGCACGCATATTTTTGTTGGTGCATTCAATAAATTTCCAGACTTTTCTGCACAGGCATTTAAAATTTGCCAAGACACTTGAAAATTCAGTATGTTATAACTATACATTCTATGAAATGACTGACCAATTTTTATGATTTCAGGTTCAAATCAATAGCTACAGCAGGAATTGGAATACACCCTACTAAAGCCTGATTGTCACAGCTGGTGAGTTTCAAAAATGCAATCTGGACGTGAGGACACTCTAGAAGAACGATATGCAATAAAATTCTGTTTTAAACTTGGAAAAAATGCCACAGAAACGTATGGAATGCTTTAGACTGCTTTTGGAGCAACTTGCATGAATCGAGCATCGGTTTTTGAGTGGCATAAGAGATTCAAAGTAGGCTGGGAGTCTGTGAGGGATGATGAGAAGTGTGGGAGGAGTAAGGAAGTCAATACAGTTGATTGGCTAAAGGGTTAGGGTTAGGGTTACTATGTTGAGGTTTTAAGGGAGTTCAGAAAGAGATTCCTTGGGAAGAGGCCAGCACTCTTCAAATCGGGCCAGTGGCATTTCCACCTGGACAATGCACCAGCCCACAACTCCATCCTTGTCTCAGACTATTTGACCAAGCTGGGCATCAAGACAGTTCCTCATTGTCCCTATAGTCCAGACCTTGCTACCTGTGATTTTGGTTATTCCCTAAGCTCACAGGCTCTCGTTAAGAGACAATTGAGGAGATGAAAGAGGCTGTGACGAAGGTCATTGATACGCTCACACAAGAGGACTTCCATTGGGCCTTACATAAGTTGTTGGAACGGTACAACAAGTGCATTGCAGCCGGAGGAGAATACTTCGAAGGGGACTAGAATTTCATGTGTTTACTATCAATAAAAGTGTCCATACGAAAAAAGCCTGTAAACTTATTTAATGATCCTCGTATCTCACTTTGGTTTTTCATGAACTCTTTCTTTCCTTTCTATTTCGAGTTTTCATCATTTTCTGTTCTTATGATTATTTATCTCTTATCTAATTTTCTGATGCATCAGTCGTCTATTAGTCAATCCTTTTTTGATGGACTAGAAAGCATCAGATTGATTTTACAAGCTTGGAGTTTTTCCTTCTCATTCTCAATGTTTCAAACTCAACGTTACAGAATTATTAGCTTGGATTGGCTGATACAGTTTACTGGCCGAAATATTACGACCTGTTCATGAGTATATATAGCATTTAATGTACTTCTCTGTAAACATGTGTATATTGACAGGGTTTTATATAAAAGCAAACATACTTACATTAGCCTCGTGGTTAGAGTGTTTGCCAATGGTCAGGGAGACATGGGTTCAATATCAGGTCCCGTCATACAAAAGACTTTAAAATGGTACTTGATGCCTCCTTGCTCATCACTCAGCAATATAAGGTACGTATCAAGGGTAAAGTGGAGCAATCTGTGTAAAGGAGTAGCGTCCTCCCCTACACCTCGATGTAGTAGCTATTGAGGAGGGAGCCTTCTGGTAGCCCTCGACTAAAGGGAGACAACTTTACTTATTTATACGTATGTTTGATGGCCACATTTACGATATTCTCATAATAGTGCATACTATATGAAACCACTAAAAACACGTAGACCGGACATTGGTACGATGGTTAGAGCGTTCGCAATGGCCCGAGAGACCTGGGTTCAATCCCTGGTCTAGTCATACCAAAAACTCACAAAATGGTGCTTGATTCCTTCTTGCTTAACACTCAGTATAATAAGGTACGGATAAAGGGTTAAGTGGAACAATGCAGGGAAAGAAGTAGCGCCCTCCCCTACACTTTGGTGTAGTGGCTATCGAAAAGGGAGCCTTCAGGTCATCCTTGACGACGGTCGCCAAATTTACTAATTTGAAACAAAATTACTGACTTCTAGTATTAATAATTTAAGTATTTTTCTTGTAAACAATTCTTAAATATATATATATATATATATATATATATATATATATATATATATTCGTTGATCTTCTCTCACATTTGCATGATAGGATATCATACACGGTCACTTATCTTTAAAAAGGTTTTACGTAAGCCTTTTTGGCAGCAAACCTTTGTGTTTTTTGCAAGCACTAAAAGTTGAGAATGATATTCTTGAACGCTGATTTTAAAGGCAGAAATATAGTTCTTCTACACTTGGAGGACTAGCACATTATTAACCTCGTTTCCGATTTCGCGTTTTGTTTGGCGAAGTTTGCAAGAAAATATCTCTTCACACGCACACACACACACCCTCTTTCTCTCTTTTTATATATATATATATATATATATATATATGTATATATATATATATATATATATAATCTGTGTGTGTGCATTTGTAGCGCGATACAATAAATGCATTTGCACATTTCTGAAAAAATGCCCTTGTAGGTGCATACACCAGTTCGCTGTACTAGCTGCATCGTTATTTCATCATTGTCTTTCCTTGTACAACGTCTCATCTAGTTCTCACTGCACTTCCTATCCGTTCCAAGTCACCATCCCCACGTCCTGGTAGTAGTGGCCTCCGGGATGTTCCCTATTAACAGGAGTCATTAATAGACTCAGAAGCAAGGTGGAGAAATGACATTCGGGAGAAGATCTACTTTATTTCCGAGGAATCTAAGGACATTTCCAATGAGGCATAACCTTTTTCAATAGAGAAATTGGTTCAGTTTCCTGCTCTCTTCCACAAATCTGCGCAATTTTACAATCACACCCACCATGGAATTGATGGAACGGAACATTTCTTATTTAAAATTGGTAAAGTTTACCCTCAATTCGATTCCCGGTATGTGGGGAATAATACCCTATTTAATAATAATGATAATAATAATAATAATAGTGCCATCCTAGCCGATAACTAAGTGAAAATCACAGAAAACGAAAAAAAAAAAACAACATAAAATTTTTTTCCAGGAACGGAGAAAACTGTGGAATATGAGGGTAACAGTGATACCAATTGTGATTTGCGCACATGGAACGGTGACCAAAGGATTGAAAAGAGGACAGAAAGAGTTTGGAATGGTAGCACGAATCGAGACTCTCCAGACAACAGCGTTGTTAACATGGGCTAAAATACTGAGAAGAGTCCTGGAGACATGTGGGAACATACAAATAGTCACATTCCAGAGAAATATGACCGCTAACTTTTGTGTGAATAAATCATAAGAGTGAAATAATAATAATAATTTTAATAATAATTACAACAAACTGTGGAACATGAAGGTGACAGTTGCATCAATTGTAATTGGTGCGTTTGGAAAAGTAACTAAAGGATTACTAAAGGGAATGGAGGAGTTGAAAGTTGGCGGACAGGTGGAAACTATCCAAACGATAGCATTATTGAGAACGGCCAGAATACTGAGAAGAGTCCTGGAGACTTGAGAAGACTTGCTGTCACCCAAACTCCAGTGAAAAACCATCGGCTAACGCTGATGTGAAAAGCTCTAATGAGTGAATAATAATAACAAAAATAGGAAGAAAAATAACTCTATGGGCTCTTTAAACGACTAATAAATACCATCTCACACCAGAAAGCCTGGTCCTGGCAAAGAAAAAGAAACTTTGAAAGAGTAATAGAATCTCTACGAATAGGAGCACAAAACAACGCCATAAGAACCGATCAAATCAAAGTGAGTATACATAAAACGCAACAAAATAGCAAATGTAGGTAATGTGGTGATAGAGACGAAACGATCACTCACATAATAAGTGAATACAGCTAATTAGCACAAAAGGAGTATAAGACTAGACACGGCTGTGTCGGCAAGGTGATCTCCTTGGAGATTTGCAAGACACTGAAATTTCACCAAACGAACAGATGGTATATGCACAACCCAATATCTGTCCTGGAGAAGGACACACACAAACTCTTATGGGACTTTGACATATAAAAGGATCACCTAATCTCGTCCAGAAGAACAGACCTTATAATTATCAACAAAAAAAGAGAACTTGCAAAATTGTAGACTTTGCTGTACCGGCTGACCACAGAATAAAACTGAAAGAATGTGAAAAAAGGATAAGTACCTGGACCTTGCAAGGGAATTGAAAAAACTATGGAACATGGAGGTGACAATTATACCAATTGTGATTGGCGCTTTCGGTACGGTAACAAAAGGATTTTCAAAGGAACTGGGGGACTTGGAAGCTGGAGAGCGAGTGGAAACCATCCAAACTACAGCATTATTGATAACGGCCAGAATACTGAGAAGAGTCCTGGAGACTTGAGGAGACTTGCTGTCACTCAAACTCCAGTGAAAGACCATCAGCTTATGCTGATGTGAAAAACTTTCAAGGGATAAATAATTATTATAATGAAAGCAAGAACAGACGGTAAAATCAAGCTACGGGGTGGATAGACTACAAAAAGTCATATGATATGGTTCCGCAAAGCTGGATAATAAACTGTCTCAAAATGTACAAAATATCACACGAAATCATAAACTTCATCGAAAAAAAAAACAAGAAAAACTGGAGAGTTGAATTAACAGGAGGAGGAAAAAGCTTGGCTGAAACAAAGATCCAAATAGGGATTTTCCAAGGAGATCCCTACTATTCATAATTGCCATGATGCAACAAAAACACATACTCCGGATACAACTTAGTTGATCGCAAGAAAAGATCAACCACCCAAAGTACATACATGACATGAAACTATTTTCAAAAAAAGGAAAAAGAACTGGAAACCCTAATACACACAGTTAGAATACGACAAAACTCTGGAAACTTATCGTATGCACCTTGTACAATAAAAAAAAACGTGGCTGAAGACTGACGACGACCACCAGAAGCAATACAGACAGCGCAGGCATCGGCAGAACAAAAATAACCAAACGGCATAAGTAGGAAGAGGAACAACTGCATGCACGTTTCGAGAGACAAGGAGGGGAAGTCTTCCGAGGGAAGCCTAAAGAGAAAATCTGAATCTCTTCGGATAGCAAATCAAAACAACGCCATAAAGACTTTTTCTGTCAAAGCAAGAATAGACGGGACGCAACTAAACAGCAGATGTGGACTGTGTAGCGATAGAGTCGAAGTTATCAATCACATAAAAAACGAACGCAGTAAATTAGCACAGAGCGAGTAAAAGACTGGACACGACTGGGTGGGCAAGTTGATCCACTGGGAATTGTCCAATAATTTTCAATTTGAACAAACAAAAAGTGGTATATTCACAACCCAGAATCCATCCTGGAAAATAGAACACACATGATTCTCTGGGATTTTGAGATACACACTGATCATCTAATCTCGGCCAGTCGACGACACCAAGTGAGAGTCGACGAAAAAAGAGGATCTGCCGAATAGTTGACTTCGCTATTCTTGCTGACAACAGTGAAAACTGAATGAGGGCGAAAAGGGAGATTAATACCGGGACCTTGCTGAAGAACTAAAAAAACAATGGAGCATGATAGTGACAGTGATACCAGTTGTAATTGGTGTTCTTAGTACAGTCACCAAATGATTAGTACAGGAACTGAAGGAATTTGAAATAAGAGAATGAGAGGAGACGATCCAAATTATTGTTAAGAGCGACCAGAATACTTAGAAAAGTCCTGGAGACTTTAAGAGACTTTTTGTCACTAATCTGTCAGCTAATGCTGAAGTGAAAACACTCTAATGAGTTTAATAATAATAATAATAATAATAATAATAATAATAATAATAATAATAATAATAATGACACAATATACGGCACTTGAAAAATTGAAAATTCAAAACATAATTCAACATGGACCCAGGGAACAGGTTTGCCTATCGTGAACATCAGGTGCTTCATTGATTATAAATATGTGGGAGCCGATTGGCATGCTGCAAATGTCGGCTTTCTTTTAGGTACACAAACTATGAACTAAGCAATCACTCGTATCAGGGACACCAACACAGAAAATGAACTTAGGAAGACAACAAAACTGTTTTTTTACATCTATTTTAAAAGCTACCTTATATAAAGAATGCATAGAAAAAGATTTATAAAAATCTGTAAAGAATGCGCTATTTTAGGACTACAAAAATTTTGCTGATAAATCTAGTAAGATTATAAAAAAGGTTGCTTTTCTGACCTTGAAATATTAGAAATATACCTAAAAGTAAACAAAGAAACATGTCAACAAGACCCTAACTTCAGTAAAGAAGACGATAAATTCGGAAAAATAAGAACACCTAACCAAATTAAAACGTGAAATAATAGTAATCCAAGCACAACGCACGCCAAAAACATAGAACAAACTTCAACATAAGAAGAAAAAATTTACATAGAAATGATGAAAAGAATCATGTTTGAAAAGACCACATTACTGAAAAACTGTCCAGGTAGAAACAGAAAAAATAAACACACAAATATATCATCGAACGACAACACTGAATTAAAAATATATCATCGAACGACAACACTGAATTAAATGAGCTGATCAATGCAGGAGCGAAATTAGTCTGTGATAAAATCGGTGTTCTCTTAAAAGACACGAAAAGAAATTCAAAACTTGTATGGAAATTTGATTGGAAACTCAGATAAGAAATCTACGGCAACAAGCAAAAATTCAAAGAAAGAGAAAACAACGCAGAAATGTGTTGGAACGAAAAGAGAAAAAGTAATAAATGAAGCAAAAGAAATTATACAACATGAAGAGATAAATCAGAAAGTAATGGGAAAAGAAGGAATAAAAAAAAGATACCGAGACAGTGTCAAACAATAGAAACAAAACGGAGCATTCCTAAACAACGAAAGAAAATTCTATCAGCAAGTAGGTGGATCACGCTCGAAGACATATGAGGATCATTAAATAAGTGTCCAGACTTTTTTCGAATGGGCACTTTTATTGATAGTACACACATGAAACTCTAGTCCCCTTCGAAGTAATCACCTCCGGCTGCAATGCATTTGTTGTACCGTTCCAACAACTTATGGAAGGTCCCATGGAAGTCCTCTCGTGTAAGCGTGTCAATGACCTTCGTCACAGCCTCTTTCATCTCCTCAAATGTCTCATAACGAGAGCCTGTGAGCTTAGGGAATGACCAAAATCACAGGGAGCAAGGTTTGGACTATAGGGACAGTGAGGAACTGTCTTGACGCCCATCTTGGTCAAATAGTCTGTGACAAGGATGGAGTTGTGGGCTGGTGCATTGTCCAGATGGAAATGCCACTGACCCGATTTGAAGAGTGCTGGCCTCTTCCCTGGGAATCTCTTCCTGAACTCTCTTAAAACCTCAACATAGTAACCCTAACCCTTTGGCCAATGAACTCTGGTGTATTTACTTCCTTACTCCTCCTACACCTCTCATCATCCTATACATACTCCCTGCCTTCCTTGAATCACTTATGCCAGTTAATATCTGATGCTCGATTCATGCAAAATGGTCGAAAAGCAGTCTGAAGCATTCCATACGTTTCTGTGGCATTTTTTTTTTCAAGTTTAAAACAGAATTCTATTGCATATCGTTCTTCTAAAGTGTCGTCACGTCCAGATTGGATTTTTGAAACTCACCAGCTGTGACAATCAGGCTTTAGTAGGGTGTATTCCAATTCCTGCTGTAGCTGTTGATTTGAACCTGAAATCATAAAAATTGGTCTGTCATCTCATAGGATGCATAGCAATAAGATAATAAATTGTCGAGAGTCTACGACAATTTTAAATGCCTGTACAAAAAATCTGGGAACTTATTGAAGTACCACGTATAAATAACCAGATGAAAAAGAAGGAAAGCAATTTTGGAGCAAAATATTGGAACGAAAAGAACGTAACAGAACAGTGGAACCGATAAACAACTTGAACAAAGAGTTACAAGTACTGAAAGAAGGCCCTAAGGCGGCAATACCCCTTTATTCATTGAGAAAAACACTCAAAATGGTACCAAATTGGAAGATTCTAGTTTTAAAAATTCCATTCCATCCACGACTAACTGGCTCTCGAAATGAATAGACGCTTAGACGAAACATATATACTGGAATAAATGACCAAAGGAAAGTCCACTTGGATCCAAAAAGAACCCCCCAAAAGAAACCGCCTCCCCGTCAAGTATATAAACCACAACATGCCTACCAATGATGTGGAAAATTAGCGCAAATTAGCACAAATAAGCTTCGGATTTTCCCCGAAGAACAGAAAGGATGCCACAAGGGAACGAGTGGAACAGATGATCAAGACATTCTCAAGGATAGCGAAACGAGACGATAAAAAGTAATTATGGCGTGGATTGGCTTCAAAATGGCATATGATATGGTCCCGTAAAGGTAGATCATAGACTGTCTCAAAAAGTTCAAGATATCCGATGAAGTCATGAAGTTTTTTCTTCAGAAATCATTAAAACCTGAAAAGTATAATTGACAGCAAGAGAAAAATGTTTAGCTGTGGAAAAAATCCAAAGAAGATATTCGTTTTTACCATTACTTTCTATAGTAGTGATGAAGCCACTCAATCACATTCTAGGGAAATGCACAAAGAGCTACACAATTACAAAATCACAAGATAAACCATCTAATGTACATGAGAAACATTAACTGTTTGTCAAAAATTTAAAAATAATGATTAGAGATCCTTATACCCAAGTAGGAATATACTATCTGGATATAGGGATGGAATTTGGCATAGAAAAATGTGCCATGAAAATGAGAAGCGGAAAACGACAAATGACGGAAGGAATAGAACTATCAAATCAAGAAAAAATCAGAACGCTCGGAGGAAAGAAAACTAACAAGTGCTTGAGAATATTGGAAGTGGATATGAAAAACATTTTATAAAAAGTATCTCAGGAGAACAAAGAAAGAACTCGTAACCAAACTATGTAGCAGAAATCTCATTAAAAGTATAAACACCTGGACAGTATCTCTTGCAAGAAAATCGGAACCATTCTTGAAGTGGACGAGGGAAGAACTTCAAAAAATGGACCAGAGAACGAGAAAACAACTGACGATGCATAAGACTTTACATCCCAGTGAGGATGGAGACAGACTGAATACGTCTAGAAAAGAAGGAGGTAGAGGATGTAAAAGCATTGAAGATAGCGTTGATAGATCACTTCATTAACAAGAAGACGACATAAAACGTGCACGGAGGAAGACTGATTACAGCCACAAGAAACAATACAGACACTACAAGCATTAACAGAACAAAAATAACCAGGAAACAAAAATAGGAAGAAAAAACTGTACGGACATTTTAAGCGACAAACAAACGAAACCTCACTCAGGAAAAGTTGGATAGGGCTAGACCTTAAGATAGAAACTGAATACTTTTATAGCGGCACAAAATAATTCCATAAGGACCAATTATATCCAAAAGCAAAAATAGATAAGACGCAACAAAAAGCAGGTGTAGGTTACGTGGTGATAGACAAAACGATCAATCACATAATAAGCGAATGCTGCGGAATAACATAAAAAGAATATGAAAATAGACATGAGTAAGTGGGGAAGGACTTTCGCTGGGAATTCTGCTAGAAGTTTAAATTTGATTATTTAAACAAATGATATATGGACAACACACAACGTCTTGGAGAATAAGATACACAGATTTCTCAGGGATTTTAAGAGATGACATAGATGGACTATATGTGTCGAGGAAAGAAGGGGGTAGAAGAAACACTGCATTGATAATAGCCTCGATATATCGATTAGACGACTCAAAGACTACATAAAAAAGCAAATATGGACTAATTACAGCGACCAGAAACAATACTCATAGCACAACGATCAACGAAACAAGAATAATAAGGTAACAGAAATGGAAGAAAACAACTGCATGGATATTTCGAGAAACAAGCGAAATCTCAAACAAGAAGATATAGACATGGCTAAGAAAAAAAAAAACCTTAAGGGAGAGTCTGAATCTCTTCTAATAGCAGCCCAAAATGATACCATACAAACCAACTATTTTCAAACAAAAAATGATAAGACCCAACAAAAGAGCAAATGATGGTTATGTGGTGATAGATAGGAAACGACTATTCACATAAAAAGTAAATGCAGCAAACAGAATACAAAAGTAGACACGATGGGGGGTTGATCCACGAGAAAGTGTGCAAAAAACTGAAATTTGACGTTTCGAACAATTTGTATATGCACAAACCAGAATATGTCCTGGAGAATGAGAGACACAAAAATCTTTGGGATTTTGAGGCACAAACGTATCAACTGATCTCATCCAGATGACAAAACGTATTGATAGTCAACGAAAACAGAGAACCTGCTGAATACTAGACTTTGCCGTCCTGGCGGACCACAGAATAAGAATAAAAGAAAGTGAAAAGGGAGATAATTACCTTGACATTGCCAAAGAACGAAAAAATATGGAACATGAAGGTGAGGGTGATATCAATTGTAATTGGTTCGCTTAGACTACGGCGATATTAAGAATCAGCCTGAATACAGAAAATATTCTTGGAGGCTGGAAGAGACTTGCTGTCACGTAAATTTCAATTAAATGCCATCAGTTAACGCTGGTGAGAAAACTCTCAGAAGAACCAGATAATATTTTTTCATTCTTCTTTCATCAATCCAAGGGCATAAACGAGCAGTATCGGCAAAAGATGTGCAAGTTTTTTTTGTTTTTTTTAAATCTGATCTGCTGACGAGATTCCACCTCAGAAGAATAATAGGACACATCTGTGGTTGGAGAACAAATATTAAACATCTGGATCTGCTATAACCACAAAAAACAACCTATGAAAAATGAAAAACATAAATACAATTAAACGTGGAACTCAAATGACAGATTTGAGTGTGATGATCGGCAGATGTTTCCTTAATAGCCATAATGGGCATGTAGTCGTCATCTTGTAAATGTTTGCTGTTATAACTTTGGGTGAAAGACAATACCCAAAAAAACAAACCATCTGATAGACACAAAAAATGTGAAGTAAAGAAGACAGCAACAATTTAATCCACTGCCACTTTTAAAGCAACCCAATACAAAAAGTTTAAAGGGAAAGGATGATAGAAATTTTTGAAAAAAAACTGCGTAACACAACAAGCTAAAGCCGTACAGACAAAGCAATAATGATTTTATAGAAAAAAATCATTTTTTGTCCCTGAGTTTATTGAAATATGTGGACAGGAAATTTATGGAGAATACAATCAACAAGCGCTACACAAAACAGCTGAAACACAAAATACTGAAAACCAAGAATTTCTGGATCACAGTACCATAGCTCCAAAATTTTCACAGAATTAGGGATACAATACGGAATCAATATGAAAGGAAATCATAAACGAAAATAAGGAAAGATTATCATACCGAGGTAATAACAGCTGAAAAAGTTAAAAACCCAAAAGGTAAATAGTATTTTAAAAGAATATAAAGTAGGTTGGTGACTGTAGTCAGGGGTGACCTGAAGGCTCCCTTTTCAATAGCTAATACACTGAGGTGTAGGGGTGGACGTTAATCCTTTCCGTGGATTGCTCCACTTTACCCTTTATACGTACTTTATAATGCTGAGTGTTAAGCAAGGAGTATCAAGTATCATTTTTCAAGTCTTTGGTATGGCTCGACCTGGGGTTGAACCCTCGTCTCCCGGACCACTGATACTCACCAAAAAAATAGCCGGACTAAACAATCTAACTGATGCTGGAGCAAATCTAATCACTAAGAAAATGTGTATCCTCTAAGGAACACAAACGGAAATAGAAAAGCTGGACGGTAATGGAAGCTAAAAGGATAAAAAAAAAGAGTTCTGTACAAACAATATGTCTTAAGGCGGCAAATATACACAAGGACACTATGGAATGAAAATACCAAAAAAGACAACAGCAAATAATACTGAGGATACAAATAGAAGAAATATACCAAATGATATTGGTTAGAGAAGGGAGTCTCAAAGATACTCGAACGGGCTCAAGCAATACTAGCAAAGTATGACCTTCTGAAATAACGAAAGAAATTTTACCAACAAATCGGTGGACAAAGCATGAAGACAAATGAAAACTAGAAGCAAAGGAAACAAACAATTTTTATAATAAAATATGAGACAAGAAAAAACATAAATGAAAGACGAATTGATAAATAACATGAAAAAGTATTACAAGAAGACTCCTAGACCGACATACACCTTGAGTCATTAAAAGCAACTCTCAAGAAAGAACAAGATTAGAAAATATCAGGTCATGATGGCATATTTTGCTTCCGGTTTAAAAAGTTCAAGCCAGAAAGACCCAACAAAGGAACTATACTTAGCAACTATAGACCGATAACATGTTGACCAATGATATGGAAAATACTAACCCCGATGATAAAAAGAAATAGATTCCGCGCTTGTTTGTCACGGACTATTTCCGGAAAACAGAAAGGATGGTGAAAAGGATTGGAGGAATATGTAACCTACTATAGATCAACACAACGTAAAGTTGGATGAAACAGGGTTGGAAAATTTGGGCCAAGGCACTGATTGACAATAAAAAGGTCAATAATATGGTCCCACAAACTGGGGAAATAGAAGGTTCAAAGTGTACATATCCGATAAATCCATAAACTTAATTACGAAAACCGTGGAAAACTGGAAAGAAGAATTACAAACTGGAGAAAGAAAAACTTAGCGGAGGGTTGAATCCAAAAAGGCATCTATCTGGAAGACTCACTTAAGTCATAAATATTTGTTATAGTTATGATACCACCCATTTAAATACTTACGATCACACATTCAAAAAATCACAAGAAAACACAAAATACTTTAAATACGAAGGAGATTTCAAGATATTTGCCAAAAATGAAAAAGAATTAAAAACCCCGATACAAATAATGAGAATATACAGCCAGGATATAGGAATGAAATTTGGCATTGAAAAATGAACCCTGCTGATAATGAAAAATGTGTAAAAATGTAAACAACGGAAAGAATGAAACAGCCAAATCAAGAAATGATCAAAACACTTCGAGGAAAATAAATTTACAAGTACGCGGGAATATTGGAATTAGATACTCCAAACAGAAAGAAATAAAAGAAAAAGTAAGGAAATAGTTCTGCTGAAGAACAAGAAAATTTCTCGAAATCAAACTCAGCAGCAGAAAATCCATCAAAGAATTAAATAGCTGAGCAGTCACCATTACATGAAATATGATAGAAACAGATTCTATGTGCCAAGAAAAGAAGGGAAAAGTGGACTTGTCAGCACTGAGGATTTTGATGATAAAAGAAACTCAAAGGCTCGAGAAAAGCTTAGAAAAGAGTAAAGAAAGCATTATAACAGGAGCCAATAACAGTACTGTCAACGTAAAATCAACACGAAAAACAGAAAAAATAGAAATCCGAAAAACGAAGAGAAACAACTGTATTATTATTTTAAACGACAATCCGATGCAGTTGCAAGCAATTTGACCTGCACATGACAATAAAAGGGAAATTTCTAGTGAGGAACGGAATCTTTCTTAAGAGCTCCACAAAATAATACTATAAGGATTAATTATGTCAAAGCAAAAATTAATATGCAACAGAATAACATTTAGGTTATGTGGAGACAGAGATAAGAGAGTTGATCACATGATAAGCAAATGAAGCAAAATAAATCCAAAAGAGTAGACGATTAGTCACGTCTGGATGGGAAAGATTATCTACTGAGAATTGGGCAAGAAATTAAAATCTGATGGTATTTGCACAAACCTGAATCTTTCTTAGAATATGGCACTCATAATAATCTTTGGGACATTAAAATGCAGCGAGATTACAAAAAAAATGGCTAAACTTATGGTTAATTAACAAGAATCAAAGAACATGTCACCCAGTGAATCTTGCTGTTTTAATTGACTCCAGAAAGAATAATGAAGAAAGCGAAAAGATGGCCAAATACTTGGATCTTGCTAGAGAGCTGAACAACTGTGGAACATTAGGGAGACGATGCAAAGAATTATAGTTGGTGTACAAAGAACAGCTCTCAAAGGCTTGGGAAGAAGACTAGAGGAACTAGAGATCAAATGAAGTATTGAGAGTATTAAGACCATAGCAGTTTTGAGATCAGCAAGAATCCTGAGAAGAATTCAAGAAACTTGTGGAGATTTGCCTCACCCAGACTCCAGAAAAAAATTAACAGTTTATCTTGGTTTCAAAAACTCATGAGGAATAAAAACTGAAAGAATGTGAAAAGAAGGACAAGTACCTCGACCTTGCTAGGGAATTAAAAAAAACTATGGAACGTGCAGGTGACAATTATACCAATTGTAATTGGTGCATTTTTAACAGTAACTAAAGGATTACTAAAGGGAATAGAGGACTTGGAAGTTAGCGGACGAGTGGAGACCATCCAATCTACTACATTATTGAGAACGGCCAGAATACTGAGAAGAGTCCTTGAGACTTGAGGAGATTTGCTGTCACTCAGTCTCAATTGAAAAACCATTAGCTAACGCTGATGTGAAAAACTCTAATGAGTAAATAGATAAATAATAATAATAAGAAGAAGAAGAAGAAGAAGAAGAAGAAGAAGTAAAAGTAGAAACGGCAGCAGCTGCAAACACAACTTGATCTCTTGGAATAATCTCAAAGAATCTGGTAAACTGAATGGAGGAAACATCCGAAGAAGTATCGAAACCATACAAACTGTAACAATCAGCTAAGATACTGAGATGGGTCCTCGAGAACTGAAGAGACGATGTCACTGAGACTTCTGTGAACCACGACCAGAGCGAAAACTACTACTACAACTACTACTAATAATAATAATAATGAGAAGAAGAAGAACGAACAAACGAACTAAATTGTGGACTTTACCGTCCAGGCAGACGACAGAGTAAAATTGAAAGAAGGAGAAAGGTAGCTGGACCTTTCTAAAGGACAGAAAAAATATGCTGTATGAAGTTGACGGTGATACCAATTGTAATCAGTGCGCTCGGTAGAGTCACCAAAGGATTGATAAAAAGACTAGGAGTATTGGAAATAAGAACATGAGTTGAGACCACCCAAACGACAACACAGATAAGATCAGACTAAGAAGAGTCCTGGAGACTTGAGTAGAATGGCTGTCACTCAAACTCCAGTAAAAGACCGTCAGTTGATGTTGGTATGAAAAACTCTCAAAGAAGTAAAATAACAGTAATAATAATAATGAAGAAGAAGAAGAAGAAGAAGAAAAGCAAAATTCACATCCCAGGGAACAAATCCAAATGACCTTGAAAAGAGACTGGAGAAACTACAAATAGAAATAATTGAAATCATACAAACCCCAGTAATGCTGAGATGAGCTATAATACTGACCATCGTTTTAGGGTTCTGAAAATTATTCTTGTCACGTCGAATTCTTTTAATATTACAAGTTACTACTGTTCTGAAGCCTGTGGAGAGAGCATATGGAGAAACTGAGCAACCAGATACAAATGAAATAATTTCTTGACAAAACTAAAGGGAAAGAAACAACACGAGAAAAGCAGAATAGTTTAAAGAACATGAAAGATTTGAAGAACATCCGGACGCTGAAATGCTTCGGTTTTCACTAAATGTAGCACTCAAGAAAGTGGGTAATTTGAAGGCCACAGGCTGCGAATGAATACATGGATACTGGTTAAAATATTAATATCCATCCATGGATTCTGGTTAAAATATTCATATAGATCCATGGATTTGAGTTAAAACATTTATATATGTTGTACAGTGGCTCGTTCCAAGTGACTTCCGATATCTCGGAGATACAAAAGACGTCGGGACTGAAAGATCTCAGTCAGTAGTAAGACCAACTTCGGACGTAACACCAACAGTACGAGACTTTTGATATTCATCGGACTGTACAATTTCAGTTTATAAATAATTAACTCTATTTCATGGTGTATCTCTTCCTTACCACGATACAACAATATCCATCCATGGGTTCTGGTTGAAGTATAAATGTCTGTCCTTGGATTCTGGTTGAAATATTATGATCCAGCCATGGATTTTGGTTGGAATATTCATATACATCCATGGATTCTAGTTAAAACATTTCTATCCATCCGTGGATTCTGGTTGAAACCTTCATATAGACCGATGGATTCTAGTTAAAATATTTATATCCATCCCTGGATTCTGGTTTAAATATTCATATACATCCATTGATTCTAGTTAATACATTTATATCCATCCCTGGATTTTGGTTGAAATATTGATATCTATCCATGACAGAGTCTCTCAACAATTAATACATGACCACAACAGGCAAGAATCTCTGAACGGATAACAAAAAAAAGAAAAACCTACCCGGATCTAAAAAGACCGGAAAAAGAAACTTTCCAAGCAACTAGAGATAAATAAGACGAAATATCTACATCTCACTAAATAGCCTATAACGTGGAATATTATAAACGCACAAAAAGGCGAAGCAATCGGCTAATCACTTGGAAGCCGCAAGCTATTTCCAGAAGAATAGAAAAAATGTTACAAATGAACTTAGCAGTACGAATTATCTCTTATATAGAAACCAACACATTCTAAAGGAGATAAAAGAAAGAAAGGGAAATAGGTCATGTAAGGACTATAAAAAAATTCTATGGTATCTTCCAAGAAACGAATATATAAAAGTATTCAAAATATTGTGCACATCATAAACTTTATAACACGACATAAAAAAAAAAACTTTAGGGAAATTATGATCAGAAGAACTACTCTTAGCAGGATTAGATATCCATAAAGACATCTTCCAGAGAGACTCATTATCAAAACTACTATTTTATTTATATCAACTGAATTATAAAATCGGAATTTCAAAGGGGCCCACGAATTTACAATGTCGCCGGAAAAGATAAACTTCCTGATGTATATAGGTGATATTAAGCTATTCGACAAGAATAAAAAAAGAATTAGTTAACCAGATACAAACAATGAGAATTTAAAGCCAAAATTTAGGAACGGATTTTATGATTGAAATTAAGACATGTTTATAGTAAAAAGAGGAACAACGGAAACAATGGAATTTTCCAATCGTGAAAACATCTAAACTTGGACAAAAGAAATTGATAACGATACACAAGGATGTACACTCGAGTAAGGACACGAGGAAAAGCTGATGGTGAGTCATTTGAAGTTGGAGCCCTCGAAATATTTCCAAAGGGCACGGAGAAAAAAATGATGAACTGGAGATCAGAGAAAGAACTGAGACTATCCGGATCACAACACAGTTAAAATCCGCTTGTATATTTAAAAAGAAAGTCCTGCGGATCTGTCAAGACTTTTTCTGTCACTCAAACTTTTGTAAAAATTAGAATTTGTGGGAAACACTAGTAACCCAACAGTGCAAACGCAATATTAAAATGTGAATACAGAAAATATGTTAACAAAGAAAATCATAACGGAAAAGAAAACTACGTTACCATACCTGAGAAATTAAACTGGAAATATTCACGGTAGAAACTTAAAAGTTTAATAAATTATTGGGAAGAAATACCGACCGACATCACTAAACTAAACGAGCTAATTTATAAAGGAGCAAAGTTAGTCGGGGATAGCTTTGATATTCTTAGTAGGATTAACAAAAGAAATCCAAAAACTGGATGGGAAGTTGCGGCTATGGCATGGGTTGACAACAACAAAAAAAATATTGGTATGGGTCGGCAAGCATGGATAATAAAATGTCTCAAAATGGAAGCAATATTGACAAGATCACAAATTTTATCACAAAAGCCATGAAAATCTGGAAGTTGAATTAACAGCAGATGGACAAACACTAGCAGAGGTGAAAATCCAGAGAGGTATCTTCCAGGGAGACTCACTTTTGCCCTCGCTATTCATTAATGTAATGATTCCACTCCATTATATATTAAATGCACAGGGGGATACAAATTTACGAAACCTCAAGAAAAATTTAATCACCTTATGTTCACGGGCGGTACCATGCGATTTGCAATAAAATGAAATGAAAGAGTAAAGAACACATTGATACAAACCATAAAATTATCTTTGGTTTGTTGGTTGGGTTTTCGGCATATTAGCCATTGTAGGTTATTTAATGCCAAATACTATTTATGCATATACAGGATGGAACGATAAAATTGTCGCCCTAGAAAAGAGGACATGATTCCATTTCCGTTTAATGAAAACCGGTTTTCTTTTTTTTTTTGTTGCAGACCATCTACTAGCTGCCCAGTTTTGTACAAATCCCAAGAGCGATAGGAGCCTTCTATCATGTCTGAAAGTGACACAATGTTCAACGAGCAAGATCGGAGATGTGCAGCTGTATAACTCATGCTCTCTACCGATCCAACTTATGACAACAGGACCATTGCCATCACCCTTAAAATGCAAATCTGGATTGCCACAAATAACAGGAACGTGCCCAGGGTGATGAAAACAAAGTTTCCGGTTACGGTTATGGTCTTTGATGTGGTTTCAAGCGAGGGCCACATCATGCCACATCACATCTTCGAAGTCGGCTTGAAAGTCAACACCAAAGTGTTCCTGGATGTACTGAAGAGTGTGGTGATTCTCTGGTGCAATCAGGTGGCCGGTGGCAGACCCTGGGTGTGGCAGCAGGAGTCGGAACCGGCCAACAAGTCCAAAGAGAATGAGTGCTACGACTTTGTACCCTTCTCTCACTGGCCCCTCTCCCCCCGACCAGAACACACTGGACTACTTCGTTATGTCATACGTCGAGAACATCACCAACATGACCTCCCACAACACCAAAGCCAGCCTGATCGACGCCATCCACCGAGTATTTACTGTGCTATCGCCGGCGCTTGTGGAAAAGGCATGCTCCCAGTTCCGGATCCGTATCGAGGTGCTGATTGAGGCTGAAGGCGGCTACACTGAATAGATGTCAACTCTACTACATAATCAATTTACCTGAATTGATTTTTTCAATAAAAGTTTTAAAATAAAGCTGTAGTGTTGTTTCTTAAGGACGGCAATTTTATCGTTCCACCCTGTATTATAATTCAAAATAATGCGAGATTTATTTTGTAATCTTCAATGTTATGATAACTTCGCAATTATTTTCGACCATTTTGCTCTTTTATTTATTTTCTGCATGTTACTAAATATAAGAATTGTATCTCTTGGTTTGATAATCAACAATTAATAATGTATATTTTTCAGTATTAAGAAAATATTGTTATATTTAGCAATAACTTCATTTTAGTCCAGCTCGTTTGTATTTCTTGAAGATAAATACTCGATAACTGATTCATTGGCCTAGTGCCTAGAGATCCACGAGATCCAGGTTCAATCCCAGGTCGCGTCATATCCAAGATTTTAAAAATAGTACTTTGTGTCTCCTTGCTTAACACTCAGCAATATAAGGTACGCATCAAGGGTAAAGTGGAGCAATCCAGCGAAAGGAGTAGCGCCCTTCCCTACACCTCAGTGTAGTAGCCATTGAAAAGGGCACCTCCCAGTCACCATCGACAGAGGGAGACAATTCTACTTACTTATGAATATATTCGAGTTGTGACCACTTTTATAGTAGAAATCACATTTCTATGTCAAGTACATTTCGAACAACGCGTTTGTGTACCAGTGATTATTAATATCATCTGCTTAATATATTCGATACTTTAGAAAGTAATTACATTTTACCAGAAATTATTAAAAAGAAGTATACGTTTTTTTTAAACGAAAGTAAATGTATTAAATAATTATTTATTAGGTTAATAGCAAGGCAAATAAACTGTGACAATATTTCGTACCGAATGATCTACAGGGCGGTAATTGAGCAACAGCTAACAAAGGTAAATACGAGGTGCATACGATAAGTTTCCAGAAATATTTCGTATGGGCATTTAAAATTGTCGTAGACACGTGAAAGTTCAGTAGGTTATTGCTACAAATATTATGAGATGACTGACTTATTTTTATGATTTCAGATTTAAATGAACAGCTACAGCAGCAATTGGAATACACCCTACTAAAGCCTGATTGTCACAGCTTGTGATTTTAAAAATGCAATCTGGATGCGAGGACACTTTAGAAGAATGATATGCAATAAAATTCTGTTTCAAACTTGGAAGGAAATGCCACAGAAACGTATGGAATGCTTCAGACTGCTTTTGGAGCATCTTGCATGAATCGAGCATCAGTTTTTGTGTGGCATAAGAGATTCAAGGAAGGCAGGGAGTCTGTGAGGTATGATGAGAGGTGTGTGGGGTGTAAGGAAGTCAATACTCCAGACTTGATTGGCCAAAAGTCTAGGGGTAGGGCTAGGTTTACTAGGTTGAGGTTTTAAGGGAGTTGAGGAAGAGATTCCGTCGGAAGAGGGCAGCACTCTTCAAATCGGGCCAGTGGCATTTCCAGCGGGACAATGCACCAGTCCACAACTCTATCCTTGTCACAGACTATTTGACCAAGATGGGCATCAAGACAGTTCGTCACCCTCCCTATAGTCCAGACCTTACTCCCTGTGACTTTTAGTTATTCCCTAAGCTCCGAGGGTGTCGTTATGAGACAATTGAGGAGATGAAAGAGGCTGTGACGAAGGTCATTGACACGGTCACACAAAAGGACATTCATGGGGCATTCCAGAAGTTATTTGAACAGTACAGCAAGTGCATTGCAGCTGGAGGAGATTATTTCGAAGGGGTCTTGAGTTTCATGTGTGTTCTATCAATAAAAGTGCCCATATGAAAAAAGTCTGGAAACTTATTTAATGATCCTCGTATTTTGATTGTACTGGAATGTTGGATAAATTATTAATTACTGACATGCTTTCAGTTTTCATAACGGTTGAGGAAACAACAAGGAAAATGCTGTTATTGTTCTTTTTCATTGCTTTCAAAATTTGTCAGGTTACATTAGGTTATTTTATTCAATGTTATATCAACCCTTGTGAGTTATTTAATGCCAAACATTGCTTTTTTATATACATAGTATTTGAATATTTTTAGATACATTTTTAGAGCTTGAAACACATGTTAGTAGACAATTTTACCTCACAGACGTATGTTTTTTAGACGCTCTTGTTTTCTAGACAAATCTTACATATTTTATAGGTATCTACTGCTTTGAAGAATCTAATCATATTATAAGTTTCAATTTCCATACCAACTCCATTCTCGAATCGATTTAAAAAGTACCAATACTGTCAGATTGTATCTACTTAACCGCTTCGCACGAGAAGGATGTGACGCAAGGTCAAATGTTTGGCGAAGTTAAACAGGTTTGAATTTTTCCTAAACTGGTTTCTATTCCAGGGTTAAAGAACCAAGTCGACTCAACTATTTATCTATAGCTAGTGGGAAAATAGTCAAGTTCATACATTTTACACCAGTATTAGCGGTATATGAAATGCAAAGAGCTTAATCCAAGATTTGAACTCGATCCACCGCGTCACCTGCTAAGGTAACCGTTATATTACGAACAACATGTCTATTTGAAGATTTGAAGCATTCCATTTTTCCTGTTAAAAATAATAATAATAACATGTCTTTCGGAAATTATTTCAGTCGCCCTGATCAAAATGAGATTCATTTTAATTTACTCTCATGCAATTTTTGAATAATTGACTGGTGAGGTCTACTATTGCCAGGGAATGTAGATATTTCAAAAAGGTTATATGTTGAGCAGATGGAAAAACGCCGTTGGTTATTCGATATAATTGATTGTTATTGAATCCGAGTTTAATCTGGGTCCACAATTCTGATTGGTTCCTTTCAGTCATGTGACCCAAACGGATCTCGAAGTGAAAAAAATTGGAAGAACAGTAAAGCATTTGGCAATAATACGAGTGCATAATTTTTTGAACCTCTCCCCGATGTACATGAGTATTATACGAGGAAGAATAATATGAATAAAAATGAGTACAAAAATAGATTGCAGCTTATTCTTCCTGGCAAGAAATTTTTTCTGAATTAAAGGCATGAATCCACAAGCTAAAAAAAAGGTATTAATCCATCATCATCATCATCATCATCAAACACAGCATAGGTGGACCAGACAATCATCAGCCATCATAAGATAACAAATAGCTATCTAGCACAATATATATATATATATATATATATATATATATATATATATATATATATATATATATATATATATATATATATATATATATGCAGTGGCTTATTAAATCAGACCATAAACTACTCACTGATAGAAAAATAACTCCCTGTTTTAAAATTCATTTCTTAAAACAATAAATTGTACATCATCGAAGATGTCTAGTACGTTAATGCTGGTGTAGAATGTTATTAATATTTGGTTGTCTATTCTTAAAAGTAAGGGATTCTACAATTTAATAAAACAATACAAACATCCTTTGTTAACACATTTTTACGACTATTTAGAGAACTAAATTCAAAGATAAACGCAACTACACACCGGTATAGATTATAAATATTCTACACTTAAAAGGAATGAAAGTGAAGTAATGGCCTCGTAATTCTGCAGATTAAAACTAAACAGAGAATTTATTGGAAACAGTCAAAAAAAGGCTCCACGAAAGACAAATATACGACGTAAAACTCTGAAACCGTTCAATCAACAAAAGTTTAGCCAAGTCTCAAAAATGACATTAAAAACTGGATGAATCGATGCCCAAGATAATCAATGCAATCCTGAAGGCTAAAAAAGATCCAGTTAGTTATCTTCTTGTAGTAATTTTATTTTGGTAAAAACTTTTACACACAATAATTTAGATAAAGCATTTGAAAAGCCACCAGATTTTTCTAATTAAATAACAGCATTGTAATTAGATTACTACTAGTTGTATCTTTTTTTTAGAAATTATTTTTGTTTAACAATTCCGATTTTATAAAATGAAAATATAACTTGCCGAAAACTTAAGCACACTTTTTTTTTAGCTGCACACAGGAAATTTCAGTGGAATTCTACAGGTACCATGACTTGATTTGGGTTGAGGTGCGTTGTTACTTACGAAACGTTTCTCAGGTAAGTCATTTTATAAGTGGAGTAAAGCTGGTTTATATTTCAAGCAAAAATAGGGTTTCAACTAACTAGTTCTTTATGATAATAATAATAATAATAATAATAATAATAATTTTCAAAAGATTATTTCTCCAACTGACTATACTTTACACAAATAATTAGCACACACACACACACACACACGCACACACACATATATATATATATAGTTTCAAATAATTTACTATTTGATATTAAGCTTATAACAATGATATACGTTCAATTCACAATTCCGATCTAACTGGCTAGTGGGTAAAATGTTCGCCAATGGTCCGGCAGACCTGGGTTCAGGTCGCGTCATTCCAAAGACTTTAAAAATAGTACTTGATACCTCCTTGTTTAACACTCAGCAATATAAGGTATGTATCAAGAGTAAAGTAGAGCAATCCAGGGAAAAGAGTAGCGCCCTCCCCTACACCTTGGTGTAGTAGCTATTGAAAAGGGAGCCTTCTGGTCGCCCTCAACAACGGTCGTTAACTTACAACAACATATATTTAATTCAGAATCGATTTAAACCGGTAAGCACTTCAGGACTCGGTACAATATCAATGATTATTTTATTAATTTAGTTTTAAAAAATCTTCCTCAAATAGATTTGTGCATCTATGAGTCAAATAGATCTTTTCGAACAATTATTCGGATTGGAGAGGAAAATGGTTTGGTTTGTTTTCATGGCATATCAACAATTGTTGGTTATTTTATGTCAAATCCTGTTGTTACATTGCTATAGCCCTGGAAGGGGTCACAAAGAGAACAGAACGCCACGGTTATAGTATGGGTATATATTTACAAGAACAAAGGATGGTTACAAGAACATAGGACGTAGGCTAGTTTGCGTAACCTCGCAGGGCGACGTTAGCTTCCGGATCTACACTGACTTCGCTTGGCTTCGTCTTCCGGTATTATGGAGAGTAGTTGGGTTCGTTAGTAGGTGATTCCCTAACAACATACATATATGTTAAATATATATGAGCTGCAACAGCAATTTTTTTTAGATATGTAGGGGATAGGAAAAAGAAAAAGAAATTGAATATAGTAAATTCAGGAAGTGTAGAAGTTCCCAAAGACTCCTGACAAGAAGTTGGAACTGTTCATGCCTGGAACAGACGTAAGAGCGCTAGAAAGAAATTCGTTCTCATTCAGCAATGACCTCTTGGAATGGAAAGACCAATTTCTCTGCTGCTGTTGAGAGAAAATCACGCGTCCGCTTAGCATTGTCTCAGTGCAAGCGGCAACCTATATCAAAAGCACCAACTGGAATTATCACCCACTAAAAAAACATCATATTTGAATGTATCGACCACCGAAAACCTCTATTGCATTTCAACGCCTTATTTGGGAGAAGCATCTGTTCTCTAATGATCCAGGACGTAATTTCCTGAGTACAGAGAAGCTGCGTGAAAGCCAAAAAAATAATGTTGAAATTCAAAAGGTATCTCCAATCTTCGTCTCCTTCCTTTTCTTCCTTTGTAGCCTTCATCGATTAAGAAACTAAAGAAGCAAATGCGGTAAAGAAAGATATCTAAACCCCAAACTGACTACCAACTAAAGATTAACAAACAATTAACGCCAAAAAATTCGTAGCCCAAAGATACACGCATTTAAATGATTAAACAGTTCTATTTCTAAAAATTCAATTAAGCATATATCAACAAAGTTAAGTGGCTCCAAGTATTGTTATATATCACAAACAATTCAAGTAAACATTTGTTCTTCTTTTATACACAATTAAATGATCAAACACTTCAATTTTAAACAATTCCCTTTAGCATAAGTCATTTGTTTGCACTGAGTTTAAATGTCAAACATTTCTATTTGACCCATATATATGACCCTATTAGGAGTTATTACTACGAGCCAGAGTGGACCTGGGACCAAGGGCAATGGACGGGTACATTCCCTAAAGTTCCAGCATTGGATCCTCACCATCAGA
The DNA here is from genome assembly GCA_963585895.1 of Sepioteuthis lessoniana. NCBI lineage: Eukaryota > Metazoa > Mollusca > Cephalopoda > Myopsida > Loliginidae > Sepioteuthis > Sepioteuthis lessoniana. The sequence goes on along the minus strand of OY757912.1, from coordinate 119,031,325 downwards.
TTTTTTAAAGTCATATCAAAATAGGAAATGCACCTAGGTTTTGCCTCTCAGCAGAGATGCGGTCTGTGTATTCTGCAGCCCTAGCCGACTCAGCTAGGAGAGGAAAACAAAAATCTTTGAATTAGAAATAACTATTTAAGCTGCCATTGTTTATTAATTGTTATCATCGGTCACTTCAAACATATAATTGGAAGTAAATTATTAATTTAAAAATAAGAATAGTTACTTTAAACCATGTAATCGACTGTAAACTGTTCCTATTGAATGGGGATCTTTGATGTCGGTAATCTGAACCAAACAGTTGATTGGTTAGGTTTTATGGCATATCAATCTTTGTAGGTTTTTTAAACGCCAAATCCATTTTCATGAAAATAGTTCTATTTCAAACAATTCAGTTTAGGATAAGAACGCAATTTAAATGTAAGTACAGTTTAGTTGTGAAAAGCATTTCTATTTCAAGCTATTTAGTTTAGACAAGCAGTTCTACTTCAGCTAATTCAATTTAGTATAAATACAGATTTTTTTACACACAGTTGAATGTCAAAACAGTTCTATATTAAACAAAACAGTTTAGTGTAATACAGTTTCAATGTCAAAAAACGGTTTCATTTCAAATAATTCAGTTTAGCATAAGCACGGAGTTTAAATGTAAGCACCGCTTAATTATCAAAAAACATTCTATTTTAAAGTATTTAATTTATTAAAACAATTCAGTTTAGCATAAGTATGCTGTTAGTTCTATTTAACCCATAGATAGGGCCCTATCAGATGCTACCATGCCGGGCCAGAGTGGACCTGGGATCAATGGCCATGAACGAGTACTCCGCATTCTCCCAAACCCCGGCATCACTGGAATCTCACCATTAGATTGTTTAGCGTCATATCAAGGACACTCGTTAGATGGGGTCTTACCCCCTCAGCAGAGGTGCATTCTACAGCCCCAGCCGACTAAGCAAACCAAATGGTATGTTATTACATAGGAATATGTGAAAGCATTTGAATAATGTTATCACTTATCCCGTTCTCAACTGTGAAAACAAATGATCATAGACAATTGAAAATTCGATTAAAAAATCAAATAGAACTTTGAGAATAGTTTTTTTTGTAATAAAATTTACAAATGCATTACATTTCGGCATTAAAATCGATAATAGCGGTTACCACCCAACAAATAAACTACACGAACTAATCAAAGATATGCTTTTAACTATGTAACAGGTACAACCAGTACTGACTAGAGTGCAACTGGGAGTCATCTCAAGTAATGACTCTACACTTTCCAAGTCACATTATTGGCTGTAATTTTTGACATACCCAGAACACTTGAGTAAACAATCGTTGTATATTAACCTACGACCCGGCCGGGATGTCAAAATAGGAAATGCACCTATGTAAATAACAGGTACATCCAGTTGAGGAATATCAGAATTATAACCTTGACCGTGGATGGGTTGAATTAGTGCGATTGTGACGCCCACAAGAACAAGGGCGCGTTGAACTATTATAGACCACGGTAAAGACAGGAAGTCTGTTAGTTTGGAGACCAGACCAGTTGGAGACAAGATGCCGTAGAGAAAGCCAGCACCCGGCAGAAGGGGCCTCGGGACCCCGATTGAGAGTTTGGAGATCAGACCAGTTGGTGAGAAGATGCTGGATTGAGGAACATGTCTCAGAGAGGCCGGGACAGAAACGCGGTTATGGCCAATAGAGTGGGGGTCAATATGTTGCAGTTCTGTTCGGTCTCCAACTTCCTCTCGCCCACAACCCTTTCAAATAAAGTGAGAGGTATATTTTTCTAAGAACTGTGTCGCTCGTCTTTATTGTGTCGTCGTTATGATTCTGCATGCATCTGCATATGAGTATACAACACAACCCCTCATATATATATATATATATATATAGTCTCTCAAAAAGATTGACATTTTAAAAGCAATTATCTTGAAAATTTATTAGTCTAGTTCAATGTAATTGAACAGTTAAGGTATTGAACATGAGCAGTTTATTCTAGGACTAATTTTGCTTTGAAAGCACACTGCATAATCTTGGGTGACAGTGTGCTAGAATATTCAGACGCAAAATTACTTCTCTTTAGGAATGAATATCATAGCTCTAACGGAAAACAGAAAAAAAAATCTTGATCTGTTTTTATACATTCTGTGAAAGTTTGAGGTTAGTTCAACCAGAATTGGCTTGCAAAATGATGAAAAAATTTTAGGGACTCATTCACACAAAAACTTGAATTCAGGATTTTTCTTCAGCGAGACCTGTTTTCTTTCAAATGTTAAAGATCACAATTTTTCATTATTTAGCTATTACTCTAGGTAGAAGAGATGGATTCAGGTATTTTCGAGGGGAATAGCGTGAAAATAAACTCAAACAGCCCCATCCAAGAATTGAACATGATTCGCTTAGTCCATATACTGGGACTATAACCTTTACTGAACACCCCATCTCCCTCCTCTCTCCCCCTCTCTCTCTCTCTGTCTCTTTATATATATATATATATATGTGTGTGTGTGTGTGTGGAATAGAGTGTATGAATACTTTTGTAAACTGACGAATTCCTTTTAGTTGGGTATTTTATCTAAAATTTCAGTTTACAATGCTAGATCTATCTGAACTAAGTGCATTGACAAGGATGTTGATAAATAAATATCTGCAGTTTAAAATAAACATTTTTAAAAGTACTCTGCAAAATTTCTAACAAACCACCAACGCACGCATGATTATATATATATATATATATATATATATCGGTTTTGTGTGTGGGGTTTGTTTACGGTGTTCCCTACTCTTATACATACCCCAATTGATAAAATACATAAATGGTATAATAGATTATGAAGACTTAAATAGATATTTGTCAAGATATAGACGGATAGGTCGGCAACGTTCCCGGATCAGCAATGTCGTCTTTAGCCATCAACTTGGTGAGCCAAGTGCCAGAGGGCATATTCCATTAATTAGATAAGCGCTCTTTATACCATTGCCAAAAGGAAGAGTTTTGATCTTCAGGACATTGTCAATCGGAGAGCGAACCACTCTTCACGTCCACCCTTTCCACTCTTTTTTCCTTTCTATTTCCAACCTCCGCCAACATCATTTCCGAAAATTCCTCTTACGGTTTCACCAACCCTGAACCAGTGTCTTTTTAATCTGTCGGGCAACTGAAACTTTGTTTACTTTTCTCTCTCTCTCTCTCTCTCTCTCTCTCTCTCTCTCTCTTTCTATCTATATCTTTCTCTGTCTGTCTGTCTGTCTCTCTCGCTCTGTGAATGTATCTTTCTCTCTCAAATCAACCCGTTACTCAGTCTCTTTCGAATTACTGGTTATTCTCTTTGTTCATCTTTACTTTCAATTGATACATACTTTCTTTACATGTCTCTTTTCTATCAATCTCACTTTTTCTGTCACATCCGACTGTTTGTCCAATTGCCTCTCTCTCTCTCTCTCTCTATATATATATATATATATATATATATATATATATGTGTGTGTGTGTGTGTGTGTGTGTGTGTGTATTTATATATTATGTATATATTTGTGTACATATGCGTATAACGAAACATTTCTTCCTCGGATTTGATTTTTTTGTTTTTGTTTTTTTTTTTGCTTTCCCACTTTCTTTTCGTATTTTTTTCTCTTAATTAAATACTTTCGCTTTGCCTTTCTGTATCAGTTTATCATATTTTCTGACTTCTTTTCTCTCTTTCTCTATTCTGCTTCTACTTTCCTTTCTCTCTCTTCACACACACACACACCCACACACACATACACACACACACACACACATATATATATATATATATATATATGTACATATATAGATTGATAGATATAGATTTATATAGCGCTTTCTAATTATTGTTATTCTCTTTCTGTCCATCTCGTGTTTCATCTTTCGTTTTATCTATTAATTTGCCTACTTTCTCTCCTCCCCTTCTCCTCCCCCTGTCTTTCTCTCACTGTCAGTCTTGTCCTCTGTCTATCTCTCAACATATATATATATATATATATATATATATATATATATATATATCCTTCCATCTCTGTTTCTGTCACCTCCTCTCTCTATTGTATATTTCCTTCCCTCCTTTCTTTCTCTTTTTTCCTCTCCTTTTCTTCTTTCTTTCTCACTCTCTAACTCACTTGCTCTATCTCTCTCTGTCTCTCTCTGTCTCTGTCTCTCTGTCTGTCTGTCTCTCTCTCTCTCTCTCTCTATATATATATATATATATATATTACTCTTTTCTGTCCTTCTCTCTCTTCTTCTAGCTAAATTCCAATCTCTCTTTGTCCATCCCCCTCTTTTCTTTTGCTTAATTCATATTTCATTCTCGTCACTTACGTCGCCGTCCTTCTGACCTTTGTGCCCGTATCCGTACGATCCGATTTTCTGATGGCCGGACTAGTGTTTCCTGTGTGCGTCAACTGTCTCGTTTTGGATTCACCGTGCTATTGGCCGCCATATTGGTTCTTGGTGGGGTGTCTGCCTCCGGATAGACGATGTCGTGCTCATTACTGGGTAAGTCTTGCTTCCGTGCCATTGGACGCGGCAAGTGATTCAATGACAACATTACTTCGCTTTCTCGGTAGCTTTCTTTATATCTGATTTGTTTTCCAATATGTTTTCTTTGTCTTTTCTTTTCGTTTTCTTTTCATGCTTTTCTTTTTAATACTTTGTTGGGTTTTTTTTTTCATCGTCATTTTTATTTTCGATTTAACTTCTTATCTTTCTTTTATTTCGTATCTTCGTTTTTCTTCTCTTTATTCCGAGTATATTTCTGTATTTAACATCCTCTCTTTCTCCATTTCTTTCTTTATTTTATTTTGAAGTTATCCTACATTATTTAATTATCTTTTCTTATTTTTCCAGTCATATCCTGATATTTATACATATAGTAAGTAAATTTGGCGACCTTAGCCAAGGGTAACCAGAAGGCTCCCTTTTCAATAGCTACTACACCGAGGTATAGGGGAGTTCACGACTCCTTTCACTGGATTGGTCCACTTTACCCTTGATTCGTACTGTATATTGCTGAGTGTTAAGCAAGGAGGTATCAAGTACCTTTTTAAAAGTCTTTGATATGACGCGACCTGGGACTGAACCCAGGTCTCCCGGACCATTAGCCAACACTCTATCTATAAGACTAATGAGTGGTTCTTTCTTTCTTTCTTTAATTTTTTCATATGTCTACCGCAACACGTGTTCTTCCTTCAATTATTTGATAATTTCTTTTTCAAAAATTTATACTTACAATATCCTTTAGTATTTTCCTCAATTGTTTTATTTCCTTTTAATGACTTTCTTTCTTTCTTCATATCTTTCATATTCAATCTATTTTTATTTTCTTCCTCTTCCAACTTTCTTTATAAAAGTTTTTCTTCATCTTATTATTCCTTAACTATAAGTTCATATAACTTTTACTTTACTTTCTTTTTTATGTTTTATTTCTTTGTTTTTTCTAAGTAACATTTTTTTTTCTTTATCTTTCGAGTTGTTTCCAAAATTCAAAACGGATATTTGCCTCTTTATTTTTTCATTTATTTTTCTACTATATCTTATTTTTTTTCTTTTTGAAATCATCTCTCCCCTACTTTACCCAGTTTTATTAACATCTTTATTTTTCTTTCTTTGAATCATCTTTCCTTTTCTTTTACAAAATTCTATTCACATTTATCTTTCATTCTTTCTTTCTTTATTTTATTTGGGTAATTCTTTTCCTTCTTTAAATCACCACTTCCGTTCTTACAAAATGTTGTATACATATTTCCTTCCTTCCTTATTTCCTTCATTCCTTCCTTCTTTTCCCATTGTCTCTTTTATCAAGTTGTTCTTTCTTTTCCTCTAAATTATTTATCAAACTAGTTTCTTATTTTATTCTTACATGTTTGCGCGCTCTCTCTCTCTCACTCTCTCTGCATTATTTTATAAGGTTTTTCTGTCGTTTTTATCTACGTTTTTATTTAAGTTTTCCCCTGTTCTTTTTTTGTTTTCAGTTCTTTTTACTCGTTTTATTCTCTTTCGTGTCCTTCAATTGTTTTTTTTTTCCCCTCTTATTTCTCATTTTCATCCCTTTTTATCTCATTTATAGAGATTTTCTTTAATTGGCTTAACCCATGAACTCAATTTTAGTATAACTTTTAAAATTTCTTCCTTTCATTTCATATCGAATATATGATTTATCTTTTCTTTAGTCCCTTTCGTTCTTTCTTTTTATCTTTATTTCTTTATCCTAGTCGAGTGTCTGACTGCTATAATTTAATAAAATAAGAAGAAATAAGAACAAGCTTTAAATTGTCCTCGGAAGCAGCGTCGCATCAACCGAAAAGGACATCGACACGAGGTTAACGAAAGCATTGACAGCTATCAATAGGCTATCGATTATATGGAAATCAGACCTAACCGATAAAATGAAACGCAGCTTCTTCCTAGCAGCGGTCGCATCGATACTGCTATATGGGTGCACTACATGGACTCTAACAAAACGGCTGGCGAAGAAGCTAGACGGCAATTACACAAGAATTCTGCGAGCAATCTTGAACAAGTCCTGGCGGCAACACCCACAAGACACCAACTGTACGGCCACCTGCCTCCTATCACGAAAACTATTCAAGTTAGACGAACCAGACATGCAGGACACTGCTGGAGAAGCAGGGGCGAACTCATAAGTGATGTACTCTTATGGACCCCCACACATGGCCGTGCAAAAGCAGGACGACCAGCACGAACATACATTCAGCAGCTATGTGAGGATACGGGATGTAGTCCAGAAGACCTGCCTGAGGCGATGAACGATAGGAAAAAGTGGTGAGAGAGGGTCAGGGATATCCGTGCTACCAGCACAACATGATGATGATGATGATATCCGTTTTCGTCTATCCTTAATTTTAGTCCCGAGTTAACTCGCTCACTTATTTTTATCCAACTAAATTCTGTAAAAAAAACATTCAATAACTCTGATGACTTATGAGGTAGTTACATTTGTAATCCCCGATAAAACATTGATAAACTCTCTGTAATAATCAAAGAAAAAATCTTTATATATATATATAAAACTTTGTACCTCTATTCACAGAGCATTTAAAATGTATATTTCTATATCCCTTATTAAAAATATTCCGTGTAAATTGAAAAACTAGTCAAGTTTTAATCGAATATAATGAATAACATTTTCGATAATATTGCATATTCCGGGAAAACAATTGTCATAGATTTCACAAATGCTTTTGTCTAAAGTTTTCATGCAATTTGTTTAAGAAAAAGTCTGTGGGATAGATGTTTTATTTTTTAAGGTGGTGGGGTCTGTACTAAAACTGCAATTTCATTTTTCCTTATTTTGAAGTATTATATCTTTTCTGATCTGGCATGGAAAGGAGGTAGTGCAAGGTCTCAGACCTGCACGTTCGCTTTTACAGAGCATTTGACACACGACTGTTTGAGATCAACACTGTATTATATTTTGCGTTCCACAGTCTTTTAAAAAACTTTGCAAATTGAATAATCATCATGAAGCCGTATTCATAGGGCGGAGTTCCCTGCATTTTTTTTCTGTGTCTGTCTCTGTCCTTACATCTTCAGGAAACCCGTGCATATCTTGCTTGTCTTGAATGGTTTGCTAAATGAGAGGTTAGAGCCTTGGGAATAGTTGCTTGCAGGATTAATTCAGAACAGCATGTAACATTATTGCATAGTTCCTATGTTGATTTTTTCTCCGTACGTTTTGTTAGCCTTCAGGTGGTGTAGCTATACTGTAGTACTGACGCTGTAAAAGTTTGGAAGAAATCCGGTATTATTTTATCTGATATCAGATTTCCATTTAATCGATAACCTGTGAATGGCAGTCGACACCTTTGTTAGGTGTATGCTGACACCTTTTTTTAGTTGATGATTTATTGCTGCCGAGGCATGTGAAGTGCTCTGGTAAAATTCAGAGGTTCACCACTTGAAGTGGAAGCGTCTCTTACTTCTTTGAAGCTCATAAACTCTCCTTTATTTGCGTTCACATAGAAGCCAATGCCCCCAGCTACTTGTTGCTGGCTATGTCCCATAGTATTCGGATGAAGTAGGTGAATTTGCGACAAGCGGTAAACCATCTGCGTAGCCTGTGTTTGTCATAGTTACCGCTGGATTTTGCATGCTTCTTCTCTTTCCTTTTTTCATGTAAAACCATTTTTTTATTAGATATGTTTACCTAATCGAGGCAGAATATAGATATATATAGTGTTCATGTACATTTTTGTAAAACTCCAACGACAATATCAAATAATTTGGTGTCACCATCAGGAAAGCAAACCATTGCTTTTATGTTTTTGTAAAGCATCTTTATAACAGTAAGAGGTTTGTGGAGAAGCCATATTCCAGTAATATTTGCCCACTTTCCTTAATGTATATTTTCTAAATACACTTCAGTTCTCACCCGGACGAAGCTGTTTGCGTTTTATTTCGGAGGAAAGATCTTTAGAAGGTTATTAATTAACCTGTTCTCACCACTCATTTTTGGGTAAATAGTTGGGTAGACTGTTTTTTTAGATTTAATTAGGCAAACAATCTGGGAGAAGGAAAACTCTGTAATGAAATCAACTCTTCTCCGCTTTAAAAGAAAGCTTGCCTTGTGTCACCTCCTACCTATTTCTAGACGGATGGCTAAGTTTATGCATTTGTGTATAAGAAGTCACATCTGGTATAACGGTTATCGTCTTAGAAAATAATATTTATTTCAGCAATGTGTATTAAAACATCTTTCTATAACTAGTAGTCAGTATTGAGTTATCCCATATTTTTTCTGCATGCTTTGCAAAATATTATACCATTCATTTAGACAATTATATCTTAGCTTGTTTAAGTATTATTTATTAAGTATTTTAGTATAAAGCACTGATATCTGGTTAAAGAGGTAAGGATTATCACACAAGTGACGTTCTTCTATGGGTTCGTACTTATAGACAAACTAGTATTGGCAGAAAAGCAATGAATTACATTCTCCAGTACAAGATGGTATCTAGAGGACCATCTAGAAGCATTAGTAGTTAGGGACAAATTGCGGAAGAGAGACAGAGAGACAGAGAGAGAGAGACAGAGAGAGAGAGACAGACAGACAGACAGAGAGAGCGACAGAGACAGAGAATCAAGGCAATCCGTGTTAACTGAAGGAATTAATGATGATGGTGATGATGATGAACTGGAAACTTCATGCAAAAATAAAATTGCAACTCACCTATAACCAAAAAGCAGATTTTCATAACTATATATATACGGAGTGAACTAATTTTCGGATATCCAAATATTCCTATTTTTAGTTTTACCGTCTCAGTATTGTAGATTTTGGTAGAAAGTATCATCTAATAATATTCGTTTTTATTATCAGTCATCTTTCAAAAAAAAAAAAATCTAAGAATATTTGGTTTTGAAGCCCGAATGTTAAGTTATTAAATAATTTTTTTTATGTCTTCGCTAAATACAAACCAACGACAGATAACTAAAAACAAACCAAGGTATACATTCTCTAAATGAAAGCTAATTTCGTACTTCTGGCTATTTTGGTTTGTGGTCTTTCGAAATAAATTATCATTGAAGTAAAATACAATCTGTAGATTGTTTTTCTAATATTAAACAAAGAAAAAAGTGTTGCCACTATAGTTTTGTGAGTTACACCCTGAGCGACAATGTTCAATCTGAATGTAATCGAATTAAACGGGTTTGTGAGTTAAAAGCAAGCCTTTGCCTAAAGGCAATTACATTTAAATTTAGTCATAAAAAGGCTACAAAAATGCAAACGAGGGGACTTTTGCTGTTATTACTCACTCTACGATGTGTGTTAAAAAGATTGAAACTAAAACTGCATTTACCATTGTTGTATAGACACAATACATCTGCAAATATACTTATACACGGGAACATGATAAACTGATAATGACGACTTCAATAACGAACGAATACACTTCTTTATAAAAATATATCTCTCACACTTTATTCTCGAAAGGATGATGTTTCTAGTGTGTGAGAGGTGAGTGGAGACAAGGAGGAACTTTAATTTTGACCCAAGTTCTTCCTCGCCCATAGCAGCACTTCTTTCTCATCTTGGCTGGAGCTGCCCAACCGTGGGTCACTGAGGGCCCAAAGCCCTCTGTCTGCAGCTGATTTTCACTTCGGCATCTTGTCTCCAACTGACTCAAACCGTCAAGGCACCTGGTTGTATTATTGTCTAACGTCCACCTGCTTCCGCTGTTCTTCCGCTTATTTACACAGGTGCATCTCTTGATTGACGGCTCGGTCGAGGGTCAACATATAACAACTTGACAAAAATAAAAATAAATGAAATATTAACTTTCTTCAGAGCTGTTAATTTCACAGCGCAATTATTCCATTGAGTTATTCTTTGGTCGAAGCATATCAGAAACTTCTTTTGATATAGGATTGATTTTTCTCCATTAAAAAAAATGCTTTTCAAAGTTAAAGCATTTGGAGAAATGTGGTCATTAAAATGGCTGTGAACAAGCTTAAATTAGTTTTGGTTTTAGCGTCCTGAGCACAAATGAGAATATGGATTAAGAGATAAGAACAGTTTTTAAACTCTAATCTCATTGGGAAATATGTTTAAAAATGCAATATATATATATATATATATATATGTGTGTGTGTGTGTGTGTGTGTGTGTAAACATATATTTATGTATACGTATTCATACATACATACATATATATGTATATATATAAACTTACATGCACACACAGACTCACACAGAGACTCACACACACACACACACACACATATATATATATATATATATATATATATATGTGTGTGTGTGTGTGTGTGTGTGTGTGTGTGTGCTCATATATGAGTGTTCTGGCTGTCTGTCTCTCTGTCTGTCTCAATTTTTCAGCATGTATATAGTGGGATTTAAAATTAAATCAAATTATGAACAGTCTCTTTGTATCTAGTCACTGTCTTGAAAATGAGGAAATATTTAGTTATACATTTTTTTTTTAGCTGAACACTACTTTCTGTTAAGTATCAGATAAAATCTTTTTTCGAAACGATATTATATGGAAAGGATGGACCACAAAAGCACTCTCTCTTTCTCTCTCTCTCTCTCTCTCTCTCTCTCTCTCTCTCTCGTTGCGTGGGAGTCTTGTATTTCTCTTTCGATTCTCAAAGGAGAATTATTCTCTAATTTTCTGCCTCAATTCTATTTGGTACGATTCGAGATCATACTTTAAAACAACTGCTCATATAGTTATAACATTACTTTTACGACGACGTTACAAGAGAAAGACTGACCACATGCAGCTAAGGGTCATCAAGCCAAACACTTCTTGAAGGTTGGCTATTATATTTCTACTTATAAAAACGTGTATCATTTAAAATATATCAATGTTTCCTGTTGCGCAACTTTTATATTAACCCTTTTCTCTCCCATCATCAAGTTTTTAATCGCTTCAAACAGACATTAATGTTTTTTTGCTGCCATCTTGAATACCCTATTAAAAAACCACACGGATAAAACTAGGGGACTTTTAATACATCATTTACAAGGATCATTAAATAAGTTTCCAGACTTTTTTCGTGTGGGCACTTTTATTGATAGTACGCACATGAAACTCTAGTCTCCTTCGAAGTAATCTCCTCCAGCTGCAAACTACGTGTACCGTTCCAACAACTTCTGGATGGCCCCATGGAAGTCCTCTTGCGTGAGCGTGTGAATTAACTTCGTCACAGCCTCTTTCATCTCCACAACTGTCTCATAACGACACCCTCTGAGCTTAGGGAATAACCAAAAGTCACAGGGAGCAACATCTGGACTATAGGGAGGTTGAAGAACTGTCTTGATGCCCATCTTGGTCAAATAGTCTGTGATAAGGATGGAGTTGCGGACTGGTGCATTGTCCTGGTGGAAATGCCACTGACCCGATTTGAAAAGTGCTGGCCTCTTCCGACTGAGTCCCTTCCTGAACTCCCTTAAGACTTCAACATAGTAACCCTAACCCTAACCGTTTGGCCAATGAACTCTGGTGTATTGACTTCCTTACTCCTCCTACAACTCTCATCATCCCTCACAGACTCCCTACCTTCCTTAAATCTCTTATGCCACTCAAAAACTGATGCGCGATTCATGCAAGATGCTCCAATAGCAGTCTGAAACATTCCATACGTTTCTGTGGCATTTTTGTCCAAGTTTAAAACAGAATTTTATTACATATCGTTCTTCTAAAGTGTCCTCACGTCCAGATTGCATTTTTGAAATTCACCAGCTGTTAAAATCAGGATTTAGTAGGGTGTATTCCAATTGCTGCTGTAGCTGTTCATTTAAACCTGAAATCATAAAAATTGATCAGTCATTTAATAAGATGTATAGCAATAACATAGTGAATTTTCAAGTGTCTACAACAATTTTAAATGCCTGTACAAAAAGAATCTGGAAACTTATTGAAGGCACCCCGTATTTGCACATTCAGGCAGTTTTTTAAAAGTTAATTTTCTTCAAAACCAAATATTCTTAGATTTTATTATTTTTTGTAAGATGACAGATAACAAAAACGAATATACTTAGATGATGCTTTCTACCAAAATCTACAATATTGTGACGGTAAAACTAAAAATAGGAATATATGAATATCCGAAAATTAGTTCATTCCGTATGTATACAGTTATGAAAATCTGCTTTTTGGTGGTTGGTGTGTTGTAATTTTATTTTTGCATGAAGTTTCCAGTTCATCATAAACATCATCATTAATTCCTCCATATAGTACGGATTGCTTTGATTCTCTCTCTCTCTCTCTCTCTCTCTCTCTCTCTCTCTCTCTCTCTCTCTCTCTTTCTCTCTTCCGCTATTTGTCCCTATCTACTAATGCTTCAAGATGGTCCTCTAGATACCATCTTGTACTGATGAATGTAATTCATTGCTTTTCTGCCAATACTAGTTTGTCTATAGGTGAGAACTCATAGAAAAACGTCACTTGTGAGTTAATCCTTACTTCTTTAACCAGATAGCAGTGCTTCATACGAAAATCATCCCAACCCATCTGCTAGGACAGTTGAAAACACCGATTGGATTTCTATAGAAGGGGCGTTACCCCAGCTAACAATCTGACCAGTTAGCTTTGTTTGTCTCACTGGGATTGAAGGTAAGTGGTCGTACAGCTGTTCTTTGTTATTTCGTATGGAATTGCTTCCAGTATTTGTTCAAAATATCACTTAGCATTCTCGAGTAGTTCCACTTAACTTTTTACCAACATTTAGTCAGATTCCAAGAGGTGCAGCTATACAGTTGTACTGACACAACTCTGATTTGTCAATGAGTATGTTGACATTGTTTTCGGTAGTGGAGAAAATACTTCACAGATAATAATACCTTATGATATTCGTTTTTTGTTGAATAATTTCCAAGATTATTATTTTGGTAAGCTGAGTTTATGAAAAATTCGGTTTTTATAAAATAATTCTAAGGAATTCACTTATTTATGAGTAATATTATATAGTACCTCACACGATTGCAGTGCTTTATACTAAAATCATCCAAACCAATCTGCTTGGGCTGTTGAAAACAACGACTGGATTTCTGTAGAAGGGGTGAGACCCTAGCTAACGATCTGATAGTGAGGCTCCAATAATTCTGCAGCTTCGGGGAATCCAGAGTACTCCGTTACAATCACTCCCTGGCACACTCTGACCCGGAGTGGTAGCATTTGATTAAGTCCAATCTAAGAACTGTGTGACATTTAGACTGAGAGTAAACAATGACCTATGTTAAATTGATTTGTTTGAAATAGAATTTTTTGATCATTTTGTAAAGACATGGCTGAACCATTTAAAAAAGAAAAAACTACGTTAACAATATATGTTAACAAACGCTACATATCTAATATATGTGTATTTGTATAAAGAGGATTTGACTTTAAATAACTTACGATGATTGATATACCATAAAACCTATCAAAACCAAAACATGTCTATCCAATATATTTGTATAAAAAGTATTTGGTAGTAAATAACCTGCAATGATTGATATGCCATAAAACCCAACCGAACCAAAGTTTATATATTTAGTATATATATATATATATAAAGAGGATTTAGCTTTAAATAACCTACAATAGTTGATTTACCATAAAACCTAACTAAATCAAATCGTATATATCTCATATATATGGATTTGACATGAAATAACCCACAAGTGTTGATATGCCGTAAAACCCAACTAAACCAAACTAAAATCATCACCCTATCGGCGTGGATTAAAATATAGATACTACATTCTTTGCAAAGGGTTATGACACCTCTTCTACAAGGGAAACCATTATTATAACATTGATTTGCATCCAATGATGAATATATAAATCTTGAGTTTTAGTTAAGTGAGGAATACCTCCTTCATTGTCCATTTTGTCCTGGAGGGCCGTAAAAGTTTGCTCCCTTGTTCACATCAAATAGATCTATTTACAATTTATTGGTATTAGATTGTAATACTCAATATCATGATATCGTGTGTTAAAACTCCCCAGAAAATGCATACAAATATAAAAGATACGCAATTAACAAGCCTTTGGTATCAAATAACGATAATCCTAAGATAATGGCTAACGTCGCAGATCACAGATTCGGCAAAGAGAATTCAAATCGAGGACAAGCATGTTTATGTTTTACTCTGCACTAAAGCAATTGGCCTGGCTATTTAGCTTAGGTTAGCTAACCAATCTAGAAGAAAGAAAATTTTGTGTCCACACAATTTTGACTTCGTTAAAAAAACTGATCTCATGTACTGTATTCCTAACTTGCCCAGTCGGCTGTGGCTGTAGAATACACCGACTGCTTCTCCGCAGAGGGGTAAGACCCCCCCCCCACGAGTATGCTGGATATGACACTAAACAAGCTGATGGAGCTTTGTAGAATGCGGAGTGCCCCTTCATTGCCATCGCTTCCAGGTCCACTCTGGCTCGGAGTGGTAGTACCTGATAGGGCCCTAACAGCATACTTATTCTAAAATGAATTGTTTGAGTAAACTGAATAGCTTGAAATAGAAATGATTTTGACTATTGAACCGTACTTACATTTAAACTGCGTGCTTATGCTTAACTGAATTATTTCAAATAGAACGGTTTTTCGACATTAAAACTTTATTTACACTTAATTGAATTGTTACATATAACTGCTTGAATAGTTTGATATGGAAATGTTTTTGACAATTAAACTGTGTACTTATGCTAGACTGAATTGTTTTAAATAGAACTGATTATTTACATAAAAATGGATTTGGCGTTAAATAACCTACAAAGGTTGATATGCCATAAAACCCAACAAACAAACAAACATATTCCTAACGTAGAGTTTGGGTAAAATAAATACTATCGAACCTTTGCCTTCTCATGAGTTCGGTAAGATATAATTGGTTTTGTTTCTTGGTTTTAATGGCATATCAACCTTCGCGGGATATTTAATGTCAAAGCCATCCTTGTTGAACAACAGAGATATTATTTAACCTATACCTGAGGGAGATAAGGGGGTTCATAATAAATCATTCAATCAGCAGGTATTGTTATTAATTTAGATCCAAGTACCAGATTAAGCAAAGCTGAATATGTTCGAAGATATAGTGTAAACGTGTTGTCAATCATTATTTCGTTGGTAAGACTCCTGACTCGATCAATCAAATGGATTTACAACTGCAAGTAATTCACAATCGACGGAAAGTATCCAAGCAGATTCAAAGAAAAATTCCTTTTCGTGTTTATGTTATTTCAAACAGTTGATTTTTCGGACTATCCACCATACCAAATGACGTAATTAAAAATTAATTATTGTACGCAGAGGAGCTTATTTAGCAGAAGTGTTCATTACACAACTATCTGTCTTTATTTAACACTAAATCGAAATAGAGAAATAATGTTATTTTCCAATTATTTCATCTAAATAATTTAATGAAATCAAATAACGAGATATGATTTGAGAAAATTCCGTGGAATTCTAAGTATCTATGAATTTGTTTCAATTGTATTGTATTTAATACCAAGAATTTAAACAGTGCAGTCTATTGCGGCTCTAGAATTAGCTGAGAGCTCACTGCAGATAGACCTGGATATGACACCAGACTACATCTCTGCAGAGGGTCCTAGATATGACACCAGACAGCATCAGATAGTGAGGCAACAGAAGTGGAGCTTTAGGGAAAGTGAAGTACCGCTTCCAGATTCACATTAACCCGAAGTTTTAGTTCCTGGCTGGGTCCCATCGATGAGTCAATTAGTATTATTTTATTATTTATTTCACCTGAAACCATTTACCAGTGAGCAAACCAATGAATAATAATAATAATAATAATAATAATAATAATAATAATAATAATAATAATAATAATAATAAGTATTTAATAGCAATACTAAAAAAACATTAATGTTCAGGGTATGAAATTAAACTGAATCTGATGAGGAGTCCAGTCATGGAATTTGCGGAATGTAGAATACTCCTTCATTGCCATAACTCTCAGGTCTACTCCGAGTCGGAATGCTGGTAGTTGTTATAGTTTTATATATAAGTCAAGAAGAACTGCCCCATAACTAAGAAATATCTCAAGGTATTTGAAACGATACAGATGCATGAAAGGTATTAAATAAGAATACTTGATAAATAGAAATGTTTGTGTCAGATTGGAATACTTGAAACCATTTAATTGTGTGCAAAAAAAATGGTTGTTGAGTAATTGAATTATTAATAGTGTATAGTAATACATAGAAACATTTAACTATGTGCAAACGAATAAATAATATGGAAGAGAATTAATAGTACTTGATTGCAATTTTTAAAACTAATGAACAGTGTGGAAATAAATAAGCTCCGGCTTGTTTAAAAATGTTGTCTACAAACTATTCCTCTACAAATCATATATATATATATATATATATATATATATATATATATAAGCTATCCCCTCTTGTTCGTTCTCATCATCGGTGGAGACATGAATGCCCAAATTGGTAAAAACGTAAACCACAAATTCACCTTACGCAACTCGTCAAACAGAAATAGGCAACATCTAACAGATTTCACTCTAGAAAATAGACCAACATGCTTCAATACTAAATTTCAGAAAAGAAAGAGAAAACTATGGACCTACACCTACGCCAATAATACTAAAGCACAGATAGAAAACATCTTTATAAATAAGAAATGGAATAATAGCGCATTAAATTGCTAGGCATTTTCCTCTTTGTAGGGTGCATCCTCCGATCACTGAATTGTCACGGCAAAAATACGACTGAGACTATGAAGGAAAGTGGCCCGAACAATAACAACTGTACACTATGAACGGGCCCTGCTTAACAACAGGGATATTAGAGTTAAATATACGTTAACACTAATAAACAAATTCGATGCAATTTCGGAGATATCAGAAACACCTACTCCGAATGACGACTATGAGAATTTCGTCAATGTCCACTTAGAAGAGGCAGCAGAATGCATACCAAATAAACAAAGAGCTAAACCTAGAGACATGGGAGACATTAGCTGTTAAAAAAAATCGAACAGACGTGAAAACCGATTCCCAATACAATTGGAGGAACCCAACTAATATCAATGCCCTGAAAATTAAGAAGGCACAAAATGAATTAGCTAATGTATGCCTTAAAGAACAAACAGAATACATACAAAATCGAATCAATAAGATTAGAGACTCGGTTGAAGATATACAATCTAGGATAGAATGGCAAACGGTAAACGAAGTGAGGAGAAAGAAAAGTACTGCGAAAGCTAAACTGAAAGCTACCAGTCAAGAAGAACGAATACACTTATGGAACCAACATTTCGAGAATTTACTCAGAAAACCTCCAAAAATTACGCATAACCCAATCACGATAATTATTAGTAATAAATTAGATATCAAACAAGGAGAGTTTAAATAAGAAGAATTCGACTCAGAACAAAGAAAAATTATAAAATAGGAAAGCTGTAGGACTTGGTGGAATACCCCCAGAAGAATGGAAGATCAGGGAATACAACAACATTCTGCTCCGATACTGTAATGCCTTATATAACCAAAACACAATAGACGGATGGACAAAGGGATACATCCTCTCTTTCCCAAATAAGGGTGACTTCCGAATAGCAAAAAACTACCGTGGTATAAACCTTACATCTACAGCGGCCAAGATGTAAATTGCTCTACTACACAACCGTATAGAACCCAAAATTAGGAAGATACTTAGGAAGAACCAACATGGCATTCAGAGAAATCGATCCGCAACATCACAAATTTTGACAATCTGTCGAATTCTAGAAGGTGCAAAAAACCTAGTTGCTGCAATATTATTTGTCGACTTCTCCAAGGCCTTTGACTCAATACACAGAGGGAAGATGGAGCAAATCCTACTCGCCTATGGCCTACCCTAAGAAACCGTCGCAGCCATAATGATGCTATATAAGAACACGAAAGTAAAAATCTGCTCCCTGAATGGAGACACAGACTACTTCGACATTGTAGCAGGTGTGCTGCAAAGATACACATTAGCCCCATACCTGTTTATCATCTGCCTAGCCTACGTGCTTAAAACGTCTATTGATAAAATGAAAGACAACGGTTTCAAGCTGGCAAAAGAAAGAAGCCGAAACTACCCCGCACAAAAATTTACGGATGCGGACTACACCGATAACAGAGCACTTCTGGCAAATACACCCGCCCAAGCCGAACATTTTTTTCCAACAAGCGGTCGTGTCGATGCTGCTATATGGATCCACCACATGGACTCTAACAAAACGGATACTGGGAAAGGTTCTGGCAGTGCAAACAAAATAGGATCTTCCAAAATAACGAAAGGTAAAGCAATAAACTGATTCAAAATAAACAAAAAATTAGGGGTAAAATTTCAGAAAAGAATGAACCGAACAGAAAGGCTAAATGAATAAATAAGGTTAAAACGAATTATAAAGACTTATAAAGAATTATAAAGAAAGTCCTATGGTTGACTTATACGCCGACTCACTAAGAGCAGCACTCAAGAAAATACCAAATTGGAAAACTCCGGGCCATTATGGCATGCATAGTTTTTGATTTTAAATATTTATTTCCATCTATGACAGACTGTCTCGGCAACTGGATAAATACCTAAAAGAAGCAAGAATACCTGATTGGAAGATGAAGATGAATAACTACCATGATGCTGAAAGACCCCGACAAAGAAACCATCCGCAACAATGATAGACCAATAATGTGTTTACTTCAGATAGCACAAATAAAAGACAAAATATAATACTCATTTGAAAACCGTGGACTCTTTCAGGAAATACAAAAGGGAGGTGGAAGGGAACGAGAGGAGCAGACGACCTACTATATATACATTAGTACTTCCTCAATGAGGCCAAAATGGAAAAATGTAAGCATGCCTTCGATTGACGACAAAAAGAACCTCTGATATCGTCCGGCAAATTTGGATAACAGAATGTCTGAAAATTAACAAAATATCTGATATGGTCCTAACATTTGCAACTGAAGCCATGGAAAACTGGAAAGTGGAATTAACAGCTAGAGGAAAAGTCCAGAGACGCATCTTCTAGAGAGACTCTCTGTTGGCTTGACTATTTGTAATCGCAAATATGCTCCTCGGTTACATACCTTGAAAATGCATTGCAGCTACCAATTTACAAAATCACAAGAAAAATTAATCCTCTGATGTATATCTACAACGTTAATCTATTTGCAAAACTGAAAAAAAGAACTGGAGACATTGATACAAATAATAAGGATATACAGTCAGGATATACGAATGGAATTCGGTAATGAAAAATATGTCATGTTTATTGTAAAAAGTAGGAAAAGACAATCATTGGACCGAACAGAACAACCAAACTAGGAAATACTTAGAACGCTTTGAGAGAAGGAAAACTAATAATATTTGGATGTATTGGAAGCGGACACAGTTAAACAAGCTTTGATGAAAGAAGAAATAGAGAAGAGTACCACAGGAAAATGGGAAAACTTCTCAACACCAAGATCAACAGCAGAAATCTCATTAAAAGGGTAAAAATCTGGGTAGTCCCTCTAGGGAGTTACTCTGGACTATAGGTAAAGTGGACAAGGGAGGAACTGAGATAAATTGACCAAAGATAAGGAAATTGATGACTCTGCACAAGGCCTTACTATGCATATTTACCAAACCCTCCACTCGGGAAGGATATGACACAAGGTCAATTTTTAAGCGGAGTTTAGCAGGTTTGAATTCAGAGTTTTACTTCTCCTGGACTAGTTGCCTCACCAAGGCTGAAGAACCTAGTCTGCCCTACTATTTACCCATAGCTGGAGGAAGAATAATTGGATTCATACCTTTCCCAAGGGTATTATCGCTATGTGAAATGCAATCAGTCTCGTCCAGGATTTGAACTCGTGTCGCCGTGTCCATTTCCTACGACGATAACCATTACAGCACGGGCACCTCCCAAGGCCTTACTATGACAACATCCTCATTCCGAACGCGTTGTAATTCTTACCGATAAAGATAGATTACTTTTTTCCTACCTATAATAAAAGGGAATAAAAATTATCTACAATTGCGTAAATATTGGCAATCTATTACATAAAAGAAAACAGGAGAGCTATCTTGAATCTGATCTTATGTCTCAATATTAACAAATATGTGGAACTTGCCACAGATCTAGAAAAATTTTCGATGATTGTGACGGTAATATTACTTGGAACGATTCCTAAAGGTTTAGCAAAAGGACTTGGAGAGTCGGAAATCCGAGGTAGAATTGAAATCCTTCAGAATTCATCATTTCTTAGATCGGCTAGAATACTCAGATAAGTCCTAGAGGGATGAGGAGACTTACTGTCACTCAGACTCCAGAAAAAGCCCATCAGCTAACCCTGGTGTGAAAAGCTCACAAAGAGAATACAACGACATCCCTGGATGGGAAACGTGAGCCACAGGTATTTGAACAGGAAATTAATATTTGATCACACTACCAAATGGTACATGCACAAACCAGAATCCATCCAAGAAAATAATACGTGCAAAATTCTCTGGGATTTTCCGATACAAACTCCTAATCCCGGCCAGAAGACTAGACCTAGCGATAATTAACAAAAAAAAAAAGAAGATTACTTGCCGTAAAGTGGACTTTGCCTTCCCAGCGGACCAGAAAGTGAAAATCAAAGAAAACAAAAATGGGACACAAGTACCCAAAACTTTCCATAGATCTAATAACATGACGATGATAGTCATACCATTTGTAATTGGCACGCTTGGAACAGTCCCTAGAGACTTGGAAAGCGGGTGGGAGGAGGCTGGATGAGTTGTGAATTAGAGGACGAATTGACACTATCCAAACGTTTGCATTGTTGAGATCAGTCAGAATACTGAGAAAAGTTCTGAAGACCTGAGGAGTCTTGTTGTCACCCATATTATATTCCAAGGGTATGAAAAACCTGCAAGAAGTTAAATAATAATGTTTAGTGTAAAACTTTCTTTTGCTTTTTTTTTTTTTTTTTTTTTTTAAAGAATCAAACATGTTGAGCAGGATTTGAAGAATTGAATAGAAAAGCATGAAAGTTTTTTTTTTCTTCTCTCTTTTGGCCAGTTAAATGAGCGTGATGAATTACACACTGCAAATACTTGATAACATGAGTCGAGTTATGTCCTAGCCTCAAGAAAAGGGTCGCTCTTTCCAGAACAATCTCGGTCTTTAAATAGCATCTTTACATTGGGCTAGAGTCTAACGATTTATGACGTTAGGAACAGAAGGGCGCGTGGGACAAATTTGTCCGACATATTTTTCTTTTCTTTTTTTTTTTTTTTTTCGAATTTACATTCTCACCGATTTCTTTCTATCCCCACTTGTTTTCTGTTTAAACGAATCACTGTCGCTTCGGTACAAACCGGAGAAATCATGTGACCACCATCTGCTGATCGTGGTTAATTGAAGTCAGTCATGCGAGGCCAGAGGAGGTGACGTCACCTATTTCGGTAGTCGTCAACACCTCCTGATATTCAAATTGAGTCACCACACCCAGCAGACCGAACAAAAAATTATCAAATAAAGATAAATGAATAAATTGGTTGAAGAAGAAATTGAAACAACAAAAACAGAAAACAAACAATTAAGTAAAAATAGAAAGATCGTAAAAAAATAATATAAGAATATGTCGATTTCAGCAAATGAAATAAGCAGAAATAATTATGATAAATTTTTGACTTGGATTTCTGTTCTTTTATTTAAAAAAATCATATCAATCTTATCTTCTGTATCCTATGTCTTAGAAATAAGATAAAATAAATTGAACAAATTTTTTAAAAAAGACGATAAAGACCAACTGTAGATGAAAGAAGCTCTGGTCAGAAATTAATGGTCTTATAATATCGTAAATGCCCATTTATCCGTGATATTAAGGCTCCGTCATTCCTGGCTCGATTTGACGCAAACTCTCAGAAAATTTTAGAGTTTTTATTAGACAGATTTTAAACTATATTTGAACTATCCTGCTCATAATGGATCTAAGGTGGGATATATATTACTGTAAAATGGGTGTCCGTTTCACTATGCTTTCTCACTCTTTTGGTAATCATTACAAGAGGCAGATAGTCTGTACTCGGGTCTTCCCTTTAGCATTGTTATGTCACAGTAGGAGGGAATTCCTTTCATCTCAACCAACAGCGGACAAAAAACACTTTTTTATTATTTTTATTTATGCAAATGCTACCGGTCCATGTCTAGAAAATAAATGAATTAAGCAAATAATTGAAATATCTGTTGATTTTTAGAGTTTTTACGAACGAACATGGTGCAAACAAGGCAGTCACCTGTTATAAATAAACGATTTAAAAAACGACCTTCAAATACGATTAATTAAACTTACCTTCAGTAAATGAGATTATTTTTTTGTTTTTGTTTTTGATAACCATTATATTACGGCATGTAACATAGTAAGTACTTCTGGAAATGACAATATTTTCTAAACTCCATCAGGGTGACTTTAGACTATACATCTCATTGACTGTATAGAGATGATTCATTTAGATTATTAGATCAGCGAGTAAACATACAAAGTAATTCCCCTTAATCAGTGTAATGACACGGGATAATATCTTTTTTCATCTCTAAATAAAATACAGAATGTATGGTACACTATGGAAGTATACCTGGTGTGAAATATGGAACGCTCGAGAAAAAAAATCAAGCAATAAATAAACACACCGTTGGAACAACAAGAAGTGAAAAGGTTTCAAAGAATGTTGATTCCACGAACAGCAATGAATAGAAATTGTTACTCGAAGTATTTGATATATGTTTGTGTATATATCATTCCATCTCTTCGTATTATCATTTTATTCTTTTAAGAGGTTTTCACATTAGCGTAAGCTGATGGTTTCTCACTGGAGTTAGAGCGAAAGTAAGTCTCCTCAAATCTCCTGGACTCTTCCCATTATTCTGACAGATCTCAACAATGCTCTAGTTTGAATGGTTTCCACTTGTCCTCCAGTTTTTGTATAAGTCCTTTGGTGACTTACCAAGAGCACCAATTACAATTGGTATTATTTCTATTCCATTCTTTTGAAAGTTTTTCACACCAGCGTTAGTTGATGGTTTTCCAGTAGGGTTTTAGTGACGGCAAGTCATTTGAAGTCTCCTGTACTCTTCTCAGTCATCTGGCTGATCTTAATAATGCTATAGTCAGGATGGTCTCCACTTTTCTTCTTATTTCCAAGTCCTCCAGTCCACTTACCAATTCTTTGGAAATTGTTCCAAGTGCACCTTCATCTTCTCCATTCTTTTTAGTTTTTTTTAGCAAGGTTTATGCATTCATATGTCTTTTCGTTTTCTTTTAATTTTATTCTGAATTCTGCCATGACGACAAAGTCCATTAAGGGATGGGTTCTCTTTTTCTTGCTAATTATAACAAGTTCTGATGTTCTGGCCAGGATCAGATGATCTGTTTATGTTTCCAAAAGAAGCTTGTCCATTTCATTCTCCAGAACGGAGTCTGGGTTGTTCATTGACTAATTGTTCGTATGGTCAAATTTCAATATTCCAGTGGATCACCTTTCCCATCCAGTCTTATCTAGTCTTATAATCTTTTTTGCAGTAATTTACTGCATTCGCTTAGTATATGATTGATTGTTTCATCTCTGTCAACACATAACCTATATTTGCTATTTTGTTGCGTCTTTAGACGGAGCCTTTCTGAGGCTAGTGGACAAATTCACCTACCTAGGAAGTAGCGTCTCATCAACCGAAAACGACATCGACACACGACTGACGAAAGCATGGACGGCTATAGATAGGCTCTCAATTATATGGAAATCAGACCTGACCGATAAAATGAAACGCAGTTTCTTCCAGGCAGCGGTTGTATCGATACTGCTATATGGATGCACTACATGCACGATAACTAAACGGTTGGAGAAGAAACTTGATGGCGACTACACAAGAATGTTGAGAGCAATATTGAACAAGTCCTGGCGACAACACCCCACAAGGCACCAACTATACGGCCACCTGCCTCCCATCACGAAAACTATAGAGGTTAGACGAGCCAGACACGCCGGACACTGCTGGAGAAGCAAGGACGAGCTCGTAAGTGATGTACTCCTATGGACCCCCACATATGGCCAAGCAAAAGCAGGACGACCAGCCTGAACTTACATATAGCAGCTATGTGAGGACACAGGATGTAATCCAGAAGACCTGCCGGAGGCGATGAATGATAGGGAGAAGTGGCGAGAGAGGGTCAGGGATATCTGTGCTGGTGGCACGACATGATGATGATGATGATGATTAGAAGAGGTTCAGTTTTTCTCTTAAGATTTTCCTTTCTAAGCTATGTCCAGAAGATTTTGCTTGTTTGTTGTTTAAAATACCAATACAGTTATTTTTCTTCCCATTGTTATTTTCTAGTTATTGTCATTCTGTTGATCCTGGTGTTGTTTGTATTGTTTTTGGTTGCTGTCATGTCTTCCTTTACTCTTTTTATGTAGTCTTCGAGTTGCCTTATCGATGTATCGACGCTGTTTTCGACACTGGCGAGCTCCTTCCATTATATTTTCTTGACATGTATTGTCTGCTGTCATTTCTGTGGTGTAAAACCTTATGCATGGTCA
This sequence comes from Sepioteuthis lessoniana, assembly GCA_963585895.1. Lineage (NCBI taxonomy): Eukaryota > Metazoa > Mollusca > Cephalopoda > Myopsida > Loliginidae > Sepioteuthis > Sepioteuthis lessoniana. The sequence continues at coordinate 119,006,242 of OY757912.1, read as the reverse complement.
TTAGATTCCTTGTTCTTTGGTTGTTGTTCTACTCTCGTCCACTTTAAGAATGGTCCCGAGTATCTTATAAGGTGGACTTTTACATCATTTAAGCTTTTTTCTCCTACTGTAAATTCCATTCTCTAGTTTTTCATGGTATTCTCGATAAACTTTTTGACTTCATCGGATATCTTGTACATTCTGTTTCAGTTTATCTATCTTTGTGGTACCATATCATACTTTTTGTAGTCAATATATGCAATAGGTAAATTTTTGTGTGTTGTCTTGCTGTACTTGAGGACGAGTTGAATAGCCTATTGTAGATCTCCTGTTCCACTAGTTTCCTTGCGGCATCTTTCCGTCGACAGCTAATTAGCGAATCGTAAATCTCCTCCCGTATTTTTGCCATAAGTATGTTCAATATCATTGGTAGGCACGTTATGGATCTTCAATTGTTGGGGGCTATGTATTTTGGGATCAGGGTGGTATTTCCTTTTGTCATCAATTCGCTTATGTCTATTTCTTGTAAGCATCTATTCGTTTCGATAGTCAATCTGTCATGGATAGAAGATAAATGTTTAAACCAGTATCCATGAATATCATCATAGCCAAGCGTTTTGCAATTTGTTACATTTTTTTAATGTTGTTTTGAGTCACTTGTGGTATATTTTCGCCTAAGCAGAATTTTTGTGTCCTCGTAACTTTTTCCATGCTGTTTATCCATTCGGCTTTTCTGTAATGTTCTCGGCGTTCCCATATTTTACTCCAACCTTAGTTTGTTTCCTTGTCATCTGGTTATTACAATGTCTTCGTGGATCCTCCCTCCACTTGCTGGTAGAATTTTCTTTAATCGTTTTGGAATATTCTGTATTGTCTGATCCTGTCTCGGTATCTTCTAAGTTTCCCTCTTTCGCCAGTACGTTCTGATTTTCTCGAGTTGTCTATTTAGCTTGAGTTGTTTTTCTCATTTTCTCCCAACTTCTCTCAGCGTTTTTTTTATCTCATCATTTATCATTATTATTATTATTATTATTTACTCCTCTAGAGTTTTTCCCATCAGCGTTATCTGATGGCTTTTCACTGGAGTTTGAGTGACAGCAAGTCTCCACGAGTCTCCAGGACTCTCCTCAATATTCTGTCCGTTCTCAATAATGCTATCATTTAGGTGGTCTCCACTCGTCCACCAACTTTCCAGTCCTCCAGGCCCTTTAATAATCCTTTAGTTACTGTGTCAAGAGCACCAATCATAATTGCTACAATCGTCTCTTTCATATTCAATAGTTTTTTTCAATCCTTTTGCGAGGTCGAGGCACTTATCCGTCTTTTCACATTCTTTCAATTTTATTCTGCGTTCAGCCGGGACGGCAAATTCGACAATTTTACAAATTCTCTCTTTTTTGTTGATTATTATAAGGTCTGGTCTTCTGGCCGAGATTAGGGGATCCGTTTGTATGTCAAAGTCCCAAAGGAGTTTATGTGTGTTATTTTCTAGGACTGGTGCTGGGTTGTGACTTCTTGTAAGTTTTTCACACTAATTTTAACTGGTCTTTCACTGGAGTCTGAATGACAGCATGTCACTTCAAGTGTTTAACATTCTTCTAAGTGTATTCCAGAATATATTATCTATGTAGTCTGGATAATCTCGATTCTTCCTCCGATTTTTAATTCCTCAAATCTTTTTTGCAAACCTTTGTTCTCCGTTCCAAACGCACAAATCACAATTGACATCATCTTCATCATCTTCTTTTTCCACAGTCTTTTTTTATTATTGTGAAAATCATTTCTCTATTTATTTCTGCTTTTATAAGCTTTTTGGTCTTTTTTATCACATATATAACATAATATTTGTCTATCCTGGAGGGAAGTTATTTTAGTTTTTACTGTTGTTGTGAGGTTTATTTAGTTATAATAGATGATATAATTTGTTGATTTACAATCATAACGTGAATAAGTAATTACTTCTTTTTTTTATTCCAGTCGTTTTTTTTCAGGAAGTTTTCATTTGTAATATATTGCTTGGTACATTTGAGGGTAACACATTCGCTCTCTATCTTTATTGCTTCTTAAGCATACTTGAAATTCAAAAAGAGTTAATTTTTATTCTTTTAGGTTATAACCTTTGCAAAAGGTTTAAAATTAGAGGCCAACCCCTATATAACCATGGTGATTAGTAATCCATTGCCAATTTCTTAGCCGGCTTCGTTCAAAGAATTTGAAATTTTTTTTGATCTTATAATGTATTTGTGGATGGATTCTGATCCAATCTTTTCAATCTGTGTATAGTGAAATGACCTTCGTTTCCCTTTACATAAATGTTCCCTTGATATCGCAAATCTTTTCTCCCATTATCCATGGCGTCTCGCATTACTAACGATAAAATTGTCATCCAAGATTTGTATTCACTCATCAAATAAGGTATCTTTTTTCCACAAAACCCATATGAGTTTGATCTCTTGGTGACATTATTATTTGATGTACTTGTATAATCCTCAAGTATCCAAGAAATTTTATCCCCTATTATTTGTATTTAAACTCATTGTCATCAAAAATTATTTGGCCGTTCTGGACCCATATCCTGTTAAAATTCTTGTGGACATTTTGATCTTTTGTTCCCAAAATCCAACTGATACGTCTCCCTGGCCGAAATTAGTAATAAAGATTTTGCTTACGGCTTATACCAAAGAGAATCCTACAATTATTATTATTATTATTATTATTATTATTATTCACTCATTAGAGCTTTTCACATCAGCGTTAGCTGATGGATTTTCATTGGAGTCTGAGTGACAGCAAGTATCATCAAGTCTCCAGGACTCTTCTCAGTATTCTGGCAGTTCTCAAAAATGCTGTCATTTGGATCCTCTCCACCCATCCGCCAACATCCAAGTCGTCCACTCCCTTTAGTAATCCTTTAGTTACTGTTCCAACGCACCAATTACAATTGGTATAATTGTCACCTGCCTGTTCCATTGTTTCGTCAATTCTCTTGCAAGGTCGAGGTACTTGTCCTTCTTTTCATTTTCTTTCAGTTTTATTCTGTGGTCAGCCGGGACAGCCAAGTCGACAATTTTGCAAGGTCTCTTTTTTTTTTTTTTTTTGTTTATTATTAGGTCTGGTCTTCTGGCCGAGATTAGGTGATCCGTGTGTATGTCGAACTCCCATAGGAGTTTATGTGTGTCATTTTCTATGACAGGTGCTGGGTTGTGCATATCCCATTTGTTTGTATGGTCAAATTTAAATTTCCTGCACACCTCACAGTGAATCACTTTGCCGACCCAATCATGTCTAGTCTTATATTCCTTCTGCGCTAATTTGCTGCATTCGCTTATTATGTGATTAATGGTTTGATCTCTGTCACCACATAGCCTATATTTGCTATTTTGTTGCATCTTATCTATTCTCACTTTGACATGATTGGTTCTTACGGCGTTTTCTTGTGCTACAATTAGGAGAGATTCTGTTTCTCTCTTAGTTTCCATTTCTTAGCCATGTCCAGGTTTTGTCGTGTGTATTATTATTATTATTATTATTATTATTATTATTATTATTATTATTATTATCAGATTAGTTCTTGTAATCTGTCTCGACTGTAACTTTCCAGTTCATGTCGGAATAATGAAAAAATATCTATAATAATTGGAAATTCCACTTTTTTCGAAAGTTTCCGTTAGATACCCTCACTTTCTATTTTACTATAAAATGATTTATGCTAACTTTTCTAATCCTAACCCTTTTTTTTTTTGCCCTTTTTATTTTTATTGTTACTCTTCATTGTCTGCTCTTCAATCTCAGTAATATAATCCAATTTATTGCAAGTCTAAAATCGTGTTTTACTTCATTCTTCTGCAATCAGTAAAGAATAAAGATTAATTGATTGATTTTTAACGGCGTCTCAACCCATCTTGAATCATTTCATACCGAGATGTTAGGGAATAGTATACGTTTATATTTACATTTTTCTGTTGATTCTTAACATATTTTTGCTCAATTATAAAATATTTCACTCAAATTCAAATAATCTACAAACAAATCTATTTAACACATTGATGACAATGATGGATACTCCACACTTCTCAAAGCTCCACAACTGCACCTTCAGCATCAGAGTTTGGGTTTTAACCCAGAATACAAGGATTTTTGTAGTGGAGGGGTTTTAACCGTCTATAATGAATCTAGTCAGCGGATTCTAAACCCTGCTGACAGATTCGAGAAAGAAAAAAAAACGTCTAAAGTTGTAATAAATGGCAGATGAAAGAAATACTACATAAAAATTAATATTGGTGACAATTCTTCATTAAGTAAATTCAATTAACTTTAAAGGTCAAGGGAGTTCACATGCCAAGTTCCATCATGATTGTCTCATTAGTCGATTATTAACCCTTCCATGAGTAAATGAAGCGAATATAATCTGCAATATGTTATTTTTTTTATAGGTAATGGAAATGGAATAGCATAGATAGATGACCGATGTATGAACATTTAACGAAAATGTTCATTTTTTATTCAGATAAAAGAATATTCTTTCTTTCCATTTGTATAGGTAAAAACACTAGATATCAATGTATATGTATATCGTACAACGGTGATATAGCCAAAAAAGACGATGGCTCTAGGGTCGTCAGGTATAATTTTGGTACCAATACATTATTACATGCAAGTTGGAGCCTGGCTGTAAGAAATAGAGTCGGTGGCTCGAGTTCAAATACTGGACAAAGCTGTTTGCATTTGACGTAGCGCTGATACCCTTGGGCAAAGTGTACTCTGTACTCGTGCGGAGGGGATTAGGATATATATATATATATATATATATATATATATATATATATATATATATTAAAATGGATTCTTGCTGTTACAAACTTGAAGTGGATAACATCTGACGTACTACTTTAAAAATAATTGGGATCTATATGTTTCATTGAATGAAATTACTTATTCATAACATTTTTGTTAAAAAAACATTAGTTTATATATATATATATATATATATATATATTGGGAGGGGAAATGTGATACCATTAATAGATATATGCATGAAATATCAGACTGTGTGGAATAGAAATTAGACTTAAAAATCACATGTACGTCGGGTGAATATAATTTGACGTTAAGGTCACTACGTCGTTTATCAGCAAAGGATCTGGAAATCATTATCAAATTTTAGGAAAAATATTGAGGAAGTTTACAATTGTCTATGAGAATGTCATTCCATTAAAAGTAATTAATATTCTTTTTGACTAAAGTTGTCGGCTCCCATGAATAGACTCTTACATTGTTACTCTCTAAATTTAAATCAGTAAAGAAGTTGATCAAATATGAGGTTGCTAGAACCAGGTATGATAAATTGGTAAAGCGACTGTAAAAGCAAAGCTGTTTTAACGGTTACCGTTATAGAATATGGGCTTGGTGAGCCGATTTTAAATTCTGCAAGAAGCGATTTGAGTTTCAGTACATGCTAATGACTGTAGAGAAGGCTGGAATCGTTCTATCACTAACCTTGTTCTGGGCAACCAGGCAAAAACGAAAACTCAGAATTCTAACAACCTCTAGTCGTGGCAATGTAACTTGCCGCTGTTAAATTTCAAACACTTGCAGCTGGAGATCCTGAGGTAGTTCGACATTGTATTTCAAACTTGTTCTTGTTATTCCAACTGCAAAACTAATGGTAAGTTGTATGTCCATTGAAAAATAGCTCTCCCTTAAAAATCCTTCATGCCATAAGGGGAAACCTCATGAATGGGCAAGTGCTGAGTGTTAAATAACTCTACCGAAAACTAACAATACCCATATACAAATCCAGTCTCGGGTGTTTGTCGGATTTCATAATGAATAATTATCCACTTCAGGACCTGTTATGAAAATAGGAGTTATTTGCTGAGTTTCATCTTCTCTGAGAGTTATATGAATTTAATTAGATAAGGTTATATGCTAACTACCACAGGGGCCGTGGTTTAATAGTTATTATTGTCGGAAATTTTCTCGGCGACACGAGTTCAAATCCTGGACGAGGCTGATTGCATTTCACATTGCTCTAAATCCTTTTGGAAAGGTTTCAATCACATTAGTATCTGTCCAGCTAGAGGTAGATAGGAGGTAAGACTGGTTTTTTTGTCTTAATAAAAGTACTATGAGGAGAAGGAAAACACTGAAATTAAGCCTGTTAAACTCCGCTTAAAAGTTTACTTTGTTTCACATCTTGCTTGTACGGAGGAATTGGTAAATACAGACATGGGAAAAAACATTGCCTCTGGCTTATTATGCGTCTAATGTGGATTTTCATGGCGAAAGTGCCCTTAGTTATGATAAAGAATATTTATGTATTTTCCAAGTGGATTAGTGCGAGATGAATGCAAACTATTTTAGCCAGAGTTGGGAATCTGTTCACCGTTTCCATTTCCTTCGATATTATCGTGAGACTTCTTGCATCTCCTATATCTCATATGTAATTAAAAAAAGGGTGTCGTGATTATACTACTGAACTGCATCTAGTGTCGAGAATCTATTTCTGTATGTCTAAGGGAGTCACCTCTCCATTTTTATTATTCTAAAGCTCAATATGACAGAAGCGGCAGAGCCCGTTATTGTCCCATGCATGGATCAATAAAATCAGTTTAAAAATTATTTGCATAAGATTAGAAGGCTTGATACCATGTAACTGTGAGCAAATTATCTATAGCGAGAATAATTACTTGAAGCTCTAACTGTTTACTAAGGCTTATTATTTTTCACTCCTGAGTTCTTCAAAGGAGTCTTAGTGACAACGTTTTTCCTCAGGACTCCAGGACTCTTAGTATTCTAGTCGATCATATCAGTGCAGTAGTCTGGAGAGTCTTGATTCGTCATCCAACGTCCAGCTCTTCTTAGCTCCTTTCAAAGCAGTTGAGAACCGTTCCAAGTGCTCCAATCCAAATTTGTATCACCGTCCCTCTCATGTTCTACCGTTTTCTCAGTTCTCTAGCAAGGCTAAGTACTTCTCTATTATTATTATTTTTATTATCATTATTATTCCTCATTAGGTTTGAGCACCATTGTAAGCTGATTGTCTTTCACTGGAGTCTGAATGATAGATAAACTCCTCAAGTCTCCTAGATTCTTAGCAGTATTCAGACCAATTTTAGTAATGCTTTAGTTTGGATAGTCTCGACACGTTCATCAATTTCCAACTCTTCCAACTCCCTTTCTAAGCTTTTAGGGATCGTTCCAAGTGCATCAGTTTCAAGTGGTATCATCATGAACTTCATGTTCCATAGCATTTTTAATTCTCTAGCAAGGTCTAAGTACTTGTCTCTGTTTTATTTTCTTTGATTTTTACTCTGTGTTCTGCCAGGACGGCAAAGTCCACTATAGGCAGTTGGTCTTTTTTTTCATTTTTTTATGCTTGCTGTTGTTGTTAATTACAACAAGGTCTTGTCTTCTAGTCGTTGTTAGGAGATCTGTTTATATCTCAGAATGCTCCCCGCCAAATTTGTGCGTTTCATTCTCCTAGACCGATTGTGCATATAACATTCGGTTTTATTATTATTATTATTATTATTTGCTCCTTGAGAGTTTTTCATATCACTTTTAGCTGATAGTCTTTCACTGGAGTTTGATTGACAGAAAGTCTCCTCAAGTCTCCGGGACTCTTCCCAGTATTCTGGCCATTATCAATTATATTGTTGTTTGGATGGTCTCCTCTCGTCCTCCTACCTCCAAGTCCTTCATTCCCTTTTATAATCCTTTGGTGGCTGTACCAAAAGCACCAACCACGATTGGTATAATTGTCACCTTTATTATCATTATTTACTCATTAGAGTTTTTCACATCAGCGTTAGCTGATGGTTTTTCATTGGAGTTTGAGTGACAGCAAGTCTCCTCTAGCCTCTAGGACTCTTCTCAGTACGCTGGCCGTTCTAAATAATGTAGTCGTTTGGATGGTCTCCACTCATCCACCAACTTCCAAGTCCTCCAGTCACTTTAGTAATCCTTTAGTTACTTTTCCAAACGAAACAATTACAATTGGTTTAATTATGACCTGCACGTTCCACAGTTTTTTCAATTCCCTAGCAAGGTCGATGTACTTATCCTTCTTTTCACATTCTTTCAGTTTTATTCTCTGCTCAGCCGGGACAGCGAAGTCGACAGTTCTCTTTTTTTGTTGATTATTATTAGGTCTGGTTTTCTGGCCGAGAGTAGGTGATCCGTGTGCATGTTAAAGTCCCAGAACAGGTGCTGTGTCGTGCATATACCATTTGTTCGTATGGTCAAATTTAAATTTTTTGCACAACTCCCAGTGGATCACCTTGCTCACACAGACGTGGCTAGTCTTATATTCCTTTGTGCTAATTTGCCGCATTCGCTTATTATGTGATTGATGGTTTCATCTCTGTCATTGCATAGCCTACATTTGCTATTTTGTTGCGTCTTATCTATTCTCGCTTTGATATGATGGGTTCTTACAGCGTTTTCTTGTGCGACTCTTAGGAGAGATTCTGTTTCTCTCTTAAAGTTTCCTTTTCTTAGCCATATCCAGGTTTTCTCGTGTGAGATGTTGTTTATTAATCGTTTAAAACGCCCATAGAGTTGTCTTCATTCCCATTTTTGTTTCCTAGTTATTGTCATTTTCGAGTCGTTGTATCGATGCGTCAACGCTGTCTTCAAGTACTCTTACGCTGGCAAGTACTCTTCATTCCTCTTTTCTTGATACATATTGTCTGTCAACGTCATCTCTGGGATGTAATGCCTTATGCATTATTATTATTATTATTATTATTATTATTATTATTATTATTATTATTTACTTAAAAACCTGTAATGTTGCGCAAACAAACGTTTATTATTAACCTAATTACTATTTGAAACATATTGCTTCAAATAACTATTTCTATAATTAATAGTCCTTCAATTGCGTATAATTTGTTGTAGTAAATGGAAATCATCTCCATTAACTCACTCTAACAGCATGGACTCACTGACTCTCTCTCTCTCTCTCTCTCTTTCCACCCTTCCCTATCATCCATTGCTCCCTGCAAGTCTTACAAACGGCATCCACTGTCCGCGCTAGCTGATGTATATAAGTTCTTGATGGTTGGTTAACACTTGCACGTCCAGGTGTTGAGGTCCATGCTAAGTCCTTTCTTTTCCAGCAGTATACTGCATGTCTTGTTCGTCTTAGTTGGATGGTTTTTGAAATCTGAGGCAAGTGGCCGTGCAACTTTTGGGTAGTGGGGTGTTGCTTCCAGAATTTGTTCAAAATAGCTTGTAGCACCCTTGCGTACTTCCCTTGAAGCTTTTTTCTAAGCTTTTTACTAGCATCCATGTGGTGCATCTATACAGTAGTATTGCCACAGCCACAACTAGTAAGAAATATCGTTTTACTTTATTAGATATATCAGATGTCCATATGACCGATAATCTATCGATTGCAGTCTACACCGTAGCTAGGCGTATGTTAACATCATTTTCAGTAAATGAGTTATTGCTGTCGAGGTATGTGAACTTGTTTACTAATTTTAGAGACTTGCCACTTTGAGTGGAGGTGTCTCCTTCACGTTTCAAAGTTATGTACTGAGGGAGTTTTGCGTTGATACTTAATGCATTATACCTGTACAAATGCATGACCGTTATTATCTAATAAAATAGAGCTATTAGAAATAATTTCAGTCGAAAGATGAATATAAATAAAATTTTAATGGAGTATTTATAGTTGAATTGAATATAACAATTACATAGGCGACATTCACGTTTTGCCAAAAATGAAGAAGAATTGGAAACCCTACTATAGGCAGTGTAGATATACACTTAGGATATAGGGATGGAATTTGGCTTAGAAAAATGTGCTATGTTAATAATGAAAAGCGGAAAACGACAAATGACGAAAGGAAGAGAACTACTAAATCAAAATTTCAGAAAGATCACAGAAAAGGAAACTTTAAAAAATTACGGAATACTGAAAACGGACACCATCAAACAAGTGCACATGAAAGAAAATTTAGAAAAATAAAAAGAAGAACCGCTGCACAACGAGCAAACTACTCGAAACCAAGCTATATAGCCGAACTCGCATCAAGGAATAACCACCTGGGCAATTCCCCTCGTAAGATACTCGGCGCCATTCTCAAAGTGCACGAGGGGAGAACTTCAACAAATGGATCAGAGAACAAGAAAATGACGATGCGTTAGGCTTTACATCCCAGAGGTGACAGAAACAGGCTGCATGTGTTAAGATAAGATAGAGGACGAAGACTCGGCAGCATGGAAGATAGTCGATATATCGATAAGACGACTCGAAGACTGATAAAAAAAATCCAGAGAAAGACTAATGTCAACGTCTAGTAACAACCAAAACATCATAAGGATCAACAGAACAACAATAATTAGGTAATATAAATAGGAAGAAAAACAAATGTATTGATATTTCAAGCGACAAACAAGTGAAATCCTACACGAAAAGACTTACTCATGGCTAAGAAAAGGAAACCTTAAGAGAGAAACTGGATAATTTTCTAATTACAGCAAACTACGTGACTGCAAAAATAGATAAGACACGACAAAATTGCAAGTGTCAGTTAAGTTGTGCGGCGAAACAATCAATCAATAAATAAACGAACACAGCAAATTATTTTAAAAAGATTTTAAGATTATACACTGGGAATTGTTCAAGATGTTTAAATTCGACCACACGAACAAATGATACGTGTACAACCCGGAATCAGTCCTAGAGAATGAGACACACAAACTTTTCTGGGATTTTGAGATACAAACAGATCACCTAATCTCGGCCAAACGACCAGACCGATTGATAGTTAAAAAAAACAACTCCCGATCAATGGACTTTGCCGTCCTGGGAGATCACAGGATCAAAATTAAAGAAAGAGAAAAGAGATATGAATATCTAGACCTTGCTAGAGAACTGAAGAAACATTTAGGTGTCGGTGATACCAATTGTAATTGGTACACTTGGAACAATCCCCTTAAGAGTTAATAAAAAGACTAAACAAGTTCGATATCAGAGGACAAGAAGAAATGATTTAGACTACAGCATTACCGAGAAGAGTCCTGAAGACATGAGACTTGCCGTCACTCAAACTCCAATGAGAAACCATCAGTGGTGTGAAATTCTTTTAATGAAGTAAAATGATCATAACAAAGAATATTGGACTACTTTTGAAATTATAACAATTGCATAGAATATCTGTCCAGAAGATGTGTGTCCAGAAAAGAACTAGTTGAGCTGATATGATTAGCAGCCTTGATTTGAAGATCAACTAGTTGTGAGTTTTATTTCTACCGAGCATTCTATACGGGCTGCTTACGCTTAGTTTTTTGCGTATCCGTCGCAAAGTGAGATGTTAAGCAAGCTAGCTATGCGAATCATTGATCCTATTTACCCAACCCCTCCGCTCGGGCAGGATATATTATAACGTTCGGTCAACTATTTTCGCTTTCAAAGAGATTCTCCGGCAACTTTTATCCTTCAAATCTTATGTCTTTCATGTGTGTGTGTGCGTGCGTGTGTGCGTGCGTGCGTGCGTGCGCGCGTGTATCTCACTGCGTAAATATGCGACGAGGCAGGAGTGCGCATATGTGTTTCTGTTGCTCTGCCTAGGTTGGTAAGTCCGTGTAACCCAGTCACGATCTCCTATCTGCTGCTGGCATCAGTGATAGAGCGGAAGATGTCCCCAGGCAAGACTTGATCTACGCTCCCAGCTGCCCCCTTTGACACTCTGGCCGCCGGCGCCAATGCCTGATTACACAGAAACACAGGCAGATCTTAAATCTAAGACTTTAAGCAAAAAACAACTTATTTACAAGACTCTACAGACAGTTTCAGTAATTATTCCAAATTTATATGTTCTTGCAGTCTTTATTTGTAACTTAGTTTATTTACACGCCTTGTCATTTTCGCATATATAACTGGATCATGTATATATATATATATATATATATGTAAATTCTCTCTCTCTCTCTCTCTCTCTCTCTCTCTCTCTCACACACACACACATATATGTATTTGCTTGTTTGTCTCTCTAGAATATAAAGTATGTATATCTTAATATATTTCTGTACATATCTGTTTACATACATACAAAGATATATAAATGTATGCTTATATATATATATATATATATATATATGTTTGTGCGTATGGTAAATGACCCCGTATAGAGCAGTTTCAATACGTGTTCAATTTTTAATCAACGTATTTACAGTGCCAACTGAGATTTATATATGTTCTTTTAGTTTCTTTGCTTAATGGGATTTTATACTTTATGGGTTATTTAATGCTAAAGCTATACTTGTACGAGAGCAGTTGTGGTAATATTTAACCAGAGACCTGGGGTTTTAAATGAGTATGCCTTAGCCCGAGTTTGAACTCACTTTCAACGATGTCATCTTCCAGCTGCTACGGGTACTCCCTCGGATATATATATATATATATATATATATATATATATATATATATATAACTTCAGATTTCAAAATATCCCCACCTAACATTCCTGCTGACTCTAAAATATTTCATCAATTTTGTGTGTGTCTGTGTGTATGTGTGAGTTTGTGCCTCGTGTGTGTATGTATAGTTGTTTATTCATGAAGACATACATGTTTGTAAATATTTTCTTATATGTGTATCGATAACATCAAATGTATATTACTTTACATACTGTCAGCTTTAGACTAAAAATGAAATAGTTACAAACATCTGTACAAATAAACTCAACTCCTAGAAAAAAGCCAGGACAGCGGCAAACAATCGCCATAAACAATGAAGTTATGGCAAATTTGAATCGCACTCCTATAAAACAAACTAATAAAAACACATTCGCCTGGTGGTTTTACCAAAGACACCAGAGACATAAATGAATATATATATATATATATATATATATATATATATATATATATCGTCATCCACAGACAACTGCTTCGTTCTATCACAACTCTTCAGTGTGACAAGACTCGCAGGACGCAGTAAACTGAGATCGAATCCCGTCAAAATTTACGCTTGTATTGGTAACTTACCGCTCAGCCAATACGGCAACCAACGTCAGCTTGAGAAATTAACGGATTTTGTATTAGCTTTTGTTTGTTTACATTTTGCGCTATCGGATACTGGAGTGCTCTGTTCCTTAGAAGAGCTTTGAATTACGCGGGTGGCAGCCTTTAATTCCTTTGCCAGAGTGCTCGAATCGTGGGAGGGGAGCGAATATGTTATCATGCATTGACAGACAGTTTCGTTTTAGCACAGCTCTTCAGTATATATATATATATATATATATATATATAACGCCAATTAGAGACAATTAGATCAGAAAGCTTCCTTTATTAGATATGCGACAAAACACTACATTATACATCACTTTTCATATAGTATATCATATATATATTTTATCTATTTATTTATTTATTTATTTGGCAGAAAGAAATTTTTTCCCAAAAACTTTTTCCCCAGACGAAGACGTAAGGTCAAAATTAATAGGGAGAACAATCAAAGGTTTAAAAGTTTGCCTTATCACCTTTGTCCATCTTATATATATATATATATATATGTACAATCTGGCTATGCATATATATATATATATATATATATATACATGCATGCATCCATTAATAAAAGGTGGTTAATTAAAACCAACGTGAAGTAGAAAGCTGAATTTTAATTTAAAAATTTCAATGTATAGTGTTTGATATAAGTTAGTGATATTCTTTATTGAATTAAATGCATTAACAGTGAACAAGATTATGTTAAAAATCATTGTTTATTGTGCCATGTATAATTCATTTACATATAAATTGATAAGTATGTGTGCTTAATAGTGTAGGTGTATGAGTTAGTTGATCTGTGTCCGTAGCTATTTAATTATATGAAATTACGAATACAAAGAGACATACAATGTACGAACATTAAAGTTAAAATACTCATCAGCAGTTTAAAATATTTAGTTTGATGATGGATTGATTTAAGTACAGGACAGAGTGTCGCCTCGCCAAGCAAGGGGGTTATTTTGTAGATCTTTCCTTTTGTCGCGGCGTCAGGAAATTTTTTTGAATGATTGGAAATCATTCGCTAACCGCCCACGTAGTAATTTAAGATCCGAGCAATAAAAGAACCACTAACAATTCTAGCAATTAGACCGACGCATCCACACAATTGCGTAAAAAAAATACTGAAAGGAAAATCTCCGACCATAAACAAAACAACAGAGCTTTCCATCAATCATTTTGTTTAGTGTATGGTAGATAAATTGTCATTCACAGCTTTTTACATAATTCAATTCTATCAGAGACCAATAGGTATTTGCTTATTTTTCTATCTTCCACTCAGGCAGTCTAATACATAGCCAATTAGCTAAGGGCCGTGGTAAGCCACCTTTCGTCTCGGTGTGCGTCAAATTTCGGTCTCAATCGGTTTTCTTTTTAGTTTAAACGATGTATTTCATAGCTTGGTCAGGGGTGTTGTAGAGGCTATTTTTAAAGTCTACCAATCGTTGTAAAAAAAAATCCACACGAATCCCTTAGCTAAATTTCGCTACAGAAGTTAACTTGAAATGTCAACATTTTGTTTTCATGAGTCTCTTTTTCTGTCAATAGAATTTTAAAATCTTTTCACACAATGAACAAATTCCGTCTATCACTGAATAATCCCTATGTTAGGGAAGTTCTTTTGAGCAAGATGCTTCAAGCACCGATTTTGTAGCAGAAATTTCGTGATAAAACATTCAATTCGCTTCTTTCTTCATGGCCCGTTCAAAAGCTATCATACAGGGTGTCTTAAAATAGAAGCAACCCATTAATATGAAAATGCTTTATTACAGAGACAGGTACCATGCCAGTCATTTGGAAAACATCCTATAAAAAATACATTCTTTGAGCTAGAGAGATCAAATTTCTTTTATTTTTTGTCTCAGTAATAAATCATTATCATATTTATGGGTTGCATCGATTTTGAGACAGTTTAGAATCATTTTGTCTCCAAATCAGTTGTGACACAAAATATTCTTTCCTTTCTTGTCCAAGGCATTGTGATCAAGGGTTAATAGTTGCTATTGTATACGATTTTTAAATCTAAAAAAAAAGAACACAACATTATTATTAGTTGAGTTATTAGCTGTCACTTGGGTTCCACGTATATTGAGACCTCCTTTACATTCGCTATGTATTTTATCTAGTCTTTTAAAATCCACATTAACTTCGTTCCTTTTCTGGGTATTAAACTCCTTTTATCGATCTCGGAAATTCAGTCTGTTACAGATTGATGGATGTTAACAGCATCACAAGCCTCATGGAGATATTTTATACCTAGATTTTAGAAATTGCTTTCATTGTATATTTGTATATATATATAAGTGTATTGGTTTCAAGTTGGAATTGGTGGATAAATTATATATATATATATATATATATATATATATATATATATATATATAATAAATAACTTATTTAATAATAACACTTACGTTAAGGGAAAAAAAAACGCAAGTAATTCGAAGATAAAAATATACAAAGAATCACTGTCTAGGGGAAAAAATATATATATATATTAGGAAAAAAAAGAAAAAGCCAACCTTGTCACACCAATTGATAAAAATCAACAGATACGCAATCGATTGGTTAAAAGAAAAAAAAAAAACACCGTAAATTACTGCTAAGCTACAAGTACGAAAATGCTCAATACTAAGTAGAGCAAAATAGAGACAAAAATTATTCCGTGAGTCAGGAACTAACATACAACAGTTTCGCCTAAGCGGCTCATCAGGGATTCGGTACCCTGAGGAGCCACTTAGGCGAAACTGTAGTAGGTTAGTTTCTGACTCATGAAATGATTTTTGCCACTATATATATATATGTGTGTGTGTGTGTGTGTGTGTGTGTGTGTGTGTGTGTTCGTACATCTAAATACATTTTATCCTAATTAGCTGGACCTGTAGAATACACTAACTGCATCTCTGCAGATGAGTAATACCTCCCCCAAAGTGGGTCTTGATTATACTGGAGCTTTTGGAAATGTGGAGTACCTCTTCATCGCCATCGCATTCCTCAATTCGCAAGCATTACTGTGGCCTCACCATCTGATTGTTTAGTGTCATATCCATAACAGTCATTAGGGAAGGCTTACTTCAAAGCTGAGATGCAGTCGGTGTAATCTGCAGCCCCAGCCAACTGATTCATAACTTTGTTTGGGACGCACGGACAGATATAAAAGTTCCTTTTTAGGGAAATAAACTCACTCTGCACATCCAGTTTTTTAATGATTGCACGGCAGATAGATAGATAGATAGATATCAAGCTTAACTTATGGCACAAGGATTAAGATATGAGTCACACAGAGAAGTGAACTCTAGTTATATCCTGCTCATTAACCCTTACACGACTAAAAGATAGATAGAGTGAACGTAAATTCTTCTGATTTTTTTTAAAAATTCAGGACAGATTGCTGAGTGTCCCATAGAGATGAAGCTATTATCTCGTCTTTAAATCTTCTGATGGTCGATTGAAGAATAAAGAGACCCACCTTTTCTTCCGTCAGCTGCATTAATCTGCTTGTTTCTGCCAGCGCGTCATGTCAACCCTTTTCCGATTATTAATCGTCTTACTATGTCAAAAAGAACATTCAGGGTGATGCATTTCGTATTAATTAGTGTAAAGACGCATAGATCGCGTTTTGGGCTGACACGTTGGATGGGGGCGAATGGATGTCTACCTCCTGAAAGTGGTTTGTGTGAATTTCATCTCGATACATTTACTCTCAGTGTATCATTCTGGTTCAGTTCATATCTCTTCTTTTTGACTGTGCTTAAGTTATATAAAAATTTAGGCGCAGTATTAACCCTAAAATTTCTAAACGAATAATTTGTAGATGACATTTTAAACCAGGCAAATCTCAACTGTTTGCACACGATAAAATGCTTTCAAATATTGCTACATGACAATAACAATTCAATTTAACAAGAGTCATTTGTTGGCACACAGTTAAATTGTTATATATACAATTTCCTAGTGAATTGTTCCTAAATTTGGTTTGAAATGGTTTGGTTTTATGTCATATCAAACATTCTTGTTTGTTTAATGCCAAATCCTGTTTATACTCATTGTCTTATTGGAATAAAGTGTCGGTTGAGCACTGATCGCCAGTGCTTGGATGTAACGGGTCTCCAGATAATACAGTGTTACTGTATTTTTAAGGGGGTTTGGTTTGTTTGGTTTTATGGTATGTCCAACATTTTTAGGTTTTCTAATGTCAAATCATGTGTTTACGTATATTAAATCTAAGATTTCTATACGAATACTTAATAGATAATATTCTAAATTCTATGCACGATTAAATGGTTTCAAGTATAGCTATAAAAAACTAATTCAATTCGACATCAGCCATTTGTTTGCACACAGTTAATTGGTTATATATATTATTTGTATGTGAGTACTTATGATTTGTAAACATTTTGCTTACATTTTTAAAATAAGTCTGAGCCCACTTTTCTTCACAATTAGATTATTTTAAATATTTCCATCTAATGCGAATCATTCAATCTACTTTTTCTTTTTTGTTTGCACACAGTTAAATGGTGTCAAGTATTGCTCTAGAATAGCATCAATTTAACATCGGTCATTTTTTGTACACATTAAAATCTTCATTGAAGTTGACAACTATGTTGTCTGTGTTACTATTTATAGTTTCTATAATATAGGATCTTTGTAGCGATTTTGTCTATCCCTGAGCATTGCACTATTTATTCATTCTTATAGGTGACATTGTTCTTGATACTGAGGTTACAGCATCGAATTTGGCTTGGGCCAGTTTGAATGCCCTTCCTGGTTTTTCATTGCTCTCTTTGGTGTTCGAATGCATTTTTGAAGTTTGGCGAATAGGATCTTGAGGTTTTTATCTAATTTTTGAATGTGTTTTAGACTGTCTTTGACTGGTTTTGGTAGACGGACTGAAGACTTATTTAAGAGCTTTTTTATTGTTGGAGATTTTCCGATTATGGGAATAGTAATTTTTGTTTGAGTGGTAGATTGTCTGTGTGTTTTTGCTTGGACTACCTCATTGACTTTCTCATTATTTTTAACCTGTTGAGTTTTTGCTGACTGAAATAGTTTTACCAGGTGCTCCTGAAACTTTGGCTAAACATTTGGCTCGAAGTGAATCTGTTTCTCCACAAGAGCTCTGTATCTATTTTCTTAGTTGATTGGATCAACTCTTCGTGCAACAGAGACATAGGTGCTTTCACATATATAGAACTCTACAATTTTTCTTATTTCTGTAACATATTGTCCCTCGACCGAGCCGTCGATCAAGAGATGCGCCTGTTTAAATTTGCGGAAGAACAGGGGAAGCAGGTGGACGATGGACAATTATATAACCAGGGTGCCCGAGGCGGTTCGAGTCAGTTGAAGACAAGATGTCAGCGTGAGAACAGCTTGCAGACTGAGGGCCTTGTGGCCCTCAGTGACTCACGGTTAGGCAACCGGCCGGGATGGAGAGGGGATGCTGCTATGGTCAGAAGAACTTTGGTTCAGGGTGGCAGTCTGTCCCCGTCTCCAATTCACCTCTCACACACAACCAACATCAACCCTTTCGGGAATAAAGTGTGAGATATATATTTTCATAAAAAGGTGTGTTCGTTAGTTCATTGAGGTTCGTCATTATGTTTGATTATGTTCCGCTTATATATGTATATATATGTATGTGGCTATACAACATTTCCAGGATGGATACATTCTTTTTGTGTTTAACTTCAAGTATTTCCTTTTCTTTTTGATAGATGTCAAAAAGATATTGAGTTTGGCTAGTCGGCAGTTTGGATATCAAATTACATTCTAACAGTCTACTTCTTCTTCGTGGACTGGGTAATTTTCCACATGTCAATGGTCCTCTGCAAGCTACTCTGTCAATTTGAATTACATCCGGGGTACTGGGACATGCTTTTCAACCCTCTCAAAACAATAGCCTATCTTCGCCTACTGGAGTGTATGGGGCTGATTAAATGTGGGTCTGTTAAGAGATGCAGTGGACATATTCTACTGTCCCGGCCGACAGGGTGGTAGATTAATCGATAGATAGACAGAAAGATGAGAATGTATATGCAAGTATATATATATATATATATATATATACTCAAAAACGAGTCTGCAGATGTGTGTATATGCATAAACATAAATTTATGCGTGAATGTTTGCACACACTTATGTATGTAGGTGCGTGGGTGTGCATGTATATATATATATATATATATATGTATACGTACATGCTTATATGTACATCTCTCTCTCTCTCTCTCTCTCTCTCTCTCTCTCTCTCTCTTTTATATATATATATGTATATATATGCAAATTTCATTAAACATAATAGACATTTTATGTCTACATATTTCCTTCTGGATCCGTTCGAATTCCTGTATTACTTTTATCATATTCGGGGGGAATTGATTTATGTATTGTCCAGAGTTGTACGTATCCCTAGTACTTTCTGCCCGACTTTGGGCCATTATCAGGGGAGGATCTATTACAAAAGGGATGTAACTTTTGTTTTAGCATATTACTACTGTGTAAGGGTGTTTTTGCTTTTATGGACAATACATAAATCAATTCCCCCCGAATACGATAAAAGTAATACGGGAATTCGAAGGGATCCAGAAGAAAATATATAGACATAAAATGTCTATTATGTTTAATGAAATTTGCATTAACGAAGAAATGCTGCCTAAATATATATATATATATATATATATATATATATATATATATATGCGTGTGTGTGTGTGTGTGTATAAAAGAGAGAGAGATGTACATGTAAGCATGTACGTATATGTTTTTATATATAAACTAAGAATGAAAAAATGATATGCAACAGAAACATACGAACATAATTGTTAAATAAATATGGTAAAATAAAGAGCCCAAACGCTGGTAAATAGAATGCTTGACATTTAAACTGTGTGCAAACAAATGATTTGTCTTAAATTAAATTATCAAATATCGATACTTGAAAACATTCAATAGAATGTAAGCAAATAATAAATAATAAATACAATTATTTGTATTAAATAGAAATAAGTGAAACTATTTAACTGTGTGCAAAAAATGATTTCTGGCTTGTTTAAAAATATTATATAGAAAAAGGTTTACCTATCACATATTGAATATATACGTATAAAGATGAGTTGGCATTAAATAACCTTAAATGATTGTTATGCCATAAAACCAAACCAAATCCTTTGCTGCTATTTCAAGTTACGTTTTCATTTTAAGAACCAAAAACACAATCATGAAATACAAGATTTTGGGAAGCAACAAAATAATGTCAGATGATTGTCACTGCGAGAAGCAGTGGAGTTATTGAATATGTGGTAAATGATTATTTTGATATATATATATATATATATATATATATATACGAGGTGCATACGATAAGTTTCCATACTTTTTTCGTATGGGCATTTAAAATTGCCGTAGACTCTTGAAAATTCAGTATGTTATTGCTATACATCTTATGAGATTACTAACTCGCTAAAAACGATATGCAATAAAATTCTGTTTTAAACTTGGAAAAAATGCCACAGAAACGTATGGAATGCTTCAGACTGCTTTTCGACCATCTTGCATGAATCGAGCATCAGTTTTTGAGTGGCATAAGAGATTCAAGGAAAGCAGGGAGTCTGTGAGGGATGATGAGATGAGTGGGAGGAGTAAGAAAGTCGATACACCAGAGCTAATTGGACAAAGGATTAGGGTTAGGGCTACTATGTTGAGGTTTTAAGGGAGTTCTGGAGGAGATTCCGTCGGAAGAGGCTAACACTTTTCAAATTGGGTCAGTGGCATTTCCGCCAGGACAATACACCAGTCCACAACTCCATCCTTGTGACAGACTATTTGACCAAGATGGGCATCAAGACAGTTCCTTAGCTTCCCTAAAGTCCAGACCTTGCTCGCTGGGACTTTTGGTTATTCCCTAAGCTCAGAAGCTGCCTATATGAGACAACTGAGGAAATGAAAGAGGCTGCGACGAAGGTCATTGAAACTCTCACACAAGAGGACTTCCATGGGGCCTTCTATTAGATGTTGGAACGGTACAACAAGTGCATTGCAGCCGGAGGAGATTACTTCGAAGGGGACTAGAGTTTTCTGTGCGTACTATCAATAAAAGTGCCCATACAAAAAAAGTCAGGAAACTCATCGTATGCACCTCGTATATATATATATATATATATATATATATTAAAATAAAATTGTACTTTCTTTCCATGACTAGTTATTCGGTATCACTTATGTGTGGCAAGAACTGGTGGCCCATTGGTAGAAGTTCGCTTTCTGCATTCTGGGGTTGCCGGTACGATTTCTAGCGGTGGAGATCACGGTACGCACTGCTGATGAAACCCAATAAGAGAGAAACAGCTGTTCAGTGTTCCGTATGTTGCATGTGGGTTTTTGCCGGATTTTCTGGTCATGGTAATTTAATTAGTATATATATATATATATATATATATATATATATATATATATATATAAAACCTCTTGGCTATTGTCAGTTCTTAAGTGGTGGACTACTGCTTTGAATTGAGAATTTTAGATTACCTTGTCGATTCTAAAGAACCCAGTCTGCTGTATTATTTACTTATACCTAAGAGTGAGGGTACAAATCCTTTCACGCCTTTTTACTAGAATTAGTGCCATGTGAAACGGAACCAGCCTCGTCTCTAATTTTAACTCTAAACGCTGATTTCAATTGCAACGACAGTAACTAAGACGCTGATCACGTCTAATAAACACAGATTCAATGTTTTTACGTTTTAGAAATCATAGAATAATTTACTAAAAACCATAAGAAAATAACATAGGAAAACTTATAATCATTAAGCTCCACTTAGTCTCATAAAGACACTTAGTCTCATAAAGAAAAAAATTAATTCGAAAATATACTTTTAGTAATTCATCCACTGGGTATGGAATATTTTCAGAGAATAAGAGAATCAACTTGAATCATTCATAGCAAAGATGATAGTCAATCGGAAGGAAGACAATCAAAAAGTGCATCGAGAATGAAACATTGATATTTCTACTCTCTCTCTCTCTCTCTCTCTCTCTCTCACACACACACACACACACACCACACACTCACACACACACATATTATATGTATATATATATAATTTTTGTACAACCCCAGAGTAAAACTTGTCCCATAGACTAGGGCTACAGAATACAACGACTCCATTACTGTAGAGGGGTAAGACCCCTAGTTCCGAACGAGTGTCCTGTATATGACTCTAAGCAATCTGATGTTGAGGTTCGAGTAAAGTTGAAGCTTTGGGGAATGAGGACTACCCTTGAATGCCATCACTCCCAGGTCTACTCTGGAGCGGTAGCACTTGATAAGGTCCTATCTATGGGTCAAAGAGAACTAAACTGTATACTTATGCTAAACTGAATTGTTCGAAATAGAACTGTTTTTGAAATTAAAACCGTGTACTCATGATAAACTGAAGTGTTTGAACTAGAACTGTTTTGACATTTAACTCTTTGTAAACAAAACTATGCTTATGCTAAACTGAACTGTTTGAAATTTAATTCGGTGTTAAATGGTGTTAAATGACACCAAAAGGGTTGATAAGCTTAAAAACAAAAACAAACAACAACACAGCGTATAACAAATCTTAAAAGGAATAATGATTTTAATAACGATTAAACTCGATTAGAAATGAAATTTAAGAAGAGGTACCTTTTCCAAAAGTATATCGTCACTTTTACTAATGGAGGGATGATATTTTAAAATAGAAATTTAAAATCGGAAAGGAGACCGTAAAAGAAAACTAATATACTCCAAATAGAGCTAATGATTCCCCAAATAGCTCCAGTTAGTGAGTTCTCTCTGTTTGCATAGGTTTAGACCACTATTATAAGCACGTTAGCTTCTAGGATATCAAGATACTGTTTTGTCTGATAATTTTTCTAAGTAACTGACGCAAGAAGTAGTTGCATTTACTATGTTCAACAATAGCGGATTCGTGTATCTATGAGTGTAGTCCTTACCTTTAACCTTCGGATAGTTTTAACTTCATAGTAAGCATTGCACTGGCATGTAAAACGATATTTAAGTTTTGTTGGAGTAGAGGTTAAATATTTTTCTAAAAAACGGGGAATGCATTTCTAGTCGAAAAAATGCTCTGCATTAAGACAGAATGAAACCTGTGTTACGGACGATATCTTATTAGCAAAGAATTGACTGTTAACTCTGATCCATGATGAAGACAGGACACTTGAAAAGCCAAATGCTTTAATTTTATTAGATTTAGAAATTTCATATCTAATGTTACTCAGAATAACTCTTCCAGGGCCGTCATTTGCAAGAAAATGATTGGAGGCAATGGAAACTAAACTGCGATAAAACTCTGCAAAAGTAGACTCTCTCACTCTCTCTCTCTCTCTATATATATATATATATATATTATATATGATTTGAATTTCGTCGAAAACGAGGAATGATTCGAAATCTCTCAATAAACTAACGGAACGTGGATTCTGCACAATGTTTCTAATGTCAGGTGACGTATTTTAAAGAAACGAACGCTGATTCATTGATCAAACGGACAAATTTTCTTGTCATAAACAGCCAACTTTTCTTGTTATACAACTTTTCCAAATTTTAATATATTTTTACAGTTTTTATACATCTATTTATACTTAACATCAGTAATATAACCCCTCATAGCCCTGATGATGGTTCAGCAGAACTGAAACGCTATAGTGTCAACTTTGTTTCTCAATAAATCTCCCCTTTCTATTTGAATCACTTGTCAATTTTTCTTCACAAACTGTTGGATTACTATCCATTATTTACTTCCATATATATATATATATATATATATATATATATATATATATATATATATATATATATATATATATTTTTTTTTTTTTTCACATGGTCCTAATAAAAATCTAAACGAATATTTAAAAAAAAATAGGTCTATTTGATCTGTAGATGAAACACTATATGGAACTATTACACCGGGTCAAAATGAACCCAGGATGAATGCCAGTAAATACTTCCCAGGTTTTTACCGTTAGAACCTCACCACTAGATACATTTCTGTGTCATCCATAGGACACTTCTTTATTTTAGTCGGGCTCCTAACTTTTTGCAGAAGGTACTTACTGTGTATTCTAACCACCCCCACGAAAGGCCGGTCATGTCCACTCAAGTAAGAAAACAATTGATGCATATTGCTTAATGACAAAGGCATATATAAATTTCTTATGAAAATATTTTTCCTTCAGTAAACTAATTTTTAGAAAGGCAACCAGAACAGATGTAAAGAACTTCGAAAGATTTCATTATTCCTGATTAACGCTTCCAATGTGGTGTAACTGAAAGTGTATTATGTTCTTTATTATATTAGCTGTAGGCAAAGTCACTCAATGTGTATTTCAGAATGTACAGAAACATAAATATTAACAGATATGACTGGTCTAAAATAAACCTAACATTTAGAATTAAAAAAATGCTTTTATTTTGTTATGAGACTATGTAAAAAAAAAAGCCAACAAAAAAAACAACGGATAAGAACTGCTTAGAATTTTAAAAAAATATTTATTGTCCAAATACTTTTCTATTATAAAAATTGATTAAGATTTGGTCCAAAAAACATTTAGTTGCTCTCGTCAACTAGCAGGGTGTAATTGTTAACAAGCTAGACTTACATGGTGTAATTGTTAACAATCTAGACTTGCATTGTGTAATTGTTAACTATCTAGACTTGCATTGTGTAATTGTTAACAATCAAGACTTGCATGATGTAATTGTTAACAATCTAGACTCGCATGGTGTAATTGTTGACAATCAAGACTTACAAGGTGTAATTGTTAACAATCTAGACTTGCATTGTGTAATTGCTA
The DNA here is from genome assembly GCA_963585895.1 of Sepioteuthis lessoniana. Taxonomy (NCBI): domain Eukaryota; kingdom Metazoa; phylum Mollusca; class Cephalopoda; order Myopsida; family Loliginidae; genus Sepioteuthis; species Sepioteuthis lessoniana. The sequence continues at coordinate 118,981,387 of OY757912.1, read as the reverse complement.
ATAATGTAGATTGCATGGTTTAATTGTTAACAATGTAGATTTACAAGGTGTAATTTTTAACAATGTAGACTTGCATTGTGTAATTGTTGACAATCTAGACTTGCATGGTTTAATTGGTAATAATCAAGACTTACTAGGTGTAATTTTTACCAATGTAGACTTGCATTGTGTCATTGTTAACAATCTAGACTTACATTGTGTAATTGTTAACAATCTAGACTTGCATGATGTAATTTTTAACAATCTAGACTTACATGGTGTAATTGTTAACAATCTAGACTTGCATGATGTAATTTTTAACAATCTAGACTTACAGGGTGTAATTGCTTACAATCTAGACTCTCATGGTGTAATTGTTCACAATATAGACTTGCCTGGTGTAATTGTTAACAATCCAGACTTACATGGTGTAATTGATGACCATCTAGACTTGTAAACAGTTACTACTGAGTTTGAGTTTCTTTGAATTTCTCAACCAGTCTTGAGCGAAGATTACTCTTTAGAGACTTTAATCGCGATGAAATGGTAAGCCATCTAGTCTTGCATAACCATTGCCATTGAATAGGAATTTCATCTAAACTTGGTGCCTCATTCTTGTGCCAAAGCTATTCTTATATTTTTCGTTACCTGCTTACTTACGGTTTAGTTACGCTGAATATACCGTTTCCCGCTTGATCATCAAAGTTAAGCAACGATGAGCCTAATCAGTTCTTAGATTAGTGAACTCTTAAGCAACAGCAGTGATAGGAAGCAGCAACCTAATCCTGTGTACTAAACGTAAGAAAAACTTAGAAAATAACATCATTTTATTGCTTTAATAATTGTACCGTATGGATACCAGCTCTCTAAATTCATTATCAACATATTTGAATAAATCTACGTTGATTAAAAAGGAAAACAATCTTTACACGCAAATAATGACCTTTTTTTTTTCTTGTTCGGTTGTTTCCAATATTGAAAAAAAAATCGTTGATATAATCTGGCAATGTGTGGGAAAATATCTGAACCAAGAAGACTTCCTATTTAAAAAAGGCATGACAGGTCTTTTCAAACTATTGTCGACCATGCAATTCTGATTTACTCGCTTTTTATACTGTGAATAGAAAATAACAGTCAACACTTCGGGTAAGTAGATAGTCGGACTAAACTTTTAAGGAGGAAAGAATATATGCAAACATGTCCACGTACCGTAACGAAAACTTCGAAGACATACAAGACGGATACGCATTAAACAACAGAAATACTAAATTCATTATGAGGTGAATTTACACAAGCAGTTGTACAGCCGACAGTCACTGACTTACGCAAACATATGAGAAAGAGACACAGACAGAGGGGAGAGAGAAAGAGGGAATGGATGTGTATGTAACGAGAGTCATAGAAAGTAAATAGATTTCAATATCTCTCCCCCCCTCCCTCTCTCTCTCTCTCAGTCATTTTTTCTACACACACACACACACACACACACACACACACACACACACACACACACACACACACACATGGAACTGGAGGAAAAGATTATAGACAGTTTACACACAACTGTAATCATTATTGGCATTTATTATAAGAAACATTTAAAAAAATTTTAAACGCTTCTTGACTATGATTTTCACTTAAGCTGATTTACCACGTGACTATATATATATATACCAGCTAGAACATACATACAGCAGCTATGTGAGGATACAGAATGTAGCCCTGAAGACCTGCCAGAAGCGATGAACGATAGGGAAAAGTGGCGAGAGAGAGTCAGGGATATCCGTGCTAGCGGCACGACATGATGATATATATATATAAGAGAGAGAGAGAGAGAGAGAGAGAGAGAGAGAGAGAGAGAGAGAGAGAGAGAGAGAGAGAGAGAGACTAATTTTTGGATTAATATTCTACGTTCATCTGTCCCTCATCTATCTTTATCTTTTACTGTCTCGTTGATATCCGTTATCGAGCTGATCTCTTTTAGTTTCTAATACATCTTTATCATTGTTTTTACGATTATATAGGGACTGATGTTTCAGTGTCTCTCCGCCGAAATAAATTATGACGACTTAACCGAGTTTGAGTCTCCATCAAATTGTACTATATACGCTCTGAATATAAATTTTGTTATACCCCAGCGAATAAATAGGGAACTAACAATAGCCATACATTGAGCACTCTCATAGATTTATATGATTTTTCTCATATATTCTATGTAAAGAATAATCCACACCCACTGTCTTTGGACACTGACTGGATATTTAAATATATATATATATATATATATATATATATATATATATATAACAGACAGAGAGACAGACAGAGAGGGAGGTATACTAAAGATTCAGGCATATCTAATATGATTGACAGAAGCCAACTGAAAGGAAAATATGACAAGTGATCAAAATATATCAACAGTGTAGAATTGTTTTCGTTTTTAATTTCAAAATTTCCTATCCTATTGAAGACTAGGATTCGGTGGCACTACAAATAAAATCATGAGTCGATATCTAGAGCCAATCTGAAAAAAATGAAAAGAAACTCGGTACTTTCCGAACGAAGTGTTTTGCTGAAGCTCTTGATCGTGCAAGTGGACACTCCAGGTCATAATGAACCTGGGAATAATGGTGATGAAGGTGCATTTCACCCCCACCCAAACCCCCAGAAGTGGAGCTTCACCATTAAATGATTTAGCGTCATATCCAGGACATATGTTGGTGGTGTTTCACGTCCCTGCTGAGATGCATTTGGCATATTTTTTTCTGTCCCAATGGACGAGCTTACTTAAGGTGTTATTTTATAAAGTACTACGGATTAGATTTTCTGCTTTTGTTTTCAGAATTGTGTCAAGTTTATCCTCAATGAAGTGTCCGAGTTTGATGTCTTATTGACCAGAAATAATTTCTTCTGTTGATTTATCTATGAATTCAAGAGTGTTTCTAAACAAATACAAAAAATGTTCTTTCCAATACTGAAGTATTTCTTCTTGGCTGATAGCTTGATCTTGAAGTGCTTTTCATATCTCCTGTGCTAAGTTAACATTTTATTGATTTGATCTTGGATGCATTCTATTTATTCTTTTTAGTATATCTTAGTTCGTTCTTTCTGAACTTTCTTAACTTTCTGCTTATTGGTGTTTGTTAGGTTTCTTTTATTGAATAAACTTGCTTATTTTCAAGTTACCCATTTTCAACAAAGTGCTTGTGACTCTCAGAACATTCAACATTTGGCTTTTGTTTTAATTGGCTTGCAATCACTTGCTGCTCCTACGTTGGCAGTAAACAACAAAATCCTACTTATTTAATGAATTATTTTTTGAAAAAAAATGAAATTATATTTTACCGAAAAAATTATTCTTTTACGTAATGAACTATTGTGCATTATTCGTCGGCTGGGGCTGTCGAATGCACCGACTGATTCTCTACATACGGATAAGACCTCTCCCAACGAGTTCCCTGGATATGACATTAAACTATCTGATGGCGTTATTCCAGTCATGCTGGAGCTTTGGGAAATGCGGAGTATTCTTTCATTACCATTGGTCCCAGGTCTAATCTGGCCCGCAGTGGTAGCACCTCATATGGTCCTATATAAGGGTTAAATAGAACTAGACTGTGTAATTATGCTAAATGGAATTGTTTTTGAAATGATTGTTTTTGACATTGAAATTTTGTACTTATACTCAACTGAATTGTTTGAAATAGAACGGTTTTGATATTTAACTGAGAGAAAACAAAAAAAGTATACTTATACTGAACTGAACTGTTTGAAAAAGAACTTTTTTATATGTGTAAAAATGGATTTGGTATTAAATAACCTACAATTGTTGATGTGTCCTTTAACTAAACCAAACAAAAGAGGGTGTCCTCGTAGTGTAATCGTTAAAGCGATGGACTGCGGAATCGTAGTAAGCGAGTTCGTACTCCAGTGGCACTATTACGTTCGCTTTCGGGCAAATACCCTTGGGAAAGGTATGAACCCCCTTATCCTCCCAGGTATGGGTTAGATAGTGTCACTACTGTTCTTCTAGGAGAATGGCTTAGGCATTAAATGACCTACTTAGGTTGATATGCCATTAAACAAAGAAACCAAACCAAACAAAAACTAATAAATTATTTAGATATTCAAATTGATTAAAGTTGGGGTTGACACTGAAGAAAAATAACATTGTTGACTCCAAGATTTTGAGCTGAAACTTTTTTTTAAATAAAGTTTTTACCTTTTTTTATGTTTTTATTTTTTACGTTTTTTACTTAATCACTAAAACTTTTATTGAAATTCGATAATTAGCCGATTTTTGTGAACTTTACTTTTTGCTGTCTAAACAGGTTTTCATTTTTTTTTTCTTCTTTTTTATGCCGATTTCTCTTGCTTGTGCTTTAAGGTGTGCCATGTAACGTTTTGTATTTTGAATTTAATTCATTCTCCAATTACAGTGCAATTCCACTGGTGACTCGAGCTTGACATAATATCACTCCACCTTGTCGGGTCAAAGGTAAACATATCTACTTTCGGAGGAAACAAAACAGTTATAGTTGATTTTCATACAAGGACACACATACCGATGGCGACTGAGAAGAAAGCAGAATTATATACTAAAAATAATAATAATAATAATAATAATAATATTGTTGAAATTTTCATTTTTCTTTCTCGTGGGAATTTTTTGACATGTTTATCGCATTATAAGAAATGAGTTACTTGACAAAAACTTTTTTTCTCATCAACAAATCTAATCAGAGAGTGTCACTAATTAGACTACAGCATTTCATCTAGGTCTTGGCTGGCTAGTTGACGTGGTGAACCGGTAAATATGATGTTTACTAAATTTTCTGATTTGCGATTTACAATATTAATTATTCATCATTATTTTGTTAAAAACTATTGTTTTTAAAGTTGAGTCTTTCACATTCAGACAGTGTTTAATGAAATATATTTTGTTATACTAAAAAAGCTGAGTAGCAGATGATATCCAACAGATACTAATACACATGCAAACTAAGCTTTTTGTAAATTCTACTCAAGCTGAATTTTTGCTGTATAGCCAGAAGAATATACCAAACAGTATTGAACAATACCTAAATTCAGATAAAACAGGTTTTGCGATTTAACCAAGATGATCTGATCAATTAACCAAGATGATGCTATTAACTAATAAGCCTCTGAAGTTAGAAGACCAGTTCATATACTTTGGTAGCAGTATCTTATCTACTGAAAAATATGTCGACGCACGTATATGGAAGACATGAACTGCTATTTCCAGATTATCGACCATATGGAAATCTGGTCTATTTAATAAAATAAAATGAAATTTATTCGAAGCTGTGGTCGTGTTAGTTCTACTGTATGGTTGCACCTTTTGGATGTTGACGAAGCTCTTGGAATTTACACACAATTGCTTTTTTGAACAAATTCTGGAAACAAAATCAAACCAAACGAGCTCTTCAGTAATTTATCTCATATCTCTCCAATCGACCAAATAAGACATGTTGAATATTGCTATAAAAGCAAGGGAAATAATAAAATTTCCGAAAAATATCAGCAAACAACCAAATCTTTAATATATTGGGAAATATTTGTAACTGGGCTTCATTGGGTAATTTCAGTTAGGATGTTCTGCAGCTTTTTTGTTCGGATATTGATTTAAAAAGATTATCAGGAGGACGAAGTTTTAGAAAATCAAGTTTATATAATAGAAACAAAAGAAAAAAAAGATGGAAAGGGTAGAATGTTGCAAATATGTTGTAACTTGCGGGATCTTTTCTATGAAAGTGTCCGTAAGACAAATTTCAGACCTGACCGATAAAATGAAACGCAGTTTCTTCCAGGCAGTGGTCGTGTCGATACTGCTGTATTGATGCACTACTTGGACGCTGAAAAAACGGCTGGAAAAGAAGGTAGACGGCAATTACACAAGAATGCTGTCAGCAATATTGAACAAACCCTGGCGGCAACACCCCACAAGGCACCAACTATACGGCCACCTACCTCCCATCACGAAAACTATCCAAGTTAGACGAACCAGATATGCAGGACACCGCTAGAGAAGCAGGGACGAGCTCATAAGTGATATACTTCTATGGACCCCCACATATGGCCGAGCAAAAGCAGGACGACCAGCTAGAACATACATACAGCAGTTATGTGAGGATATGGAATGTAGCCCTTAAGACCTGCCAGATGCGATGAACGATAGGGGAAAGTGGCGAGAGGGCGTCAGGGATATCCGTGCAAGCGGCGTGACGTGATGATGATGATGATGGTTTGGTTGAATTCTAGGTTGATGTTTCAACATTCGTTTAATTTTAGTTGAGTTTTCTATCAAGCTGACTTTTAGCCGAATTTTTGGATTTTGTTGTTTAGTTGAATTTAAGAGAATTTTGTTTCGTAGACATTTAGTTAAAATTCTCGGACAGCTCCTTACCAACTTATTTACTATTTACCGGTTAAATGAGCAAGTGACAAATACCTTTCTGTTGGTGCTTCACAGACTGGGATCCGTTCTTGCATACTGAAGTTTTGGAGTCAACGGCGAAGCAAATAGAGGGGGAAGCCCTCAGCATCTTATTGTCTAGGCTCACTTCAACCATTTTCTGTCTGCAAGCGCTGAAGTTGTAGTCAGTCTTATTCTTTGGTTAGAAATAAATTCTTATGAATGACAAAAAGTTTTCCCATGAACTCGTTCACTTAGACACATCATTGTTGGCAAACCACTAAAAACTTACGTTCATCAGCTTTGTGTAGATAATCGATGCCGCCTTGAACACTTTCCTTAACTAATGACCGATAGAGACATCTAATCTAAACACACACACACACACACACACACACACATATATATATATATATATATATATATATCATGTCGTGCTGGTAGCACGGATATCCCTGACCTTCTCTCGCCACTTTTCCCTATCATTCATCGCCCCAGGCAGGTCTTCAGGACAACATCCTGTATCCTAACATAGTTGCTGAATGTATGTTCGTGCTGGTCGTCCTGCTTTTACACGGCCATGTGTGGGGGTCCATAAGAGTACATCACTTATGAGTTCGTCCCTGCTTCTCCATCAGTGTCCTGCATGTCTGGTTCGTCTAACTTGAATAGTTTTCGTGACAGGAGGAAGGTGGTCGTACAGTTAGTGTCTTGTGGGGTGTTGCCGCCAGGACTTGTTCAAGATTGCTCGCAACTTTCTTGTGTGATTGCCGTCTAGCTTCTTCTCCAGCCGTTTTTTTAGAGTCCATGTAGTGTTTCCATATAGCAGTATCGATGTGACCGCTGCCTGGAAGAAACTGCGTTTCATTTTATCGGTTAGGTCTGATTTCCATATAATCGATGAATTAGGTCCGATTTCCATATATATATATACATATTGAGAGAGAAGGAGAGAGATTTAATGAGGGTTGTTTGTGGTGTAAATACGTTCTTCGTAAGAAATGGACATGGCGACTGAAGTTCAAATCCTGGACGAAGCTGTTTGCATTTCAGATAGCGCAAATACTTTTGAGAAATGTATGTATCCAGCTATTCTCTCTCTGTCTATGGTTAAATAGTTGGGCAGGCAAGGCTCTTTAACTTTGATATGGCAACCAATGTAGGAGGAAAAAAATTCCGAATACAAAACTGATAACTGTGTCACATTCTGTTGGTGCTGTGGGGCAGCTAAATTCATATCAAGATGAATCGTGAGTTAGGGTCAAGGGAATCCGTGAAGTTGGTCCGCCTCGATGATAAATCTTGACATTTTTTCAATTGATAAACCTGCACTCATCGTCTGTGTGAGAAAACTTGAAAGACTATGATATAATCCAGTCTCAGATAATTATACAGTTATTTGTCTTCAGCAATTCACTGAAACAATATTGAAAACTAGCTGAGGTAATCGTCTACGCCAGGTTAGAGATCATGATTTGAATCCCAAATCTTTATTTTATGCTCCATGTTATTAGTTTTCAGTTTTCACACAGCAATAATAATATTGCTGGATTATCTAAATTTGCTTTCTGGATGGGCGTTTTCGAACAGTCACTTGAAGACTAGATAAGAGAATTATATGGTGCCCAGAAATATCGCCTGAAGACTTTTTTTTTTGTCCTCTCGTTGTTGGCCCTTTCAGGGGACCAGAAAGGCCTTTGTGGCATTGACACAATCATGTCTTTTCATTCTGTTTGCCAGACATTTAACTTTAAAAAACGTTAATCCCAAACATGAGTAAACGACAATTGATTGATTTTCATCGTATGTCAACCCGCTCGGGGTATTTTATGCCTAAAGGTTTGGGAATTCCATTCGCACCTTCTCATAAGCATATCATTCGTTTTTGTATTTTTTTTCATGTTTGCTCAACCAAATAAATTCTAAGATAGTATCTGCTATTTCATCCTGAATAGAACCTTATATTTTAATTGTATGGGTATTATTTATCATAAATAGAATTCCTATGATCTCTTTTGCGCTACGTAATAATTGAATTCTTTCAGCTTGAAGAACTAACCTTAAACTTTATTGGTAACATTTGATTTAAAGGTTTAGATCTTTCATCGGACGAAAAAACCCTCTTGTAAATAGTTATTTATGAAAACAGATAAAAAAAAGACCTTTCCAAGCATACCCAATGCGACAGATATCATCTTCAACTTCATGTTAATCATGTTTTTGACATCTTACAAGATCCATATTTTTATTATTCTTTCAGCTTTCTTTCATTTTTATTCTGTGCTTTGCTTTTAAGGCAAAATGTCCAAGATGAAAAGTTATCTCCTTTTTCTTAATTATTATTAGGTCTTTACCAGACCAAGATTAAAGAGAATTGTCTAGGCTACAATTTACTCGAATCTGGGAGAAAAAGGTTGGATTCATACTTTTCCTTGGGGTATTACCGCAATGGGAAATGCAACAGCCTTGTCCAGGTCTTAAACCAGGGTCACCGTCTTTATTTTCTACGGCAATAAACGAGGGTCTCCTAACATGTATTTAACCAAACCACCCCCCAGTGGCAGGTGGTGACACAAGGTTATTTTTTAAGCGGAGTAAAGCAGCTTTAAATTCTAAATTTTCCTTCTATTATACTGTTTGCGTCAAGAACACAGTCTGCCCTAATATGTACACATTGCTAAAGTCTGTACATAATTTTACCAAACTTTCCTTAAAGTAGTTTTCACAGAAAAATAAAATGAAAGGCAACAAAAACTCAACGTTAAAACAAAAAAATAATGGATTTTATATAGATTTTACAAAAATACTAAGATAATGTTGATGATTAAAACACAGTTTTTAAGAAAAAAGAATGTCGTGAATTAAGCAAAAATATCCGAATATATTCGAACATTTCAAAAATTAATCGACTACGGTTTCACCAAACGCCTCATCTTTTGTTCTTCTCACCGAAATATTAAATTGTCCCCGAAATATTAAAATGTTCTCACCATCCTCTTGTGAAAAGTGCGTAATAACTTATGAATCACTGGAGCATAGATTGCAGGATAATCACCTTTAGTTTATGATTCTATTACTTATTTAAATGCCACCACCAGTCTTTGCTAGTCGAGTCATTTAAATTTATGAAGTACAGATAGATGCGATATTCCAGTTATAAAGTTATACCAAGAAAAACCAACAACTCTGAATTTTATTGGGACTTTGTTCAGGTGAGCTTGTATCAATCTGTTTAATATGCTATCACTCCATTATTTAAACGATACAAGATCACCAGAAGATCGTCCCCGTGAAATTCAGAGTTGTGAGTTTTTAAACATTTTAATCAATTTTTTTTTTTGTTTTAATACCGTGTTAATACACTGCATTTTTATCCATAGAATATACTGTATTTTACCGTTATACAACGCTTTAACAAGTAGGTTTTAAAAATAATTATATATATACACGTGTGTGTGTGTGTGTGTGTGTGTGTGTGTGTTTAAAAATGGTGATTACCAATGAATGACTTTTGTTAATAACCAACAAAAAATTATTGTTCATCATATACCACAATGTTTGACGGAAAAGATTTTTTCTGGTTTTCCCACTTTTTTTTTCATTTGCTTAATGCTATCTATCTATCTATCTATCTATCTATCTATCGTTTCTTCAAAATCAGCAATATATAGTTAGATATATTGCCTTTCGTCATTTTTTTGTTAAATTACATGAAAAATGTGAGTGTTTAGGCGGATTCGTGAGTACTATTTTCAATAAGTAAGTACACCCTCAACTTTTTTCAATAATAGGTATAATTTAAAATAAAATATATCAATGTGTTTTTTATTATTTCTAATGAAATATCATGCAACTATTGAAGGTATGGTTTGGTATAATTTGTCCCATGTAGATGGGACTCTACAGGTACGGCAAGTTTGAAGGCCTTGAAACATTGATAATAATGTTGTGACTCTATACTTTCATAGCACTAGGTCAGGACCCTCACCCCCAGATGCAATTTAGCATCATAGCTAAGACACCCTTTTTCTGAAGGTCTTACCCTTCTGCAGAGAATGCAGTCTGTGTATTCTAAGCTTTTCAGAAAAGATATTTTTAAAATGTAGAAATAATGTTCGTATTATGAAGGTAGATAAGATATTTTAAATTTTGATACTTTTATCAGAAAACATATTTAAATGTTTTGTTAATGATTTATCTTTGTATAAGAGTCTATAATATTTGAAATGTTGTCACCGGGTCCATTTGTTGTCTCGAACCAAGAACATTTTGTTGATCTCACCAATAGACAGAGAAACAGAATAAAAAGGAGTTTTCGGACTATTTTCTTCATCTTTATTATTTCCACTACGTTTCGGCCGATATGACCTCCAGCCTTAAGGTGTTTTTCGAACACAGGAACCTTCACGGAACTTCGAACTACGTCCTTTATTGAATCCACGGGGGTCGCTTCTTCTGATTCCGTTAGCCATAACCGAGTACAAGCGTTAAGTATTCCTGTATTGTTATCGCCTGCTGTCAGGATTGAACATGAAACCTCCAGTTGATTATCTCCTTAGAAGCTTAGGGAACCAACGCCTATAACCGTTACGCTATAACTGTTACGTTATGTGTTCTGCTGAGCTTCATCTCAGAAATTTAGACAACTATAATAAAAAAAAAAAAGGTGACGCTATCATTACAACGTAAAGGAATAGAGAAGCTCGCTCACCAGATCTCTTACCTTGTGATTATGATCTAAGAATTTAAACGTACGTTGTTTACAATGTAAAAACAATTACAAGAAAAAATGACAAAATTATTCTTCATTACCCCATAAAAGTTTTATATACTTCATTACCCCATAAAAGTGTAATATACTTCATTACCACATAAAAGTGTTATATACTTCATTACCACATAAAAGTGTTATATACTTCCATAAACGGAAATAAAAATCCTCATAATTATGACTTTAAAATTGATTGTTTGATTTTAACGGCATTTCAATCCATATTGAATTAT
>OY757912.1:118929968-118964968 GCA_963585895.1 Sepioteuthis lessoniana | reverse complement strand
CCTGTTGGAGAGGATCTAGACCTTGCGAAGGGATTTCGTCTTCCAAATTAGAGACGATAAAAATTAGTCAAACATTCACATTAGATAGATGTTGGCGGAGCTTCAAATATGTTTGTGTCCTCTATATAGGGGTAATACATACTTCTTCAAAAAATATATATTTGCTCCGGCTCTAAAAAACGGCACCACAAAACGGCTGGAGAAGATGTTAGACGGCAATTAAACAAGAATGTTGCGAATAATATTGAATAAGTCCTGGCGGCAACACCCCAAAAAGCACCAACTATACGGCCACCTGCCTTCCATCTTGAAAACTATCCAAGTTAGACGAATCAGACACGTAGGGCACTGCTGCAGAGACGAGCTCATAAGTGATGTACTCCTATGGACCCCCACATATGGCCGAGCAAAAGCAGGCCGACCAGCTTGAACATACATACAGCTGCTATGCGAGGATACGGGATGTAGCCCTGAAGACCTGCCAGAGGCGATGAACGATAGCGAGAAGAGGCGAGAGAGGGTCAGGGATATCCGTGCTAGCGGCACGACATGATGATGATGATGATACTGATGATGACGGCACTAACCTGTATCTAGAATTTTGTGATGTGTCAAGTCCACCCTCATTGACACTACCCCCTAGCTTTCTCTGATCCGGAGTTGTAGTACCTGTTAGTGTACCATCTACGAGTCAAACAGATCGGTTTGAACATTTTTAGTATAAGAAAGGAATATATGATAGAATGTAACTTTAAATTATTTTTTATTTAGAACAGTTATTTGAATCGTTAATTGTTTACTCTAGATGATATTTTGTAACTTGAAACTCTATAACAGTTTACAAAAATGTTCAATACGAAAGAGAAACAATTATTTATACTGTAGAATTAATTAATGATTATTAATTTTTATATGAATCTAGTAAGTTAAAGTTAGCGACCATAGTCGAGGGTGACCCGAAGGCTCCCTTTTCGATAGCTACTACACCAAGGTGTAGGGGAGGGCGCTACTCCATTCCCAGGATTGCTCCACTTTACCCTTGAACCGTACCTTATAATGCTGAGTGTTAAGCAAGGTGGTATCAAGTTCCATTTTTAAAGTCTTTGGTATGACTCGACCTGGGATTGAACCCAGGTCTCCCGGGCCATTGGTGAACCGCTGGGCCAATGAGAAAATTATTTGTATTAGATAAGAATACTTGATATCATGTAATGGTGTATAAAAGACTCTAAAGAAAAACTACAAAAAAATGGGAATGTGAACGTACAACAAAGACGATACCCTACTACAAGGTGGAACGATAAAATTGTCGTCCTAAAGAAAACAACACTACAGCTTTATTTTAATACTTTTATTGAAAAAATCAATTCAGGTAACTTGATTATGTAGTAGAGATGACGTCTATTCAATATAGCCGCCTTCAGCCTCAATCACCGCCTCGATACGGATCTAGAACTGGGGACATGCTTTTTCCACTGGCGCTGGCGGGAGCTTAGCGAATATTCGGTGGATGGCGGCGATCATGCTGACTTTGGTGTTGTGGGAGGTCATGTTGGTGATGTTCTCGACGTATGACCAAACGAAGTAGTCAAGCGGATTCTGGTCGGGGGAGGAGGGGGCCAGTGATAGAAGGGTACAAAGTCTTAGCACTCGTTCTGAGGCCAAGCCTGGGTATCTTTGGACTTGTGGGGCGGCGCCAAGTCCTGCTGCCACACCCAGGGTCTGCCACCGGCCACCTGATTGCACCAGGGGATCACCACACTCTTCAGCACATCCAGGTACACTTTGGTGTTGACTTTCAAGCCGACCTCGAAGATGTGAGGTGGCATGATGTGGCCCTCACTTGAAACCACACCAAAGACTATAACCGTGCTAATAAATATCACTACATAGGGATATATATTTTACGCCATATGATTGTGTATAAGTTATTTGTATGAAATAGGAATATTTAAAACCAAAAAAGTGTGTAAACCTCTAATTATAAAAAGAGTTAAAGTGCGACAGAAAAAAAAAAGAAGACAATGCTACATTGAAAATATATTAATTTCAATTAACCATTTACAAATAAATAAAATATCAATATCAAATATCACAGGGGGAGTTGATATGCCGTTAAACAAATATACCAAACCAAATCAAATCTAATTAGACTTTCTCCTCTCTTACACGGACACAACACATTTTTGCTATATAATTTCTAATTATAATTGCCTACATTAAAAATAACACTACGTTACCACACGGATAAAAATAAAAATTCATAAAAAAATGAGCTACTCTTATTCAAGGAAATATTAGACATTACATTTGTTGATCTAAACTGAGCTTGACACATGGCCGGGTTGTGAACATTCGGTGAAGTCTATATGAATGAGTAGCTAGATTAGAAGGCTAGATATATCTCAATGGAACATACTCAGGGAACTTTGAAAACACATTGAATGACCGAAAAGTATAATATAAAACTCTCCAACGTGTTTATTACTAAACACATTTAAACATTCACCATAAGTTACCAGAATTACTATGCTACCTTTCCAGGTAGAAGCCATCGAGATCGATCAACTAGTTCGATCAGTTCACGATTGAATGGTCCTCTACAAAATGCATGGTGCTAGCTTATTCGTTCGTTTAAACATCTATTCTCTCAGAATTCGTTTTAGCAGACTGGTAGAAAGTGAACATTTGTGAGATACCGCGATAAACTTTCTCGGCTTTCTGTCAGTCTGCATATATTGTCACCCAAATGTACTATACCCATGATACGAATACGAATATGTGTGAAACGTACATAGAATGTTCATAACATATATACATAGAACATAGGAATCTCGAAACACGAAAAACACTTACGCCTTCTTAGTTCAGGTACGAAACTTTTTATTACCTTTGTGTTTAAAGGTTCTTCGACATAAGGAGAGAGATACACATTCTTTCTATTCAGGCTTTTTCATCTGCCCCCCCCATCTCTTGAAACACCTGCCCAAGGCCTCTGAGAGCAAGCGAATGTCAACCGTCTTCTCATGAGGCAGGACTCAACTCCACTGACTTTTTCAAAATCTCCCAAAATCCTCCGCGCGCTTCCGGTGCGTGACGTCATTCGCACTTCCTTGCCCCATCTCCCATCTCGAGTTTCTATGGTGACATCTCTGAGTGAAACGTCCGTTCCGCGCGCTCGTGAACACCTGCGTTAATGTTGCACTTAAGTAACCCATGCACTGAGCCGAAAGGTTCTCAGCCTAACTAAACCCAAAGGCATAAAACGAAATCTCTCAGCTATTATATTACATAAATGCGACATAGGCTACTGAATGGGAATTTCTACAGACATAAACACAGCGCCCTGTACCAAAATCAGACTGTGAAAAATTAGCAAAACATTAAGACAATGCAAGGAAACAGTAAAACATCTAATACAAGAAAACATTTTTCTCATTATCATTGTTTTACTAATAATGATATTTTCCCAACAAATACATTTTTCTTTTATTAAAAGATTTGAAAAATATTTCTACATGTCAATTGGAATATTGTTTGCTATTAATTTAAATTAAATGCTATATTAAAGTCAGTGAATAATGAAAATAGGTTTTAATATTCTAACATTTAAATCAAACATGGGAAATCTTTTTCGAGAAGCGGGTAGCATGAAACAAGGTCCATCTTGATTAGTTAGGCCTCCTGAAACACGCTTCATCTTTATACACTATTAAAAATCATGGAGGTGCCCGTGGTGTAATGGTTATCGTCGTAGAAAATGGACACGGCGACTCGAGTTCAAATCCCTGGACGAGACTGATTGCATTTCACATAGCACTAATACCCTTGCGAAAGGTATGAATCCAATTATTCTCCCTCCTATATGGGTAAATAGTAGGGCAGACTAGGTTCTTCAGCCTTGGTGAGGCAACTAGTCTAGGAGGAGGAAAACTCTGAATTCAAACCTGTTAAACTCCGCTTAAAAATTGGCCTTGTGTCATATCCTGCCCGAGCGGAGGGGTTGGGTAAATAGGATTTAAAAATCATGGTAACTTTACGATGATTATAACTCAACCATTTCTACTTCTGAAAAATCATACGTGTAAGCGTCTACCTGGGAAATCGGGAAAAGTTGATTTTTTTCTCTTCGGTGTAAAAACATTTTCAATAAAACATTGAAGTCTGGCAGACCATTTAGAAAACACCACCCACTGCAGTTTGACGGTGACTGGTTTAAATCTTTGTTGAAATAAGTCAAATTAGGAAAGATTATTCAATTATTATTCATTGTTTACTAGTGTTTCTATTTACTTGTTTATAGTTAATTTTAATTAGAGTTATGTCAGAAAAATTATCGAGCCTGAAGCTGTGTTTACCAAAGCAATTATTAATAATAAATGCAACATAACATTTCTTCAAAACAGACCTCTTGCCATTCAACATACTTTTTCTGGCAAAGTTTCTGTTGGTCAATACATATCAGAAGCTTTTTTTACAGAATTGGAAGTTGTACTGTTCTTTTTACATTTTTTTCACCCTTAAAATTTTCAAAAGTCGGCCTTGATGTGAATTTTCCGTTACGGAAACAAGAAAAAGTTACTGGGTGCTTTGTTGGGAGAGTTGGTAATGTGTAGTACTTACTTCATCCTGTGCTTCGATATAAAGGGCTGTTCAAAATATTTCGAGACTTGCTTCAATTTTTTTTTCTTTTAGTACGGGTTCATCTTGGCTTCCTCTTGAGATCTAGACTGATGTCTACACGTTTAGACCTCACCTCTTATTTTATTCACCAATCTGTGTACACGTTTTCATTCAAATTCAAAGACTTGCTTCATTTTTTTTAGATTGGTGCTCGTTCATCTACACTTCGTCTCGGTGTCTAGACTGATGTCAGCACATCTAAAAACCAATACTTTATTTAGGCTGCATATCAGTGCACATTTTTTTCATTTAAATCTGAAGTTTTATGATATAAAAAAATTCTTTCTCAGTATTGTTTTATCACAATTCATATAAAATCCTTTTTACCATTGGTTTTTCATTTTTTTTTTTCCTTTTACAACAGGGATATAAAAGAGACTCACTTGAACAATCCTCCCGTGCGACTTATGCTATCATTTTGGATCCATAGACAGATCGTCCGTCCACACATAAATATTTCAATCCCTTCTGACCAAAACTATACTGTTAATGAAAATAATAATATTTAGGAAAAGAAACATTATTGTTACTCAACAAGGTCACTAAATGATTATATTTTGATTTGTTGTCGATCTCCGCTAATGTTTATTGCTGCTGATTTTTACTGTGAAACGCTTGCGGCTGTTTTCAGGCTGTCAGTGATATTACAAGTCGTTTATTGATTAGTCGTTCGGGATCCAAGCACCTGCAGCTGAGACAGAGCCGGTGTGATTGATTTGACCGACCAACATCCCTTGGGACATGCAGTTTCAATGATCGATCATCATTTGATGTGATCTGTGACACGGGCTGAATAATTCAATAGGTTGGATGGTCAGCCATGCTTGAGCGTTCTGACATCAGTGTGGCCCTTTTCCCTCTACCCACCATGAACAACTAGCACTCGTCCCTTACTAATCTATTCCTGAACTTCTCTCTACCCAGCCATTGACAAAAGTCCATGATATTTTTTATTATCGACTCGTAACTTCGCTTCTTTGGTTTTATTTGGGGTTTTTCACCTATAATTCAGAAATATTTCCTTTCTTGAAATATATGTTTTTCCTTAATTATTTTCCAACACTCAAATTTGACACTGATCAGCCAGTCTGTTACTAAGACAAATGAGGAACCAAACTAAACTGAGTACACTATTTGCGAATTTGTACAAAAATTATTCCACCTCGTCATGTTTTTTGGTAAGTGCATAAACATATATTCATCATTAAGGCGTACCGATAGCGCAGATTCCTTTGACTGCCTTTCGTCAAACCCAACAACAATTGCTCTCAGTAAGTCCTCTAGACGACACCCATTGTTCACACTGAGCTGATGAATGTATGTTTTTGCCGGCCAGGAACACTAATGACTATGTGTGAAAAAGTCAATTGGAGAACATCACATATGAATTCGTCTTTACTTCTAAAGCGTTGTTCATCATGTCTTGCTCGTCTAACTCGAATAGTTTACAATAGAAAAAGCAATTAAACGTACAACTGCTATTTGGTAGGGTGATGCTTCCAATATTTAGTCAAAACAGCACGCAATATTCTTGAGTATTTGCCCATTTAACTCAAAATTTTATTCATATAATGCATTTTTTTTTTCGATGTAAAAGATGAAAATGCCTTCCCTGCCTCCAAATAAAATAGTGCTACGGCAACACACCGTTTTTTATGGTGATGCC
Source organism: Sepioteuthis lessoniana (assembly GCA_963585895.1). Classification (NCBI taxonomy): domain Eukaryota; kingdom Metazoa; phylum Mollusca; class Cephalopoda; order Myopsida; family Loliginidae; genus Sepioteuthis; species Sepioteuthis lessoniana. Next base: position 118,958,619 of record OY757912.1, on the reverse strand, counting down.
GTTTTGTACCAAATAGGTTTTTTTATGGGGTGCGTCTCTTAATTTCGTGTCTTTGGTTTTAAATTCAGACATTTTTTTCTTTTCTTAAACCTGTTTGCTTTACTAATAGTAAAAAGCCTTGTCTGCAGGAAGTTCGAACCGTATCAGAGGGAATATTAGTTTGATTTTTCTAACGGCATATCAACCTTCAATGAGTTATTTAATGTCTAAATTTGATTCATTCATAAACAGTTGGTTGCACATATAACTATTTATACTTTCAAAATTTCATTGCTGTCATTTTTTATGTCACCTGTTTTATCGATGTTTTCACACGATTATATGGTTCATGCCTTCCGATGTAATATTTATAATTTTTGGAAAAAGATCGATGGATGAGACCCCAACAGATAATATCAATTCAAGTGTGAGTGAACTTAAGGTTCATAGCAACAAAGTGAAGCCTCATCACCAAATTCTCTTTAGTGTCGCCCACAGAACAGCTCTTTTGGGGAATGTCTTACCTCACTGCATAGGATGCGCTTGACATATTATATACCCAACCATCAGTGTGGACTGGAGGAGAAAGAATACATATCGTCCTAATACGCTATTCACCAACATTTTAAATGACATCGAGATCATCGATGGAATCAAAACAATCACCTCCTTGTTTGCCGATAACAAGTTCTCCTGTTTTACTTCAATCAACCCGTCTATTGGTGTTTGTTAGTTTCTTTGTTTGGCTTTTATGGCATATCAACCTTTGTAGGTTATTTAATGCCAAATCCATTCATAAAAACAAACAGTTTTATTTTTAAACAATTCAGTTTAGCATCAGTACGCAGTTTAGTCCTATTTAACCCATTGATTGGAACCTATCAGGTGCTACTTCCGCGTGGACCTGGAAGAGATAGCAATGAAAGGGTACTCCGCATTCCCCAAAGCTCCAGCATTACTGGAACGTTACCATCAGATTGTTTATTGTCATATCAAGGACACTCGTTGGGGGCGTCTTACTCTTTTGTAGAGAAGCAGTCGGTGTATTCTACAGTACCAGCAGACTGGTCCAGTCTGTTAGGGTGTATATATATCCGCATTTTTAGCTCTGTATAAACTATTAAGATACTTTCTTCTGTATCTAAAACATTCACTCCCAGTTGCGTCTTAATTAATTACATTAATTTATTAATGTTAACTGTCCATTAACCAATTATTTTTTAGCCCGCAGGGTAGATAATCACGTTTATATTTCCATCATCAGTAAAGGGTTAAATATTTTCACAGATGTTCTTCTCTAAGGATGGATTTCGCATTAAATAACCCACGAAGGTTGATATGCGATTAAGCAACAGGGTTACTGAAGCAAGATATGGAATAATCTTTAAAGCGCTTTTTTTAAAATCTGATTAATTCAATTAAAAAAAAAAAAAAACGAGATAAATCAACATTTTCCTAACAAAGAATCTCTGATTTGCTTAACGCAAAAACCAAGCCAAAGTTTCTTTGTCTACTGTATACCAAGCAAAGAAAAAATAGTGTAAAAAGCTTTTTTAGGAAAAGGGGGACTATAAGACTAAACAAAAGACGAAAAAAGGCTTTTTAACTGCTCTCGCTACAACGATTAAGAAGGATCTCACAACGTTAATAAGAAAGCACTCTAATGAATTGAAAGTCCATGAGAAAACTGTGAGGACAAACAAGATTTAAGCCCAGACCTTTATCCCCTTGATTACACTATATAGGGTGCTTTAGAAAACAATAAAAGTGAATTTCCATGAAAATATTTGTTCGCTTAAGACTGTTATTGAGGAAGAATGGAATAATATATCTGAAGAATTTATTTTGAAAGCATGAAAAACGTTTAGAAGGCGTGTTGGTACAATAATTAAAAAAAGGGGACCATATTAAGTAAATTTACTATTTTGAGTCTATTTTCTAATTTTGTTTGATTTTTCAAATGAAAATTAATCTTATTTTATAATAGTCGTTTATGATTTAACTACTATATTCCTAATTGTTGCGTCCGCACACTGTAAAGAAACCAAACGATCATATTTACAATTTTGGGGTAATTGTTTCCCAAAAATTATTTATTTATTTCTTTTCTTTTCTTTTTTTTTTTTTTCTTTTTTTTTGTTCGAGGTCCACAGAACATGAATATACTTAGATAGATCTATTTGATCCATAGATGGTGCCCTAACGAGTACCACAACATCCGACCAGAGTGGGCCGGGCAATAAAAAGGTACTTTACACTCCATATATCTACAGAACTGAGGCTTCATAATCAGATGGCGTGTAATTTCATATTTAGGACACCCGTTTGGAGAAGAAAATGAAGGTAATTATAACACGAAAGAAAGATATCCAAACGGTTTTTACCTGATTGAATTCTCATTGTTTTTTCTCTCGATAAACCGAAATTCTCTCATTTTTTATGCCTACTTTACTTTTAAATAATAATCTCATCACTTAACACAGGTAAATTATTTTTTTCTTAATAAAAATCTAATGTAGAAGAATCATTAAAATGCCAATAATCATTTCTGAATTGATTACATTGTCGGCAAACTGCTCTTACAGTTGAAGGAAACATTGTTTTGCCTCCTTCTTCAAATATTCGCATGATTTTAATCGAAGTAGAAAGATTAAAACAGATTATAAAGAGGGTTACAATCTACACCTTATTGTTTTATAATGTCTATTGTAGTCTTTCTTTTGTTCTTTCAAATAGGACACGATTACAATTGTCTTGTGATGATATTTGCATTGTTTTTTCTAGATTTTGTTTTCTTATCCTCATTTTCCTGATAATAGAGGGCGCTAGAACCTCATTCATTGGCTTTATTGTTGATTTGATATTTTTTTAAGTACGGAATAAATTGTACCCATAATCAGTCTTCTTCTTCTTCTTCTTCTTCTTCTTCTTCTTCTTCTTCTTCTTCTTCTTCTTCTTCTTCTTCTTCTGTGCTTTTTAGCATTTTTTTGCAGATCATTTCTATCAACTTTTAAATTTTTTTCGTTCATAATTTAGTTTCATTTTTTTTATTTCGATTTCTTTGTTCTTGATTTTTTCCTGATCCATTCTTCTCTCCTTTTCTTTCATATGAAATAAAAAATTTTTCCCCCTTTTCAATTTGAAATTCTTTTCCTTGTAATATTCATTGATGATTTTCATGACTGGGCATTACCTATGCTCATATTTGCAATAATATAAATTTCATAAACATCAATGCTAGTTTTTGTTGTCATAACCATTATATATATATATATATATATATACAAAGATGAGTTGGGGATGATTCTATTTGAAAAAAATATTTGAGGATTCTTATAAATCTCCATGAGTTCTCAATGTATGATAATTAATATATGAGTTTCTTACATAGCAAATTCCCATTTAATTGAAAAAAAAGTCAACACACCGTCACTTGGCAATTGTAAATTTATTTCAGCTGGCAATGAGAAACCAGCTTCTTCAGATAGCCGTGTGTGTGTGTGTGTGTGTGTGTGTGTGTGTGTGTGTGTGTGTGTGTGTGTGTGTGTGTGTGTGTGTGTGTGTGCACGCGCGTTAGTAAATTTATTTCATAAATTCAGTAATCTTCGAATTACTTTTGTGGTAAGGAAGTACCCAAAGCTATATTATCTAAAAGGCTCTTGAAGCCGGTAGCTGAGTGTCAGTTACACTTAGATTACAGTATTTAAAACAAGTTAAACTGTGTACAAACAAATGCTTTATATAAAATAGAATTATTAGTATTTCATAGCAATACTAGAAAAAATTTAACTGTGTATGTAAGTAGAATTATCAGTGTTAGAAACACTTGGAACCATTTAACAGCGTGCAAACATATAATAAATACTAAATAGAATTATTTGTGGTAGATAGCAATACTTAAAACCACGATCTTGTTATGACGCTAAACGGCTTCTGTTGGTGTGACTCTATTCCTGAAGTTTGGAGAATGTAGTGTAATCTTCCTTATATTAGTCTTAAGTCAACTCTGACTAAAATATGTAGCACCTGTTTGGGTCAGATTTATTGGTCAAATAGAACAGTTCAACCATTTACAAGGGATCATTATTAACAGTAGTTATTTGATACAATATAACCGTGTGGAAATTAGAAAGAAATACTTGATGAATAGAATTATAAATATTAGATAAGAAAACAAACAAAGTTGGTAATGATAAGTCTCCATTGAAGATGCCTCTTTGAATTTGAATTTTTGCTTAGGTTTATCCTCCAGCTGCCAACTCAACTCTCCGACTTTCCATAGCTTTTATGATGTAGTTTACGACTTGCGAGAAAATTTAGAAAATTTTTGGACATTCTATTATCTATTTTTGTGATATCACGTCACATGCCTTTTCTAGTCTATTGATGCTATAGTGACACATCTATCTATCTATCTATCTATCTATAAAAAAAAAAACTACCAAGATGAGGACAAAATTCTGCAATAAAATTAATAGTCAGATTAAGAAGCCTCATCTCAAAAAGAATCCCAATAAAGACAATTACAAATTCGGAACGGACCCGACTATGGAAGACCAGATAAGGAGTACAAGTAATTGGATTTATAAGACGAAAACCTTGATCGCCCTTCGGGGCTTGTGGCGCAGTGGATAGAGGCGTTGAGTCTCTACGGTTCATTGTCAGAAGATAGCGGTTTCAATCCCTACCCAAGCCGGCCAGAGGGTTACTTGGTCAAAACGTGGTGCGATAGACAACAACTATGGAAGGTAGTAATTACTGGGGATTCGGTTACAAGACTCAGCATTCCAATACGAAGTCGAGGTTAATCACCTGAAGACGGCCAGAGGTGAAATTTGGCCGAAACGTTGTGAGGAAAAAACAAAACAAAACACACACACACACACACACACACACACACACACACACACACACACACACTACCAAAATGAGGGCAAAAGTCCGCAATAGAATTAATACTCATCTATCTATCTATCGGTTAGAGTGTTTGCCAATGATGCCGGAGACCTGAGTTCAAGTCGTCACACCAGAGACTCAAAAAATGGTACTTGATGCCTACTTGCTTAAAACTTAGTTTTATGTATGGATCAAGGGAAATGGATCAATCTAGGGAAAGGATTTGTACCCTCCCCTACACCTCGGTGTTATGGCTATTTGAAAGGGAGCCTCCTGGTTGTGGTCGGCTGACTTACTATATATAAAAATGAATACTACTTCAGTAACAGTGGATTTTTCTAAACTTACTCAAATAAAAGTCAGTAATGAATAATTACTTATTCAAATACATTTCAGATTAATTTTTAGAGAAAATCTACATTTGTTTCTTTCGTTTCATTTCGTTTAATTTTTCTTTGATTAAATGAACATTTTGTTTACATTTATTTATGCATTAAATATATTCATCTGATCTCTGCTGATATAAGTCAGATATATTTTCTTTCTCGTTTTGTGAGAAATATACACAAGAGTTTTACACACAATATATGTCGCCTTATTTTCAGCTAGCAATTACTCCTTTAGTTCAGTGCACGAGTCTTGACTATATCAAAAAAATAATGCATATGCTCTGATTAATTTTCTCTTTTTCACAATGTTTAAAGAAATGAGATATCAAAATTAGTTGATCGGAGTATTTAGTGATTCCTTTTCTTTTTTATCCGTTACATATATAATAGAAAACTTGCTCCTCTTGTTTCATTGTGGCATGAATTTTTTTCTCTTTTGGATATAACCTGTGGCTTTCAATGGAGTTATAGATTTCCTTTCTTCTTTATGAGGTTAAAATCTTTAGTGTTATAGGCAAACATGTTATTACTTTACAGTTGCTTCGAAGAGTTCCTTAATAGGGACTTTTTCTGGATCTGCATAGTTTTCCTTTTTATCATCCATTAGGTTATTTAGGTCCCTCTTTGGCGTTTACTGCTGAACCAATCTTTTGTGGGTGTATCCTAAATGTTTGAATAAGAATCTATTTGTCAAATCGTGACCTAGTTCCTTTGATTTGCTTCTTAGTGTGTATTGTTTCAAATGAATTCAGATTCATTTCAGCCTATTGGTATTCAATTTATTGTAATACATTTTCTATGTCATATTAGGCATTTCGATTCCCGTTGGATGTTTCTGTTCCCGTAATTTTCTCTAGAAATAGGGATTACATTTACATCCGCCAGTAAAATATTCTTCATATTTTTTCCATCGACTCCTTGAGAGAATTTTCTTTTGTTTTTTTTAACTTTTTTTGTGGTGGTGGTGGTGGTGGGGGGTCCTATTCCGGAATCGATTTAATTCCTCTTTCTTTGCCGTTACTTTTGAATTTATTTCTCCTGGTTATCTCTGCTATAATCTTGTCATTTAGTTGTGTCCGTGTTTATTTTTCTTTCTTTAGTAATTTTCCTTGTCTTCATTGTTTCTTTATCAATTCTTCTTGTCTCTTTTTATTTTCTCATTCTTTTTAGGTTTCTTAATGGAAACGAGTCATCGAACTATGGGAAGAATCAATTTTGTCATTGATTGACTAACTTTTCCAGGTGCTCATAGTTTCTTTATTTATTCTTCTAGTCTTCTTTCGCCTCCAGCTTTTTTAAAAATTTCTCATTCTGTTTGGGGCTTTTAGTGGGATACCAGTTTTGCCATTGATTAAATTGGTTCCTTAAGGGATTATTCGATCATAATTTTAGGTGTTTAATTGTTTGGAGGGGTTTTTAACAATTTCCTCGTTTTTTCTCTTTCTAACTTGACTTTTTTCAGTCTTTATTAATTCGTTTTATTCATTTTCTGTGAAGATTGTTTTGATCATTACCTTTGTGTTTCATTGTGGGGATGGGTTAGTTGCCTTATAGTTTTCAAAATTTTCTGTTTAAGCTCTTTTCGAGAGCTGTTGTTCAACATGTTCCTTATAACTTAACTGTCCACCTGTTTCTAATATTCAAAGATTGGAAAACTACGCTTTCTTTAGAATCATCATTGTTTGGTCCATAAGTCTTATTGTATTAACAATGTATTGTCGCATTAAACTAAACAAATTCCTCTCATAGTTCGATCACTCGATTTCTATAATTTCTTGTGTGACTACGGCAGAGTAATTTAAAGTAAATATACGGAGGAAAAGAATGTTTATCTCTGTAACGATAATCAAGAGTGTTTGAGCATTTTAAGACAGAAAAATGTTTACTGTGTGGGGGACATTAGAATACAGTGGTTTAATAACAGATCCCTTTAAAAAAGGGGAAAAAAAAAAGGTCTGATTCAGATCTCCTAGTATAGGTTGACACATTTAAAGACATGAACTTCCTGAAAGTTAAGTTTGATTCAGGCCAGAAATGGTAGAGCCCGGACTGTAGGGACAGACGGACGGACGGACATTTTGAGAAAGATATCTATAAGATTCTTTAATGTATCTTTAAACGTGAAATATCAAATCATATTTTCTGATGAAAAGTATCTGTAAATATTTGGAAATGTCTCCTCGGTTTATTTTCTAATTTTTAAAACACTGATGTCCGATTCAAGTGAACTATTCATCATACACGTACACACACTCACATACGCAAATGCGTAGGGTCTTCGGTTATTCTGTGACACATGACATCATTTATATTTTTATCATTTATTTCCGTCTTACTTTATAATTGATTATATATATATATATATATATATATATATATATATATATATATATATATATATATTCATCATTGCATCTATGTATTCGCGTATGAGCGCGTGCGTGTATGTGTGTGTATGTAGTGTGTATATAACAAATAAATAGCCCAAAAAATATGTAGATAGATGCGTGCAAAAATATAAAGAGAAAACTCCCATCACACACACAGACACAGACACACAGAGACACACACACACACGTGCGTTTGTGTGCTTATATATATATATATATATATACACACACACATACACACGTGCGTTTGTGTGCTTATATATATATATATATATATACGGGAATTCCTTTTTTTGCTCAGAGTACTTGAGTTAATATGTTGCAAGATAGGTGTTAATAGACAGACAAATGTATATAAACAGGTCGATACACACACACACACACACACACACACACGTATGTGTGTGTGTGCGTGTGAGGACGGAGAGAGACACCCAGTAAGAGAGATAGGCGCAGAGAGAAATATATTCAGACGAAGACAGATAGACTGGTAGATAGATAGATAAATATCGTTTACTTATATGTGTGTCTGATGAAAATATGGAAGAACATGACGAGAAAATTTCAAGATGTCAGCCTTCAGCAAACTGACGTAAATTACACCGGAAAAAATCAGCGGGTAGTAGTTCTGTAATCTTTCATCATCACCTGGAGACAGAGTAAAAGTGATATTTTCAACTTGAACAGAAAAAAAGGGAGTTGGGATATACAGCACAAATAATACTTAGAACAAAGAAAAGAAATTGAAAGACAAAATTTGATATTTGAAAAAAGGCAAATAAAAAGAAAAAAAAACCTCCTTTCAAATCAAACAAAGCAGAAAATAAAAAAATAATAATAAATAACTCGGTGTTTAGCGAATTTTTTTTTTTTTGTTTTTTGTTTTTTTTCTCCAACTTCTTTTTTATTTTAATTTTTATTTTATTTCTTTCAGTTCATTTCCTCTTGTAATCTAAAATATTCTACGGCATATCCTTAAGTGGAATGTACTAAATGGAGTAGCTGATAAAGGGGAATAACTCAGTGCTGTAATGTATATTTTTTGCCTGTTTAATTCCACTATTATTTTTTCTAGTTTCCCCCCCCTTAAAAAACGTACCCAAACACCCCTGTCAATCCTGCGTTAAAGTGTACCAAATATATTTTAATTAAATGTAACAGATTTAAGGAATTATTTCAAGCAAAAAAAAAGACAACTAAAGAAACAAGTATATTTGTAAAAATGGTTATGAATTTGGTTTTCATATTGGAATGGTTATATATATATATATATATATATATATATATATATATATATATATATATATATGTGTGTGTGTGTGTGTGTGTATGTGTGTGGGTGTGTGTGTGTGTCTGTGTGTGTGTGTGTGTGTCTGTGTGAATCAATCTATACACTCGGTAATAGTGATCTTTGATGACTTTATAGCGCTTGAAACAATAGAGTATCGAATACATCAACCAGAAATGAGCACTACTTTACCGACCAATGTTTGCTGACTGCCATTTTCTTGGAAAGAAAGTCCGGCTACAGACATTTAAAATGTTTATGCTGTAAACTGACTGATACAGAGATCAAGTCCAGATTCCAAAGTACCGCTATCGATCGATCAAACGCAGTTTCTTCAAAGCAGCGGTCGCCTCAATACTACTGCTATATGGATGCACTACTTGGATGCTAACAATTACACAAGAATGCTGCGCGTAATATTGAACAAGTCCTGGAGGCAACACCCAACAAGGCACCAACTATACAGCCACCTACCTCCCATCACGAAAACTATCCAAGTTAGACGAACCAGACATGCAGGACACTGCTGGAGAAGCAGGGACGAGCTCATTAGTGATGTACTCCTATGGCCCACCACATATGGCCGAGCAAGAGCAGGACGACCAGCTCGAACATACATACCGCAGCTCTGTGAGGATACGGGATGTAGCCCTGAGGACCTGCCAGAGGCGATGAACGATATGGAGAAGAGGCGAGAGAGGTTCAGGGATATCCGTGCTGGCGGCACGACATGATGATATATATATATATAAGAGAGAGAGTGAGAGAGACAGAGGCTACATTTACGAAGATAACAATTAACTGTGAATGACCCTTTTTTCATAAATTCGTTAAATCATTTTCATTTATTTTCTTTTAAATTGTTATTCTGCCATTGAGCACTCAGAGTTTTGCATTGGTCGAAGCACCACTGAATGTCCTCTTTTGTTTTGTGAAGCTGTCTCGTTGTATTTTTTTAATGTCTTCCACGGCCTCAAATCTTTTCTTTGATATGAATTCTGTTTAGAAACAAAAAAAAATATTCTATGGTAAGTAAGAAAATCGCTATACTTGCGTAATCCTGTGTTTCACCGAAAACGTCTGTTTAAATGTATCGAGGTTTTTCACTAGAAAGTATTGTAAATTGGCATTGACGTGTCAAGACAAAGTCCACGTGCCAAGGTTGATATAGGTTTCTTAGTTGTGTACACGTTTTTACAAAATGGTCACCCCTCTAAATTCTGAGCAGACTCATTGCAGTTTAACGTAGGGGATTTAGTGAGAACTGGAATTTCCCACTTGTTTTGATCGTAAGTCACCATTCTTGGTAACGTCAAACGTGAGTCTATCTAGATTTCCATATTAGTATTACACAATATCCCAATTTCTGTCTTTTTTTATGCAAGAACTAAAATGATTTTAATCAGAATTACTGACTGGAATGAACTCCCCTTTCAAATATCTGCGTAACAGCCAAGAACTACTTCTTCCACGACTATCAAAGTATACTGAAAAGGGTTCAGTCTTCGAGCATAATCCTTTTGAAGTCACTTGAATAAAAGTCTGTATTGACCCAACCCTTATTCTGTGTACAGGATTTGACACAAGGTCATTTTTAGCGGAGTACCGGTGATCTGAATTCAAAGGTTTACTTATCATTGACGAGTTGCCAAACCAAGGCTAAGAAAATCAGTCTGCCCAACTATTTGTAGGAAGGTGGATAGATGGATTCATGCCTTTTCTTGAGTAATTAAAAAAAGTATTCAACTTGATAATCTGTAAGAGAGAAGTTATTCGTATTCACCCTAGAAGAAATGAAGAACATCAATCTGGATTAATATATAGCAGATTTAATACATGTAACCAAAATAATCGAATAAGAATTAGAAGTAATGATGATTCAGAAACTGCTAAAGTGTGCGTCTTGTCAATGTTTTAGATGCATGTGTGTGTCTCAGATGTATATGCGTGTGCAGTCGACGTGGATGCACAGATGCATTCTCCTTTGCAGTTTTGGACTGACTCCTCTTATACGCCAAAATAAGTTTCCTATTTGTACGTGGTGCGTTCAATAAGTTTCTAGACTTTTTTTTTTGTACAGGCATTTAAAATTGTTGTAGATTCTTGATGTTATTGCCATACATCTTATGAAATGACTAACCAATTTTTTTAAATTTCAGATTCAAAAGAAGAGCTACAACAGCAATTCGAATACACCCTAATAAAGTCTGATTGTCACAGCTGGTGAGTTTCAAAAATGCAATCTGGATGTGAGTACACTTTAAAAGAACGATAAGCAATAAAATTATGTTTTAAACTTGGAAAAATGCCACAGAAACGTATGGAATGCTTCAGACTGCTTTTCGACCATCTTGCATGAATCGAGCATCAGTTTTTGAGTGGCATAAGAGATTCAAGGAAGGCAGGGAGTCTGTGAGGGAATATGAGAGGTGTGGCCGGAGTAAGGAAGTCAGAACATCTTAGTTGATCAGCCAAAGGGTTAGGGTTAGGGTTACTTTGTTGAGGTTTTAAGGGAGTTCAAGAAGAGATATTCCTTGGGAAGAGGCCAGAACTCTTCAAATCGGGTCAGTGGCATTTCCACCAGGACAATACACCAGTCCACAAATCCATCCTTGTCACAGACTATTTGACCAAGATGGGCATCAAACACTTCCTCATCCTCTTTATAGTCCAGACCTTGCTCCCTGTAACTTTTGGTTATTCCCTAAGCTCAGAGCCTGTCGTTATGAAAAAATTAAAGTATTGAAAGAGGCTTTGACGAACGTCATTGACACACTCACACAAGAGGACTTCCATGGGGCCTTCCAGAATTTGTTGGAACGGTACAAGTGCATTACAGCCGGAGGAGATTACTAGGAAGGGGACTAGAGTTTCATGTGTGTACTATCAATAAAAGTGCCCATACGAAAAAAGTCTGGAGGCTTATTTAATGATACTCCTATATATCGTTTGCCCACGTAATGCACACCCACAATGCAATGATTCAAAGATCAAACACCAAATGGGAACTGTCTTTTCGGGTTCAAAGATCATTTCTGCTTTTCGACAGAGACTTATGACATCATCCTCAGCGCTAAATACGAGCAATATTTTGAAGAAAAAAAGGAAAAAATCAATAAAACCTTTTGGCCTTCGGATGAAATCTACTCCCAAAGAATAAAAAAAAAATTCTCTAAATAATATACATGGAAGCATCCTACTTTAAGCACCACCTTGGATCATTAAAAAACATGAAGTAATCTTTGAACTGAATGATTCCCCAAACAAAAACCCATCCAAATACTTATCAAGAGATATTTCGAAATATCCTCCCACACCATATCGACCACCTATGTCTTCACGAATGGCTCCAAGGATAATGACAAAACGGTATGCGCAGCTGTTCTAAATCAAATAATTATCACGAGAGTTCTTCCAATGGAAAGCTCCGTCTCAGCTGAGCCAGAGCAATAGATCTACAGAACTCGACATCATCCGAAGAACAAACAGAAATTTATCAAATTCTCAGACTCGCTCTGTCTTAGTATCGTTAAGAAATAAAAACTTGAGACGTTACCAATCATTAAATGGCCAAGAAGACTAGACTCAATGTCAAATTGTAAATAAATCCTTATATTCTGGATCCCAAGCCACATTGAATTGAGAAGAAATAAACGAGCCGTCTCGGCAGCCAAATCGGCCTTAGGTCTGACCTCCGACAAATTCATGATTCCGTATCCTGTCTTGAAACCCCAAATTAACAAAATCCTTCACACAAAATGACAACAACACTGGAATAATAACATCTACAATAAACTCTTCCAGATCCAGCCCACTTTGAGAGAATAGGGATCAGCTTTTAGAAAATCAAGAAGAAGACAAGTCATTATATATTGATTTCCCTTTGGTCATTCCAGGCTTGCTCATGCTATCATACTAAAGCAGTATCAGCAAGAACAATGTTTGTCAGGTCAAACATCTTCCACCGTTAAACACGTTCTTATAGAATGTAGAGCTTTCGCTATAATCATAATGCGATTTTTTAAGATGAATAGTTTGAGCGATCTGTTGAGAACATCAAAATGGATGACGTCCTGTCCTTGAGAGAGACTGAGTTGCTCAAAAAATATGATGAATTGAAACCGTTTAATCGTGTGCGAAAAAAAACCCAATGGGATCCTGCTTATCTAAAATGTAATCAACAAAGTATTCGTTCAGAAATCTTATATATGCACACACACACACTCACACAGAATTTGGTATTAGATAATCTATGAAGGTTGATATGCCATAAAACCCAACCAACCAATCGACAGTGAGAAAAACATTAAGCTCCAATCACCATTCATATTTTTCTAACGCTGCATTTAATTTTTTATTGGTGCACTGACAATTGAAAAATATTCTTTTAACAATTACACTATTCGTCAAAAGTATTAGGAAATCCTAGTTTCCGTTACAAGATGAGGGAATTATCAATTTTTATATACCTTTGCAAAAATCTGAAGGAGAACAAAGTAGAAAACATGAAAAGGAAGTTTGGTCGGTGGGCTGATTGTTTGGTTTTACAGCTTGTCAATTAGTTTGGGGTTATCTCATGTTTAAGCCAATATTTTAGGAAAATATATACTTTGATCAATAATAATCCTTCGCAAAAATCATAGTACGAGGTGCCTTCAATAAGTTTCCAGAATTTTTTCGTACAAGCTTTTACAATTGTCGTAGACTCTTGAAAATTCACTTTGTTATTGCTATACATTTTATGAGATGACTGACCAATTTTTAGGATTTTACGTTCAAAGAAACAGCTACAGCAGCAATTGGAATACACCCTACTAAAGCCTGATTGTCACAGCTGGTGAGTTTCAAAAATGCAATCTGACACTTTAGAATAACGATATGCAATAAAATTATGTTTTTAACTTTGAAAAATGCCACAGAAACGTATGGAATGCTTCAAATAGCTTTTAGAGCATCTTGCCTGAAGCGAGCATCAGTTTTTGAGTGGCATACGAGATTCAAGGAAGGCAGAGACTCGATGAGGGATGATGATAGGTGTGGGACGAGTAATGAAGGCAGAACACCAGAGTTGATTGGCCAAAGGGTTAGGGTTAGGATTACTATGTTGAGGTTTTAAGGGAGTTCAGGAAGAGCTTCCGTCGGAAGAGGCCAGCACTCTTCAAATCAGGTCAATGGCATTTCCTCCAGGACAATGCACTAGTCCCCAGACTTCCATGGGGCCTTGGAGAAGTTTTTGGAACGGTACAACAAGTGCATTGCACCCGGAGGAGATTACTTCAAAGGGGAATAGAGTTTCATGTGTGTACTATCAATAAAAGTGCCCATACAAAAAATGTCTGGAAACTTTTCGTATGCCCCTCGTATATACTTACTAAAGATCCTTTTTACACAATCATATAGTTTCAAATAACTATAAGTACCAATTGGTTGATTGTATTTTACAGTAAACCTTGTTGGCTGTTTAATACCAAATTCTGTTCATGCGTATATAGTAAGGGCTCATTTGTTTACAAACTGGTGTTTTCACGTATTGCAAACATTAATAGTTTTATTTGGACACAGTTAAATTGTTTTAAGTATTGTTATCTAGCAATAATAGTTTATCTGCCACGTACCAAGAGAAGGCAGAGACTGCTATCGATAAGTTATCGATTATATGGAAGTTTGATCTATCCGTTAATATAAAACTAGGTTTGTTCTAAGCTGTGACTATATCAGTTCTACTGTATGGATGCACCACATGGAAGCTAAAAAATGCGTCAAGAAAAAAACTAAATGGGAATTATACAAAAATGATGCGTACTGTTTTGAAAAAATCCTGCAAGCAATACCCCACGAAACAACAGCCGTAATGCCACTTACATCTCAAAAACCATCCAAATAAGATGAATGAGGCATGCTGGACACTACTGTGGAACCAAGGTGACGTTTTTTAGTATAAACCACTACATATGGACATGTCAATGTTGCCCGACCAACAATAATTTATTTTTATCATATCTGAGCAGACACCTTATGTAGTTTGGAAGACCTACCGTGGGCGGTAGATGATTGGGAGAGAGAGAGAAAGAAATCCGTGCGGTCAGCTCGATTTGATGATCATGATAATGGGACACTAACAGGTACTTACACTCCTAGTTAGAGTAGACCTTCGAGCTGTGGCAATGAAATGCACTCCACGAATCTCAAGAGCTGAAACTTCACCATCAGAAACAAATTAGTGTCATATCCTGAGTATCTGTTGGTTGGGGATTTTCTTAACTCTCAGCAGAGATAAACATCAGCGTATTCTACAGTAACAGCAGACTGGATAACTATCACTATTTAATAATAGTAATAATAATAAAAAAAGAAAGCCATGGAAAATGAAAGTGACAGTGATACTAATCATTGATGGAGCACTTGGAACAATCCCCAAGAATCTGAAAAAGAGACTGGTGGAACTGAAAATCAGAAGAATCCAAACCATCCAAACCACTGTACTATCATATTCAGTCAGGATAGTTAGAGTTCTGGAGATCTGGGGAGACATTCTATCGCTTAGACTCCTGTTTAAAAACATCAGTTTGAGCTGTTGGGAAAAAGTTTAAAAGAGGGCTGGATGAGTTAGAAACCAGAAAATGAACAGAGACCATCCAAACTACAGCATTTTTAAGATTGGCCAGAATACTGAGAAGATTCCGGAAGACTTAAATAGAATTGATATCACTAAGACTCCAGCGAAAGACCATCAGCTCACGCTGGTTTGAAAAACTCACAATGTGTAATATAATAATAATAATAACAATAATAATAAAAATAATAATAGCTGAGTTGATTCTGCCGTTCCAGGGAGTCATAAAGTGAAAAAAAAAGTAAAGAAAAGCGAAAAGATAGATAAATACTTGGACTTAACCAGAGTTGTAAAAGAGCTGAGGAATATGAGGGTTTCTTAGTGCGATTGAAACAGTTCCCAAGGGCTTGGAGAAATTTTGGAGGAATTGGAAATCAAAGGAAGAATCGAGACCATCTCGACTATAGCAGCGCAGAGATCGGCCAGAATACTCAGAAGAGTCCTGGAGGCCTGAGGAGACTTGCTGACACTCAGACTCCTGTGAGAGACCACCAGATTAAGCGTGTGCAAAAACCTCGCAAATAATAATCATAATTTGTTTGTACAAAATTATTTGGTTTCAAGGATTCTTATTTAATACAAATAATATGCTTTCAAATATGTCTACCTGATAATAATGCAAACTAAATTTAGTTGTTCTGTACGAACCATTTGTCTGTCGATAGAGTATTTAAACTGGTGAAGCTTATTCTAAATTAGCTACCAATTCCTTTAACTACCATAGTTTTATGAAAAGACAAATTGTACGTATGTGAAAAAGAAAAGCGAGAAAAATGAAATAAAACACAGGAGGTCGTAATATAAGCAAGTTGATCTAAAGGATTGTTAAAAAGAAAGTAAGATAGTAGTTACAGCGTGGGGAAGGAATATGTAGTGAAGACCAGGGTTCAAATTCTAGATTAGACAGTTTTCACTGAGGTTCACGCTAGCGCCATTTGAGAAATGAAAAATCCATCATTTCATCCCAACTTCTCTGACTGGATACTTTCTAGCCTTATAGATATGTAAACCAATCTTGGAGAAGGAAAAATTCCAAACTCAGCAACCCAAGTTTCTAAATCAACTCTATATTATTTTTAGTCTAATTCTAGCAACTTCTGCGGCGAAACTGATGTCAACTTATGTAGCACCTTGGCCTTCACTTAGACAAACATCGATGTCATGGAGAGGGAAGAACTGCAGCAAGGGCAACTGTTCATCTTCAATGCCAAGATCCGGGCGCAGATCCCGTATCGCTAGATGAACCCAAGGGACTCTCACATATTATTACTACTTATATGATATTGCTTCTCACTGTGTGATCTTCACATGAAACTTTGATAAGATAAACTTTGGAAATATATTTCAGTGGCTCGTGGCAGATTGAGAAAATTTTAGTATATGATGAAAAAAACTCGGAAAATGAAAATAAATCATACAAAAAATTGAAATGTTTAACAAATAAACTAAATAAGTCGGTTAACTATGAATAAAAACTAAGAATATATTATCAAGGCAAAATATTAATTATTATTAGTATGTATTTAAGAAGTTATATGAATTCCTCCCACAAAAATAAATAAATAAATAAATAAATAAAATACAAAGAAGTCGCAAAAATGATGTAATTATAGATAAATAAAATGGTAGAGTGAATTTTTATTTTTCGAACCCAAGGCTCTGCTTCCGTGCCATTTTTATATGAATTCTACGAATGAGAAAATAACTAAAATGTTTATCGATTCTCACAACGTTGACCTCAAGGCGACAGTTTTTCACGACTCATGACAGGAAGTCTTGGAGAGAGAATGGAGGATTTTGTTTTTTGAATCATTTCTTAGGTTTTAAAGTTTGGTTCCATGCAAAGACTTTATTGGCTTAAAAAAAGATTTTTTTTTCTCTTAATTATGTTTATTGTTATTTAAGTAAGAGTGTATCTTTGATCGTCTCTTTCAAATATGAAAATAATTACAGAAGAATTGAACCGTCTCAAGTACTCAGGTCGAGGAAATAAACACACATACACACACACACATATATATATATAAGGTGTGATGCTGAGAGGAGAATGAATGATGGTTCGCTCCTCAGCGGCAAGCAGATGGAACCTTTATATTCTAGACCTGAGAAGCGTAAGTGGTATCCACCTTTTTTCTGTAGGAATTTTTCTGTTCGTTCCTTAAGCACTTGGCACTCTTGTTTAGACCAGGAAGGGAACTAAGTTCCCTATAAGCACTGTGTACAATTAAATGTATTATATTAATTGACTTGTTCCGTTTCCTACCAAATATTCTGTGATTAATTACCCTCTTTGGGATAGCCCAATATACGCGGTGCCTTCAATAAGTTACCAGACTTTTTTGTACAGGCATTTAAAATTGTCGTAGACTCTTGAAAATTTAGTATACATATCATGAGATGACAGACCAATTCTTATGATTTCCGGTTCAAATGAACTGCTACAACAGTAATTGGAATACAACCTACTAAAGACTGATTGGCACAGTTGGTGAATTTCAAAAATGCAATCTTGACGTGAGAACACTTTAGAAGAACGATATGCAATAAGATTCTGTTTTAAACGTGGAAAAAATGCTACAGAAACGTATGGAAAAATTCAGACTGCTTTTCGACCATCTTGCATGAATCTAGCATCGGTTTTTGAGTGGCATAAGTGATTCAAGGAAGGCAGGGAGTCTGTGAAAGATGATGAGAGGTGTGGGAGGAGTAAGGAAGTCAAAACACCAGAGTTGATATGCCAAAGGGTTAGGGTTAGGGTTACTATGTTGAGGTTTTAAGGGAGTTCAGGAAGAGATTCAGTCGGAAGAGGCCAGCACTCTTCAAATTTGGTCTGTGGCATTTCCTCCAGAACAATGCATCAGTCTACAACTCCATCCTTGTCACAGACTATTTGACCAAAATGGGCATCAAGACACTACCACACCCTCCCTAGAGTCCAGACCTTGCTCCATGTGACTTTTCCTTATTTCCTAAGCTCAGAGTCTGTCATTATGAGACAATTCAGGATATGAAAGAGGCTGTGACGATGGTCATTGATACCCTCGCACAAGAGGACTTCCATGGGACCTTCCAGAAGTTGTTGGAACAGTACAACAAGTGCATTGCAGCCGGAGGAGACTACTTCGAAGGGGACTAGAGTTTCATGTGTGTACTATCAATAAAAGTGTCCATACGAAAAAAGTCTGGAAACGTATTTAATGAGCCTCGTATATTAAGAAACTGCGTGTTATTCACGTGTTAACTCCCCATTAAATCTTAATGGCATATCTACCTTTGTGGGTTATGTTATATTAAAGCTATCTTCGTTTAAAATTGCAGTGATTCTATTCAACCCATAGCTGAGGGGATGATATAAGTGGGTTCAGATATTTAACGCAGTAGCTGGACTAGAGTTTAAACTTGGTCACTTCAAGGACTCTATCCATTACTTTAGCCATTACTTCTCTTTTATATATGAGAGATAAGAAAATGTAACGCTCGTTTACTACTCCATGTCTATTCGCAGATATTTTATAATGGGAATAGATGTTGAAACTTTCAACCAAAAACTCCTAATTCATCTTCCTTGTTGACAAAATAAGAGGGGCATACGATAAGTTTCAAGATTTCTTTTCTTATTGACATTTAACATTGACGCAAACTCTTGAAAATTCAGTATGTTATTGCTATACATCTTATAAGATGACTGACCAATTTTTCTGATTTCACGTTCAAATAAACAGCTAGAGAAGGAATTAGAATACACCCAACTAAAACCTGATTGTCACAGCCGGTAAATTTAAAAAATGCAATCTGACTGCTTTTGGAGCATCTTGCATGAATCGAGCATCTCCCCAGTTGTCTCATAACGACAGAATCTGAGCTTACAGAATAAGGAAAAGTCACAGGAAGCGAGGTCTGGACTATAGGGAGGGTGTGGAACAGTCTTGAGGCCCGTCTTGGTCAAATAGTCTGTGACAAGGATGGAGTTGTGGACTGGTACATTGTCCTGGAGGAAATGCCACTGATCCGATTTGAAGAGTGCTGGCCTCTTCCGACGGAATCTCTTCCTGAACTCCCTTAAAACCTCAACATAGTAACCATAACCCTAATCCTTTGGCCAATCAACTTTGGAGTATTGACTTCCTTACTCCTCTCACACCTCTCATCATCGCTCACAGACTCCCTGCCTTCCTTGAATCTCTTATGCCACTCAAAAACTGATGCTCAATTCATGCAAGATGCTCCAAAACAGCCTGAAGCATTCCATACGTTTCTGTGGCATTTTTCCAAGTTTAAAACATAATTTTATTGCATATCGTTCTTCTAAAGTGTCAGATTGAATTTTTGGAAATTCACCAGCAGTGACAATCAGGCTTTAGTAGGGTGTATACCAATTGCTGTTGTAGCTGTTGATTTGAACGTGAAATCATAAACATTGGTTAGTCATCTCATGAGATGTATAGCAATAACATACAGAATTTTTAAGAGACTACGCCAATTGTAAATGCCCACACGAAAAAAGTCTGGAAACTTATCGTATGCTCGTCGTATATATATATATATATATATATATATATATATATATAATGTTGAAGTGATAGATTGTGGTGAAGTGGTGAATGTGACTGTATGATAGAAATATGTGGAAGGTTGGATAAATCAAAAATTGAGCACAGGTTTAGAAAATTCGATATTTCGTTCTTTTTATTCTAAGACCTCTTTCTTTTTCATGACTTCTAAACCTTTGTTAAGTGTTTCATTTCCCCAATCTTCCACATATTTCCATCATTATATATATATATATATATATATATATGTGTGTGTGTGTGTGTGTGTGTGTGTGTGTGTGTGTGTGTGTGTGTGTGTGTGTGTTGGACTAGTATTTTACATCTGTTTCATGAATATATGTTTTTCATAAATTGGAAAACACAAGGTCAGATTTACCTTGTTTTTCGTTTTTGTACCCCTGAACTTCTTCTCGAAGAGTAAGCATAAGAAATTTATAATATTTTCAGACTCATTCTCTGTCTTGCTATCATTAAGAAATAAAAAAAATTCAGAACCCTCTTATCATCAAACTATTGAGTAGATTAAACTTAATGTCAAATAGAAAAGAAATAATTATATGCTGGACCCCAATCCACATTGGGGTGAGAGGGAATGAAAGAGCAGACTTGGCAGCCAAATCCGCCTTAGATCTGACACCCGCTAAATCCAGGATCCCATATACTGACCTGAAACCAACAACTAACACTTTTCTTTACACAAAATGGCAGCAAATATGGAGTAATAGCATCCACAATAAACTCTTCCAAATTTAGCCCACCTTGGAAGAGTGGAGACCAGCATCGAGAAAATCAAGAAGTGAACAAGTTTATATATCCTGATTGCGAACTGGTCATACAAGGATTACTCACTCTTTCATTTTGAAACAGGAACTACAACCACAGTGTTCAACCTGCCAGGCAACTTGCACGGTTAAACACATACTTATAGAATGCAGAACTTTCGCTGTTATTAGAAAGCGATTTTTCAAAGTAAATAACTTAACCGATCTGTTCGAGAACGTCATAATAGATGACATTCTGTCCTGCTTGAGAGAGACAGAGTTGTACCAAAAAATATGACAACTTAAAACTGGTTAATCTTGTGCAAACAAATGAAATCCTGCTAATAGAAAATTTTACCTACCTTAATATTCGTTTAGAAATCTTTGGTCGAATATGTATGTTTATATAGACAGAAATTGGCGTTGAATGACCTATAAAGGTTGATATGCCATAAAACCCAAACAACCAGCCTCTGATGTTCAGCCTCTTAGCACTTTTGATTTATCAAACGTTTTGAAATAATGGTACATAAAACAATGAAAGGTGACTATGTGCACGCAAATCGTAAATATAGATTTTTTTCTACAATATTTACTTCGTTCGTAAATTTCAGAAATTACAAATATGCATTTTAGTGTAGGTAAATATACAAGCATACGTATATAGGTAAATATATGTGTACATAAGTAAGTATGTGGCCCCAAGGCAAGCTGTGTTGCCGTTTTCTATCTGACTCCATTCTGGAATATTCTACTCTTATCCCACTTTTGTTTTGTAGGTTTAACTTCTTGGATAAGAAGGCCGTAAAAGAATTATATGAAAGAAGATAGTAACAGATAGGAGACGAAAACATTTCTTATATTTTTCCTTTATTCCTAAGTTCTACAACCATCTAGTGGGTGAGAAAATTCTCAATGAATACAATTCAATTGGTTGAATTCCCCAGTCAAGGTGTTAAAAATGCGTTAGTCATTTCTTGGGTATATACGAATATAATTAAATAAGTATCCAGACTTTTTTCGTATGGGCATTTTTATTGATAATACACACATGAAACTCTAGTCCCCTTCCAAGTAATCTCCTCCGGTTGCAATGCGCTTGTTGCACCGTTCCAACAACTTCTGGAAGGCACTATGAAAGTCCTCTTGAGTGATTGTGTCTATGACCTTCGTCACAGCCTCTTTCATCTCCTCAATTGTCTCATAACGACCGCCTCTGAGCTTAGGGAATAATCAAAAGTCACAGGGAGCAAGGTGTAGACTAAAGGGAAGGTGAGGAACTGTCTTGATGCCCATCTTGGTCAAATAGTCTGAGTCAAGAATGGAGTTGTAGACTACTGCATTGTCCTGGTGGAAATGACACTGAGACGATTTGAAAAATGCTGTACTCTTCCGACGGAATCTCTTCCTGAACTCCCTTAAAACCTCAACATAGTAACCCTAACCCTAACCCTTTGGCATATCAACTCTGGTGTTTTGACTTCCTTACTCCACTCACACCTCTCATATTCCCTCACAGACTCCCTGCCTTCCTTGAATCTTTTATGCCACTCAAAAACTGATGCTTGATTCATGCAAGATGCTCAAAAAGCAGTCTGAATAATTCCATACGTTTCTGTGGCATTTCTTCCAAGTTTAAAACAGAATTTTATTGCATATCGTTCTTCTAAATTGTCCCCACGTCCAGATTGCATTTTTGGAAATTCACCAGCTGTGACAATCAGGTTTTAGTAGGGTGTATTCCAATTGCTGCTGTAGCTGTTGATTTGTCTGTCATCTCATAAGATGTATAGCAATAACATACTGAATTTTAGAGAGTCTACGACAATTTTAAATGCCTGTACAAAATCGTCTGGAAATTTATGGAGAGCCCTGCGTATGTGCCCTTATTCGATATTTAAAGCTTTAACGTGTTTGCTATATAAAGCGATGTTATATTTAACGATGTGTTAGTCACTTTTGGGAGTTCGTCTAAATCCCTTGTTTTAATCATGGGTTGGTAGTGAAAGAGGCGACTACTACCAGTGGGAGGGTTAGCCAATACGTCGTCTAAAGACGAACGCATGGCATCCTCTATTAGTTAGCAAGATGTTGTCACTCCGCTGGTCACAGCTGAAGAAGGATATTTCTCCTTTTGTTGAGAGGGCCCCTTTCCCTTGCGCATGCGTCTCTCTAGTTCATGTCAGAGGCCTCTGGGAGTTTCTGCATATATTACTAATTATTTTTATTTGATTTATTTTTTCATTCATTTATTCCCTATAGATGCAATTATATACAAACATTCCAATTGGAATCAAAATATTTAACTCAACGATTTTTAGAGGACAAAGCACTTTTGGAATTCCTTTTTCGATTCAGCAGGAAACTAAGCTCCCTAATTACTTTCGGCGTCCTCCACGTCCGCAAATCTTAACCTTGAGATTAGTTTTCAGTTTAGGAAACAAGAAAAAGCTACATAGAGTACTTAAAACAGCTGATCAAGGAGTATCGAGAAGGTTGATTTTGTGAAAACGTCACGATAGGAGTTTCAATGAGTAGACATCATCCCTTCATTCTTGAAATTGCATAGATATTCACACATTTTAATTAAAATTTCAATAGATAAATCTCAAGATTAAAAATATAAATCTTCTATATCGATATTTTTTTTTACATAGAAATTTCTACCTCAAGGTTATCGTTTGTCTTTTTTAAAGAGGGCAGTTCGTGCTTCGCAAAAATTAATTTCCCTTTCTCTGTCTCTGTCTCTCTCTTACTTTCTCGATATATCACCATCATCATCATGTCGTGCCGCTAGCACAGATATCCCTGACCCTCTCTCGCCACTTTTCCCTATCGTTCATTGCCTCTGGCAGGTCTTCAAGGCTACATCCCGTATCCTCACATGTATGCATGTTCTAGCTTTGGCTCGGCCATATGTGGGGGTCCATAGGAGTACATCACTTATGAGCTCGTCTCTGCTTCTCCGGCAGTGTCCTGCGTATCTGGTTCGTCTAATTTGGTTAGTTTTCGTAATGGGAGGCAGGTGGCCGTATAGTTAGTGCTTTTTGGGGTGTTGCCGCCAGGACTTATTCAATATTGCCCGCAACACTCTCGTGTAATTGCCGTCTAGCTTCTTCTCCAGCTGTTTTGTTAGTGTCCAAGTGGTGCACCCATACAGCAGTATCGACACGACCGCTGCCTGGAAGAAACTGTTTCATTTCATCTGTGTAGTCTGATTTCCATATGATCGATAGCTTATCGATACCTGTCCTTGCCTTCGTTAGCCGCGTGTCGATGTCTTTTTCGGTTGATGAGACACTGCTTCCTCGGTAGGTGAATTTGTCTACCAGTTTCAGAGAGGTTCCCTCTAGTGTGGAAATGTCGCCTGCTTGATTAAAGCGCATATATTCAGTTTTGTGTGCATTGACATGGAGGCCAATGCCTGCGACAGCTCGTTCCAAACTATGCAGTAGTGTTTCGGCTTGGTTGGACGTATTTGCCAGTATTGCTATGTCATCGGCGTAGTCGGCGTCGGTAATTGCTTTTGTAGAGTACCTTCTGCTTCTTTTCTTTGTCAGCTCGCAGCCGTTTTCTCTGATTTTATCGATCGATGTTCTAAGCACGTAGTCTAGGCAGATGATTAAAAGGTATGGGGCTAGCGTGACCCCTTGTAGTACTCCCGCTACAATGTCGAAGTATTCTCTGTCTCCATCTGGTGAACGTACTTTCACTTTGGTGTTTCTATAGAGAATCGTTTTTGCTGCTACGGTTTCTTTTGTTAGGCCGTATGCTAGTTGGATTTGTTCCATCTTCTCTCTGTAGATGGAATCGAAGACCGTGGTAAAGTCGACAATTAGTAATGCTGCCGGTAGGTTTTTTGCCCGAACGCCTTCGAGGGTTCTACGGATGGTCAATGTTTGTGAGGTCGTGGATCTATTTCTTCGGAAGCCATTTTGGTTTTTCCTAAGGATGTTGTCAATTTCGGGTTCTATGCAGTTTCGTAGTAGGGCATTGTAAATTGTGGCTGCTATGGATGTAAGTGTTATACCTTGGTAGTTATATATATGTATTGTAAGAGTGTTGGTTGTCACTAAATCACTTTCCATTCAATCTTCATAACTTACTGATGATTGTTGTTTTGCAAAAAATCTCCATGAAACCTAGGGTAGCAGAATATTTTACATGGATTATATATATATATATATATATATATGTGTGTGTGTGTGTGTGTGTGTGTGTGTATGGTTATATAGTCATCATTATGTGTTTGTGAGTATATGAGTATAAGTTCTGTGAAATTTTAAAATGGAATTATGAAATATTTGTAGACACTCTAAAGCGTTCAATATATATATATATATATATATATATATATATATTCCCATCGATTGAAAGAACTTTTTGATAAATCAAGAAGAGCTCAATACTACTCTGTAGAGGAGGATGAAGCCTCATTAGATGATTGCTTTTTTAAGTACATGAAATAGTCAGTAATTGACGGTTGAGTGGACTGAAAAAATATTCATTCATTTGAGGTGTGTGAGTGTGTGCGCGCATGCCTTTGTAGTCACACACACACACACACTTTGACTGCCACAGAGATTTGTGTAAATATTCAGTTATTCCAGCTGATATATGTATGTGTGCGTCTGTGTCTCTGTGTGTCTGTGTGCGGATAGATAGGAGGAAAAAAATGATAGATCTCAATTTTCAGTGATAGACACATTCAAATCTTTTTTGTGTGCTTTTATATGTATATCCACTTGCAGTTTATGAATAATATAAGGTTATGGGTATTTTTAAAATGTACACCCTATGACTTTATGACAGCTACGAGGTGATTGTGTAAAGATTCAATCATTTTAAGTTATATATATATATATATATATATATATAATAACTTACTTACGGTGAAGAACAAAAAAAAACACCAGTAATTCGAAGATAAAAATATACTACGAATCACTGTCTTGGGTAAAAAAAAAATTATTGGAAAAAAAAAAAAGAAAAGAAAAGTCCAACCTTGTCACACCAACTGAAAAAAATCAAGTGTTACGCAATCGGTTGGTCAAAAGAAAAAAAAACACCATAAAATGCAGCTACGCTACAAGTACAAAAAGTGTTCAATATTAAGGAGAGCAAAGTTAGGTACCCTGATGAACACTTTTGGCGAAACTGTAGTAGGTTAGTTCCTGACTCACGAAATAATTTTTGAAACTATATATATATATATATATATATATATTCGCAAAATTCATACACGTACAAGCATGTGCATATATATATATATATATATATATATACTTGTGCGTGTGTGAATTTTGCATATAAATAAATGGAAAGGAAAAAGGTAGCACTCATTTTCCAGAGATAAACACATTCAAATCTTATCTATGTACGTGTACGCAAGTATTTTATATTATATAAAATACAGATATTTTGAAAAAAAGCTCTACCCACAGAACTTGAATTTCTTTTTGTCTAATTAAAAAAGAATGTTCACTTATTTAACAGAGAAATCATCTACGTACATGTAATCTATAAAAACGGATACACATACGTGTATTGTGTGTAGTATGTGCACCTACAGAGCTACACTTGCACATATAGATACATCTCATATACACACACGTGTATATATATATATATATATATATTTGCATATAAAACCTCTGTATGTGTGTGTGTGTGTGTGTGTGTGTGTGTGTGTGTGTGTGTGTGTGGTTAAAGTTGAAAAGATAAATTGTCAAGACGCACCAAGTGGAAGGGTTTGGCATACGACTTGATGCAAGCTGTGTTCGATGCTGTGCCTATCAAGAAGATAACAGTTTCCCGCAGTGGTCGAAGCAGGTGACTACTTATATTAACAATGGGACACAACACCCCCTACCCCTCGCTATTGACGCCTTCGTTCCTGCAACTATTGGCGCTAATAATACTAATATAATGACATCAACAAACTAAACTGTTACCATTGTTTCTGCCAGACAGACATTGTCTTATAAAACACGCTTAGCAGGTTTGTTCCCACACAAAATATATGCAGTTCAGTACAATACTCATCTAGTAGTCCTGCTAAAATGGCATTTATTTTTCATAAATCATATTTAATATTTTCAACAAGATTTCATACCTTGCCCAAGTATTTAATTTTATGATGAATGTTAAACAAATACCTTGAACATTCTCCTGTAATTATTTTATCTAAATTGATGCAATAACGAAACCTCATGAGAGGCACCTCACATAGTAAAATGGTTAGTAATTTAGAAGGCTTTGACCATTGTTAAAGACTTTGATAATCAAGGGGTCCACTATAGATGTGGCCTTCTGCTAAATTAAGTTAACTTTGCTTAATGACAACTACGTCTTAAACAATAGGCATAGATGCCGGCAACGACATAGTTGAATTAAATGTAACGTATTTCTTAATCAAGATAATGAGGGGGCCGGGGGAGAGGTAAAGAATAACGCAGGAAAAAAATGGGAAAACAATTAATTATGAAGAAGAAAGGATGTGAGAGATTGGTCAAGTGCTAGGTATTCGTAAATAATGACTTTATTATATATATATATATATATATATATATATATATGTGTGTGTGTGTGTGTGTGTGTGTGTGTGTGTGTGTGTGTGTGTGTGTGTGTGTGTGTGTGTGTTTATGTGAGCGTGTGATCGAGACAAATATGTGTTTCATTCCACTGATACCAGCTCATCTACAAATAGTTTCTAAAAAATATTCTACACCAGCCTCAACACTTACAAACCTTCTGTGTTGATAATTTTAAAAAATCCCATTTTTAATTTAACAGTTGCAACCTAATACATCAGTATCGATAGAAAACACCATCCTATATAAAAAAAAAATGATTATGACAAATTAAGAGAGTACTCAGTATACCAAAAATGGCTCCTTTGTTTAATGGCATATCAACCTTAGTAGGTTATTCAATGCCAAAGCCCTTATCGTAGAAGAAGAATAGTAGTATTATTTAACCCATTACTGGGAGGATAAGGGGGATTCATACCTTTCCCAATCATTTATAACATTTTATTCCTAGGCGTGTAAGCAAAATTGCTTGATTGCAGCCTCGAAGTCAGTGAGTTCAAACTCCTGTCGTGCTATAAGTTTTAGTTTCAGACAAATATCCTTGGAAAAAGATATGAATCCCCTTTTCTCTCTAGCTATGAGTTAAGTAGCATCACTGCTGTTTTTCTTAAATAACTCACCATCAAAAATGCCATCAAACTTTAAAGAAATAAAAACTGAGACAATTTCGGAAAACAGAACTGTCGGCTGGGGCCGTAGAAAACACCGATTGCATTTCTGTAAAGGGGTAAGACACTCCAGACCTAAGTGTCTTGTATATTAGATTAAACTCCATGTGATGGTGTGGTGCTTATAATACTGGGGCTTTGGGGAATGCGGAATACCCCTTCAATAGCCATCGCTACCAGGTCCAGGTCCAGGTCTGATAGGGATTTATGCACCGGTCAAATTGGACTGTTTGACATTTAAACTGAGTGCAAACAAATGACTTTTGCTAAATTGAATTGTTAGAAATATAACTGTGTATCAAAAAAATGAATTTACAAGTCACATATTTAATATATTTGTAAAAGCAAGATTTGGCATTAAATAGCCAACATATTCGATATGCGTTAAAACTAAACCAATCCATACCAATTTCAGAAGGAAATGTAATTTTATATAACCCACCCCAGAAGAATGGAAAAGATCTTCCCTGTCGGTAGGGGTTCTGAAAAGTTTACTGAATTCTCTGCAAAAAGGTTAAAACCCT
>OY757912.1:118754968-118927468 GCA_963585895.1 Sepioteuthis lessoniana | reverse complement strand
TAAGCGAAGTTTAGCAGGTTTGAATTCAGAGTTTTCCTTCTCCAAGACTAGTTGCCTCACCAAGGCTGAAGAACCTAGTCTGTCCTACTATTTACCCATTGCTGGTGGGAGAATAATTGAAATCATACCTTTCCCAAGTGCTATGTGAAATGCAATCAGTTTCGTCCAGGATTTGAACTCGTGTTGCCGTGTCCATTTCCATCAACGATAACCATTACACCATTATATATATAATCAAGCAATTAAAAACTGTGAATATCCTATGAATGAGTGTTCAATCCACGGCTATTCAATTCAGAATAAACTGCAGAGCAAAATATATTTTTGTTTAAAAAATACAGAAATTTAGCTATCTGACGAGTTTGAATAAGCGAAATAAATTTCAATATAAATTGAAAGAAAGAATTTCAAATTCTGATCTCTTTGCCAAGTGCTATGCTAGAGATATAAACACTTTTTTTTATACAGTCAGAATTGGGATGGGTTAAAATCTTCATGCGATTGAGAGACTGCAGAATGCTGAAGATCCTCATGTATAGCTAATTTCGTAATGGAAAGAGAAATATTTGATGAATATAAGCTAAAAAAAGCTGGCAATACTGGTTGATACATTCGAGCAATCATTTAAATTGATAAGGTTTTGAGATCAAAATGCTATGAAGATATCAAGAAACTTCTCAAGTGACTTAAAGTATTAAGAAAAAAAGTGAAAGCTAGATCGGTCTTAGCTGCTTATTCATCAGATAACTATTCTGAATGGACGCTCTGCAAATTTTAATGAATTTTTTCTCGCTGGTATGAAATGTTATATGCGACACAGGCATATTTTGGCGAGAGATCTTTTGCCCCACGTCAAAATGGACGGTAAAGACCTATTCTGCCATATATAATGCACTAACGGCTGGAGAAAAAGCTAGACGGCAATTACACATGAATGCTGCGAGCAATATTGAACAAGTCCTGGTAGCAACACCCCACAAAGCATCAACTATTCGGTCACCTACCACCCATCATGAAAACTATCCAAGTTAGACGAACCAGACATGCAGGATACTGCTGGAGAAGCAGGGACCAGTTCATAAGTGATTTACTCCCACGGACCCCCACATATGGCCGACCAGCTCGAACATACATACAGCAGCTTTGTGAGGATACGGGATGTAGCCCTGAAGCCAGAGGCGATGAACGATAGTGAGAAGTGGCGAGAAAAGGTCAGGGATATCCGCGCTGGTAGCATGACATGATAGAATATATATATATATATATATATATATATATATATATATATATATTGTCATCCACAGACAGACTGTTTCGTTCTATCAGAACTCTTCAGTGTGGCTAGACCCACAGGACGCTCGGAGCCGGGAGGACGCTCGGAGCCGGGATCGAAACCCGTCTAACTTTACGATAGATTAAGGTTTCAGACCACACGGCTACAAGCGGACTACGTTGGCTAAGGGAATTTTAAGGTATTTTATTTTTAGCAACAGCAGCAGCAGCCTTTGTTTACATTTTTAATACCCTATCGGCTACCAGAGTGCTCAATTCTTACGAAGAGCTTTGCATTACGCTAGGGGCGGCCGACAATGGCATATTTATAGATATTGAGTGGACAGATATGGAGAAAATATACCCAATTTAGGATAGTGTAGACAGAACGTGTATAGTGCTTCGTAACTGTTTGTTTCTCGCCTACGCAATCATCAAATTTATACATTCACTGGGCACCCTTCACTTCAGGCCTTGTATCACATCTAAGCCGACGTTAGTAAATTACGAATTGACATCGATTACTATATAAGAGAGAAACTGACAATTACCAAGCTTTGTTGAATCAGTATCTACTCTATCCTTATATATTTATGGGTGCAGTCTTATAGTTATATATATATATTCAGATTCTCTTTACGATTAATACCTTTGGGAAATGCATGAACCCCCTTATTACAACCTATTATGGGTTGAATGACACAACTATTGTTTTTTCTATAAGGATTGCTTTGGCGAAAAAGGATATGATGTATAAACAAAGAAACTAAAACAAACAAGCTATATATATATATATATATATATATAAAGTGACATAGAAAGTTTTAAGTCTCAATCAAAAAGAAGTGCCACGACTGAACATTTTCTTCTGTAACTCTTAACCCCTTCTTACAAAATAAGACAGACTAATTCAGATTTCCGGTTTATTTACGTGAAGGTGAGGCCTATCCAAAAGTAGAAAAATCCGACAATTAAAACAATTCAGACCACATTGTAATTGTCGCATAATTTCACCCTTACATGGGCTTCACCAGCAAAAAAAAAAAAAAATGGAATCTGAATGAGTTTTCGTATATATATATATATATAGAGAGAGAGAGAGAGAGAGAGAGAGAGTGAAAGAGAAAGAGAGAGAAATTGATAACAAGGCAATCCAAGTAGAAGGAGAGATTTATTGAGAAGTAAAGTCGACACTACAGCATTTCGGTTCTACTAAACCATCATCAGGACTATGAGGGGGTGATATTAGTGATGTTAAATCAACGATGGATGTTTAAAAATTCAAAATACAAAAATCTAGGGAAATTTTTGTGTGACAAGAAAAAGTTGACCGTTTAATTAGGGAATAAACGTTTTTTTTTTAAAATTACGTCATTTGACTTATTAGAATTTATGTTACGTTTGATTATCGAGAAATATTTCGAATCAAAAGGAAGAAAAAGAAAAACAAAAAAAAAAAAGAAAGCATAAAATTATGATATATGTGGAATATATTAACTAAAGATGGAATATATTGTATCTATTTAAAATGGATTTGTTCAAGTCAGGAGAAATATTATAAAAGCCAAGACGAGTATTTAGGGAATTAAAGAGTGGAATAGCAGCGGCTTCGAAAACTCGTCTTAAACTTTTAATATGGATGTAAATGAGGATCTTTGCAGAATTGCTATTTCACAAGAGGTAATACATGGAAAAAATCCAAAATAAGGCTCTTGCTGCATCAGCGTGGATATGGCAATCCCACAAAGCGACAACCATCTTACAAAGTCTGGTGGTGTCGTGAGATACTGCTGGGGCGCTCTGGGTTAGTGGTAATGATGCTTCGGCCCCGAAACCATGCCTGAACCCAGAGTCATCATCTGATGAAGGCTTTGTTAGAAGCAATGCTGATGTACAAACATGAGTTAATGTATGATACTTACCTATATATATATATATATATATATATAGGCTGTGATACAACGAAACAGTCTGTGGATGAAAAAATATATATTCCTTACTGAGGGTCGAGCACTGGAATGAAGAACTGCCGGTTGCCACGTAGGTGAACATGCAGAGCTCATACGAATTACGCGCTGCGATGACGGTAACTTAGGAGTAAGATATCCGACTGACGTAAAATCAACTTGGTTTTGATTTCAGCGGGAAGCACCTCACGTATCTAGCCTCACTGAAGTCTTGTGATACAACGAGACAGTATGTATGTGAATGAAAATACTTATAAAATTAATTCATTTAAAACCTTTTTTTCCATAAAAAAATTAACTTTTCTCCTGTCGATGACTCAGGTCGAATCTACATGAGAACAATAAAAAAAAACATAACACGAAAGAAATATTCTAATTCGTTTTTTGACATCTGTTTCAAGCAGCAGTCGTGTATAAACGACTATATGGATATACCACATGGACGCTGACTATGCATATAGAGAAAAAGCTAGTCGGGAATTACTGAAGAATGCTTTATGATATATTGAACAAATCCAGCAAACAACATCTCAGAAAATAGATGCTGTACGGCCTCCAGTTTCTAAAATAGACAAACAAGGCATGTGGAACCCTGCTCGAGAAGTAAGGATGAACTCATTAGTAATGTTCTCCGATGGACTCCTTTACACGGACATGCATTTGTTGGCCGACAAACAAGAACCCATCTACAACAGCTTTGTACGGAACCAAGATGTAGTCTAGAAGACCTGCCGAAATCGATGGATGATAGATGAATGGCAAGAGACTCTGGGAGATCTATACAAGAAGCATGACATGATGAAGATTCACACACACACACACATACACACACACACCCATATATATATATATATGTGTGTGTGTGTGTGTGTGTGTGTGTGTGTGTGTGTGTATCTTCATCATGTCATGCTGCTAGTACAGGTATCCCAAACTCTCTCACACACACACACTTACACTCACACACACACACACACACACATATATATATATATATATATATATATATGTGTGTGTGTGTGTGTGTGTGTACACTCACACTCACACACACACACACATATATATATATATATATATATATGTGTGTGTGTGTGTGTGTGTGTGTGTGTGTGTGTGTGTTTAAGCTAAGTTTGGTGAATGAACTATATATGCGTAAGTTTGTGTGTGTCTATTTTTACAATGGAACCTCTGAATACACTTATAACTAAACCTATATGGCTTCGAAGGTGGAGTAAGAGGGTTACCATAGTTTTATATTGATCTATGTAATTGCTGAACTAGTTGCTTTTATTGTATCGGTGTTTTATTTCAACAAAATATAATTTGGAATGATTATTTCAATTGTAGGTTCTCCCTCTTCTATTAAAAGCATGGTGTAACACAAAATTCCAGTATTCCTTTCCCGCTGTTTGGACTGATGCCAGAATGAGCCGAGCTTTTATATTAATGTCGATACTCAACAACCCGTGACACCGTTGGGTTCTTGTAACAGCAATCCAAGGTGATAATGATACTTCTATTTAGGGAAAGAAAAGTTTTCTAATTACTATGGAACCTCTAATGAAAATTGTACTCGCTGGCACCTTTTATTCTGAAACTTGTCTCTCTGTCAGTCTGTCTCTTTGTCTCTCTCTATCTCATTCTCTCTAATATATATATATATATATATGAGGGAAAGGGTGTCCACTATTTTTTTCCATAAATAAGTACATACAAACACATACACAGACATGCACTTATATATATATATGCATATATATATAAAAGAAGACAGAGAGATTAAGAGATAGGGATACAGACAGAGACAGAGAGGGAGAGAGAATGAAAAACTTCAGTAGAGAGATAATGAGAATTATGATCAGTAGCACCTCTTATTTTGCTACGGTTATATATATATATATATATATATATATATATATATATATATATGTGTGTGTGTGTGTGTGTGTGTGTATGTGTGTATGTGTGTGTGTGTATTCTCAATTATTTTTAGTAATATATATATATATATATATATATATATATATATATATATATATATCACAGGAGAGAACAAAGGCGTGAGTGAGAAAATATGAGTGAGAGAATTAGAAATAAATGTTAGAAATTTTCTGCTGAATGCAGTTCGTACGAGAATCTAAGTTTCACACACACACACACACACACACACACACACACACACACACACACACACACACAGAGGCACGTATATATATATATATATATATATATATATATATAATATACAGACGTTGGTAGAAGTAATAGGGCAGTTGATAAGAAACATCTACCTCCTAATAGGCCTGAGTATTTTAGTCATAATTTCTAAATCTATCCATCTATCAATCTATCTCTGTACGTATGTGTGTGTGTGTGTGTGTGTGTGTGTGTGGTTAGAACAGAACAAAAATGCTCACTGCTTTTACGCAGTACCTTCTCAATGATTTATGGATCACCGCTGTGCCTATTTCGTTATCGCCTCGCTGAAATTGTCGGAGCTCAAATGTTTAAGACCAAAAGGTGAGCAAGATTAGACGACGCCTCCTCTTTGCCCGCCAAAGCTCTCTGACGGCACC
Organism: Sepioteuthis lessoniana; assembly: GCA_963585895.1. Classification (NCBI taxonomy): domain Eukaryota; kingdom Metazoa; phylum Mollusca; class Cephalopoda; order Myopsida; family Loliginidae; genus Sepioteuthis; species Sepioteuthis lessoniana. Next base: position 118,921,656 of record OY757912.1, on the reverse strand, counting down.
AAACCACGTGCTCCGAGTGACGTAAAATACGTTCTGAGAGTCAAGTTGGCTTACCAACGTGACGAGTTATCAGTGCCGACCAATTGCCCTGCAGGAAGCGCCCCATGTCATAAACGCTTCCCATCTACAACTCCTTACAGACTCTTCAACTGCTCATTCAGAATATGACTGGTATACAAAGAACCACTTCTTATGATATAATAAAAACTGCTGCGTGACTGTGAAGCTAGCTGTATCGTAACGATATCTTCTGAAAGCAAAAAAAAAAAAAAAGAAATAAAGTAATAATATCGTAGACAGCGGCTCCTTTTTAAACGGATAAAAGGCATATAGTCAGGATTTTAGAGAGGAAAGACGCTGAAACCACTGGTTCCCGTCAGATCATCGAATTTAAGCAACGAAGAGTCTATATTTCGGAAATGGGTGACCACTTAAAAACAGTAGGTATCGTTAGCAGTTTGAAGCTTACAAAACAGACAAAGCAAATCTTACGTCTTAATAATAACCGATTTAACCATATATAGATCGAATTTTGATTAAGAATCACAACATCTTTAATGAAGTAGCACAATCTATGGCTTTTAGGATATTGAAAGTACGTTTGAAATGTATTTGCCCAAGCAGAAATCTGAGTTTTTACAGTCTGATATTGCTGCAGCCGGTGAATATTTTGATTAATAAATTGATTTTAAGGGCATGTCAACCTTTTGCCTAGAGCTTCGGGAACCTTTTTCATTCTATTTCATTCTATTCATATCTATTTTTTTGTGTAAACGATCTTAAAAGTTATTGTTTTTCTATTTTATTTATTTATTTATTTATTTTTGGCTCACAGCTCTCTTGATCTCGAATAATTTTCAATCAGATCTGCTTGACCCATAAATTAACCTAAACAAGTAGTACAATTCTAGATCAGAGGCAACCTGGGGATAGCGGCAATGAAGATGTTCAATTTTTCGAGCGATGATGAAATGAAAAGCACCGTGAACAAATGGTTAAAAACTCAGCTCAAAGGTGTGCATAGAGAAGGAATAAAAACTTTGTTGATGAAAAAATAGTTTTTAAAAAATGGAGAATATAATGAAAAATAAACTTTTTCCCTGAGTGAAATTTAAATTGTTTTATTGAAAGATTCGTCTTATTCATTAAATAGCCGTCATATATATATATATATATATATATATATATATATATATATAATATGAGAATTTATATTCATTTGTATATATATATATATATATATATGTGTGTGTGTGTGTGTGTGTGTGTGCAACAGCAACTCATTCAGCCACAGATCATAGTCTTATTTTTTAAACTCTTTATTATTTTTGTTTGTTTGTTTGTTATCCCTCTTTGGGCATTTCCTCTTTTTAATATCTCTTCAGATCAATCTTAAAAGAAAAAATCTTCGCATAGAATATATACAATATTAATAAAAATCCCATTCTGTTAAATAATTCATCCACTAATTATCAAAAGGCTCTCTTGATTTATTTTTCTTAAACAACTAATCTTTAAACAACAAATAAACAACATTTCACACGAGAAAACCTGAACGTAGGCTAAGAAAGGGAAACCTTAAGAGAGAAACCGAATCTCTTCTAGTAGCAGCACAAAACAACGCCATAAGAACCAATCATTTCAAACTGAGAATTGATAAGTAAATGAAGCAAATTATCACAGAAAGAGTATCAGACTAAACAGTACTGGGTGGGCAAGGTGATCCTCGGGGAGATGTGCAAGAAATTTAAATTTGACCATTCGAACAAATGGTAGAAGCACAACCCAACATCTGTCTCAGAGAATGACACACATAATGGGATTTTGACATACAAAAGGATCACCAAATCTCACCCAGAAGATCAGACCTCATAATAATCAACGAAAAAAAAGAGAATTTGCAAAATTGTGGACTTTGCTTTCCCGGCTGACCACAGAATGAAACTGAAGGAAAGTGAAAAGAAGCAGAAGTGCCCGGGCCTTGCTAGGGAATTGAAAAACATATGGAACATGAAGGTGACAATTATACCAATTGTGATTGGTGGTTTTGGTACAGACACCAACGGATTATTAAAGGGACTGGAGATCTTGTAGGTAGGCGGCCCAGTGGGGAACATCCAAACTACTACATTATTGAGAACAGCTATAATACTGAGAAGAGTCCTGGAGACTTAGGGAGACTTGCTGTTTCTCAAACACCACTGAAAGACTATCAGCTAAAACTGATGAGAAAAACTCTCAAAGAGTAAATAATAATAAATTCAGAAAAGGGGAAATCACAAAGGGAAAATATTTTTTTGATTAGATATGAATGAAACGAAGAACAGTACAAAAATTCTGAATAACTTTTTTTTGTTATTATTAGAGAATGATATAGTATCACAAACTGTCAAAGCATTAGAGAAAAACAAAACGGTACGTGTTACCCACTTCAACCCATCGGCCAGGGATGTTTGAGTATAACCATAAACTGCATCTGGCGGTGAGGTTCCGGTTCTTGACCTCTGAAAAGTGTTTAGTTGCTTACATAGCAATTAAATCCAAGTCTATTTTGATCCTGAGTGATAATATCTTTAAGAGTTCTCCTCCAGATGTTAGTTAAGGGATATCAGTTTCTTAAAGAATTCCGATGGGATCAAGCAATTTTGCGATGGATTTGCATAACTCTTGATTCGTGTGTGTCTCGTCACAAAAAATGGCCTTGTTTCAAATCCGGCTGGGTGGGAAATAGGATAAATATCGTTCCTTTCGGAGCCCCAACTATTGGTCAAATAGATCAATTTTTGAATTTTGTGTATACAATAAGAATTCCTGATATATAACCATATGCCAAAACCTTTTTAAGGAACTATTCAAAAAATAATCCCAAATATGGGGGAATAGATCTGTCTAATTTTATTTTAGAATTCGAAGAGACCATGTGGTAAATCTTGAAAAAAAAAAGTCAATATGAACGCACTTCTCTAACCACTTGGTATAAAATAGACTAGTTAATCATTGTTAACAAGTCTCTTATTAATCAACAAGCTATGTAAAAATAAATGTACGCAATCTCTATACTCTCGGCATGAAATAATCCCAGGCAGGTTGACATGCCGCAAAAATCTATCAATCAATTAAACCGTCATTGAAGACCACCAACCAACGATTATCAATGAAATATCAGTTCCTGAACTTAAAATTACAAGCCATGCCTGGTTAGATATCATTAGAACGAAACAAATGAACATCTCTATTCTGTTGAAATCAGCAAACCTTCACAGAGACCATCGAAATAAAACAGTAAGAAAATCCCAACCCAAACAGTAGGAAAACGGGAGGATACTGCTTAACAATACGCATGTGAACATTGATAGCATTAGTGCAAAAAAGTCGGTCGGGGTTGTCTGCTATGGAGCTTTGAATGCAAACACAGAAACAGGCGTGTGGCGGCGAATGACTGTGACAATGGCAGGAGGTGAGTTTTTCAGCGCGAATTTCGGCTCGGGAAAGACAGTGCGCGTTTGATTACAACACAGTTGATAGTGTTGAAGTTCGTGGAGTTGCTGCTATTTTGCTGCTATTTATTTTTGTATTAGCCCACCGAGAACTGTTGGCGGTCGAAGCGTGACTGTCGCTGCGATAAGCAAACATTGCAAGGAAATAATCTCTGGGGAAAAAAAAAAAGAGAACTGCAGCAAGATTTGTTTTTTTTAATTCCATTTAAATTATTTTTCACGGGAATTATATATATATATATATATATATATATATATATATGCAGATTGCATTAAAAAAAAAAGGGTTATCACTGCGAATTGTTTAATCATGGCAAACAGTCGAATGGGGTCCTCAACAAATATTATTTCGAGAGACATAAGCATTTAAATATAAAATCATGTAAAATATTTCTGTACGAAAAGAATGGGGATTTCTCATAGTATAATGCTACTTATCATACCTTTACTACTAAGTTTGATTTTTACAAAGTGCACTACACAACTGACCTTGTGCCAAACTAAGCTAAACCCCGTACATTAATTATAGGCAACTCTTCCTAATGTCATGGTTAGCAAGCAAGTTTTGAAGATCAATTATTCCTGAATTGCAAGTTTAATCATAGCTATGTTTCTAATACATTGACTTTGTACTAAATCAAAACAAAGTACTTGTAGTTAGCAACTTGTTGAGGTGTAAAGATCAAGCTGCTCACTGTACACATGTTTATTTTCCTCAGTTCAGCGTTATGTATTTCTTTATCTAAACATGTTCGATTTCTAGATTTTATAATTGTTCTTCTCAGCTTGGTCTTCAAGTTATTTCCGTTATTATTGCTAACACTGGCCGCTTTAGTTCATTTATCTTTATCCTTGTTTTTGTATATTCTTCGGATCATTTATCGAGAGCATTCATTACTGCATCCATATAATTCTCAATTATTGTGTGTCATCTTTCTTCTTTTGTTGTCATATTGACTATATCTATTTAATCTTTGTGCATAGTCTTCAATTTCCTTGTTCTGAGATCCATATATATGAGCTCCTCTCTTGTCCTGTTTAAGAAGTTTCTCGATTATTTCACAAAAGGAATTTAGTTGGTTTTTTACCTATGATTTTTCAACATTTTCCCCCGTTCAGCAGTTATATTCAGTTCTATCTTATTCTGTTTAGTCTTTCATTTTAATATTTTTCATATCTTGTAGTTGCTCTTAATTTCTATGGGGACCATCGTATTCCATTTCGAGTTTTTCACACGAACATTAGCCGAAGGTTTCTCACAGGAGTTTCGGTGACAGCAAGTCTCCTCGACTCTCCTCAGTATTCTGGCCTATCTGAATAATGTAGTATTCTGGCCTTTCTGAATAGTATAGTAGTTTGGATGGTCTCCACTTGTCTTCTTATTTCCTATTTCTCCAGTCCCTTTATCAATCCTTTGGTGACTGTACCAAAAGCACTTATTACACTTGATATCACCGTCACTTTCACGTTCTACAGTTTTTTCAGTTCTCAGGCAAGTTCGAGGTACTTATTTTCTGTTCGTTTTCTTTCAATTTTACTCTTTGGCCAGCTGAGACAGCAAAGTACACAATTCTGCAAGTTTCCTTGTTTGAATTGACTATTACTCGGTCTGGTCATCTGGCCAAGTTTTAGGCGATTGTATTAAAAAAAAAACCCAAAAGAGGAGGAGTCATTGTTATTATCATTTTTCCTTCAGATTTTCAGATCAGTTTTATCTAATGGTCTTTCAATGGTGTTTGATTGACACTAAGTCTCCTGGACACTTCTCAGTATTCTGGCCGTTCTCAATAATGTAGTAGTTTGGATGGTCTTCAATTGTCCTCTTATTTCCAAATCCTCCAGTCCCTTTAATAATCCTTTGGTAACTGTACCAAAAGCACCAATCACAATTAGTATAAATGTCATTTTCATGTTCCCCAGCTTTTCAATACCCTACTAAGGTCGAGGTACTTATTTTTCTTTTCGTTTTCTTTCAATTTTATTCTCTGGTCCGCTGGGACAGCAACGTCCCTAGTTTTGCAAATTTTCTTTCTTGTTGATTATTATGAGGTCTGGTCTTCTGGCCGAGATAAGGTGTTCCGTTTGTAGGTCAAAATCCCAGAGGAGTTTATTCGTGTCATTCTCCAGGAAAGCTGCAAGGTTGTGCATATAATATTTATTCGTATGGTCAAATTTAAATTTCTTGCACATCTCCCAGAGGAACACCTTGCCCACCCAGTAGTGTCTAGTCTTATACTCTTTCTGTGCTTATTTGCTTCATTAACTTATGAGATTGATCGTTTCGTCTCTATCACCACATAACCTTCATTTACCATTTTCTTGCGTCTTATTTATTCTCACTTTGATATGATTGGTTCTTAAGGCGTTGTTTGGTGCTGCTCTTTGAAGAGATTCAGTTTTTCTCTTAAAGTTTCCCTTTCTTAGTCCACGTCCAGGTTTTCTCGTGTGAAATGTTGTTTATTAGTCGTTTAAAACGCCCTTCCCATTTTTGTTTTCTAGTTATTGTCGTTCTGTTGGTGTTCGTGTCGTTGGTATTGTTTATGATGGCTCTAATCAGTCCTTCTGGGCGCTTTTCTGTGTAGTCTTCACGTCCTAGTATTGATGCGTCAACGCTGTCTTCCAAGTCCTCCACCTACTTTTTTTCCTGATTCATAGAGTCTGTCAACGTCATATCTGGAATATAATGCCTTATGCATGGTCTTTAGTTTTCTTGTTCTTTCGTCAATTTGCTTACGTTCTTCTCTGGTCCACTTCAGGAATGGTCCCGAATATCTTACGAGGGATAGAGCCCAGGGTTTTATTCCATTGATACGGTTTCTGATACATAATTATGTCTCAAATAGCTATCTGGTTCTCCTGAGATACTCTTTCCTAATCTTTTCTTTCATAATCACTTGTTTGTTGGTGTCAGCTTCCAAGAAGCCAAAGTATTTGTAGGCTTCCTTTTTGTGCGTTATTATTATTATTATTATTATTATTATTATTATTCCTTGCGTGTTTATCATACTAATTATTACTGATTTGTCTTTCACTGAAATCGAAGAGACAGCAAGCCTTCTTAGGTCTCCAGGTCTCTTTTTAGTAGTAAAGATAATCTTAACGATATTGTCATCTCGAAGGTCTCTATTATTTCTCTGATCTTTATTTCCTCTACTATGCTCTCCAAGTTTCTGGAGACAGTTTAAAGTGCACCAACTATGACTGGTATCACTGTCACCTTCATATTTCACAGCTTTTCCAGCTTTCTGGAAATATCCAAGTATCTTATCAATCTAAATATCATTTTTATTTTCTGGTCTGTCGGAACAGAAAAATCCACTTGATGGCAAGTTCTATTTTTTTTTTTTACTACATTTGCCCTTGGTCTTCTGACTGGGATTAGTTGATCCATTTGTAAATGAAAATTCCAAAGAATTTGATGTGTTTCCTTTTTGATGACGTATTCTAGTTTGTATATATACTATTTGTCGGTACCGTCAAATTATAATCGTTTGCACTAATCCTAATGGATTATTTGTTCCATCTAGCCTCGCTTTATCTAGTAACTTTCTTTTGCAAGTTTGCTAACTTTTCTTATCATGTCATTAACTGATTAGTCTCTGACATTACATAAGCAAAACTTGCTATTCTGTTGAGTATTATTAATTTCCGCTTTGATGTACTTGGTCCTTCCGGCTATTAAAAGAAAATATTGGAGGTGCCCGTGGTGTAATGGTTATCGTCGTAGGAACTGGACCCTGTGACTAGAGTTCAAATCCTGGACGAGACTGATTGCATTTCACATAGCACTAATACCCTTAGGAAAGGTATGAATCCAGTTATTCTTCTCCAGCTATGGGTAAATAGTAGGACAGACTAGGTTCTTCAGCCTTGGTGAGGCAACTAGTCTAGGAGAAGGAAAACTCTGAATTCAAACCTGTTAAACTCCGCTTAAAAATTGACCGTGTGTCTTATCCTGCCCGAGCGGAGGGGTTGGTAAATAGAATTAAAAGAAATTATCATTATGTTTTCTTTTGAGTTTTTCAAATCAGCGTTAGTTGATAGTTTCTCAATAATGCAGTAGTTTGGAGTATCTCCACTTGTTCTGTTATTTCCAAGTCCTTGTATTATTATTTTATATACTCTTTTAGAGTTTTTCACATCAGCTAACGCTGATGGTTTTTCACTGGAGTTTGAGTGACAGCAAGTCTCTTCAAGTCTACGGGACTCTTCTCAGTATTCTTGCCGTCTTCAATAATGCTGTCGTTTGGATGGTCTCTACTCGTCCGCCAACTTCCAAATCCTCCAGGCCCTTTAATAATCCTTTAGTTACTGTGGCAGAAGCACCAATCACAATTGGTACAATCGTCACTTTCATGTTCAATAGTTTTTTCAATTAAATATAAATATATACATGCATGAATATCTGAACACACACACACACACACACACACACACACACACACACACACACACACACATATATATATATATGTATATATATATATATATATTCATGTTATTATTTTTATTATTACTATTATCTCCATAGGAGTTTTTCACATCAGCTGACACTTGTGGTCTTTCACTGGAGTTTGAGTGACAGCAAGTCTCCAGTATTCTTCTCAGTATTCTGGCCTTTCTCAATAATGTTGCTGTTTGGATGGTCTCCACTCGTCTACCAACCTCAAACTTCTCCAGTCCCTTTAGTAATCCTTTAGTTACTGTGCCCAAAGCACCAATCACATTTGTTATAATTTTCATTTTCATGTTCCATAGTTTTTTTCAATTCTTAGAATTATAATTATTATTATTATTATTTACTCCTTGAGAGTTTTTCACGTCAGCGTCAGCTGATGGTCTTTCACTGGAGTTTGAGTGACAGCAAGTCTCTCCAAATCTCCAGGACTCTCCTCAGTATTCTGGCTGATCTTAATAATGCGGTAGTTTGGATGGTCCCCACTTGTGCTCTTATTTCAAAGTCATCCATTCCCTTTATTCGTCTTTTGGTGACTGTACCAAGAGCACTAAATACAAATAGTATAAATGTCACTTTTATGTTCCGAGGTTTTTTTTCAATTTCCTGGCAAGGTTAAGGTACTTATTATTATTATTATTATTATTATTATTATTATTATTATTATTCCCACCAGCACACAAGAAAAATTAAATTCACGAACAATTCATAACAATTACTGCAGACATCGAACAATATGATTGCTGTCTGACGGAAGGAAGTTTCCAAAAATCTTAAGTTTCCACATTAAAAAGGAAATAATCTTTTTGATTTTTTTAGAAGAGATAGAAATATAGATACAGAGGGAGAGAGGGAAAGAGAGAAAGAGAGAGAAAGAGAGAGAGTGGTAGAAAGAGAACTATTGAGTTATTTTTTTCCACAAATAAAATCATATGAAATTTAGCTCCCTCTTCCCCCTATCTGACTAGGAAATCAACGCGACTTTGATGACAAAATACTGTTTAGAAATCCAAATTAATAACAATGAAAAATGAAATCCGTTTATCTCTGGGCTAAGTAAGGCCTCGCCATTATTTCGAAGCGTTTTAATACGTTAATATCTCAGTGGGTCGTGATGTTTCTTGAGGATAAGAGTGGAGACTTCTGTTGATCAACAAATTTGCTTTGCCGATTTGGGATTGGTTTTCGTCGAAAATTGTTTATATCTACGGGGAAAGCCTTTCTGTTTTGCTTTCCTCCTCTTGTGATTTTCAATTTGCCTCCTGGGAAACGGGAATCATACTAAAACCTTTCAACATTAAAAGAAACCAATCAAAAGATGACATTGTATTAAAAAAATTAATGAAATAGAAGTGAAAGGAACCAAGGGAATTATTTACCACTTTGCTTCTCCAACTAAAACTATTGAACATCTCATATATAAGATATAATTTCACACATACATACTCTTTCTTTCTTTCTTTCTTTATTTATTTATTTATTCCTTTACTTCTCACAAACACACTTAAAAAACAATGTGCCAAACGAATATTTGGAATAAAATTAAAGTGCTCATATGCCAATAAACAGAGCAGTTTTGCCAAACGAATATTTGGAATAAAATTAAAGTGCTCATATGCCAATAAACAGAGCAGTTTATTAACTAAAATACACAAATTACGCGCGTTTTTTAACAGTAGAATCAACTAAGTAACACAAATGCAAGATCGACGACTTATAGGAGTGGCTAAGAGCTGGTCAGGAAGACTAAGAATACAGCAACGCGCCGAACCAGAAGACTGAATAGAAATTGAAAAGGGTTAAGCCTAAAGACTAAGAAAATCGAGGAAAGCGTTTGACGGAATAGTTAAAAGGTGTTCCTATGCCATAGACATTTGGGGGGGGCACATATATGGAAGTACAAGAAGTTTAACTTTGCAATTTATTTTACGTTCAAAACATTACCACACATTTTGTTTTCCACTTCCGGTTCAGGGCATTATCTCTAATCATATTTCAGACATTCTCCTTAGCCACTTTTATAAGTCTTCGAATTAGTCTTTGTCTTATGATGGTTTTAAAAAACAGAAGAATTTGTTTTTGTTACAGGAATAAGAAAAAAGAGGAGTGATCATTTCGAACGAATTGATCACTCTGGTATCCGGTAAGGTATAAATGTAAACAAACGAAAGCTACGACTTATTGCCTTATAATCCCCCAGCTGACGTGTTTCGCTTGTTGGCTGAGTTGTATGAGACTAAGTCTAACGTAAAATTGGGTGGGTTTCGATCCCAGCTACAAGCGTCCTACGTGTCTAGCCACACTGAAGAGTTGTGATACAACGAAAGAGTCTATCTGTGGATGAGTATACATATATATATATAAGTGTGTGTGTTCATGTGAGAGAGGACTCATCAATTTTTGTCATCTGTAACTTATAAAATTAATGTAATTAACGTGGATACAACGAAAATAAAAAAATAAATATATATGCGTGTATTTATGTGACTTTATAAGTGTATGCGACAACACATCAAAGTTATGTGTTTTATAAATATTAATATTAACGCAATTAACGAGAAGACAACTAAAATACGAAAATAAAGGTATGTGTGAGTATGCGTGCGTGTGTGATGGAAATAACCGAGCTATTTCTCTATTTAGAAATAGTGTTCCTTGGGATTATACTTGTTTTTGATGGGCATTTGCCAATATGAAATGCCCAGTCAATGTAACATATCAATGTTGCAAAGTGGCTTTCTTTATGTACAAATGGTGCAGGTCCCCATTGCCTTGTATTAGCCTTTAAATTTTTAATTTGAACTAAGCATCCGTTTTTATATAAATTATTTTCCTCTCTCTTTAAAGTAGATTCTATATTGAAAATAAAATCATTTTTTCCTTTCGTACTAGAACACTTACGTAACATGTCAACATGATTTTACAATCATTCTTCTTTCTCATTAATATACATAGACCCCCGCCACACACGGATGTGTGTGTGTGTGTGTGTGTGTGTGTGTGTGTGTGTGATGTTTTGCTTTCAATATATCTTCAAGGTAAAGCCAAGTTTAAATAGAACAAAAATAAAAGAATCTGAAGACAAAAAGACAATTTACGGAAGAAAAATGGGTAGATATTGATATTTAATTTCTCATTGTGTCTTTTAGAATACATTATGTTCAAGATGAAAGAAAACAATACTTTGTATGGCTTCTGAGGAAAAAAAATTCTTCCCCAGCGTGACACTTCTCAAAAAATAATTCCCAACTAAAAAAAAAAAGAAAAAATTAATAATTAATCATAAACTGAAAAAAATTGCAGAGGAAACATAAAAATAGAAAGGAATAAAAGTTATAGAAATAATAGGATCAATGTATATATATATATATATATAGATAGATAGATAGATTGTAAATCTATTCGGTAATATACCATAAAATTTTCGATTAATTTAAAAATCACAAGAGGGAAAAAGTCATCCAAAAAAAATTACAAACAAAAAGAAATTTGTCATATTCAATTAGCGTAACTGGTTATGGCACAAGGTCAAAGGATGGGAGCAGAATCATTGTATTGTACCAATATTAGCAGTCGGTTAAAGTTTTATTCTGCATGCATTAGAATTTTATCCTGAAGTAAAAAATAAAACAAATCCTAACAATACGAGTCAATCCATAACACTATAGGTAGGGTTTAGAATATGCAGACCATAATCCCCTACGGAGAGGTAAGACCCATTCCCCCAAAAGAAGTTGTCTTATGTATGACAATAAACTGATTCTGATGGTGAGGCTCTAGTTCAGAAAATCTGGGGATTATGGCACGTCTCTTTATTGCCTTTATTACTCCCAGCTTTACTTTGATACGCAGTCGTATTCCTGATAGGATTCTATCAATAGATTAAATAGATGTATAAAAAATTATTTCGTATTTGATCAGACCTTATGCAAGCAAAAAAGTTTTAGGAAACAAATACTCAAATAATGTAATATGAATGTACAATTAACGCAATTCCATAACATCTAGGTTTAAGATAATCCCAGATGGGCTGAGATGCCGTTAAAAAGAATATTTTGGTGTAAATCTGCGTGAAAATTTTTAACATATCATTGATTTTACTAAATTGACTCTATTTCTTTTGATAAGAGATGTCCTGTGTTTGAAAATTCAGTTCCCTTAGACTTTTTGTATAATTGCCATTGTTACATATCGACATTTCTTTCTAAACTTGTCTTTAAACGTTTGACCCTATAAAAGGTAAACACACCACAACTATTTTTTTCTTATTATTAGAAAGTTAGTTTTCTTGAAACCCAAATATTCTTAGGTATTATTGGGTATTATTTGTTATCTGCCGGTTACTGAGAATCATGTTATTTACCATAAAATATATTCTTAAGACAAAGCTAGACAAGACCCTACGAGCCAATTTCTTCTGTAGCACCCTTTTACATTCGATGTTATACACAAGACAAAACGTGAGCTGCCACGGAAAAGAAAGGAAAACGACTTGTTATGAGACATTGGAATACGAAAAGATCTAGTATAGAAATATCGTGGTATGAACATATGGGAAGTGAGGTAAACCGTGAGAGGATTGGAGTGAAGGACATGATCGTGAAGTAGTAAAAGTTTAGTTTCGCTGGAATGAACACGTCACACTGTTTACAGACAACGGGAAGACTTGGGAAGTATTTGAGTGGTAACCGAGAGACTGAAAATGATCACACAGAAAACCTCCACGACAATCAGAAGATGAAACTGTCAAGCGATTGGGACTAATATGGAGAAGAAGGACGAGTTAAAAAACAGAGTGAACGCCAGTTGTGTCCAACCTGGCTAATAATAGTGGGTTGGTCGTGTTTTATGGCATATCAACCTGTGTGCGTTGATTAATACCGAATCATATATATATATATATATATATATATCCTGCTTCTCCAGCAGTGTCCTGCATGTCTGAAGCAGGGACGAACTCATAAGTGATGTACTCTTATGGACCCCCACACATGGCCGTGCAAAAGCAGGACGACCAGCATGAACATACATTCAGCAAAAATGTGAGGATACGGGATGTTGTCCAGAAGACCTGCCTGAAGCGATGAACGATAGGGAAAAGTGGCGAGAGAGCGTCAGGGATATCCGAGCTACCAGCATGACGTGATGATATATATATATATATATATGTGTGTGTGTGTGTGTGTTTCGGCAATAGCTCTACATTAACGATTGAAAAATACAAACTAAAAGTTTAAAAAGTTTCATTAACGATTGAAAAGTACTAACTAAAAGTTTTAAAAAGTTTACTGTTTAGCTACAAGAAAACAGATGCCAAAATTCAAAGTATTTTTATTTTATCAAAAGCTTTTGGACGACATGCTGTAGATTTACAATTTTCAAATATTTTAAAATTCTGTATCATAGATTGATCTTCGTATTGTATAATGTATAATTACTTTTATTGTATCAAGTTATCCATTATTTTCTTCGTAAACAAGATATGTTTAAAAAATCCTCTTCTACGATCTTCAATCAGTCTTATATCTTAGTATATACTATTACATTATGTAATGATGGAGTCGAGATGATGAAATCCTGGGATTAATGGTTTGGAAGATAACGATAATTCTCATTAACAATTTGTAGCGGTTACAAATTTTTCACTGGTAATGTATATATGGTTATTTTGCTATATATATATATATATATATATACTAATCTAATATCTACCAGCATTCACGGTACCAGAATAAAACGAAAAAAAACCCACCAGGAACAAGAGATAAAAGTATCTCGAATCACCGCCCGGGGGAAAAAGAAAAAATTATAGGTCAAAAAGAAAGAAAAGGCCAACCTCGTCCGACCCCTTGAAAAAAATCAAGGGATACGCAGTCAGTTGGTCAAAAGAAAACTAAAAATCTTCCGCGAATCCTGTAATGCTACAATTACAAAAGTGCTCAACACAAGTTGAGCCAATTTTTTTTTTTTTTTTTTTTTTTTTTGGCAAATTCTAAGCTAGATGGTTTTTTGGTAAATATAAGACGGCGCTTTCTCCTTTAGCATTAGTCGGAGTTAGGCTTCCTGATGATCCGATAAGATGAAACTTTAGTAGAAGATTTCCGCCTCGCGATTTAAGTTAATTTTATATATATATATATATATATATATAAACCAATAATTTCTCTGTAACATAATTTTTAAATGAACCAGAGCTCATTAGTTTGCACACAGTTAAATGGCTTCAAGAAATGTAAGTTAAAATGAATAATTCTGTTTAGCATTAATTATTTCTTTGCATACAGTTAAATGGTTTCAAGTATCGTAAATGAGTGTATAGTTTTTTTTTTTGTCTTGAACTCTAACAGGTTCTACCATTCCGGGTATGAGTGAACGTGGGCATAATAACAATGAACAAGTATTCCACATTCCCCAAATTTCCAAGATTGGATCATAACCATCAGATGGTTTAGTGCCACATCGAGGACAATAATTGTGAGGAAGGTTTAACCTGTCTGTAGAGATGCAGTCAGCATATTCAGCAGCCCTAGCCAATTGGGCTATGGCCAATTTAGAGAAAAAATGAATTATTACCAAACATTTAATCATTGAAACATTGTGACAGGAACTATAAATACGCAACAGTTAAAAAACACCATCGCACGCAAAAAAAATTATATTTCTAACCAAACTTTTTTCTTGCTTCCATAGCGACAAAGGAACAATTTGATGAAGGATATAGTTCTCTGAAAAGTTGAATTTTCAGGGATGAAACTGTTTCGTAAGTACCTATATCTTTTCTTTGTTGATATTATATAAAATGAATAATTGGGATAGATATAACCAACTATGTGGTTAAGAATTATGACGATGCATAAGGCCTTAAATCCTAGATATGACACATCTTATTTGTGGTAAGAAAAGAAGAAGAATGGGTTATCGCCAGAACTGAAGATGGCGATGATGCATCGATAAGAGGACTGGAAGAATTACATGAAAAAAAACAAAGAAAGTCTTACTCCAGTGACTAGAAACGGCACAGAAATTATAAAAGAACAACATTAAGGAAAGAGAAATTGGGGAAAAACAACTGTATGGATATTTCAATTGACAAACAGACGAAACCTCTAACGAGAAAACATGGACGTGGCTAAGAAAAAGAAACATTAAGAGAGAAACTGAATATCTCCTCATAGCAGCGCAAAACAACGCCACAAGGACCATCTATGTTGAAGAGAAAACAGAAAATACGCAAAAGAATAGCATGCCTATGTTATAAGACGATAGAAACGAAATTATTAATCATAATAAGCGAATGTAGCAAAATAGCACAAAGATAGTATAAAACTAGACATGGCTAGGTGGGAAAAGTGATCAACTGGAAATGGTGCAAGAAATTTAAATTTGACAATTCTACCAAATCGCAAAGGCAGAAAAAAGAACTGTCAAGGTGATTGAGAAGCACACATTTCTCTGGGATTTTGAGATTCAAACAGATTACCTAAGCATGACCTGAAGACCATACCTAGAGATAAAAAAAAAAGAGAGAGAGACTGACAAATAATAGATTTTGCCGTCTCGGCGGACCTTAGAGTAAAAATCATCGATAGCAAAACGAGACACAAGTACTCGGATTTAGCAAGAGGACAAAAATGTTATGGAATACAAAAGCACACATGATACCAGTTATAATTGCTTCACTTGGAACGGTCTCTAAAGACTTCATAAGGCCACTGGACCAGCTGGAAATCGACGGACGTGCCAAGACCATCCAAACTACAACGTTAATTCGATCGGCCAGAATATTGGGAAGAGTTCTGAAGATTTAAGGACACTTGCTGTTCCTTAGATGGCAGGGAAAGACCATCCACTAACAGTTTGAAAAACTTGCAAATCATCATCATCATCATCATGTCACGCTATCTAACGCTCTCTCGTCACGCCTCCCTATCGTCCATTGCTTTCGGCAGATCCTCAGGGCTACATCCTGTATCAGCGCAGAACTGCTGTATGTAAGTTCGAACTGGACGTCCTGCCTTTGCTCGTTCATAGGAAGGGGTCCACAGGAGTACATCACTAATGAGCTCGTCCCTACTTCTCCCACAGTGTCCTGCGTGTTTGGTTCGTCTAATTTTGATAGTTTTCGTTATGGGTGTAGGTGGCTGTACAGCTGCTGTTTTTGGGATCCTGTCTCCAGGACTTATTCAGTATTACCCGCAGCATTCTTGCGTAATTGCCGTCAAGCTTTTTTCTTCCCATCCGTTTAGTTAGCGTCCATGTGGTGCATCCATATAGCAGTATCGACATTAGTGCTGCTAGGAAGAAACTGCATTTCATTTTATCGGTCAGGCCTGACTACCATATGGTCGAGAGCCTATCTATAGCTGTCCATAATGAGGGGATTAATAAGATATTCTTGTTTAAACAATGGTTATAATAAATACGATTATCATGAGAATGTTATCAATTTTTATTTCATTTTAATTTCAATTTGTTTTATATACTAATTTTTAAAATTTATTATTTTGATGTATTTCTAACGTGCTATCGGTATAATTACATGGTTCAAGGCTATTTACTTTAGTGGTCTGTCCGAGAACTTTTCATCATCCCTTCGTATTATTAATAACTATGTCACATCCCATTGAAAAAATCATCATCCGGTGTTAGAAACTTTTTACCGTGCCTCAATTGAAAAGAATTACTTCTTTCCTGTCATTTACTAGTCAAAATAAAACATCGTCTCAAACTTCCTTTTTAACAGACAATCGCGTTTCACGATTTAAAAAAAAAATGAAAAAGCCCTAACAATGACGAAATGAAAGAAAAGCATTGTTTGATAGAATAGTCTTTATTCAATTATTTAAGAGAGATCATGATAGGTTCTTTTATTTTTAGCCGAGAGGGAAAGTAAAATATAATAATTGTTTGCTTTTTTTCCTGCTTTTTTAACGTATAAGTCTTTGTTTTAAATTCTTTATTTTTGTTAATAGTAAATTAGACCGTGTCGAGCTTGGGGTGACAAAAAAAAGGTGGGAAAAAAGACAAATATATTTTCCATCTTTGAAGGAATATTAATAAGAGGAATAGTTTTGCATTTACCGACGTGGATTGCATCTACGTTGCAGTCAGAGAAAAATCGGTTTATTTTCATTGGCTTTTTCCATGCTTTTCGACTACGAGTTTTTCTCCCAAAGATCAAAATTTTCTTCGTATGAATCATATCAAGAAATGGATTCTCTTTACAGAACATTAATCTGGTAACATTAATATTGTGCAAGGTTTACCTGCCAGTCATCATCATAAAACAATTAGGCTAATTCTCAAGACTCTCTCTCTCTCTCTCTCTCTCTCTCTCTCTCTCTCTGTCTCATTGTAGGATACATTAACCATGCCATTAAAACGGAAAGGCACTAAAATTCAATAATTATAATTATTTATTTTATTAATTTAAATGTTATTATAATTTATAAGCCCAGTCGGCTGGGGCTGAAAAATTCACCGACTGCATCTCTACAGAGGAGTAAGACTTTCCCCAAAGAGTGTCCTAGATTTGACAGTAAAAAATATGATGGTGAAGCGCTAGTAAACGCTGGAACTTTAGGGAATGCAGAGGGTCCCTTCACCGGCATTGCTCCCAGGTCCAGTGTTACCCGGAGTGGTTGCATCTTATAGAGTCCTATCTTTGGGTTAAAAAGAATTGTTTGACACTTTAACTGAGTGTAAAAAATGACTAATACTGAACTGAATTGTTAGAAATAGAACTGTTTGCTCATTTTACTGAGTGTAAAGAAACGACTGATGTTTAATTAAATTGTTAGTGATAAGTAGCAATACATAGAACTATTTAACTTTGTTGACTTTAGTTTACGAATCATATATATCAAATATGTATGAATAAACCGGATCTGGAAATAAATAACCCACAAATGTTGATATGCCATAAAAGCAAAACAAACCAAACAAATATTTCCCTTTTATTTTAAATGTGAAAGGGAATTTTAATTAAAGATAAGGGCATATAAACCTTCATGGTTTAATTAATGCCAAAGCTATCATTTTTAGAAGACCAGTAGTCGTAATATTCAACCCAGAGCTAATGGCTGGATATGGAGGACCACACTTTACCCAAAGATATTAGTCCGAAAGTGAATGTGGTAGCGCAGCTTTAGTTACACGCTTACTATGATGTTTAAGTCCATTATTTTAACCAAAACGTCATGGTGACGTCATGGTGACGTCCCTAAATAAAAAGATTCTATCTACCTACTTGCCCAGTCGACTGTGGCAGTAGAATACCCCGACTGCTTCTCTGCAAAAGGTTAAGACCCTTCCCAATGAGTATCCTGGATATGACACTAAACAATCTGATGGTGCGGTTCCAGTAATGCTGGGGCCTTGGGGAATACGGAGAATCCCTTCCTTGACATTGCTCCCAGGTCCCGGTGTGGTAGCATTGGATAGGGCCCTATATATGGGTCAAATAGAACTAACGGCAAACTTATGCTAAACTGAAATTTGATTAAACTGAATTGCTTGAAATAGAAACGTTTTCGACAATTAAACCGTACTTACATTTAAACTGCGTGCTTATGCTAAACTGAACTATTTGAAATTGAACTGTTTTTGACATTGAAACTGTACTTACACTAAACTGAATTGTTAGATATAACTGCTTAAATAAACTGAATAGTTTGAAATCGAAATGTTTTTGACAATTAAACTGCGTACTCGTGCTAAACGAAATTGTTTTAAGTGGAACTGATTATTTACATAAAAATGGATTTGGCGTTAAATAACCCACAAATGTTGACATGCCATAAAACCAAATCAAACCAATCAATCTACCTACATGAAAATAGTCATAGACGCATGTTTCTATGTGATTATTTTTGGGAAAATAATTAGGTAGCATTTACATCTAATTGAAAAGTTATGCGTAATCTTCATGTATTTTTCTTATGATAAAAAAAGTTTTTTAATCCACATGTCCTCGAATGAAAGGTATAAATCGGTGTTTTATATGTTTTTCAATATATTTACATTCCTTTGAGGATTTAGTACTCAACAGAATAAAGATGTCACTGAATAAAATGCTAAAAAGTATAAACGAATTGATAAAAATGATTCTTTATGATAAAATAGTAATGTCCTTACATTGAGCGTTCAGACGCTTGACATAAAGTAAATCTCTCTTCCTTTAATGTATATTCGTTCTTAGCAATGAAACCATTTTTGAAGTGATAACGCCAGGCCTCAAGGAAAACATGTCCATATCATCTTCCTAATAATAGATTCTTTTTTTGTTTCATTAAGACATATTTTATGCAGACTTATTCAAATATAAAATATAAACATATTTACAATCTATGATCATGTTTGTGTATATATATATATATGTATATGTATGTATGTATGTATGTATGTATGTATGTATGCGTGTGTGTGGGTATGTGTGGGTGTGTGTATATATATATGTGCATGTATGTATATATATATATGTGTGTATATGAATATATATATATGTGTGTGTGTGTGTGTGTGTGTGTGTGTGTGTGTGTGTGTGTGTGTGTGTGTGTGTGTGTGTGTGTGTATGGCAATATATATGTATATGCGAGGATCATTAAATAAATTTCCAGACTTTTTTCGTATAGGCACTTTTACAGATAGTACACACATGAAACTCTTGACCCATTCCAAGTAATCTTCTCCGGCTTTAATTCACTTGTACCATTCCAAAAACTTCTGGAAGGCCTAATGGAAGTCCTCTTGTGTGAGCGTGTCACAGCCTCTTTCATCTCCTCAAATGTCTCATTAGCCTCTGAGCTAATGGAATAATCAAAAGTCACAAGGAGCAAGGTCTCGACTATAGGGAGGGTGGGAAGTATCTTGATGCCCATCTTGGTCAAATAGTCTGTGACAAGGATGGAGGTGTGGACTGGTGCATTGTCCTGCTGGAAATGCCACTGATCCGATTTGAAGAGTGCTGGCCTCTTCCGACGGAATCTCTTCTCGAATTCCCTTAAAACCTCAACATATTTACCCTAACCCTAACCGTTTGGGCAATCAACTCTTGTCTATTGACTTCCTTACTCCTCGCTTACCTCTCATCATCCCTCACAGACTCCCTGCCTTCCTTGAATCTCTTATGCTACTCCAAAACTGATGCTCAATTCATGCAAGATGCTTAAAAATCAGTCTGAAGCATTCCATACGTTTCTGTAGCATAATTTTTTCCAAGTTTGAAATATAATTTTATTGCATATCGTTCTTCTAAAGTGTCCTCACGTCAAGATTGCATTTTTGAAATTCACCAGCTGTGACAATCAGGTTTTAGTAGGGTGTATTTCAATTCATGCTGTAGCGGTTGATTTGAACCTGAAATCATAAAAATTGTTCAGTCATCTCATAAGATGTATAGCAATAACATACTCAAGTTTCAAGAGTCAACAACAATTTCAAATGCCTGTACAAAAAAGTCTGGAAACTTATTGAATCCAATACTTATATTATATATGCATATATATATATATATATATATATATATATATATATATATATATATATATAGGTACATATATATATGTATATATATATATATATATATATATACGATATTAAAATAAAAACTTGTTAATCACTCATGCCAATGTTATTATTCAAGAAATGAATAGCTATTTCTTCAGTAGAATGAACTGTTAGCAAAATACCGACTAGAAACTAAAGGTTATCCTTCATATGTTACAATATCAGATATTATATACTCGCAAATACATACTTAGAAAGAAGCAATCACACACACACACACACACACACACACACACACACGCACACTCATATATATATATATATATATATATATATATAGTGTATCACAAAAGTGAGTACACTCCTAACATTTATGCAGATATTTAAGTATATCTCTTCATGGGACAACACTGACAAAACGACACTTTGATACAATGAAAAGTACTCTGTGTGCAGCTTATATAAAAGAGTTAATTTATTTTCCCCTCAAAATAACTCAAAATAGAGACATTATAAGCTAAACCTCTGACAACAAAAGTGAGTACACCCCTTAGGGAAAGTTGTCAATATTAACATACACCATGTCAACTGTCAATATTTTGTGTGACCACCATCATTATCCCGAACTGCTTTTACTCTCCTGGGCATCGAGTTTACTAGAGCTTCACAGGGAAACACTGGAATGCTTTTCCACTCCTATATGACGACGTCGCGGAGCTGGCGGATATTTGAGACTTTGCACACCTCCACTTCCTACTTGAGGATCCCCCAAAGATGTTCTATTGGGTTCAAGTCTGGAGATACACCATAAACATTAGTAACTCTTGTATAAACAATAGGCATAGTATCTTAAACAATCAAAACAGAAGATTACTAGATGAATTAGATAATAATAATGGGGAACTAGAAAAATGGAATGGCCGTAGGGCGGACGATGCAACTCTAGGAACGACGTATACCAAGCGTATATTTCTCCCATGGAACATAATAAAGAAGGGTAAGGGGTTTATATAGGGATCTCCGGAGGAAATTGGAATCAAGGACTGTACAACCACAGACATTATTTCACCATTTCGTCACATAGAAACCAAAATACATAAATATATATAAATATTTTGGAACCTTAAAGATCAGGGATTAACCCCTCAAATAAAGAGGAAAATAACTAGGAAGTCTTAAACCGCGAATAGCTTCAACGGCAAATGTAACTTGTGTATCGATGAAAAATCAGTATAATTGATTTTAAGGATTGCAGAACACTGTTTAATGAGCGTAACGAACTTGTGTTTAAACGTAGACATAAAGATAAATTTAAATTATCCTAATTATCCATTGAGACTCCTACTCTAGATAAAAACAGAGAAAATGATTTTGATGCTTTTTATTGGAAATAATAACATTTATTTCTGTAATTACTTGTATTATATGACGCTGGTTTTATGTAGGGATTGAGATTCTTGGAACTTTAGATATTTATCGGCAATTCAATGGGTTTTTTTTTTATTTTTGGAGTACATAATTCCTTTTAACCAATTTTGGGCTAATTAAAGGCATGTGGTGGGTGCCAAAATATATTTTTCTTATTTTTTAGGAGAATGATGATGGCCCAATTAACTGTAATTTACACATGTAAAAGGAGTAAACAATAATATATGAAGAAAAAAGTTTAGTTTACTAGCTTACATTATTCAGAAAATTCCACCTGCTACGAAAAATCTAGCATATGTTCCAAATTAGGATGGGTTAATTTATAGGAACACCCTTTTCCATGTTTCCTTAATTTTTCTAATACATAGTTATTTTAACCCCCTTTAATATCACCTGAGAATTTGAATTTATATAGCTTTTTTTGTTTTTTTGCATATATATAGACTATTATCCATATTTGCTGTTTTCAACCTCACATTAAACGTGTGAAGTCATCTGAGGAAACGAAGAGTATAATCATATTCTTCGACGAAATAAATTTATTATGACAATTCAACCAGTTTTGAGTTTTCTTCTAATTGATTTGTATACGGTCTGTATGTAAGTTTTATTATACATATAAACCTGACAAGGAATTTATAACAATAGTCATACAGCACACCGGTAGATTTATTGAAATTCCTCATATATTCTATACGCGAATAATCCACATCGGTCGCTACTATATATATATATATATATATATATATATATATATATAATATATATATAATTCATATAAAAGAACAATATTTGGTTACATTAAGATTATAAATTTATTTTCATCTTGTTAAGAGTATTGATATGAATCAAAAACTCCATAAATGCTCTTATTCGAATCCTGAATTATTTAATTGTCCTGACGGAATTGTTCCCTACTAGGGATTTACTGGATTGAAAAATACTTTATATATATATCGGTATAACTGTATATAAATCGGCATATATATGAATATCGGCACACACACACACACACCACACACACACACACACACACACACACACACACACACACATATATATATATATATATATATATATATATATATATATATATATATATATATATCGGCAATTTGAAAAAAACACAAATGTAACTTAATGCTAATCAGATAGGATTAAATGAAAGCAAAATAGAACTGTAATATTACCATCTCTGTCTTGATCCATAGAATTAACCTGTTGAAAGATTTGAAGTGTTTTGAGAATGCCAGAAAACCCTCAAAATGAACAGAACTTATAACCTATGACGATTAAAATAAATAAAACTTTAGAAATTGAATTTTTGTTCGTTGTTCATCTTTGTAATTCTAATAACTTCACCAAAAATACCACGTTTTTAATCACATAGCAAATGGCATTTTATTAAAATTGTATACAGCTGCACAGTCATATTTCTTACATTGTCCTCACTTCTTCAAACTTAAACTTAAAATATATACTAAGTTTAGAAAACAGAAATTGTTGCAACCGTCTTAGCTCGGTGAGTATGGAGACTTCTACACTTGCACACTCCTGTGTTATACCAAAGTTCACAAATCAAAACGTATGAAGAATAAATTCTAATTTGCCTAGACGTAGAGACATCAGTCTAGACATCGTGACTTTATTATGGAAGTTACATAGTTATGAACACAATTTCAAATTTTAAATATTCAAATATTTATTCAACATACGTTTTCCTCACTCCTTGAATATATATATATATGCAAATAAATAATGGAAAAGAATCCAACAGAATGGAGAAAATTGAAAAGCTAAGTAATCCAAAAGTTAGAAATTTATTAGGAAGGTAAGTCGACGTTAAAACGTTTCGATTTTAACGAACCTTCCTGAAGACTTTAAAATTTTAAAGTCCTGATGATGCCCAACTTATATATATATATATATATATATATATATATATATATATATATATATATAGCTTAAAAGTCTATTGGTTAACCAAATTATTGTCATGTAATGTGACCAAATGAGGCTTATTTTTCAAATAGTCACTCTTGCAGACCAAATAGCACTGGTACCAATGTAGAAGTTCTTGAATCTCATTGGTTAACAGAGTGATCTGAAATCTTCATATGAACTTTTCAACCCCACCACGTCGTATAATATATATATATATATGGGAGTATAAAAGGTTTTCCAAAGAGAAGAAAATTGACAAAAACTTAGTTTACATTACATATTTATTTGGGTTCTGTTTTGGTGTCAAATAGAACTGTTTGACTATTTAATCTGTCAGCAAACAAATGACTTATGCAAAATCAAATTCTTAGAAATAGAACTGTTTCTCATTTAATTGTGAGTAAACAAATGACTTATGTTTAATTAAATTCTTAGTGATACATTAATATACTTGAAACTCTTTAACTCCGTGCAAATAAATGGGGTTAATCGAATAATTTGTGTTAAATAGCAATACTTGTAAGCACTTCTCTATGTGCAAACAAATGATTAATTCTGAATAAAATTATTTGCGTTAAATGTCAATGATTGAAACCATTTAAATGTGTTTAAAAAAAGGGAATACTAGAATGAAAGAAATTAGTTCTTACTCATAATTTTTTTTATGGAAATGCTACTCTTTTGTAATTGTGTTTACATAATTCTTTTTTATTAACCAAAAGTTAAAATTCCAAATCAAGTTTATCAGATGGCTTGTAAAAATATGTTTACTAACATTGATTCAATAATCGTTTGCTTTGTTTGTACTTTTAAACTTTACGATGACTAATGGTGAAAATATCAGCAAGACTCTATCGATCAAGATTGCATTTATTTTAAGAATTCAAACTCATACGCATATTAGAATTGAGTTCTCTTCTTTGATAAAGAATTACAAACAATTCTGACGCTACACTGTTGCGCTATCTTGTAACAAACAGTAAATAAATTATTATTGGTGTTGTTATTGTAAAGTAATTTGTTTTTGATATTTTTTACGGTTTCATCTTTTCATTTTTGGGGTCGAGAAGGAAGACGGGTAATTGTTTGTCGTTTCTTTTTTTAAGATTTCGTTCTCTTATTCTCCTGAAAGCAAAACAGGAAACGAAGTTCGTCTGACTATAAACAGGATAAATCAATAACACTAGGGGAAATATAATAACAGCCTTTGTAAAGATTTGGAAAAAAATCTCATTAAATTGGTCATTGATAAAGAACTGATCACACTGAATTAGCCTCGAGAAAATACAGAGAATTTGTGTTTGGGAAAAAACATAATTTCTTATGAATTAATATCAAGACACGCAAAAGCCCCCTGCGTTTGCCTAAACATGACCATTCACAAATAGAATCTTCGTTCACAAACAGCTATGTATTTAATATAAACAGATTGCGTACGGGCCAATGATCTGTCGCAGAGGTGATAGAAGAGAAATACAATACAACCCGTTTTTTGGTGAGTGATAACCTTTAGTTCATTTAGAGGCTTAATGGAGAGAAAAAAAAGACATCGAATGAGAAAAATGATCTTATTATTTCGGATCACCGGACAACTTCCACCAACGTCGCAGCGAAGCACAGGGAGATGGAAAGGCAATACTTTATTCGTCAATCATAGTATAATCGATACCACCGTAGGAAATGGCTACGGCAACAGGAGTTCAAATCCTGAACGAGACCGTTTGCATTTTTCAGAACACTTATTCTCTTAGTAAAGGTATGAATCGAGTTATTCTCGATCCTGCTTTGAGCAAATAGTTGCGCAGACAGGGCCCCTTTAAATTTGATATGGCAATCTGTCCAGGAGAAGGAAGATTGATTTTAAGCCTGCTAAACTCCGCTTAAAAATTATCCATGTGTCGCATCCTGCTCATACGGAGTGTGATATATATATATATATATATATATATATATATATATATATATATATATATATATATATATATATAGAGAGAGAGAGAGAGAGAGAGAGAGAGAGAGAGAGCGGAGATTGATATGTCTTTCCAAGGAAAATTTACGTTGGTGCTTGATGACATGTTCTTAGTGATATTAACCATATCTCTGAATAAAAGATATATAAAACATATTTTTCTTATCTATGAGCTTCGTTATTTTTGTTGTTCTACAATATTCTTTAAGTTTCTTGAGACTGGCTGGTCGAACAACTGCTTGAATTTCCGCCCCCCCCTCTCTCTCTCTTCCTTTATGTGATCTCACTCTCCTTTCTAATATGGGACTATTTTTAATCAATAGATACACGCCATTATTATTTTCTTGCTAAAAGTACAATCGAAGCTATTTTGGTTTAGTTGGATATAATGCCAAAGTCAGTCTTTTTCGCAAGAAATTATAAGGTTTAAAGTGACTAATGATGCTTACTTGTAAGCTGTTAGAGCTTCAAATGATTATTCTCAATACAAATAATTTGAACACAGTTAAATGATTTTAAGTATTTCTATCTAATACCAATAATTTTGTCTTTTATTTGATCAATAACGGATCAGTTTAATGAAACTCGAAGCTATGTATTTACTTGAAAAAATTTCATTTGTTAACCAAAATTACCTAGTTTTTAAAACGATAACATTTTCAAGATACATAGAATTCTAAGATTCTTCTCTAAACTTGAGAACTTTATTCACATTTTTATAAACAATGAAAAATGATTTTTTAAAACTATATTTACCCTAAATCACATCTATCTGCTTGCCCAGTCGGCTGAGGCTGTAGAATACACCGACTGCACCTCTGCAGAGGGGTAAGACCCCACCCCAACGACTGTCCTGTATATGACACTAAACAATCTGATGGTGAGGTTCAAGTAATTCTGGAGCTTTGGGCAATGCGGAGTACCCCTTCATTGCCATCGCTCCCAGGTTCACTCTGGCCCGGAGTGGTAGCACCTAATAAGGATCCTATCTATGGGTTAAATAGAACTAAACCGTGCTTCTTTCACGATACTGATTTTTGCATTTCAACTGCGTATTTATGCTAAACTGAATTGTTTAAAATAGAACTGTTTTGACATTGGAGCTGCATACTAGTGCTGAACTGAATTGCTCAAAATAGAACTGTTTTGACGTCTAAACTGTGTATTTATGCTGAACTGAATTATCTGAAATAAAACTGTTTGACATTTAACTCTGTGTATTGCTCAATCGGTTGGGGGTGTAGAATACACTGACTGCACCTCTTCAGAGGGGTAAGACCCCCCAAATGAGTGTCCTGGATATGACACTAAACAATCTGATGGTGAGGTTCCAGCAGAGCTTGAGCTTTGGGGAATGCATGCACGTACATCCACAATGCATGCACGTACATCCACAAATATTGCTTCCTACACAGATCTACACCAAAAAGTTCTCTCTCTCTCTTCATTGCCATCGTTCCCAGGTACACTCTGGTCCGGAGTGGTAGCACCTGATCTATGGGTTAAATAGAACTAACAGCATATTTATGCTAAACTGAATTGTTTGAGTAAATTGAATAGCTTGAAATAGAAATGTTTTTGACAATTAAACCGTACTTACATTTAAACTGCATGCTTATGCTTAACTGAATTATTTGAAATTGAACAGTTTTTCGACATTGAAACTGTATTTACATTTAACTGAATTGTTACATATAAGTGCTTGAATAGTTTGAAATAGAAATGTTTTTGACAATTAAACTGTGTACTTATGCTAAACTGAATTGTTATAAATAGAACAGATTATTTACATAAAAATGGATTTAGCGTTAAATAACCTACCGAGGTTGATATGCCATAAAACCCAACAAACCAAACCAAACCAAACCATCGAACTGTTTATTCATTTGCCACCATTTTAATGTACTTATTTGTTTACTTTCTCTTACTAAGACTTAGATCCATGCCGATTTTTGGCTTTGAAAGTAGAATTTTGTCCATGGAAAAGCTGGTGGATATAACGCGCATTCAAGAAAATCAAAATAAATTGGCGGGAAGATTAGTGTCATACCTGCATAAAAGACGCACGTTGGACTGCAAGTCATTATGGCGTAGGATGAACATGAAATAAAACTAGCGGAGCGAAAGACAAAAATACAGAAAAAAGCGATACTCAGGCAGATATAGATGGATTTGAATTTATGGAGCCATTATATGTTCGCTCCAGACCGGAAGTTTTCGTTTTTAATTGCCCCTTCGTCTCACGCGTATAAGATTCGGCGAAAGTAAAAAGAAAAGAAAAAAATAAGAAAAAGGAAAAAGAGAGGGCAAAGAAGTCGATTGTTAAAAAAACAGGAAATTACAATCATTTTTGTTTGACCTGTTTCGTTTTGATAAATGGATTTCATGTCACTCTCAATGAGACATCAAATTGGCCGCTCGGGTCGCTTGAAGTCCGGGAAGGCTGAAGAGGGGCTCGACGCAGGAGGCTGAGGAGGGATGAACAGTGACTCCATCAAAGATTATCTCGGAGTGTGTATACAAAGCGGACATTGTTTAACTATCAGACAAATGCTTGCCTTGCGTCCATTTCGCTCGAGCGAATTTCCGAAAATATGCAAATCTGTTCGAGAGTTCTAAAATAAAAGGCAGCCTCTCAGAAAGATAGCCAAGACGATAGAATTAGAAACTTGCGCTTACCGGGGAGTGATCTCTGATTTATTATTGACTGACACGAAAAATAAAAGTCAGTGGTAGTGGGAATAGTGATTTGGGATGCTAAAACGAGGTGTCTTATGACATAACTGCCTGTTTGACAGGAAACAGCCCGCGCCATCTCGCGGAGATAATTGTAATTACAGGAAGTGATGAGTCGTCTTCCTGATCTCATCCAAGGAACTTTGCTGCAAAGCTGAGTTGATGATTGATAAAATCAACCTTACATACGTACACACGTACATACATATACGTTAACGTGTACAAATATGCGATTATTTATATAAACAAAAAGTATGTGTATACCCGTATATATTCGAATTCCAATAATTATAACTATATTTACAAATAGAGGAATAATATGCGGAAAATATTCGTAGACGCAAACTTGTAATTGTGAGCCTGCAATAAAACACACACACACACACACACACACACACACACACACACACACACACACACACACACACACACACACACCAATGAAAACAGAGTCATGTAAATATATATGTGGGTGTGTGGGTGTGCATGCACGTACATCCACAAATATTGCTTCCTACACAGATCTACACCAAAAAGTTCTCTCTCTCTCTCTCTCTCTTTCACGCGCATGTTTGTAATTGTATATATATATATATATATATATATATATAGAGAGAGAGAGAGAGAGAAGAATAGAACGACAGGCAGATATAGAGACCGAGACAGCTAGAAAGACAGATTGACAAAGAGAGAGAGAGAGAGAGAGAGAGAGCGAGAGAGAGAGAGAGAGAGAGAGAGAGATTGCATGAGAGAAGGAAAGAGCAGCAGCAATAACCTTTCTTCGAGAAATGTGTTCTTAAAAGCATGGACAAGGTCTTTTAAAATATATATTTTGATTTTTCTTATATTCTAACAAAATTATATCACTTTGTTTCAATCTTTCATATATATATATATATATATATATATATATATATATATATATGCAGATTTGCCCAAATAAAATCGAATCCTTGTTGTTTTGAAGTTTTTTCTTTTCTTTTTTCCCGAAAGTCCTTATTTTTTTTATGTTACAATCGTGAATTTTCTTGATAATTTCTCCGAATGAGTCATTTGTGTTATACCAAGTACTTTCTAAATGTTGCATTTAGACATTTTTTTTTCAAATGTTGGAATATAAAAATCGAATATGAAAAGTGCAAAGAGAACCTTCTTGATAATTTTGCGTAGTACAACTAATGTAACTTGTAAATTTTTTTATTGTTGTAGATGCATTCTCCCAATGGACATTTAAATTGATAAATAACATTGATTTTTTTTATCTTTGTTGATGGGAAATAATTATTATCAACAACTAAGTTTAATGTTTTAAATGTTTTATTGTAAATCGTAAATCTTATTTTATCATTATTGTGTGATGGAGATATATATCTATGTATTTTGTTTTTGAGTATTTTTTAATCTAATGTAAAATTCGCAAGCATTTGATTGCAATATAAATAAGTTAATATGATTATAATTATTTCGTGTAACATAACTCTTATCATTTATTTTTTTCTTATTGTTAATCATTCATTTAATTTGTTCGTTTACTAAGAAGTGTGGAAATCCGTCGTTAATAAGGGTTGTTTGATATTTTTTACTTCATTATGAAATATTTTATTGATGAAGAGATTTGTTTTGGGCAATTTAACAGATTTTTTTTATGATAGCTATTTTGTATCGGTGTGGGAATTCTCTTAGATAATTTCGAATTCATGAATTATTAATTGTATGTTTTTTTTATTTTTGTTTTTGTTTTTTTTATGTACGGAGGTATTAAAATTATCTTTTGTTTACATTTAGTTCATGAGTAAATTTGAGGATATAATAATTTTGGAATGTTTTTTGTAATTTTTTAAATTTCTTCAAATATTATCTGCTAGAATAAGGGTAATATCAACATAACATACATCAATATGTACTTTTTTTATGTCATTCAATATTTTCTTTTGGATTGGACATGAAAAATTACTAAAAATCGGACCTAAAACTGCACCCATAGAAATACCATGAATTTGTGTTTATATACCACCATTGTGGTTATAAAAAGGATCCTTAGTTGTACAGATTAATAATAATTTACGGAGTATAGTAGGATTAATTTTAAGAATAGGGAGAGAAGAGTTGTAATATGTATTATAATTATGTCTAATCTACATCAGGTAACAGAAATATTTAAAAATAAACTTCTACAACAGCTTAGCATCACCTTGGTGATAAAAATTAGCTTCACTTTATTAATAAAAACTAAAATGAAATAAAAATTTAGTTTAAATGCTAAACAAGTTTAATTTTTAAAAAATAGCAGATTAATTATCTTGATAACAGTTCTGACGAGAACCGAAAGTACTCGGTATAGCACAAATAACTCCTTTGGAGAAATTATCAACAAATTTAAAGATTGTAAAATAAAAAAACATAGACTCTTGTAAGAAAATTAAAAAAAAAACTCTTAAAAACAACTAACAATCACTTGTATTTAAATTTAATCTCACCTGTTTAAATGAAAAGATTCTGCCTAAATACACCTTTCACACACACACACACACACACGCACGCACGCACGCACGCACGCACATATATATATATATATATATATATATATATATATATATATATATATATATATATATATACTTTGATAGTAGATGTAATCTGTGCCTAGAAGAAAAAATACAAATAATGATATACCCAGACCCTGAAAAATTATTAAATCAGCGATGTGAATTAATAGCTAGATGTAGACATAGGAATAAACTATAGAAAAATTTATCATAGATAATGTTTAATCAACCATTTGAGATTTAAGGGGAAATGAATAAAATAAAATAAAATAAAAAGATGAGAAGATATCATGTGATGTGTACGTACTTTTCAATTGAAGGGTAACTGAATTAATAGGCATGAATATAAATTTTGAATTTTAAATTCTAATTTTAAATTTTGAATTTAATTTAAGATAAGTATTACTGTATCCTTACGTAAAGTTATTAAGAAATGTTGTACTTCCCTAAATTATTATTAAATCTGAAGTTTTAAGTTGAACTGAATTTAGAATTTAAAAATCAAAAAATTATTTTACTATAATTCCAACCGGTAATAAAAACTAAAAACCGGAAGAGGGCGAAATGGGGAGGAAACTCTTCACCCCTCCAACCCTTCCTTCTTACGTCTGTTCTGAATTATCTTATCCATTAGATCTGTTATTTTTGGTGTAATAGATTCATATCAATACCCATAACAGGTTGGAAATAAACTTATAATATGTGACTGTTTTTTGTTTTTCTTAAAGAAATATATATATATATATATATATGTATATTTCTTTGAAATATATATATATATATATATATATATATATATTTCTTTAAGAAAAACAAAAACTGGTCACATTAGGATTATAGATTTATTTCCAACCTGTTATGGGTATTGATATGAATCTATTACACCAAAAATAACACTCCCCTACCCCCGTGGGGTTGAGTTCTTTGGCGAAGAAATAATCGTGTTGCCATTAGCGTCTATTGCAGGCCTCTTCGTAGTTGAATTGAGGTCTCGGCTACCGTTGAACGGATGTATGTAAACAATAGTAATTGTGATTCATAACCGTTTAAAATTTACTTCGCAGCTAATATTTCCTCATGACTGAATGGTTAGAAGCTTTGGTTTTACGTTTGAGTCAACCGGGTTTCGATCCCAGCTACGGGAAGATACTGTTTAGTCACACTGATGAGTTCTGATAGAACGAAACAGATCTGTCTCTGGATGACTATATATATATATAATTAAAAATGAATAACTATGTCATTCATTTCAATCTCTTCATTTGATAAAGAGTTCTTGTATATTTATTCATTTGTGTTTTATTGTTGTTTTTGCGTTTAGCCTTGTTTGTGTAGACTATTGTTTTTATTTTATTTTATTTTATTTGTTTTGTTTTACTTTGCTTGATTTTGTAATTATTCTCCTTGATATTATCGCAAACTGGTAACATAATCTTTATTTCAAACATAACTACTCACCGAAAAATTTAACGAAGTTATTTTTCTTATTATCATCGTCATCTTCATCGAGTCGCACATCTTACATGGAATTAGCTAAATTATGTTGCGATGAAAATGAATTCATAAAACCAATTATTTTAATTTTTTTTTTATTTCAGCTTTAAGTTTTATAAGTCAAGAAAGTGTTATTCTAAAGTTTTTAATTTGTATTGATTTTGTCTGATGAATGTTTCTAAATTATCTGATTATTGACAAAATACCACTATACTTCATCATCATGGCATACCGCCAGCACGGATATTCCTGACCCTCTCTCACCACTTCTCCCTATCGTTCATTGCTGTCCTCATGGCTACATCCCGTGTCCTCACTGAGCTGCTGTATGTAGGTTCAAGCTGGTCGTCCTGTTTTTGCACAGCCATATGTGGGGGTCCATCGGAGTACATCACTTATGAGCTCGTCCCTGCTTCTCCAGCATTGTCCTTCATGTCTGGTTCGTCTAACTTGGATAGTTTTCGTGATGGGAGGTAGGTGGCCGTACAGTTCGTGCTTTGTGGGCTGTTCAAAATTGCTCGCAGCATTCTTGTATAGTTGCCGCCAAGCTTTTTCTCCATACGTTTAGTTAGCGTCCATGTAGTGCATCCATATAGGAGTAGTATTGAGACGACCGCTGCTTGGAAGAAATTGCGTTTGATTTTATCGGTCAGGTCTGTCTTCCATATGATCAATACTGTTTGTAAATAATTTAAAAGACAATTACAAATTTTCATTCACAATTTATTTTAAATTATTTTCAATTAATCAAGCTTCAAGTCATTCTAAAAGTCATTTTAAATTGATCAATTTGACACAGGAATGGGGGCCATCCTTATTAGAGAACTGGCCTTTAAAACTTAAATGGTTGGTTAGTTGTTTGGTCGATGTTTTATGGCATATCAACACTTGTTAGTTATTTAATGTCAAATCCTATATATATATATATATGTGTGTGTGTGTGTGTGTGTGTGTGTGTGTTTGTGTTTGTGTATGTGTGCGTATGTGTTTGTGTATGTGTGTTGGATTATAATTTATTTGAAACTCTACGGCTGCTCGGGGCTAGTTTGTATTGATAGAAAAAATTACTACTGTTAAATAGCTGAAACTGTGTGGAAAGAAAAGTTTCATGGGTTATAAATATTATTAGTCTTAAATAGCAAT
Organism: Sepioteuthis lessoniana; assembly: GCA_963585895.1. Lineage (NCBI taxonomy): Eukaryota > Metazoa > Mollusca > Cephalopoda > Myopsida > Loliginidae > Sepioteuthis > Sepioteuthis lessoniana. Next base: position 118,887,936 of record OY757912.1, on the reverse strand, counting down.
AATTGCGACTTTTTATCCGTGTTCAAATAAATGTTTAAAATTGAATTGTATTATTCCTACTCTATAGATTTACTTGAAACCGTTTAACTTTGTGGAAACAAATGACTATAGATTTATTAGCTTTTAAATAGTAATACTTGAAGCCATATAATTGAAACAAATTGATTAATATCAAAATTGAATTATTAGTGTTAAATAGCAAAACCTGAAATTATTTAACTATGTACAAACAAAAGAGTTCTAATCCGTTTTAAATGTTGTTACCAGCAAACTATTTGCTCATAACTTACATATATATATATATATAATTTTTGTTGTAGGTCCAAAGAGAGAATTTTAAAATCGGTTGGTCCACGAAGAGATTTGTAGTTGCAGTTTGAATGATTTTCAGTTGGTTACACGAGTGAGTTCAAGTCTCATTGAGTACCCCATTAACAAAGCCTTGTGCCATATATGTTCTCTGACGAAAGCAACAAGCTGGAAACATACACGTATATAAGAACAAAATAAATAAATCAATTAAAAGGATTATAGATATGATAGGACCTACAGAATTATTGATCATGACTGGCAATCCTTGAAATCATTTAACTATGTGCAAGCAAATGGATTCTATCTAGATTAATATAAATTTACTTTTAAACTATTTGCTTACCAATGACACACACACACACACACACACACACACACACACACATATATATATATATATATATATATGTGTGTGTGTGTGTGTGTGTGTGTGTGTGTGATTAAGCATTAAATAACCCTGAAGGGTTGATATGCGACCAAACCAAATAATCTAAGTAAGCTCTGTGTATTTATCTAATTTACTTTGACAAGAAGCATGTTACTTGTTTAAAATGTCTGATGGAAAAAATGGTGAAATTATTTTTATTTTAGTTTGGTATAGATTGACAATTTTGTAGTATTCACTGAAAAACGAACTCTTAAAGAATTTCCGCAAAATTAATTTTAATAACTATCTCTGCAACATACGCTATTATGTGCTTATACTTGCATATACCATGCATATGTTCATATTTATTTGCCCGTGTGTCTGTTTATATATCTGTACATATGCATGCGTATATGAGGATATGTATTCCCCATTGTTGAATCCATTCTATTCGTATTGTTTATATCATTAATTTCTAAAAAAATTATTTCAATGATCACAGTTTTCACTAATTATAAACTAAAAACGAAAAATTTGACCGAAAGAAATCAGTATTGGTTACCCTTCAAAAGTTAAAAACCAAATGTTTTTAACTGAAATTTTCCCATCGTTTAACATCGTCTCACAGATACTTCTCCCTAACTTGTGACTGATTTTTAGCATCTGCTCCCGACAACTTATTTTTTATGAGAATTGTCCATGTTGATCTTCCAAAAGATGATTTAGGACTATCTGTCTGTGTATCGTTTCGGTATCCAGTGCCTTTTTCAAGACCGAGCCAGTCGCCATGTTTATGTGGTCGGAATTATTTTGATAAAACACTGTTAATCCGATTCCTTCAGTAACGGTCAATTTAATTGATGGCTACTTTAATGTTGATACTGGTACATTTTAAAAATATATATATATATATATATTTTAGTTATTTTATCTATCTATCTATCTATCTAAGTCTGTGAGCGCGCGGACACGTGTTTGTGTGTGTGAGTGTATGTGTGTGAGTGTATGTATGAGTGTGTGAGAGTGTGTGTTTGTATGTGAGAGTGTATGTGTGTGTGCGTGTGTATGAGTGTGTATGTGTATGTGAAGACAAGAGACAAACAAATTATGATATATTTTGACTCTTTGAATATGTACGAGAAATAATCGGGTCAGATATTTAGGGCTATTTCTAAAGGATAAACTTCAACTTTCTGCCCTTAGTAAATTATATCCTGTTCATAACACAAAACCCTACTTGATGGTGAGGCTTCAGCTCTCAAGCTCTGGACAGTGTGGAGTATTCCTTCATTGTCATTACTTTGATTTCTCCTCTGATCAGCAATGGTAGTATCTATTATGAACAAATATGAGAATTATTAGTATTTATTAAAAACAAAACTTTAAATTATGCTTAGCCTAATGGGTAACGTGTTCGCCAATGGACAGGGTGATTTGGTTTTAATCCCTGGTCACGTCATACCAAAGACTTTTAAAATGGTACTTGATACCCCCTTGCTTAACACTCAGCAATATAAGGTACGTATCAAGGGTAAAGTGGAGCAATCCAGGGAAAGGATAAGCGCCCTCCACTACACATCGATGTTGTAGTTATGGAAAAGGTAGTCTTGTGGTTGCCCTCGACTAAAGGGAGACAACTTTACTTATTAATATCATAAATTTGCAAATACAATTTGCGCGATAACAAATAGAACAGTAAAATATATGTGAAAATGATATTTCCGAAATTATTATCTGAAAGTAATATTTTCTATTAATTTCCAAGCTAAAACGATAGATGTGAGAAAACAACATTGTATAGTGACGTGTTCAGCTATTGAATTGTTTTTCCTCATAGGCGCCACAATGACAAAATATTTTCGCACTGAAGAACAAGGGCGTTCATGGAACTATAAACTGTATCATTTGTTCTCCTTTAAATTTTCGTTCAGTTTCTTTGCTTCATGGCATGCATGATTATGGTCCGAAAACTCCCCAAAAAACTCTTTTGAGTTCTTTAGATAAAGCAACCGAATTCGGAGAAGGAAAACAACAAATCGAAACCGACTTCATTCCGCTTAAAAATTGACCTAATGTCACAATCTGCTCGTGTTGAATGGGTAGGGTTAATACAAACACTTAACACTTCTTTCGACACCCAGATAAAGTATCCATAAACAAAAACATCCGTTTTTAAAACTTTTCACGTCATCAGTTTCATCATTACAATCCTTATAATAATAATTATCCTCTTCTCCTTGCCAATTTCCTCGTTATCTAAACGGCCTCTTAATCGCCGAAACCTTTTTAAAACTTTCGTTTTCAATTAAACGTGTCTAAACCTCTTGTCTGCTGAGCTTCCTCGCCTGACTCTTGTTACTTGTCATCAAGCTTTCCATTCGCAGCGAACGGCTTCACATTTCAAATTGTATCGCCATAGCATTGTTCAATCTCACCACCGACTACACTGCTTATTTTCCCTTCATCTGCCTTCCGCTACTCGATGTTAGTTTTATGTCCTTTTTTTTTTTTTAAATTTAATAAACAAAAAAACAACATCACCCCTCTAATCGCGGCCATCTTTTGTTTAGCTTATTTTCAAATTCAGGAAAGTGTTTCCTCTTTTATTTAGTTTATTGTGCAATTTATTTTTTAATAATTTGATTTTGCAGTTTCACTGAAGTGGCTAATGAGAGAAAGTTGCACTGATGAAAACGGTTGCTTGAACTATAGATAGAGAAATTTAAAAAAAAAGAATGAAGAGAAGCAGATCCGAAGGACAAAAAAAGATATAATTATGAGGCTTTTAATTAAAATTCATATTAACACTTCGTTAATTTATATGTGCCATTAATTAAATTAATTAGTATTTTCTCATTAGCGCAATGGCTATCACCATAAATATAACATTCTTTAAAATTCACCACGAAAGAAAATTCATCCCACTGATATAAATTCACCCCCCCATATACATATATATATATATATATATATATATATATATATATATATATATATATATATATATATATATATATATATATATATACTTATATTTATACTAGTAAGTATATTATTCGTTTTCAATACTTTTTATGTTCCGATATGTAATTTGTCTATACTTTTTATCTCGCAATATAATATATGGTTTCTTTGTTTAATGGCATATCAACATCCATGGCTTATTCAATTCCAAAACCATCTTTGAAAAAGAAGAGTACTAAGGCTATTTAACCCATAGCTAGTGGTGATATATATATATATATATATATATATATATATATATATATATATATATATATATATATAGTCAGATAGTCAGATATATTGCCAGAGACAGGTCGAAAGATTAAATTGAGAGAGATAGAGTGTCATAAACAACTTGTTAATTTTTCGATACCTTTTCCATCTGTTTAGTCTACAGTCTATCTCCCTCTATCTCTTTCTCTATCTATCTATCTATATATATATATATATATATATATTGAGAAAGAGGGAGAGACAGACAGACACACAGACAGAAAGACTGACAGATAGAAATGTGTGTGTGTGTGTGTGCGCGCGCGCGCACACGAGCAGGATGTGATATGAGGTCAATTTTTAAAGAGGAGTTTAACCGATTTGAATTCAGCAGAATTAAAAAAAAAGATTCCCTTGATTTGAAACATTTCCATTATTTTTTTAATCCTGCAAAATAGTTTTTATTTTCTTTTACAATTATTACTAAATTGCAAAACAATACTTTTTGAAAACGCTTTAAATTCAAATTTTACCGATGGAATCCGTGTAATATTTAAACTTGTCGTGTCTTAAAAAGAGCTGTAGAGTTCCCCCTTTTTTGACTAGTTTATAAGGAACAATTAAGAGTTCAACAGATCGACTGAATTTTAATTATTGAGTCATATCATTTAACCAGAAAAAAAAACAGAACTAAATGTGGTACATTTCCTTATGATAGACACATTAAAGTCTATTTATAATTTTAGTGCTGAATAGTATCTCATTACTGAAATACATTCCAAAAGAGTTACTTGCCCAGTCGGCTGGAGCTCTAGAATACACCAACTGCTTCTCTGAAATGATGTAAACCCCCCACCAACAACTGTCCAGGATATCACACAAAACAATCTGATGGTAAGGTTCCAGTAACGCTGGAGCTTGGGGAATGCAGAGTACCTCTTTACTGCCATCGCTCTCTGGCCCACTCTGGCCCGGAGAAGCTGCAACTGATAGCCTCCTATCTATCGGTCAAATAGAACTAAACTATGTACTCATACTGAAATGAATGTTTAAAATAGAACTGTTTTTAACAATGAAGCAGTGTACTTATGCTAAACTGAATTGTTTGAAAAAAAAATGTTTTTTCTTTAATTTTAAACTGTGGACCAATGCTAAACCGAATTGTTTAAATTAGAACTGTTTTAACATTTAATCGTGTATTTAAAAAGAGAAACTTTATCAATGCTAAACTGAATTGTTTGAAATTGAACTGTTTGTCTGTATAAAAATGGATTCGGCAATAATAACTTACAATGCTTGATGTGCCAGGAAACCAAAACAAACCAAGAGAGTTGTGACTTATATATATATATATATATATATATATATATATATATATATATATATATATATATATATATATATAAAATGATGAATATATGTGAAAAATGGATAAGTAAGACGCTAAAAATTGTTTTAATTGTAATATTTCATTCTTTATTCAAGAGTTTCTTCAGATTCTGAAGAAAGTTTTGAATTAAGAATGAAATATTTCTACTGAACCAGTTGTAAGCGTCTGATTTATCCACTGTCTCCACTTATCTTAATCGTTTTGTGAGATTCCGCAAAATCTCCCATTTTACAATATATATATATATATATATATATATATAATGTAAAACAGTAATTGATGGCATATATCATTCAAAGGACACCTTTCATATATACCAATGTAGGGATGTAAACAGAAACTGAAAATATTATTATATGACAAAGTTTCGGAATTTTATGAATATAATCTAAACTTAAAAGAAAACGATTTCAAGAAATTGAAAATAGCTGATGAATTGCTACGAAAATATTCTTTAATTTTTTCATCAACCAAAACCTGTTCATCAAATATTATTTTGCTAAAATAAACAATAAGAATGTTGTAAAATATTAAAAATTTATTTCAGGAAGTGTCCTATGATTGAAAGCAAAATTTTCAATTTGTGAATGGATAGATATGTTTCTTTGTTTAATGGATAGATATGTTTTCTTTGTTTAATGGCATATCAAGCGTTATTTAATGCCAAATCCATCCTTCTAGAAAAACAAAAGTGGTACTATTTAACCAATAGCAAGGAGGAGAAGGAGATTCAAACTTTTTCCAATAGCAATTGTCCGAAAATGAATATAATAGCGCGACTGGAGTTCGAATTCTCAAACTACAATTGCCCAGTGCATAGCCTTAACCATTACACCACGTGGACACGCCCAGGTAGATAGATAAGTAGATAGATAGTTGTTGGTTGATTGGTTGGTCATGTTTGACGGCATATCAACTCTTTAGTCTAATTGATTCCACATCATGTTTATACATATATATTCAATATATTTGAATTGTAAATTAATAGTTTGTAGGTTACAATTCCACATCATGTTTATACATATATATTCAATATATTTGAATTGTAAATTAATAGTTTGTAGGTTACAATTTTAAACAATCCAGAGTCCATTTGCATGCACCCAGATTGTTTCAAGTATTGCTATCGAAGACAAGTAATTTTGTTCAACATTTTTCATTTGATTGCACATAGTTAAATGTTTTGAAGCATTAGGTGGGGGTCATACCAAAGACTCAAAAACAGTGCTTGATGCCACATTGCTTAGAACCCAGCGCTATAAAGTAAGGATCAAGGGTAAAATGGAGCAATCCTGGGAATGGAGTAGCGCCCTTCCCTACACGTCGGTGTTGTAGCTATTGAAAAGGGAGCCCTCGGGTCACCCACTACTAAGATCGCCAACTTTACTTGTTTTTACTTGATAATACTCAAAATCTAATTTGATATCAGTTATTTGTTTGCATTTAATGGTTTCAGGCCTAATGAATGATAAAATAGTTGTATTTGATTCATAGATGGGGACATAAAAGGATCTATTTCTTTAGATGAAAGTAGACCTGGTAGTAATGGCAATGAAAGAGTTTTCTACATAGCCCAAAGCTCCAAAACTGTAGCCTCTCCATCAGATAGAGTTAATGTCATATCCAGAACACTTGTTGTGGGAGTACCTCTCTACAGAGATACAGTCTGTGTATTCTATAGCCCCAGCCGACTGAGTAAAATTTGAACAGGTTGAGATAGCTCGATAGCTAGAAAAAGGGGCAGTTAATCCTATATTGCACACGCTATCACGCTTCTAAATTGAAATCAGTTCGAAATGTTGACGTGCAGAGGTTATAAAAATACGTCAATCCCGAGAGCCGAGGTCGAAAGCAAACTTTTTTTAGTTTAGAACAGTCGTAAATCAGGCAACAACAATTGCAGACTTTTACTGGAAGCGTCTGAAACATAAACCGTACAATTAAATGCACGAGCTGTTTAGTTGAGTTATAACAGTTACAAGCCAGAAGATGTTTAGTGTCTGTGTGTACGCTCAGAGACTCTATATAACAAACAAGCCAATAGATGCGTTTTGTGTGCGTGTCTTTTAAAAGGAGTATATAAGTGTGCCTTTATATGTGCGTATTAACAAGGAATTTGTCTTTTGTAATTTCATCAATGTTTTATGTGTGCATCTGTGTGGATATATGTATATACATGCCTGCCTGTGTGTTTGTGAAGTGTGCGTGTCTCACTATGTACACGTCGATTTTTGTAAATGAATCAAGTTTATATGAGTTCATCTGTGCGTTTGATATTTATATAGCCTCCTACTTGACCAGTTGGGTGTCCTCGTGGTGTAATGGTTAAAGCGATGGACTGCGGAGTCGTTGTAAGCGAGTTCGAACTCCAGTTGCACTATTACGTTCCCTTTCGGGCAAATACCCTTGGGAAAGGTATGAACACCCTTATCCTCTCAGCTATGGGTTAAATAGTACCACTACTGTTCTTTTATGAGAATGGCTTTGGCATTAAATAACCTACAAAGGTTGATATACAAAGAAACCAAACTAGACCAGGTTTAACACTATCAGCGAGTGTTTGAGTTTTAGGGGTCTACTAATCTCACCTTAGTATCTCACCCAATGAGCATCGATCTCACTTACAATAGCTTGCTTGACGAGCTCGCAATTATAACACACAAGGTCGATCTATTTTTTTTTTTTTTTTTGCTTAATTCTTTCATGACATACGGTCAGAAATATTGAGAACTCAGTGAGAAAAGAACTCGCTTGCAACAGTTTCATTGCCTGGAATGTTAACCATGGGAGGCGAGGCGCCTTTTTTATTCAGAAAGTTTTGTTGGATTAATACTCCAGGTCAGAAATATGCGATAGCCAGGGATAACTAAACTTGCTTCCAGCAGTTTGCTAGCCTAGCTAGAGAAACATTACACAACCCAAGACCTAATATTAATTTTCTATGTCTAATTCGATCTTGATAAAACGTGGGAACTATGAGACACTTAGTGAGAATTGAATTTACTAACAAAGGTCTGTTAACCTAGCAAAATGATCCTTAAACAATTTGAGAATCCCTTTTTATCTAGTAAACTTAGATCATGACATAAGGTCGGAATCATGGACCACTCATTGAGAATCAAATTCACTAAAAATGGTTTACTAGCCTTGATGAAATTTATTATGCTTAGTTTCATAAGCATTAAGGAATATAATGATTATGCTACACCAAACTTTCCGAGTAGCTGTTTTGAAAATATTGATGTAAATAATAAACTTTTACCTACATTGGAATACTGACAACTGGCTCTGAGGGAAAATTACTCATTAACTTTCTTTGCGGAAAAATGACTTGTAAATTATAGAGAGAAAAGAAAAATAGATAAATACTTAGACCTAGCTAGAGAGATGATAACTCTATTGAACATAAAGGAGATAATCCACAAAAAGATGGAAAGGAAACAAAGAATGATGCAGATCCGTCGAGTGACTGATCCGGTTCTAACATCAGCATCACTGTGGTCGACGAGAATTCTCACAAAAATCCTGGCAAAATGAGTAGACTGTCACTCGGATGCAGAAAAGATCAACGGCAACTGAAAACATGTAAATATAAATAAAGCGAACAGATTAACAAATACCCTAATCTTGCCAGAGAGCTAAAAAAAAAAGCTGTCGAACTGAAACTTGATAGTGATACCGACTGTAATTGTTACACCAGGAAAGTCCCCAAACTCTTGGAGAACTGTAGACCAAAGAAAGAACTAAGACTGTTCACACAACAGCACTCCTGAGATTAAATTGTTTATTAGAAGAGTTCTATAGAGCTGAGAAATGTTACAGTATCTCGGGCTTGGGAATACAAAACTTGGAAAGAGATACTATTATTTTACTCCTTGAGAGTTTTTCACATTAGCGTTGTCTAATGGTCTTTCACTGGAGTATGAGTGACAAGTTTCCTCAAGTATCCAGGACTCTTCTCTGTATTCTGCCCGATCGCAATAATGCGGTAGATAGGATGGTCTCCACCTGTCCCCATATTTGCAAATCCTCCAGTCCTCGTATCAATCTTTTGCTGACTGTACCAAGAGCACCAACTACAATTATTACGCCATGTTCCATATTTTTTTCAATTCCCTTGCAAGGTCGAGGTATAAATTATATTTTTCACTTTCTGTCAGTTTTACTCTGTGGTCAACCGGGACAGCAAAGACCAAAATTCTGTAACTTTTAATCATTATTATTTTACTCATTAGAGTTTTTCACATCAGCGTTTGCTGATGGTTTTTCACTGGAGTCTGAGTGACAGCAAGTCTCCTCAAGTCTCCAGGACTCGTCTCAGGATTCTGGCAGTTCTCAGCAATGCTATCGTTTGGATAGTCTCTACCCTTCCGCCAACCTCCAAGTCCTCCAGGCCTTTTAATAATCCTTTTATTATTGTGCCTAAAGCACCAATCACAATTGTCACAATCGCTACTATCATGCTCCACAGCATTTTCAATTCTCTAGCAAGGTCGAGGTACTTATCCTTCTTTTCACTTTCCTTCAGATTTATTCTGTGGTCCGCCGGGACTATTCCTTATGGGTTTTTCAAACCATGAGTCTTAGTGACAGGAATTCTTTTTAGGTCTCCAGGACTCTTCTGAGTCTTTTAATCTGGATTGTCTTGATTCTTCCTCTGATCCCAAATTCCTCAAGTCTTTTTTTCCCAAAATTTTGGGTACCGTTCCAAACTAAATAGCACTTGATGGAGAGGCTTCAGCCCGGGAACTTTGAGGAATGGGAACTGGCTCTTCATTGGCATTACTCTCAGGTCCACTCAGACCTGGAGTGGTATTACTTGTTTGCGTCACATCTATGTGTCAAATAAAACTGTTTAACCATAGCACTGAATGCAAGAAATTAGGGATAATAAACTTAAATGGTAGTGTTACATAGCAATACTTGAAACCATTTAACCATGTGCAAACGAATGAGTAATGTTGAATAGTTGAAGGTGCCCGTGGTGTAATGGTTATCGTCGCAGGAAATGGACACGGCGACACGAGTTTAAATCCTGGACGAGACTGATGGTATTTCACATAGCATTATACCCTAGGGAAAGGTATGAATCCAATTATTCTCCCTCCAGCTATGGGTAAATAGTAGGGCAGACTAGGTTCTTCAGCATTGGTGAAGTAACTAGTCTAGGAGAAGGAAAACTCTGACTTCAAACCTGTTAAACTCCGCTTAAAATTGACCTGTTGTCATATCCTGTCCGAGCGAAGGGGTCAGTAAATATGGTAATGTTGAATAGAATTATTAGTTTAAATAGCTATATTTGAACACATTTAAAAGTACGCAAATAGAACAATAAGTTTTTGATAGCAGTAAGTGAAACCATTTAACTCTGAATAAACAAAGGCTTAATATTAATTAGAATTATTAGTTTTCGATAGTAATACTTGAAGTCATCTAACTGTCTGTAAACAAATGATTATACGAAATAGAATTATTTGTGATAGGAATACGTGAAACCAATTAACTATGCGTAAACAAATGGTCCATATTAAATAGAAATGGTAATTTTAAATAGCAAATCATTGGGTATCGAGTGAATTGAACACTCGCGGGCATGGCAGATAATGACGGGATTTTCTTAATTTGTCCATCAGTAGACACCTAATGGCCCATCTACGATTTCGAGTATATATATATATATATATATATATATATGTGTGTGTGTGTTTGTGTGTGTGTGTGTGTGTGTGTGTGTGCGTGCGTGTGTGTGTGTTTGTGTGTGTGTATATATATATATATACATATATATATATACATGTATATGCATATATATGCATATATATATATATATATATATATATATATATATATATGCGTGTGTGTTTGTGTGTATATATATTTATATATACACACACACACACAAACACATATATAAATATAATCAGAGGAAATATTGCACTGTCGGCTTGGGCTGTAGAATACACCAACTGCAATAAGTCTCCTGGATATCATCCTAATCAATCTGATGGTGAGGCTCCAGTAATGATGGAGCTTTGGAGAATGCGAAGTACCTATTCATTGCTATCACTCCCAGGTCAAGTCTTGCCCGGAGCACCTGATACGGCCCAATCTATGGGTTAAATTGAACTAAACTGCGTACTTGTGCTAAAATAGATTACTTGAAATAGAACTGTTTTGATATTTAAACTGCATATTTATGCTAAACTGAAATGTTTGATATAGAACTGTTTTTGACATTGAAACTGTGCTTACACTAAACTGAATTGTTTGAATTTGAACTGTTCGACTAAACTGAATAGCTTGAAGAAGAAATGTATTAGACAATTAAATTGTGTACTTATGCTAAACTGAATTGTTTAAAACAGAACTGATTATTCGTATAAAAATGGATTTGTCATTAAAGGACCAATAAATGTTGATATGGCATAAAACCCAAACAACAAACCAACCAACTAACCAACTGAGTAAAAGAGTCATAGGATTAGACTATCAAGTTATAATCCAGGGTTGGAATATACAGTTGAGTGTTCAATGTCAACAGCTTTCGAATATATAATTAATTTCAGATTAAAAATACATCGAAACTTACATGCAGTGCGATTTTTTTATTTTTTTATTGAATTGAAAAACAATTCAATTTTCTAGTTTAAAATTGAATTTTTTTCAAAGTTTGAAATTTATATATATATATATATATATATATATATATATATGGAAGAAAATAATGGATAGTAATCCGAGAGTTTGTGAAGAAAAATTGACAACAAGTGATCCAAATAAAAAGGGGAGATTTATAGAGAAACAAAGTCGATACTATTGCGTTTCGGTTCTGCTGAACCATCATCCGGACTATGAGGGGTTATATTAGTGATGTTAAGTTAACGATGGATGTATAAACAGTGTAAAAATATATGAAAATTTGAAAAAGTTGTATAACAAGAAAAGTTGGCTGTTGATGACAAGAAAAATTGGCCGTTTGATCAATTTATCAGCGTTCATTTCTTTAACATACGTCACCTGACATTAGAAACATTGTGCAGAATCCACATTCCGTTGGTTCATCGAGAGATTTCGAATCATTCCCCCTTTTCGACGAAATTCAAATCATATAAATCTGTATTTTTTTTTCTTTATACCAATGCACATGCCCAGGAAAATACTGAAATATGAATATAAGCCGCAAGGCACAGACTTATGTAATCCAAGAAAATGTTGAGATGAACGAAAAACGCTGGACATTCAGGTAGGTGTGATTTTTCTTGTGTAAAGTTGGTTATAGAAGTCTTCTTTTTTTGAGTAGGTCTATGCATCTGCGAAACATCTTGATGTTGTTGATGTGAGAATGGGTCTGGATCTTGTTAATCAATGGGACAGAATGGAAGAAAATAATGGATTGTAATCCGACAGTTTGGGAAGAAAAATTGACAACAAGTAATCCATATATATACTTAGGGTTATTATGTTGAGGTTTTAAGGGAGTTCAGGAAAAGATTTCATCGGAAGAGGCAAGCACTCTTCAAATCGGGTCAGTGACATTTCCAGCAGGACAATGCACCAGTCCACAAATCCATCGTTGATGGGCATCAGGACAGTTCCTCAGCCTCCCTATAGTCCAGACCATGCTCCCAGTGACTTTTGGTTATTCCCTAAGCTCACAGGCTGTCGTTATGAGATAATTGAGGTGATGAAAGAGTCAGTTACGAAGGTCATAGACACGGTCACACAAGAGGACTTCCATGGGGCCTTGCAGAAGTTGTTGGAACGGTACAACAAGTGCATTGCAGCTGGAGGAGATTACTTCAAAGGGGACTAGAGTTTCATGTGTATACTCTCAATAAAAGTGCCCATACGAAGAAAGTCTGGAAACTTATTTAATGATCCTCGTATATATATATATATATATAGTTGATGATTCATCGGGCATTAACTTTAAAACAAATTTAAAAATGGAAAAAACAGTAAAACCCGTAAAGCAAAGAAATAGAACTGATAAAGTTGACCAATTTTTTTTTTCAAAATGACTGACAGAATGATTGGTTTTAACGGTATATCAACCCTCTAGGGTTATTTTATGCAAGAAGTTCGGTTACTACGTACGTTAATATTTATATTGTTGTGAAGATTTTTGAGTTTTTGCAAATCGTCATATGATATCAAGTATTCCTATCTAATAATAACAATAATGATTTGCAAGCAGATCTACTTGACCAATAGATGGGCCCTATTCATGTACCACCAGTCCAAGTTAGAGCTGACCTTCAATTAATGGAAATGAAGGCGTACTCCGCACTCCATTGTATTCCAGAACTGAACTAGACCCTAACCACCAGGCATAGTTTAGGGTTAAACTCAGAGGGCCTATTTTATTAGAAGGTAGATTAAAAGATTTTTTCACAATACAATAAAAACATTACAAAAGAAAAAATGATAAAAAGATAAGCGACCCTAGAGAAAAAAGTGGGAATAAAGCATAAAGAGAAAAACTGAAATTGATTAAATTAATAAGCAAAGAAATAGTCTGTTATCAAAGAGTGAGAGAGAGAGAGAGAGAGAGAGAGAGAGAGAGAGTGTGTGTGTGTGTGTGTGTGTGTGTGTGTGTGAGAAAGACAGAGAGAGAGAGAGAGAGAGAGTGTGTGTGTGTGTGTGTGTGTGTGTGTGTGTGTGTGTGTGTGTGTGTGTGAGAGAGAGAGAGAGACAGGGAGAGAGAGAGAGAGAAAAGAAAATAGGTTGATGTCCAGTTTGTCGCGTCTGACTTAATGGCCGGCTTAAAATGGATCTTATAAATAAAGGCAAATTAAGAAAGCACAATTTTCTCATTTTTCCCGCGGAAAGACACCGGAAGTAGGCAAAGTGATCAAATGGGCGTTCTCGCAGCGAATTTTGCTTAAAATTGTTTGGCATAGAAAGAACAATGCCCATAACCCTCACTTGACAAGACACGCGCAGATAACTTTGTATCTAAAAGATATAAAACAAACAAACAAACACAGGTATCCAACTGATATGATGTGAAGCCCAAAATCTGTTTATAATAAGAGAGGAATGTTCATCCAAAAAGGATTAAACTTTTTAAAATGCGAAAATATGATAGAGTGATTGATTTCAATGATATGCGAACCCATTTAGGGTCATATTTTGCGTAGAAGTTATGGAATCGTCTTAATTGTACGCTCATATTTACATTTTTTTGTCAAGTTGTTTAAGAGTTGTTTTGTAGACGTTCCTATCGAATACAAATAATCTTTAAACAGATCGAGTTGACACATATCTAGGACCCGAATACATACGACCACTCTAAGTCAAAGTTGACATAGGAGTAATAGCAATTAACGGGTTCTTTACACTCCCCCAAATATTCCGAATAAGAACCTTACCATTAGCTACAGTTTAGTGTCATACCCAGGACTCGTAAAATTAATAGTTTTGTTAGAAATTCATCAATATGAAATATAGGTTTAATCTATGTAGCTCTGACATAAGAAGTAAGCTACACAAAAATATACAACCACCACCAATACACGAATACGTCCGAGAAACTGTATTTTTATTAGATAATGCTTTATCTGTATGATTGATATTCACAACTGAATTAAGTGCAGGGATAACGAAGGAAATTATGTTCAAAATAAAATATATGGTGATAAGAGTAAATGTCCTTTTCCTCATTACACTATGAAATAGCTCTGACTTAAGAAGCAATGTACACAAAAAAATACAACCACCACCAATACACGAACACGTCCGTGAAACTGTATCGTATAGACAATATTGAAAAATGTAAGCGGGTAACCTTAGTCGAGGGTGACCCGAAGGCTCCCTTTTCAATAGCTACTACACCGATGTATTGGGGAGGGTGCTACTCCATTCACTGGATTGTTCTGTTTTACTCTTACCTAATAATGCTGGTTGTTAAACAAGGAGGCATCAAGTAACGTTTTTCAGTCTTTGGTAGACTCGACCCTGAGATTGAACCCCGTTCTCGCAGACCATTGGTGAACACTCTACTCATAGGCCAATGGCTAGCTTGATTATAAATTATTACTAAATATTAAATAAATATCTATTCAACTTCTTCACTAGTGCAGAGTTTTTATTCTTCTATACCGGTTACCGTATTAAAGCCAGTCTTTCCAGGTATTTTCTCCAAGCTGAGGAAGAGAAGGCAGATTAATACTTTTCCTAAGGTTACAGAAGTGAAGTAAAACACAAACAGTTTCGTTTGGAATTTGAACTCTTGTAACTGTGTCCATTTCCTCTGACGATAACCGTTACGACACGCGCCTCCACATTAACAACCAAAAGTGTGAACTAATATCAACTGACATTAATGAATAATAATAATAATAATAATAATAGCAATAATAATAATAATAATAGACCTTACATTAATCAACAAAAAAAGAGAATTTGCAAAACTGTCGACTTTGCTGTCCCGGCTGACCACAGAATACAACTGAAAGAATGTGAAAAGGTTAAGTACCTCGACCTTGCTAGAGAATTGAAAAAAAACTATGTAACATGAAGGTTACGATTATACCAATTTTGACTAGTGCTTTTGGCACAGTAATGAAAGGATTATTAAAGGGCCAGAATGACTTTGCGGACGAGACCATGCAAATGACAGCATTATTGAGAACGGTGAGAATACTGAAAAGGATACTGGAGATTTGAGGAGACTTGCGGTCACTCAAACTCCAGTGAAAAACCTTCAGCTAATGCTGATGTGAAAAACTCTGAAGGAGTAAATAATAATTTGCAAAATTGTCGACTTTGCTTTCCCAGCTGACCACAGAATAAAACTGAAGGAATGTGAAAAGAAGGATAAGTACCTCGACCTTGCTAGGGAAATGAAAAACTATGGACCATGAAGATGACGATTATACCAATTGAGATTGGTGCTTTTGGTATAGAATCTAAAGGATTATTAAAGTGACTGGGGGACTTGGAAGTTGACGGACAAGTGGAGACCATCCCAATTACTACATTATTGAGAACGGCCAGAATACTGAGAAGAGTCCTGGAGACTTGAGGGGACTTGCTGTTACTCAAACTCCAGTGAAAAACCATCAGCTAACGCTGATGTGAAAAACTCTAATGACTAAATAATATTAATAATAATATAAACAAAATTAAACTGTTTGAGAGGAATAGTAAAGTATTCTTTAAGTTTAGAAAGATTGAAAATGTGCATATTTGTAAATATACATTGACTATGATGTATATTGCTGACCATACTAATTTTCATAGTACTCGTTATTTACTTATATAAGCCTTTATTGCCATGAAAGTATCAGTTAGCGTACAGTACCAGCTGATACAAAATCAGTTATACATCTCAGTATGGAGCTGGTTGATCATTGCTTAACTCTGGTTTTCTGGCAGGATTTTTCTTATTATTTCATTATCAGTTTAGGACGATCGTAATGTAATATTTGATATTAGAGTAGATATAATGACAAAAGCTTATGCCTATAGAAATATTTAATGAATAACATAACCTCCATTGCTTCCAAGAACCATATTCCATCTGTCAATAAGCTTATATATTCGACACTTGAAATAATTTTAGGTTTTGATGTAAAATATGAAATCAAATTCTATTCGTGAAAAATCAAATTCTGTTTGTGAAAAATCAAATTCTGTCCATGAAAAATCAAATTCTGTTCGTGGAAAATCAAATTCTGTTTTTGAAAAATCAAATTCTGTTAGTGAAAAATCAAATTCTGTTCGTGGAAAATCAAATTCTGTTTGTGAAAAATCAAATTCTTTTAGTGAAAAATCAAATTCTGTTCGTGGAAAATCAAATTCTGTTTGTGAAAAATCAAATTCTTTTAGTGAAAAATCAAATTCTGTTCGTGGAAAATCAAATTCTGTTTGTGAAAAATCAAATTCTTTTAGTGAAAAATCAAATTCTGTTTGTGAAAAATCAAATTCTTTAAGTGAAAAATCAAATTCTGTTCGTGAAAAATCAAATTCTAAAACATTGTAAAATACAAATATGCGCAGAGACCAATAAGTCTGTAGCCTACAACACCCGAAATTTCCCTTGTCTGATACTCGCTTATATTATTAATTTTCACATCTGGTTTCAGTGCGTTGACAAAGAGGTTATGCCGAAGTATATTTATGTAAAGTAACTTCGTCATACTTAAATTAGGCGTGACATTATAGCAGCAATAATAAACGGAATGATATGACTACGTATTACGAAGTTTTCTTTTATTAATAAATCTGTTTTTATAGATGCAATTATTACTAAAAATTAACATCTGAATTTTTATTAGATAATGCTTTATCTGTATGATTGATATTCACTACTGAATTAAGTGCAGTGATAACGAAGGAAATTATGTTCAAAATAAAATATATGGTGATAAGAGTAAATCTCCTTTTCCTCATTACACTATGACATTTTTATGCTAGTATATAAGCATCTACCCAACCACCTCCTGCACCGGGCAAAATGTGACACAAGGTCAATTCTAAGCGGATTCCAATTAGTTTTTCTTCTCCTAGACTGGTTACCTAAACAAAGGTAAATAAGCCAGTCTACCTTACTATTTACCAATTACTGTAAGAGGAAAAAAACTCGGATTCATGCCTTTCCTAAAGGTATTAATGTGAAGGGAAAAGCAAATAGCCACGTCTAGAATTTGAACTCGTGTTGCAGATTCCATTTTCTTCGTCGATTTGATTTATTTATCTTGGTAGATACAATTAGAACGTGAAAAATATTCGTGCAGAAAGAATTGTAATAAAAGATATTTTCCCCCGGAAATATTTTTATATTTAGAAGTTCTTGGTAATTAACAATAATTCTTTCTTTTTTTTTTTCACTGTTTACTTTCCATATTAATCAAAACGATGAGGATCTAATGTTTTATACTCTCTGTTTCTCGCTTCTTCATTTAATATCCCGGTTGATCTTATTCACGAAAATATCAGTCGGAACCCGGTGTCAAGCGTACACGTGCAGCGATCAGCCGAGCTGTTCGTCTTTCCCAAGTCTGCAGTTTAGAAAACAACATGGCGGTAGCATTTAAGAGCGGCAAGACGGTCGCTGACAAATAGAGTCTTCCGCTGTTCGGCTTCTATTATTGCTCAGCAAATCCTTATGGAAGCCGGAGACAGGGAGAATAACGGGCGTGACAGGTTTTTAGAGCGTTATAAGGATGTTGATGCTAATTATGATGATTGAATATTTAGAACATGATCCTGTTAATAAGGTGAGAGTCGTGATGACTCGACAAACCTCTGCTATGACACGTAATTTTCTACTGAGGAGAGTTAATATTTCCTTTCATCTTCAGACTGTTTTTGTACTTTAATTGTATGTGTGTGTGTGTGTGTGTGTGTGCTTGTGTGTTTTGTCTTTGTTTCTTTTTTTAATTCTGAATGCTACTGGTTAGAACGGTTGATTTTTATAGTTTTAATCTCAATAAAAATAAGTCCATATCATTAGATGTTTGTTTTCTTTGTATTAATGGCATATCAACCCTTTCTGGGTATTCAATGCTAAAACCACCACACGAGAAGAACAGTAGTGGTACTATTTAACCCATAGTTAGGAGAGGAAGCGGGGTTCATACCTTTCCCAAGGGTATTTGTCCGAAAGTGAACGTAATAACACGACTGAAGTTTGAACTCGCTTACAACGATTCTGCTATCCATCTGTTTCACCATTACACCACGAGGACACGCCGTAGGTAGGTGTGGGTGTGTGTGGGTGTGTGTGTGTGTGTGTGTGTTTCAATGACATATCAACTATGGCAAGGTTACCTAATTCCATAGTCAGTCATTCTATCAAGCAATTATATTGTTTCAAGTATCTAATCCCAATAAGCCTTTAGAGAATCAATCATATTGCTAGCTTAGAGTAACTAGTCCTAATGATCGTAATTTACATAAAATTATGATTTCAAGTGTTAACTATCCAATGTTAATAATTTCCGTACAAATATAGTTTTAAAGTATTTTAAGGAATTTTACGGTTTCATAAAAGGAATAATGATATTTGTAATTGATTACAGCTTCAATTAAATTGCCTTACATACATATGTGCCTGTAAGAAAGATTAACTCATAAATAATAGCTTTTGTTGCTACCTCTGTGCAAACAGCTATTGTAATGGCCACTTTTTGGATAGTCTCTCACAGAGCCATGAGTTTTAAATGTACAAACAAACCTCTGGACTATCTTTGTACTTAGAAGATTCTTCACATAAAAATTGGTGACACGGTATTTTCTTTCTGTTGAAATTGTAGATGTGTTAACTCAATTCTATTATTTTTGTTTAAAACCGGCTCATTGGCCTTGTGGATAGAGTGTTCGCCAATGGTCCGTGAAACCTAGGTTCAATCCCAGTTCGTGTCATACCAAAGATTTTAAAAATGGCACTTGATGCCTCCCTGCTTAAAACTCATCAATATAAGGTACGTATCAAGGGTAAAGTAGAGCAACCTAGGGTAAGGAGTAGTGTTCTTCCCTACACCTCAGTGTAGTAGCTATTGAAAAGGGAGCCTTCAGGTCGCCCTCGACTACGGTCGCCAACTTTACTTACTATTTTAGTTCATTCTTTTACACTGTTACTTGATTTTTTTTTTCATTTCTTAAGATTGCTTATAACATCTGACACATAGTATAAAAAACAATTTAAAATCAAAGAAGTAATGACCTTTCAAACTGCAGTTTTTTGTGGGCCTCTCTGAACAAATAATCTCTTTGAAGTTAAACATTTTAATCTAATATGAATAAATATCTAATAAATATTGTAAAACCCCATAAGGCACAAAAACAGTTTCAACAACTCCAAGCCCGAGTAGATCTGGGAGTAATGGAAATAAACGGATGACCCTATCCTCCTAAAAACTGGAGCATTACCACTGTTTGATGTTTAGTGTCATTTCCAGGACACATCTTTGAAACAAGTTTCTTAACCCTGAGCAGTGAAGTCAGAGTAGCTTACCATTAGATGAAGCCTTGTTAATAATCTCTCTCTCTCTCTCTCTCTCTCTCTCTCTCACACACACACACACACACACACACACACACACATATATATAGCTGTTAAGAGGATATATGTAAACAATAACAACTGTGATTCATAACAGTTTAAATTTACTTCGCAGGCGCTGGCTTCGTGGCTGTGTATTATAATCTTGGATTGGCGTTTGAGTCAACCGGGTTTCGATCCCAGCTTCGGGAATCTAGCCTGTCTAGCCACACTGATGAGTTCTGATAGAACGAAACAGATCTGTCTGTGGATGACAATATATATATATATATATATATATATATATATATAAACCACCCTAAATAAATATAAATAAAAATCCCTGCAATGAACAACCTAACAACCCCTGAGGATGACCAGCGTCGTGGTCGAAAGCCTTTGGGCTACTATGGGGCACTTTCTTCACCACGTTGACTGAGACATAAAAAATAACAAGAAGACTTGAAGGTCTTCATTTGAAGAGCTTGAAAATAAAACAGTCCAAGCATGATTAGATAACGACTGGCTTCCAAAGTGAAACAAATATGACTCCCTGACCCTGCAGTACATGCGGGAAAACTACCAAAAAATTTGGAATACGCTCATTGAAAGGTAAGTAACATCTCCCGAAAATGAAATCCGGAAAATAAGCATCGAAATAAAAAGGATTACGAGATGACTTACCAACAAGTCATCAGAATCCCAAATTTATATATATATATATATATATATATATATATATATATATATATATATATATATATATATATGCGAGGTGCATACGATAAGTTTCCAGACTTTTTTCGTATGGGCACTTTTATTGATAGTACACATGAAACTCTAGTCCCCTTCGAAGTATTCACCTTCGGCTACAATGCACTTATTGTACTGTTCCAACAACTTCTGAAAGACCCCATGGAAGTCCTCTTGTGTGAGCGTGTCAATGACCTCCGTCACAGCCTCTTGTGTCTTGATGCCCGTCTTGGTCAAATAGTCTGTGACTAGTTGTGGACTGATGCATTGTCCTGGTGGAAATGCCACTGGTCCGATTTAAAGAGTCCTGGCCTCTTCCGACGGAATCTCTTCCTGAACTCCCTTAAAACCTCAACATAGTAACCCTAACCCTAAACCTAACCCTTTGGTCAATCAACTCGGATGTATTGACTTCCTTACTCCTCCCATACCTCTCATCACCCCTCACAGACTCCCTGGTTTCATTGAATCTCTTATGCCACTCAGAAACTGATACTCGATTCATGCAAAATGGTCGAAAAAGCAATCTGAAGCATTCCATACATTTCTGTGGCACGTTTTTCAAGTTTAAAACAGAATTTTATTGCATATCGTTCTTCTAAAATGTCCTCACGTCCAGATTGCATTTTTGAAATTCAGCAGCTGTGACAATCAGGCTTTATTAGGGTGCATTCCAATTGCTGCTGTAGCTGTTAATTTAAACCTGAAATCATAAAAATTGCTTAGTCATCTCTTAAGATGTATAGCAATAACATATTGAGTCTACGACAATTTTAAAAACCCATACGAAAAAAGTCTGGAAGCTTATCGTATGCAACTCGTATATATATATATATATATATATATATATATATATATATATATATATATATATATATATATCATGTGCTTTCTATTCCAACCACTCAGACAAAAATTATTACACCTTCACTGTGATATATGCATTGAAAATCAAGAGGAATATTTTAATGAAAATCTGTATCTCATTACACAATATCAATACATTATGTTAAATTTTTTATTTTGTTTGTCATTTTTTCTGCAATAGTATTCGTATTGACCTACTGATGTTGGTTGAACATTCAAAATATACAGATATCTACATGGTGCATACAAGCGAATTTTAGCTCAAAATATTTAATCTTATCAAAGATATTGGTTATCGCTTATTTGTCGGGGAATCTTATTATTTATCAATTTAAATACTATTTCAGATTAATAATTACTAGCAATGAATGTTCTTGTTTCCTAGAGATTACCTATGCTTGAATATTTTTTTTATTCTCATATACTTTTTTTGACAATGGACAACAACTTTCTCTTGGATATATCTCCACAGAGGTAATGGACAGGTTTGTAAATGGTGAAGGTGAAATATCTTGAATGAATATAAAATTTAACTTTGAGCTTTGTTTTTTGACAACTTGATGTGAATTTGGGTGTCTTCCAGGAGAAACGTATTGAATAAGGATAAATTCCTCTGAGGATCCTCCCATTCAACCACACTTGTGATGCGTTTTCTTACTGGGATTAAATCCCTCATGATAAAGTTCTGTACCCTTCTTGTCTGAAAAGTTATAATTCTCAACATTTATCTACATACATACATACATACATACATACATTAGTTCTTTGGTTTGTTCTATTCGATGATATATCAACCCTTGTACATTTCTTAATGCTAAATCCTATTTATATATATATATATATATATATATATATATATATATGGTTTATCATCATCATCATCATGTCGTGCCGCCAGCATGGATATCCCTGACCCTCTCTCGCCACTTCTCCCTATAATTCATCGCCTCCGGCAGGTCTTCAAGGTTACATCCTGTGTCCTCACATAATTGCTGTATGTAAGTTCGTGCTGGTCGTCCTGCTTTTGCACATCCATATGTGGGGGTCCATAGGAGTACATCGCTTGTGAGCTCGTCCTTGCTTCTCCAGTAGTGTCCCGCGTGTCTGGTTCGTCTAACTTGTATAGTTTTCGTGATGGGGGGCAAGTGTCCGTATAGTTGGTGTCTCGTGGGGTGTTGTCGCCAGGACTTGTTCAATACTGCTCTCAACATTCTTGTGTAATTTCCGTCTAGTTTTTTCTCCAGTCGTTTAGTTAGCGTCCATGTAGTGCATCCATATAGCAGTATCGAGACAACCACTGCCTGGAAGAAACTGCGTTTCATTTTATCGGTTAGGTCTGATTTCCATATGATCGAGAGCCTATCGAGAGCCATCCATGCCTTCGTCAGTCGTGTGTCGATGTCTTTTTCGGTTGATGAAACAAATGATTTTTGGGAAACAATTTCAAACACGCTCGAGTTGATTTGTTTGTATACAGTTAAATAGTTTCAAGTATTGCAATCTTATTCGAATAAATCTATTTTCCGACAGTTAAATAGTTACAAACATTGCTATTTAATACAAATAAGTCTATCCATCATGATTCTTTCGTTTGCGCACAATTAAATTGATCCATGAATTGCTATGTATTGCAAGCAATACAATTTAACATCAGTCATTAAATTGCGCACAGTTAAATGGTTTCAAGTATAGTAAATAATGAAATATTTCTATTTGACCCATCGATGGGACTCTCTGACCGGTACTATTCGAGTCGGAGTGGAACTGAGAGGAATAGCAATGAAGGAGTACTCTACATTCCCCAAAACGCCAGAATTGGAGCCTCACCATCAGATGCAGTTTAGTGCCATATCCAGAACAACGCATATACAAACATCCGCACATAAAAATAAAAGTATCTGTGACAAAATCGTGAATAAGTATTTTGTAAGTTTGAAATCTCAAACATAATAAAAAGGAGAAAGAGCAACCCGAGACTTTAAAAATTAATTGAACACATGAATGCTTTCATGACTATAAATCAAGCATTATGCTATATAAATGCAGCTATATATCTTATATTTGTATGATTTATAGAACTAGGCATAAATAAATGAACCCCTAATAAATGCTTTATAAAAAAGAAATTTTATTCTAAACTAAATATATTAGAACTTTATCAATTTCTGTGAAACATTTTACTGTCAAAATCGATACTACTATTTAATAGTAGAGTCTACAGCATTGAAAATTCCAACACCTCTATAACCAAAGGAAAAATGGCATATATATATATATATATATATATATATATATATATATATATATATGTGTGTGTGTGTGTGTGTGTGATAGAGTTCATTACATTTATTTGTAAAGAGTGTTCAATATCGTTGAGAGAGCCTATATCTAGAACTTCCTAGACACAGATTTTCGAGTATCTTTGAATATCTCTGCTATTCTTATTATATATATATATATATATATATATATATATATATATATATATATATAGATATATGAAGTACACTTTTTTGACGTGCTACATATACATGTTTCATGAGAGTGTTTCGATATTATATAATTTGATAATACATAATGCCGGAAAATATCTGCCTTTGATAGTAACATTTTTTCCCTGTTAGAAAAATTAATTGGAGTGTACTTATTCACGGAAGGGTCCAATCCTAGGTCAGGTCATGCCAAAGACATCAAAAATGGTACTTAATACCTCCTTGCTTAACACTCAGCAATAAAAGGTACATATCAAGGGCAAAGTGGAACAATCCAGGGAAAGAAGTAGCGCCCTCCCCTACACGTCGTTGAAGTAGCAATTGAAAAGGGAGCCTTTGGTTCGCCCTCGACTAATTCAGGGAAGATATGGTGTATACTTTGCTACTTAATTATATATTGATTCGAAATGTTTCTTTCCCTTCCTAAATTTCATTGATACGTCATTTAAAAGCATTTCTCTTAAAATTTGGGGGTGTCCTTGTGGTGTAGTGGTTATAGCGACAGATTGTGGAATCGTATTAACGAGTTCGTACTCCAGTCGCGCTATTACGGTCACTTTCAGACAAATACTCTTGGGAAAGTTATGAACCCCCTTATCCTCCCAGCTATGGGTTAAATAGTACCACTACTGTTCTTCTAGGAGAATGGCTTTGGCATTAAATAACCTACAAAGGCTGATATGCCATTAAAAAAAGAAACCAAGCCAAACTAAAACCATCTTAAAATTTAACGATATAATTGATGTTTTCTTTTGCCTCAAATTCAATCGTTCAGTAAGACTCAGATACAAACATCAGTATTACTTGAACAGTCATTTATAACCCATATTGAATTTTTGTTACTCACACAAATATTCTTAAAACGAGGCAAATATCTTTGAATAAATTTTTGATATTAACCCTTTAGCTCTGTCAATGAAATCAGAATACATATGTTTGTCATAACAGTTAAGGTTTCAGTGACTGAAGATGGTGGTAGTTTTGTTTTTATAGTTGGTAATTTTTGCAAGGATATTACTTCGCTCATGGTGAGGGTTGCGGGCTTGATATTCTTCGTGATGTAGGCAATGATAATGCTGGTGAGGAAATTGATGAGGTAAGCCCGGGAGGGCGTGACTCTAGGGCAAAGTGTAATGATGGCTTTTAGCAGTCATGGGACCGATGGTGTGGGCCATTACCGGGGCGGAAGACCTGATAAAATAAAATAAAAATAATAATACAAACTAGAAAGGCACGTCGTCTTCTATCTCCTGTCTCTTTCTAACTGATTGGCAGAACGGAAAGCAGGAGAGGAAGAAACGAAAATGAAAGTGCATTCGTTCCTTTAATCGTGCTGGAAGTGAGGGGAATGTTGTTGCTCACTTTGCAGTCATCGGTGTAATCATCGTTTAGACTTTCGTCTTCTTTTTATGCCACAGAAGTTCTCCCCAGGTATCTGAGGTTTTTTACTGTATACTGGTATAGCAGTAATTCTCCTAAAGCATCCAGCACCTTCCTCAGTATTTGTGCAGAATCCCACACAGCCATGATCTGGAAAGCCGATATTCCTATCTTAATCTCTAGTTATTTCAATCTCTCCTCTGGTTCCAAGTTCCAGTGTAATAATGAATACAAACACTTTCTTTCCAGTCTCTGAGCTGGTATATATATATAACCTAAAATATTCCAATCATTTATTCTAATTTAGATATTAAATTTTTAAACCTGATCTACCGCGGTTCAATCGATCAATTTTTATGCACTTCAAGCAGTTTCATTACATATATATATATATATATATATATATATGAAACTGGAAGTAAATTCGACGGAACAAAAATGTACAAATATGTATATATTTAAAAAGTCTTTAGAGGGTGGTTTTACTTATAGTTTGAATTTTTTGTCAAAGTTAAATGGAAATAGAATGTTTCAAACTTTCATTTTTCGTTTCATTTAATAAATCAAACGCCCGGATGAACATTTAATGTTTTCATATAAAAAATTGAATCGTTTAACATAGCAAGTAATTTAAACTATAAATAAAACCATCCTCCGAAGACGTTTTTTATTTTTTAGTAATTTCTTTTTTTCCGTTTGTGTACATTTTCACATATATAGTAATGAGTATGAAGAAAATAGAAAAAACAAAATATTCCAAACAGGAGGAACTTTTTTGTAACAGTAAAGTCAACGTTAAATCATTTCAATTTTTTAAAAACCTTCATCAGGACTTTATGATGAAAAAACTGTTGCTTGAACATCGTTTTATATTTTAATTGAAATAAAGGAAAGAGAAGAATTATATATAGAGAAAGGCTAGTAACCGTTCAGTCAGTTTTTTCTCCATCTTAACGTCCTGTTGAAGGTTTAGTAAAACCGAACCGTTTTAACTTTGACTTTACCATCATAAATATATTCTTCGCGTTTGGAATACTAGTTTTTTTTTTCAATTTTCTTTATATTGTCGGATGTATTTCCATAATTCACTTCCAGTTATAATAATAATAATAATATATATATATATATATATATATATATATATATATTCATTTATTTATTTAAGCATGTTTGATTAAGTAGTAAATACACATTTTGTCTGTATAATATAATTAAGATTCTTTTGAGTTTCCTGATACATGTCTTGGTTTCAGGCTGGAATTGGTGGATAAATTTACCAAAATTGCCCCGAGCACTTTTGGACCCTTCATAAATCATCATCAGGGATTGTATGCATGTGTAAAGAGTGTTTGTTTTAAAATGATGATGGTCTATGAAGAGTCCGAAAGTGTTCGGGACAATTTTGGTTAATTCATCCACCGATTCCAACCTGAAACAAAGACACGTATCAGGAAACTCGAAAGGATCTTAATTAGATTAATCAAATTACACATGCAAAATGTGTTTTTGATATTTCATTAAACATGCTTAAAGGAACTACTGCTATCTAACCACACACATACACACACACATTATATATATATATATATATATATATATATATATATATATGTGTGTGTGTGTGTGTGTGTGTGTGAATTATCCAAGTTCCCACCAAGTCAGATTTTATATGAAGTATTTTTATAGCTAGAGAGAGGAGACAGATATTGAGAATCAAAAGGAGCCGTCATACGATATGCATGATCCCTTCGGCATTCTCATTTTAAGACGACTCCGGCGCCAAACGATAAGCTCAGCCCTGCTGAGCATGTATTGATTTGAGGGAAGTCCCTAGGGACCAGGTGATCAACTTAATACAACCCACCCTGCTCTATCTCTAGGTAAGCCTAACCGTATCCAGGTAAGTTATAAATATATACATATATATATATATATATATATATATATATATGCAACTGTAGCAACAAGAAATACACTCTGTAGTGCTGTGGTTTTGAAAAATCTCAGTTCTTCCTTGGATTTCTAGTTTTATTATTATCTTTTCTAGATTTCTCTAGAATGTTCCGAGTGCTCTGACTATTGCTGGTATGACTGTCACTGTCATCTTACTCATTTTTAAGATTCTGGCAAGGTGCAATTCTTCCTCGATTTTTTTTTTTTTCGCTTTCCTTTTTTCGAATTCTGTAACGGTCATTAATCTAACTAACATTTCCCTTTCTTCTTGTTTATCACAACTGAATCTGGTCTTCCGAGTTGAGTTTTTATGTCACCGTTTTATCGCAAACATCTTTGGTTTGTGCATGTAGCATTTCTCTGTATCGTCTAATTTTAATCGTTTGCATAATTCCCAGTGAATCGCCTTCCCCAAACAGTTGTGTTTCACTTTTGTCTTCGATTACTTTGTGGTTTACTTTTACCTCTCTCTCTCTCTCTCTCTCTCTCTCTCTCTCTCTCTCTCTCTCTCTCCACATCATCTACACTCGCTGTTCTTTTGGCTCTGACTCTAGTTTTTCCACAATCTGTTCTTACAGTTTGGAGTTCCATTGATAATGATTCGTTGCTTTTTTTTTTTTTTTGTATTTTTGTCTCCTCTTGATAGCTAAGACCACATCATTTTTTACTTTGACAGAAATGTCCATAAAGTCATTTTCTCTCTATTTGTGTTTGGTCACACAAGTAATTTCTAAAGGGGTAAATATCCACGTGTTTTGGTTTGTTTGTTTTTGTTGTATGTTTTCCTTTTACTTTTTTATTTATTGCCTACTGTCATTAATGTTTCATTATTCCTATTTGCATAATTTTAGAGCTTCAAGGTTGTTGTGTCCACACTTTTATCAATGTCTACGAGTTTTCTTCTATTTTCTTTTCTTGTCATCTATAATCTATATCAACATTCTGGTGTAAGACCTTGTGCCTCTTTATCAATTGTCCTGTGATCCATTTTTCTGCAATTCTCTCTTGTCTAGTTTAGGAAGTGTCAGGGCTATCTTAGTAGTGAAACAGTCCAGATATTTATTCCTTTTAATTATCTGCTGTTAAATTTACTTTCTTGCAAGTTCCTCGTTCTTCAGGGATATCATTTTCAAATTTTCCCTTCATTTTCACTTTCTTGATGGTATCCTCTTCTCATACCCCGGAGTATTTCTTTTTACCCTTCGTTTTCTTTTTCTTCTTCTTCTTCTTCTACTTGATTTTGGCCAGTATATCTATTCATTGATTTTCTGTTCCTTGGTTTGGTAATAAAATCGAACCAGGTGAGCTGTAATATAAGCAACTAAAATTAAAATGGTAAAAAAACTAAATACTACTACAACTATTACTACAATTTATAATAATAATAATAATAATGATAACTAAGAAGAGCCCTGAAGACTTGAGGAGACCTGCTGTCACTCAGACTCCAGTGAAAAACCATCGGCTAACGCTGAGACGAAAAGCTCTGAGTGAATAATAATAATAATAATAATAATAATAATAATAATAATAATAATAATAATAATAATAATAAAGAAGAAGAAGAAGAAGAACCAATCATAACAAGGCGAGGATAGATAAGACGCAACAAAATAACAAATGTAGACTATGCGGTGACAGAGACGAAAGCATCAATCACATAATAAGCGAATGCAGCAAATTGGCACAGAAGGAGTACAAGGCTAGACACGACTGGGTCGGCAAGGTGATCCAAAGGGAAATGTGCGAGAAATTTAAATTTGACCATGCCAACAAATGGTATATGCACAACCCAGCAGCTGTCCTGGAGAATGACAAACACAAACTCCTATGGGATTTTGATATACAAACGGATCACCTAATCTCGGCCAGAAGACGAGATCTTATCATTATCAACAAAAAAAAAAAGACAGAAATCTGCAAAATTGTCGCCTTTGCTGTCCTGGCTGACCACAGAATAAAATTGAAAGAATGTGAAAAGAGAGATAAGTACCTCGACCTTGCTAGAGAATTGAAAAAACTATGGAATATGAAGGTGACAATTATACCAATTGTGACTGGTGCTTTTGGCACGGTAACTAAGGGATTATTAAAGGGCCTGGAAGATTTGGAAGTTGGCGGCTGAGTGTAAACCATCCAAACAACAGCATTATTGAAAACGGCCAGAATACTGAGAAGAGTCCTGGAGACTCGAGGAGACTTGCAGTCACTCAATCTCCAGTGAAAAACCATCAGCTTATGCTGATGTGAAAAACTCTAATGAATAATAATAATAATAATAATAATAGTATAAATCATAAAATCCAAGTTTATAAAATGAGCAATTACCCCTATCTAATTTTTCTTCTTTGAACTATTGCCGTTGAAATTCATTTGATGGTAATTTTTAATTCAGCTCTTTTTTTCCCGACTTTGGTTTCAATTTTACGTTCTTTTAATTCTTTTTTCGCACATGATATTTCTAATAACCCTTCAAATATTTGACATCTTCCCAAGAACACACCGACCGCTTAGAAAAGTCATGTGTCAAAAAAGAATTGCTGATTTTTTAGGGCTAAAAATATTCTAAATATTACAATCTGACATTCTATCTCAAGCAAAATATACGTTTAATGCACATTACATATGTAAAACTGTGCAAACATCCTCTTTCTCTGTCTCACTCTCTCACTCCCTCTCTCCCTCTCTCTCTCTCTCTCTATATATATATATATATATATATATGTGTGTGTGTGTGTGTGTGTGTGTAACTTGAAAGCGCAAAAATTTGTGCTTTGAGATATAACCGTTGTTGTTTGACACAATATAAGAAAATTAGTTAAATTAATTTTTTCAAAGTTTTTCAAATGTCATGGATAAATACGAAATGTGACCTTATTGAAACGTAACGTTTTTTGCCCCTTTTATAGCTTTATTTATCTGAATGTCATCTGTAATACAATTATTTTCGTTGTATTCTCTCTCT
Organism: Sepioteuthis lessoniana; assembly: GCA_963585895.1. NCBI lineage: Eukaryota > Metazoa > Mollusca > Cephalopoda > Myopsida > Loliginidae > Sepioteuthis > Sepioteuthis lessoniana. Next base: position 118,857,246 of record OY757912.1, on the reverse strand, counting down.
CTCTCTCTCTCTCTCTCTCTCTCTCTCTCTCTCTCTCTCTCTCTCTCTCTCAATGTTTTTTTTTTTAGAAAAATCAAGTTGATTTAATAAAGGTAGATATATTTAATTTTTTCGCAAAGAAAATTTTCAGCCGAAACATCTTTTTTTTAATCAAGAGTCTTTTTTTTTTAACCTATACTTCGGTCTGAGTTTTACATCAAAACTTGTGAGTAATTTATTTGGCATTTGTTTTGTTAATTTAACGACGATAGAATTAATATCTTTATGCTATTATTTTTGTCGTTGTTGGCGTACAAGTTGGTTAGATAACGTTTTGCGCACGTGTCTATCATTCTGTAGTTGATCAACTTTAAACGCTTAAAATGTACTCAAAAAAATGATCCCAACCATTTTATCTCATTGCAGGTCTTTTCAAAATGGCTCATTCAGATCCAAAATCATGGTTACAAGATTCTTGTTTTGTAAAGGAGTCACTTGCAGTGTAATGGTTGTTATTGTTGGAAATGGACCCTGGAATCCGAGTTCAAATCCTAGACGAGGCTGTTTGCATTTCACAAAGCACTCTAATACTGTTGACAAAGTTATACATCCAACTCTTCTTTCCCTGATTGTGGGTAAATACTAGAGCGGACTGGTCTCTTGATCCCTAGCATGGCAACCGGTCTAGGAGAAGGAAAACTTTAAATTTTAACCTGTTACATGAATATGGCAGTGAATCACCTTCGCACATAAATTCTCTAGAAAATGATTGATGAATGTACGTGTGGGTAAATTTAGTCACACACACACACACACACACACACACACACATGCAAAAATCATGGCTATATTGTGAATATTTAACATTTTATTTGCCAATTGTTAAAATCGGTGTGATTTTGAAGAATTATAGAACTTGATATTTTTTCGAATATACAAGGATCATTAAATAGGTTTCCAGATTTTTTTCGTATGGGCACTTTTATTGATAGTACACACATGAAACTCTAGTCCCATTCGAAGTAATCTCCTTTAGCTGCTAGGCACTTGTTTTACCGTTCCAACAACTTCTCGAAGCCCCATGGAAGTCCTCTTATGCGAGCGTGTCAATGACTTTCGTCACTGTCTCTTTCATCTCCTCAATTGTCTCATAACGACAGCCTCAGAGCTTAGGGAATAACCGAAAGTCACAGGAAGCAAGGTCTGGACTATAGGGAGGCTGAGGAATGATGCCCATCTTGGTCAAATAGTCTGTGACAAGGATGGAGTTGTGGACTGATGCATTGTCCTGCTGGAAATGCCACTGAGCCGATTTAAAAACTCGTGGCTCGACCAAACTAGACAATAAAATGATTAATACAATCAACCATCACAGTAATTAGTTCATACGCCTGATTTGATGTGATAGCCTCTAGTAGAGTGTCATTCACCTACGTACCGTGTAAAACATCCGGTCATTTAAATGAAATCTGACCGATGAGATCTGGATCTATTCAGCGTCGTTAACAAGGCATATAATCACATCTTCAAGAACTAAAGCATTTAAAAAAATAATTTAAAATAGTTATTTGATAAAAATGTTGAATTCTACAGTATAATTTTTGTAATAGCTTTTGAAAGGTCTTCAGTGAAATAATATTATATGATAAGAAGAATTAAACGATAAAATAATGAAAATATATGTGGTATCTTCAATAGGTCCCCAGACTTTCTTGTACAGGCATTTTAAATTACCGTAGACTCTTGAAAATTCAGTATGTTATTGCTATACATCTTATGAGATGACTGACCAATGTTTATGATTTCAGGTTAAAATGAACAGCTACAGCAGCAATTGGAATACACCCAACTAAAACCTGATTCTCACAGCTGGTGAATTTCAAAAATGCAATCTGGACGTGACGACAGTTTAGAAGAGCGATATGCAGTAAACTTCTGTTTAAAACTTGCCACAGAAAACATGCCACAGAAACGTATGGAATGCTTCAGACTATTTTGGCGCATCTTGCATGAATCGAGTATCAGTTTCTGAGTGGCATAAGAGATTTAAGGAGCACAAAGAGTTTCTAAGGGATGATGAGTGGTGAGGAAGGAATAAGGAAGTCAATACCCCAGAGTTGATTGGTCAAAGGGTTAGGGTTAGGGTTTTTAAGGGAGTTCAGGAAGAGATTCCTTGGAAAGAGGCCAGAACTCTTCAAATCGGGTCAGTTGCATTTCCAGCAGTACAATGCACCAGTCCACAACTCCATCCTTGTCACAGACTATTTGAACAAGATGGGCATCAAGCCTCCCTATAACCCAGACCTTGCTCCTTGTAACTTTTGCTAATTCCCTAGGCTCAGAGGCTGTCGTTATGAGACATTTGAGGAGATGAAAGAGGCTGTGATGAAGGTCATTGACACGCTCACACAAGAGGACTTCCATGGGGCCTTCCAGAAGTTTTTAGGGTGCATTGCAGCCAGAGGAGATTACTTCGAAGGGGACTTGAGTTTCATGTGTGTACTATCGATAAAAGTGCCCATACGAAAAAGTCTGTAAACTTATTTGATGATCCTCGTAACATTGAAATTCGTGCGTGAAATTTTAAGTTTTTCCATAACAGGTTTTGAATGAATAATATTGAAATTAGATTATAAAAGCCTTGTCGTTGTGGTTTAGAGTACGCCGAATACATCACCTGCAGGGACGTAAGATGCTCTCTAAATGGTGTGGTAGTAACCATAGCATAGTGGCTATCATGCAGGACAGCGATATCGTAGTTCGAATTCCAGTCAAGCTATTGCTCTCCTTTTCCGACAACTTCATTGTATTTGATAAAGAATGCTTGGAACCATGTAACTGAGTACAAACAAATTATTGTTATTAAATAGGAAATTATTCTGGTGGTGTAAAGGGGTTTTTTTTGCAGGGAAGATGGTTATCATGTAGGAAATGGGCAAGGCGACCCAAGTTCAAATCATGAACAAGACTGTTTGCATTTCACATTGCATTAATACTGTTGGGAAAGTTTAAACTAAATAATAGAGTACGAATTTTTTGTATTAGATAGACACACTTTGAACTATATATATATATATGTGTGTGTGTGTGTGTGTGTGTGTGTGCAAATTATTTGTGTTTGGTAGGAATAATTGATCTATTTAACTTAATGAAAACAAATTGTTATAGACGAATAAAAGGCAATTAGTGTAATTAGAAAAAAAATGTAGCGGAAGACTGAAAATGCAGTTATGATTAAAATACAATCAATCAAATTTCATCATTAAATTACTCGTCAAGACTTGATATAACATTAAACCAATAAACCAAACCCAACCAAAACATTCAATATAATGATTTTTATGAAGCCAATAGAAATGACTGGCTATATCGGTTCCAAGTTGAGTAATTTCTCTTTATTATATCCGTCAGGGAAGAGCAGGCTACGCCAAATTACATAATCCAGACCATACTGACTTACACGGTACTGTTGGTTATATTCGATCCTTGACCGCACTTATTATCCTTCAAGTTAAAAGAGTTAAACTGCTCAGTTATTTTCCTATATGTGGGGATTCAAGATTTTTGGATATTAGTACAATATTAATTGTAATTTTTTCAATTGAATTTTGAACTCGTCTGATCGATTCCATTTTCCGTACCATTAAGCTTAATATCCATTTCTGGAATAATAGATGGGTCACAGTGTAATTTGATTTTATAAATAGCCACAAAATGTTGGATCAATTTATTCCTTTTTCTTTGTCAGTCTTTCCCTGCTCAGAAGAGGGGTAACTCCACCCTAAAAAAAAAAAAAGAGGTAAGCTGTGGATGAATTTTAAACTGCAAGTGATGATGGGGTTCCTGTTCTGGAACACTTGAGAGAGTGGAGTACCTTTTGATTACCATTGCACCCAGATGTACACTGACCTAGAGTGGCAATCTCACTTAGGGTCCCTTCTATGTATCAAATGAATTATTCCTATGCTTGGAATCATTACTTAACTTGATGCTTTATAACTGTAATCTATTTTTTATAAAGAATAATTACTTAAAGCTATTATTGTTTATTAAGGATTATTAGGAGTTACCTGGAGTTATATAACTATGTGCAAACGGATGGCTTATTAAATAGAAATAATTACTTGATATTAAATAATTATTATGAGGAAGAATTATCTGTCTATATTTCTGAGATGAGGTATTTTGTATATTATTTACATTTTTCGGACTATTGTCCTCATCTTTGGTTTGGTTTGGTTTGTGGGGTTTATGGCATATCAACCTTTGTAGGTTATTTAACGCTAAATCCATTTTATGTAAATAATCTATTCTATTTAAAACAATTCAGTTTAGCATAAGTACGCAGTTTGATTGTCAAAAACATTTCTATTTCAAACTATTCAAGTAGTTTTATGTAACAATTCAGTTCAGTGTAAATACAGTTTTAATATCGAAAAACAGTTCTATTTCAAACAATTCAGTTAAGCATAAGCACTTTAAATGTAAGTACAGTTTAATTGTAAAAAACATTTCTATTTCAAGCCATTCATATTACTCAAACAATTCAGTTTAGCATAAGTATGCTGTTAGTTCTATTTAACCCATAGATAGAGCCCTATCAGGTGCTACTGCTCCGGGCCAGAGTGGACCGAGGAGCAATGTAAATGAAGGGGTACGCCGCATTCCCCAAAGCTCCAGCACTGCTAGAACCTCACCATCAGATTATTTAGTGTCATATCCAGGACACTTGTTAGGGGGGTCTTACCCCTCTGCAGAGGTGCAGTCAGTGTATTCTACAGCCACAGCCGACTGGACAATGTCCTTATCTTTGTCGCCATGTTTATCCCAACGTTTCGGCCGGAGATAACTGATAACTGACATATGGCTCGTGGAACAGTCGACCCCAGTTGTGAAATAAAGGGTTAAATCCGACATTATAAACCACCTGAAGAGGTTGTTATAAACATGGCGAAAAAAGACGAAGACAATAGTCCAAAAAATGTAAATAATGAGGAAGAATTACTCGATACCAAATAATTATTGTGCGATAGCATTACCTGATATCAAATAAATGCGGAAAAAAATCTTACGAAAGAATTTCTAAAATGTAAATATAAATGTACAACGAAATGCAATTCCCAAACTTCTCGGCATAAAATAAGCCTTGACGCTTTGATATGCCGTTAAAATCAATTAATTATTGATTGTCACTCCCACTCATTGTTTTCCTCACCCTTAATTTCATGCATACACAGATGTACACTTACATAAGGTCTGTTTAATAAATATATACACTAGTTTGCTTATGATTTCGCTAATTTTTTACTGTACAAATCAGAATTTCAATGTTTTTGTCTGTATTTTTCTTGTTATTTTTATTTCTTCGTTCTTTTTATCCTTTCCTCCATTTCATAACGTTCTATTTCTATCATTTCTCTTTCTTTATTTCGTTGCATTTCCTTATACACCCCTTTCGTCTCTGTATCATCTTCTGGCCTCCGGTTGCAAAGGAATTCCACCCAATCTCTGAGTAATCCCCCCTGGAATGACAAGTCTTTCGACCACCAGGGGGCGGTAATGCATAGTTCGCGACGAATGGTGCATATGCGTAAGTAGTGTGACATATTTTCGAGCGTCTCCAAATCAACTCATTGCTCTTTTCATTCTCATCAAGAACAAGTGGCCTTTTTATCTTACTATTCCTCTTTTTTCCTTTCTTTTTCCTCTTATTTCTACATCCTTTCTTTTTCTTTTTGTTTCTTTTTTTCCTTTTGATTCTATACCCTTTGTTGTTTTTTGTTGGTTTCTTCTTCCTTTCTTTTTTCTTTCTTTTTTTTTCTTATTTTTTCTTTCTTTTTAAGATGTTTTTCCTCTGTTTATGATTTCGTTTTTCGTCTCTTTTCATCTTTCTCCTTTTTATTTTTCATTCTTTCCAAAAAATATTTCTTCCTTTCTTTTTTTTCTTTTCTTTTTTCTTTCTTACTTTTTTTTTTTTTTCAACGTGTTTTTCCGCTGTTTATGATTTCGTTTTTCGTCTCTTTTCATCTTTCATTCTTTCCTAAAACATACTTCTTCCTTTCTTTTTTTTTTCTTTTTCCTTTCTTTTAATTTGCATTTTTCCTTTGTTTTTGTTTTCGTTTTTCTTTTGTCTCTTCTTTCTTTCATTTTCTTGTTTAATTTCTATTCCTTCATTTATTTTTCTTCTGTTCCTTTTTGTTTAATCTTATTTTCTTTTTTTGGTATATTTTTCTTATATTTCTCTTTTTCTCACTCTTTTCTTTTGTTTCTTCTTACTTTCTTTTTTTATTTTGTTCCTTCTTTATTTCTGTTTGAATTTTTATTCGTTTTTGTCGCGTTTTTTTCTTTTACATTTTCTTTCTTCTTCTTTCATATTTCTCTCTTCTCCCTATTTCTTCTTATTTTACTCATCCTTTCTTTCTTCTTTCTGTCTTCATTGGTTTTTATTTCTATATTTTTTTCTCTTGTTATCTCTTTTTTTTTCATTTTTTCTTCGATTTTCTTTTTTCATTCTTTTTTATTTGGTTCCTTCTTTTTTTTAATTTATTTCACTTTTCTGTCTTTAGTTCTTTGTTTTTTATTCGTTTATTTTTCTATGCTTCGTTTTATAGCTTGTCTGCTATATATATTTTTTTGTATTTGGAAGAAATTATTTACGAACTAATTTAGGTTAGTTGTGAGAATATTTTCTTGATAATTCTGAGGTTAATTCGTCAAAGCCCGCAGCTTTTCTGTTTTTTTAATTTTTCTAAGCACTTCGTCGAGTTATTCTTCAGTAAAGTGTCCTAGTTTGTTGTCTAGTTGGGCTCTTGATGATTTCTATGATAGGTTCATTTGCGAATTTTGGAGACTTTCGATAGAAATTCTTGAAATGTTCTTTCCATATTCGAGGATCATTAAATAAATTTCCAGACTTTTTTCGTATGGGCACTTTTATTGATAGTACACACATGAAACTCTAGTACCCTTCGAAGTAATCTCCTCTGGCTGCAATGCACTTGTTGTACCCTTCCACCAATTTCTGGATGGACCCGTGGAAGTTGTTTTGTGTGTGCGTGTCAATGACCTTCGTCACAGCCTCTTTCATCTCCTCAGTTGTCACATAACGACAGCCTCTGAGTTTAGCGAATAACTGAAATTAGAAGACAAGATCACGTACCTCAGCAGCAATGTCTTATCTATTGAAAGTGATATCAGTATTCGCCTTGCGATGGTGTGTACTGCTATCGATAGGCTATCGATCGTAAAGAAGTCTGATCTATTCGATAAAGCAAAGCGGGATTTCTTCCAAGCATTATCTGTGTCAATACTACTTAATAAATGCACCACATGGACGCTGAAACAAAGCCAAGAGAAAAAACTACACGGGAACGGCATAAAAATGCGAGGTGTTATATTAAATACATCCTTGAAGTAATACCGAACGAAACTATTGTTGTACGTACACTTACCCCCAATCTCTAAAACTATCCAAGTAATATGAACAAGACATACGGGACACTTCAGGGGAACCAAAGACGAACTCATTACAGAAGTTCTCTCATGGAACCCTTCATATGAAAGAGCTAAGAAGATGTTACACGCAACAGCTCTGCGCAGACCTAAGATGAAGTTTAGGGGATCTGCCGGGAGCGATTAACGATAGGGATGGATGGAGAGAGAGAGGGGGAGGGAGAGAGAGATAGTCTGGGAAATCATTGCTAGCATAGTGACTTTATGATCCTGATGGATTTCTGGATATAATTGTGTAACTTAATCACTCACCTTTCTTTATTTAATTAACCTTTAAGAAATATTAATGGAAATACATTTAGACCATTTCTTTAAAAGATGTTTGTGAGAATATTCAATCAGTTGATATCTTATTTAAAATTTCGAGAAAAGATACTGAAAATACTGGCGCTTTGAGGATCATAAGTATCTCTTCATTGCCATTACTCCCAGATTTGCTCTGAGCAGGTGTGGTAGTACCAGTAAGGGTCTCATGTAGTGGTCAAATAGAAATGTTTAATCGTTTACTATACTTGAAACGATTTAAATGAGTGCAAAAATGATTAATATTAAATTGAATTATTACTATTAGACAGCAATAGTTGAAATCATTTAACTCTGGGCGAATAAAATTATTAGTGTCGGCCATATTTGTTTGCCAACAGTTAAATGGTTTCAAATGGGCTCTGGATCGTTTAGAAATAATTACCAACAAACTATTCGTTTACAAAGTATATGTATTTAAAATATATTCATATAAACAGGATATGACATTATATATATCTCATAAAGGTTAAACGGACATAAAACACATATAACCAACCAAAAATCCTTATGGAAAATATGCTCTCGATATGAAAATCCACTAATTCTTAAAGTTTATATATATATATATATATATATATATATATCCGTAAAGATGATGATCATTGCATTAAATCAAGCTCAGTAAATTTCCACTCAGTCAATTGTTCAGAGTAGTGAAGCTTTTCTGATGATTTTTTGAGGTTGGTTCGTTGGTTGGTTAGTTGGCTGTTTTGTTTTGCGACGTATCAAACCTTTTGAGTCATCTAACGCCGAATTAATTCATTTTGATAAAAGTTTAAACAATTCTGTTTAGTATAAGTACAGATTTGTTTACACACAGTTCAATGTCAAACCTCTTCTATTTCAAACAATTCAGTTTAGCATGAGTACAGTTTAGTTATATTTGTCTCATAGATAGGACACTAGTACAACCATACCGGGTAAGAAAGATCCAGGAAGTGATAGCAATGAATGGGTACTCCGCATTCCCAAAGCTCCAGTATTACTGGAATCTCACCCTCCGATTGTTTAGTGTCATATACAAGACACTCGTTGGGCGAGTCTTACTCTTCTGTAGATAAGCAGTCGGTATATTCTGTAGCCTCAGCCGACTGTGTCAGAGGACATTATTTCCGGGAGTTTAACAGTGTGCCGAAAAACAGTCGGTGTATTCTACAGCCCTCCGATCCGACTGGGCAAGATTTTTTACGAGATAATGAGAGAAGTATTTTGGATATGCTGGGTTGCAATTTTAAATGCTATACAAGATTCATATTGCGTTTTATAATTATCAAAATTACATCGACGGGTTTTCCACGGATAGTCTTCTTCATAGCTTCCAATTTTCAAACAAGAAAATGCAAAATAATAGATCCACCAAAAATAAAGATAATTAAAATCATACTATCGAACATAATATTTAAAAAACATTTCTCTTAAAACACAATAGACAAAATACACATGAAATAAGAATATATATATATATATATATATATATATATATAAGACATTCGCTACTTTGCGACAGGAGGAAAACATGTAAAGAGTCATCTGACGAGACGAAGAGTATAACAATAATATTATCCGCCGAAATAAATTTATTATGACGACTTAACCGAGTTTGAGCCTCCATTAAATTGTACTATATATATATATATATATAAGCATGTTTGATTAAATAATAAACACAAATACTGTCGATATAATTTTATTAAGATCCTTTCAAGTTTCCTGATATGTGTCTTGGTTTCAGGTTGAAATTTATGGATAAATTTAAGAAAATTGTCCAGAGCACTTTTTGACCTTTCATAGGCCATCATCAGTGGTTACTTGCATGTATAAAGAGTGTTTTTTAAAGAGTTTAAAAGACATATTAAGGTTTTTTATAACATTACAAAATTACGTAAAAGCAAAGTTGGATAAAACTGAGAGGCTGATGAATTTAAAAGATAGAACGCTATCCACGAAATAGAATAATATGAAGAAATGTAGAATATTAAAATAAAACAAAAATTAGAGTCATTTCAAAACATTGTCACTGTTTTCAAAATTAATTCTTTTGATTTTTGTTTTTATATGTAGGGCTTCTAGGATTTGTAGTAGTAGCTTATTAATTTCGTGGGCAATTATAGTGCTGTTTTCAACTAGAATTTTTCTAAAGTCTCTTTAAAAAGCAATCTTCATGCATGCAAGTAACCCCTGATGAAAGGTCCGAAAGAACTCGAGACAAATTTTGTAAATACATCCACAAATTCCAATCTGAAACTAAAACACTTATCAGGAAACTTAAAAGGATATTAAAAATATATATATAGACAAAATGTGTCTTTATTATTTATCAAATATGCTTGAATGAAAGACTGCTGCCTAACTATATATATATATATATATATATATATATTAGATTTTATATATGTTTAATAGCATGGATGTTTATCTACAACCACTGGTTTCATGCCGTCTTTATTACGACAATCATCCACGTGATGATTGTAGTAATAAATAGTAAATATCTATAAAAATAAAAATAAATATCGATTAAATACCTATAAAAATAATATATATCAATTTATCATTATTATATAATAACTTCACTACAGATGTTGAGCACTTTCCATATTATACTGCATTGGGTCTGCCAAAAACCGGCCAAGTGGGACAGTGACGATCATATACTGCTGTAAGATATATATATATATATATATATATATATATCATGTCGTGCTATCAGCATGGATATTTCTGACCCTCTCACGCTACACCTCCCTATTGTCCATTGCTTCCGGCAGGTCCTCAAGGGTGCATACCGTATCGGCAGAGAGCTGCTGTATGTAAGTTCGAGCTGGAAGTCTTGTCTTTGCTCGTTCATGTGAAGTACTCTACAAGAGTACCTCACTTATGAGTTCCTCCCTACTTCTTCAGCAGTTTCCTGCGTGTCTGGTTCGTCTAATTTCTATAGTTTTCGTGATGGGAGGTTGGTGGCCTTATAGCTGCTGCTTTGTAGGGTGCTGCCTCCAGGACTTTTTTGTGTAATTGCCGTCAAGCTTTTTCTCCATACGATTAATTAGCGTCCATATGATATATATATATATATATATATATATATATATATATATATGTGTGTGTCTGTGTCTGTGTCTGTGTGAGTATGTGCATGTGAGTTTGTGTATGTATGTGTATGAACTGTATGTGGAGTGTGCGCAAAAATTGTACCTATATGTTAACTCCGATTTCCAAACTTAGATACATATATTCCGCTGTTCAGAAAGTCATAATGTTTACATATGTTGGGTGTCCTCGTGGTGTAATGGTTAAAGCGATGAACTGCGGAATCGTAGTACGCGAGTTCGTACTCCAGTCGCGCTATTACGTTCACTTTCGGTCAAATACCCTTGGGAAAGGTATGAACCCCCTTATTCTCCCTCCAGCTATGGGTAAATAGTAGGACGGACTAGGTTCTTCAGCCTTGGTGAGGCAACTAGTCTAGGAGAAGGAAAACTCTGAATTCAAACCTGTTAAACTCTGCTTAAAAATTGACCTTGTGTCATATCCTGCCCGAGCGGAGGGGTTGGTAAATAGTATAATGTTTACATATGTTTAAATATCAACAGTAAAAAATGTACTCACTTTCATTTACTACAGCTGCAACACAAATGAAAATGAAATTTTCGATTCCAGCTTTAAAGATATCTGTGTTTTTACCCCGAGGCGAAAATTGAGAGATCATTTTCAAATTCTCCTTTGTTTCTGAAAGTTGTCCAACTCATGAAATGTTCTAATCAGTGAAACAAAAGAAAAGCTGGTGGTTGTTTGTCTGGTGCGTATGTAGGATGCATAAGATCCTATCATCCAATCAATCTTTTTTTCTGTAGGCGTTTAAAATGAAATTGATAAAATTTTTGATGAAAATACGTGGTACCTTCCATAAGTTTCCAAAAGTTTTTGGTACAGGCATTTTGAATTGTTGTAGACTCTTGAAAATTCAGTAAGTTATAACTATACATCTTATGAGATGGCTGACCAATTTTTATGATTTCAGTTTCAAATGAACAGCTACAGCAGTAATTGGAACACACCCTACTTTAGCCTGATTGTCACAACTGGTGAATTTCAAAAATCCAATCTGGACGTGAGGACACTTTAGAAGAACGATATGCAATAAAATTCTGTTTTAAACTTGGAAAAAATAACATAAAAACGGATGAAATGTTTCAGACTGCTTTTCGACCATCTTGCATGATTCGATCATCAGTTTCTGAGTGGCATAAGAGATTCAAGAAAGACAGGGAGTCTGTGAGGGATAATGAGAGGTGTGGGAGGAGTAAAGAAGTCAACAGACCAGAGTTGATGGGCCAAAGGGTTAGGGTTAGGGTTACTATGTTGAAGTTTTAAGGGAGTTCAGTCCACAACTCTATCCTTGTCAAAGACTATTTGACCAAGATGGGCATCAAGACAGTTCCTCATCGTCCCTATAGTCGAGACCTTGCCCCCTGTGACTTTTGGTTATTCCCTAAGCTCAGAGGCTGTCGTTATGAGACAATTGAGGAGATGAAAGAGGCTGTGACGAAGGTCATTGACACGCTCACACAAGAGGACTTCCATGGGGCCTTCCCGAAGTTGTTGGAACGGTACAACAAATGTATTACAGCATAGAGGAGATTCCTTCGAAGGGAACTAGAGTTTCATGCGTGTTCTATTGATAAAAGTGTCCTTAAGAAAAAAGTCCGGAAACTTATATAATTATCCTCGTATTTATAGATAATGTCATTTGGTAAATGAGGGCAATGTTTTTGAAAAAAAAAAGAGGCATCATACATTTTTGCCCTCATCAACGGAATATTTCCTTATTTGGTTTGCAATTAAATCTTATCATTATATATATATATCCCATCAGATATTTTTCGTTCACAGCAGGTATCAGGCCGTTCTTAAGGTCTGTATTTGATGCTATATGCCTTACTCTGACACATGACCTAGTTTGACAGATTTTTTTAAAATCTAAAGGTGTCTTTCCCCTAAGTTGGTGGCATCATACATTTTTGCCCTCATCAACGGAATATTTCATTATTTGGTTTGCAATTAAATCTTATCATTATATATATATATCCCATCAGATATTTTTCGTTCACAGCAGGTATCAGGCCGTTCTTAAGGTCTGTATTTGATGCTATATGCCTTACTCTGACACATGACCTAGTTTGACAGATTTTTTTAAAATCTAAAGGTGTCTTTCCCCTAAGTTGGTGGCTCAACCAAGGCAAGAGACCCCAATATGTCCTACTATTTTCCCCATTGGGGAATCGGCAACTCAAGTTCAGAACCTAGACAAAGTTGTATTTGCTTTTATATCCTATCTTTCAAATTAAAATATTTCCTTAAAATATTATATATATATATATATATATATATATATACGAGATTCATTCAATAAATAATGTTAATTTTGTCAAGAGTTTTGGCAATAGAAAGCTCTGTTTACGGTTGCATATTTTTAAGGTGATAGATAGGCATGGTTCCTATCATCTTCCAGAATACTAACAGCATGACTATTTTATTGACGCATGTACTCGGAACTTTTTCTTTACCGGAGAGTCATTGTGTTCTCATTTAATAAACTTCGACTTAAGCTCTAAGTGACAAACCCATATTTTATGCTTTTGTAAAGAAAATAATGGCTATAACAGGTTTCTCTGTCCGCATTACACATTTTTCAGTCAATTTCACATAGTCTACTCTCTTTGTTATATGATTGCGAAATGAATTTTTTTATATTATCATTTTTCGTTGTTTATATCTTATCATTCGGTTTAGTTAGGCTTAGAACTATTCGGCCTAGTTCACGTGCAGGTACACACATTGAGGGCAGGTGTTCACGCTCGCACGGGGAGGATGTAACAATCACAGATGTCATAATAAAACCCCCGGATAGGAAATGGACTGGGGATGTGAATGACGTCATGCCCGGAAGCCATGGGCTGATGATTTTGCGTGATTTTTGAAAAAAAAGCAGTGAGTTGAGATTCGAAGCTGGGCGAAGCGAGTTGAGATCCGAACCTAGGCGAGTCCAGTTGGGACTACGTGGTGCCCGCGCGTTTGTTGGGTCAGTGAGTTGAGATCTGAGGCTGGATGAAGCGAGTTGATTTTCGAATCTGGACGAGGTCAGTCCAGTTGGGTCTACGGGGTGCGCCGCGCGTTGTTGGGTCAGATGAAACAGTCAGAATAGTAAAAATCGAGTCTCTCTCTCCTCGAGTCGAAAAAACTAAAAGTAAAAGAAAGTTAATAAACCTTTGGTACCTGAACAAAGAGAGTCGTCCGTGTTTCGGAATTCCAATGCATGTGAACATGTTTAATACATCCGTATATTGGTATATTTGTATAGTCGTATCATGGTGATATTATATCTTTATCGATATCAAGTTTGATAAGAGATTTCTACTCAAGCCTGGAGATCTCGGTTTCAATCGCTATCATTTGAATAGCCCCATAATAAATATTTTTTTCTGAGATTAAAATAATTGTCTTTAAACTAATTCAAACAATGAAGGGTTTACTTTTATGAGGATAAATTCTGGAAAAATATATAATGCTTTTTTTTCCAAAACATTGCCCTAATTTACCGAGTAACATCCGTACACACACACACATATATATAGTCATCCACAGACAGATCTGTTTCGTTTTATCAGAACTCATCAGTGTGGCTAGACATACTAGCTTCCCGTGGCCGGGATCGAAACCCGGTTGACTCAACTGGTAATCCAAGCCTCTACACCTCAGCCACGAGGCACCAGTAGCAGCGAAATAAATTTTTAAACAGTTATACATCACAATTACAATTGTTTACATACATCCACTTAACGGCTACCGAGACCTCAATTCATATATGAAGAGACTTGCAATAAACGCTATATATATATATATATATATATATATATATATATATATATATATATATATTGAGAAACATGTTTCATTATTTGGCTTGCTACTAAATCTTATCAATATATATGAGAAAAAAAGCAGGTTGGAAAATCAGATTGACATATTTTGCTAGACGTCTCGAGTCATCCAAATGCAAATAAATTTATTACTTAAATCTGATTTACATTATAAGTGAGTGAAGCGTGATGATTCAAATAGAAAGTAGGGAAGCCTAATTTAATTATTTCTTCTCATCTCTTTTTTCATTCCAACAGATTTCATATTATATATATATATATATATATATATATATATATATATATATATATATATATATATTCCATCAGATATGGAGTTCACAGCAGGTATCAGGCCGTTCTTAAGGTCTGTAAAAAATTTGATGTGATGGGCCTTACTCTGATGCATGACCTATTGAGAGTGTAACTTCTTTTTTTTTTAAATCTAAAGGTGTCTTTCTCCTAAGTTGGTGGCTCTACAAAGGCAAGAGAGTTCAACATTTCCAACTATTTCCCCCATAGGGGCATCGGCAACTCAAGTTCAGAACCTAGACAAAGCTGTATGCACTTCTCTTTGCCCTAATGCCCTTGAAAAAAACGTGATTCCAATAGTTCTACCTTCATTTATGAGTAAATAGTAAGGCATACCGGGTTTTTAAGCTTGCGTTTGGCAACTAGTCTAGGAAAAGGAAAATTCTGAATTCTAACTAATTTTACTTCACTTAAAAATTGATCTTGTGTCACACCCAACCCGTAATAAAGGAACAGGATAATTATGTGTAATTTCATACAATATTACTGATAGATGGAGGAAGAAGTTTTAGCAGTTTCTATTCCTACAACATAAAGTGAACCTGGTAGTAATGGCAATAAAGGTGTACTCAAAACTCCACAGACCTCCAAATCTCACCATCTGATGCAATTTAGTGTCATGCCCAATATATCTCTTATTTTGTAGAGGTATCCTTGTGTAAGGGATACAGTCAGCGTATTTTAACCCCCCAAATATTTCCTTGAGCTATACCGAGATCAATAGAAAGGACAATACTAGCAATTATCATAAGATACAAATATCAACTTCGATCAGAGAATGCACCAAGGAAAGAGACATAGAAATCATATATGTATATATGTGTGTGTCTGTGTGGGTATGCTTATTTCGGCAAAATTGTGTACGTTCTCTTGATTAATTAGATTTATTTCAGTTCTTTATAATTTCTTTTGA
This sequence comes from Sepioteuthis lessoniana, assembly GCA_963585895.1. NCBI lineage: Eukaryota > Metazoa > Mollusca > Cephalopoda > Myopsida > Loliginidae > Sepioteuthis > Sepioteuthis lessoniana. The sequence continues at coordinate 118,841,307 of OY757912.1, read as the reverse complement.
TGGTTGGTGGAAATCACAATTGACACGGGTCATATATGCAAGTGCCTTGAAACCCCGTGTTCTAACCACAAAGAACCAGTTATTTTACTCTTTCAGAAAAACTAGCATGAAAACAGGTCATAGATTAGTCTTGCAAAGTGGAATATTGTGTGGGGGTTTTTCGGTTTTTTTGGGGGGTTGTTTTGTGTTTTTTTTTTTTTTTTTTAATTTTCTATATTTTTGGAATGAGAGAAGAATGAAGGAAGAAATAAACATACAGATAAGAACAGATAAGCGATAGGGAAAGAAATTGTATATATATATATATATATCTGTGTGTGTGTGTGTGCGTGTGTGTGTGTGTGTGTGTGTGTGTGTGTGTGTTTGTGTGTGGGGGGCTTCAATAAGTTTTCAGACTTTTTTCGTATGGGCATTTAAAATTGTCGTAGACTCTGGAAAATTCAGTATCTTATTGCTTTACATATTATGAGATGGCTGACCAATTTTTATGATTTCAAGTTTAAATGAGCAGCTACTGTAGCAATTGGAATACACCTAACTAAAGCCTAATTGTCACAGCTGGTGAATTTCAAAAATGCAATCTGGACGTAAGGACACTTTAGAATAACGATATGCTATAAAATTCTGTTTTAAACTTGGAAAAAATGCCACAGAAACGTATGGAATGCTTCAGACTGCTTTTGGAGCATCTTGCATGAATCAAACATCAGTTTCTGAGTGGCATAAGAGATTCAAGAAAGACAGGGAGTCTGTGAGGGATGATGAGAGGTGTGAGCGGAGTAAGGAAATCAATACCCCAGAGTTTATTGGCCAAAGGGTTTCGGTTAGTGTTAGGGTTACTACGTTGAGGTTTTAAGGGAGTTCAGGAAGAGATTCCGTCGGAAGAGGCCAGCACTCTTCAAATCGGGTCAGTGGCATTTCCACCAGGACATTACACCAGTCCACAACTCTATCCTTGTCACAGACAATTTGAACAAGATGGGCAACAAGACAGTTCCTCATCCTCCCTCTAGTCTAGACCTTGCTCCCTGTGACTTTTGGTTTTTCCCTAAGCTCAGAGGCTGTCGTTATGAGACAATTGAGGAGATGAAAGAGGCTGTGACGGAGGTCATTGACACGCTCACACAAGCGGACTTTCATGAGGCCTTCCAGAAGATGTTGGAACGGTACAACAAGTGCCTTGCAACCGGAGGAGATTACTTGGAAGGAGACTAGAGTTTCACGTGTGTACTATCAATAAAATTGCTCACACGAAAAAAGTTTATTTCCATTCGGCCCATAGATAGGACCTCATCAAGCGGTACCCCTGCGGGCCAGAGTGGACCTGGGAGCGATGGCAATGAAGGAGTATTTTGCATTCTTGAAAGCTCCGGCATTACTGGAATCTCAGCATCAGATTGTTTTGTGTTATAACAGTAGCAGAACTGATGAATTCATGTTATTTTTCCTATTTTATAAAATCAACTCGTCGTGAAATGCAAAAGGTTTCGACCAGGGTTTGAACTCGAGTTACCAATTCTTTTTCCCACGATAATATCCATTACGCAAAGCAAGCCTGTGTGTGCGTGTATGAGTGTGTGTATTTGTGTTTTGTGTGGGGTGGGGGGCATATCCTCCTACAGAGAAGCAGACAGTGTATTCTACAGCCCCAACCCACGATGAAGCTACTGTATATTACATTGCTGAATGAGTTTTTCGATCATTTCTATTGTTTCAGTATATTTGTTGGAGCCATTTTTTCGCAATAGGTTTCCTCAGCTGCTTGTTGATGTATGCACGTGCGTTTTTTTTTAAATACAGACTGATCTACTTATTAGGTTGCTTTGTTTGGTTTGATGGCGTATCAACCATTGTTGGTTATTTAATGTTTTTACGTAAATATTAGGTGTATATGTGTTGTATTTTGGTCTTTGACCCGGCCAAAAAATGCCATTCTAAGGTGATGCACCGGAAGGAAGTGACACATTCTAATGGCAGTTATGAAAGGAAATCGCGTGGGCGGAAATTGGCTAACAAAATGGGACAAGCTAAAAAAAATCTCATGATACTCTCATAGACTGATGCACCGGAAGAGAGAGACCTCTGAACTGCATGACAGTTATTTCCGCTTGATGACGATTAAACATGCGATTTCTAAGATCGAGTGGGCGATCGAGTGGGCGTTGAACTATCATATAACTCAGTCAAGACAGAAGTCAAGTTGGAGTTCCAGTCAGTTGGAGACGGAGTTATAGACGAGCTGTGGTAAGGAAAGCCACATCAGGCTTTCCGAAGGGGCCTTGGGGCTCTGATGAGTTGGGGTCCAGGGAAGTGGCAGTTGCAGCCAGTTGGAGAGAGATAGACAAGATGTGGTAGGGAAAGCCACACCCGGCCGAGGTGGCCCTCGGGAACCCCGATGGAGTTTGGGGACCAGAGAGGTTGCTGATAAGATTCAGTAAAGAAAGCCAGCACCCAGAGTGGAACCCGGGGCCTCCGTTTGAGCATCAAGAGAACGAGAAAGACACAACGTTGACGGCCATAAGAGTGGGGGGTCAAAATATTTTAGTTCTGTTCGGTCTCCAGCTCCCTCTCACGCGCAAAACTTGAGTAACCCTTTTCGAACCCTTGCAATAAAGTGAGAGGTAAATATTTTTCTAAAGAAGTCTTCCTACGTGCGTCTGTTATTCATTGCGTCAGTATGTATCCTGCATGAACATGTATATGAGAATGCAACATATGATTAGTAAACTCATTTCACAGATACATTTTTAAACGAGTCTGAGATCATTCTTTTGTACGCAATTAAATGTTTTCACGTTTTTCTATCAAGCACGAATATTTTTATTTACTCACAATCAGTTGTTTCCTCTAAGTTAAATGCTTTCAAGTATTTGTATGTGTCACAAACAATTCAATTCAACATCAGCCATTTGTTTACACACAGTTAAAAAATCAAACAGTTCTATTTCAAACAATTCAATTTAGCGTTATTCATTTGTTTCCTCTCAGTTTAAATATCAAATATAACTATTTGACTCATTGATATAACCTTAACAGATGCTACCACTTCAGGCCAGTGTGGGCCTGGGAGCGATGGCAATAAAGGCATACTCCGCATTCCCCAAAGTTCCAGCATTACAGGAGTCTCACCATCAGATTTCTTAGTGTCATATCCAGGACACTTGTTGCGGGGAATCTTACATAACTGTAGATATGTAGTCAGTGTATTCCACAGCCCCAACTGCGCTCGCATATTAAGGCTTCAGTAAGATAATTTTAGAAATGCATATTACATTTTTTCCCTCATCACTGGATTATTCCATAATATTGTTCTCTGCTGGACTCGGAAAACATTATACCATAAATTTACTTTATTTAATCAGGATTTTTAAGGAATACTTTATGAAGCCAGAATTTTTAGCTATTCAATCGAATGTTTTACGTCTTATCTCTTATCAATGTTTTTAGAATTAAATAAAAACCCTGTGAACATCGTAGATGGTGACTCAAAATAGATGCAACCCATTAATATGAAAATTACTGAGAAAAGCGCCATGGTGGCCATTTGGAACACGTCCGGTAAAAATGCATCCTTTGACCGAGTGACATCAAATCAATGTTGCCTAGTCGGCTGGAGCCGTTGAATACACCAATAGCTTCTCTGTAGAAGGGAAAGACCCCCCCCCCACGACGACTGTCCTGTTTATGACACAAAACAATCTGTTGCTGAGTCTCCTGTAATGTTGGGGAATGTGGAGTAACCCTTCATTGCCATCGCTCCCTGGTCCACTCTGATTCGGAGCCGTAGCCCCTCACAAGGTCCTATCTATGGGTCAAATAGAACTAAAATGCGTATTTATGCTAAACTGAATTTGTTTGAAATATAACTGCTTTGACATTTAAACTGTGTTCTAATTCTAAACTCAATTGCTAGAAATAGAACTGTTTTGACATTTAGATTACGTTCTTATGCAAAACTGAAGTGTTTGAAATGAAACAGTTTTTGCATACTAAACTGAATTGTTTGAAATGGAAGTATGTTTGACACTGAAACTGTATTAATGGTAAACTGAATTGTTTGAAATAGAACAGTTTTGATATTTAATTGTATGTAAAGAAAAATTATACTTACTAAACAGAATTGTTTGAAGTAGAACTATTTGACCAAACTGAATAGCTTGAATTAGAAATGTTTTCTTATGCAGTGAACTTATACTGAATCGTTTGGAAAAGAACTGTTTATTTGTATAAAAATGGATATGGCATTAAATAACTTATAAAGGTTGATATGCAATAAAACCCAAACAAGGGGCACCTCGGGTAGTGTAATGGTTAGCAAGCTTGACTAGCAAACCTGCAAGTGTGAATTCGAGTCTCACTGTGCCACCTCGAAGCAAAGAGCTTCGTAAATTACAATAAAACCCGAACAAGCAAACAATCAAATCGATGTTCTTTTCATTTTTATTTTATTAGCTTCCAGTACATGTAATCTTTTTAAGAAGTTTCTTGTCATAGAAATGAATTATTGTCATATTAATGGGTTGCATCTATTTTGAAACAATTTTGAACGATTTTGTCTCCAAAAAAGAAGTGACTCCAAATATTTGTCCTCTCTTGTCCAAGGTCTTTTGATTGAGGATTAATAATTGTTATAGAATTCTATTTTCAAATCTGAAACAAAAAAGAATACAACATTATAATTAGTAGAGTTATTAACAGTCATATGGGTCCTATGTACATTGAGACACCCTATATAAATGGGTTAATTGAGAATTTTTTGCAAGGAGTAGCAAAATGAATTTATGATTTCTAGATTTCAAGGCAAAACGTAAATAAGTCACAGCTAATTTGATGAAAAATTCTCAAATCAGTTTAAATACTTTTGATAAGTAGGTTTGTTGAGACTCGTTGTAAATTCAGCATCCCTTCATACTCAACACTCCGAGCTGTATCCACCTTTTTTTCTAAAGCGAAAATTTATCTGCAGGGTACATAAAGGAAACTAAAAGAAGTACGGTTATGAAGTTTTGCATCAGATAAAAACGTTTAATAATTCTTTCAATGGGAAACTACCGAGTATAAGTTTAATAGATAATAAGGGGACTATTTTTTTTTTTTAATTAAAGTGTAATTCATTGATCATTTCCGACTTTGTCTATATGGATTCAGTCAAGATACTTTTTGAAGAGGCCATCTATATCAGTTTTATAGCGGACAAAGCCACTCAAATACACACACTCACACACACACACACAGAGGCGTGCTTTGCGTAATGGATATTACCGAGGGAAATAGAATTGGTATCTCGAGTGCAAACCCTGGTCGAAGCTTTTTGCATTTCACGACGAGTTAATTTAATGCAGAAGAAAAACCAACATGAATTCATCTGTTCTGCTACTGTTATTTGGAACTTATAGGATAGACGGGGTTCTTTAGCTTCGGTTAAGGATCCAGTCAAGGGGGTTAAATATAAATTTAAATCAGCTTTACGCAATTTAAGAAAATGACATTATATCACATTAAGCCCCTGCGTCGCGTTTCGTGAAATGCATACATATACACACCCATCAATAAATGCATTTATATACACACTCATCTACAAATGCATGCATACACACACCCATCTATAAATGTATACATAAACATGCTCATCTATAAATACATACATACACACACCTATCTATAAATACATACACACACACACACACCTATCTATAAATGCATACATATATACACTTATCAATAAATACATACATACAAACACGCATTTATTGATGCATGCGTGTTCCCATTCATCTATAAATGTATACATACACATACCCATCTGTAATTGCATACATATACACACCCATCTGTAAATGCATACGTATGCACAACCATCTCTATACACACACATAGACAGGATTGGTTACGATTTGTTTTCTTTGTTTAATGGCATATCATAGCTGGGGGAATAAGGGTTCCATAAGAAGGCGACCGTAGTCGAGGGTGACTGGAAGGCTCCCTTTTCTATAGCTACTACATCAAGGTGTAGGGTAAGGCGCTACTCCTTTCCCTGGATTGCTTCACTTTACCCTTGACCCTTACCTTATAATGCTGAGTGTTAAGCAAGGTAGCATCAAGTACCATTTTTTGAGTCTTTGGTATGACTCGACCTGGGATTGAACACAAGTCTTCCGGGCCACTGGCGAACACGCAAACCAAACCGGACGAGGGGTTCATAGCTTTCCAAAAGTTAACATAATAGCGGTGATTGGAGTTCGAAATCGCTTACTTTGAAGCAGCAGTCCAGCATTTTTGACATTAAGTACTGGGGACTCCATTGATGCAAAGACTGATAAATATATAAAAACAGAGAGAGAGAGAGAGAGAGAGAGAGAGAGAGAGAGAGAGAGAGAGAGACCATTATTCATAAGTTATATACACAAAGGTGAGTAAAAAAAGTGATGCTTTTTTCTTCATACAGGAAGAATTTCCTACACAGAACTATATGTCATACATCAAAATCCTTGCAGTATTCATTTCCTCATCATAGCATAAAGTTTGCCTCTTAAATCCTCTTTCATGGGGTCGAATACACGATGGTCTGAAAGCCCTAAACATGGTGAGCATGGCGGATGCAGTAAAGTTGTCCTACTGAATGAGACGATTGTCTCCCTTGTCCTGATGCTTTAGTGTGGTCGAACATTGTCGATTGGCAAGACACAGAGAAAAGGTGACTATGTTTAGTAGGGATCCAAAGAGGACCATCTTCATTTTTGTGATCGATACATATTCATGTGTCGGTAATTATTCCACATTCGTGTATATATATATATATATATATATATATTAGGATGAAAAATAGTTTTAGGGTACTTCCAGAAAGATTATAAAAGATTGCTCAATACCAACCGGGAGCGCAGAATAAAACATAAAATAGATGTTGTTGACTTAAACCTTTTCGGCTGGCCCATTGCCATCACTTTCTTGCAATCTTCGAATAAGAGTAGCCTGTATAGTTACGCTAGACCCTCTCTATTTCTCTTTCTCTCTCTCTCTCTCTATATATATATATATATATATATATATGTTCACGAACACACACACACACACACATATATATATATATATATACCAGCAAACACCCACTGATATGGGACCACATATACATATGCCTATTTACACGCAAACACTTGTATGTACCCATATACACGAATATATATACACGTATACACACATGTACGCATAAACATATAACTATATATATATATATATATATTAAAATAGTGTAAAACACAAAAGACATGACATTGAAGGCCAAGTGATGGGTTCTCATTTATTATGACAGTGTAACAGAGTGAATCGGCAATGTGTTTTTGACTTTTAAGGATACGGCAATATGGGTCGTTTTGGGAAAAAGGGGGAAGATGAGGTCACCATCTTGAGTGCATTATGCAGTAACAGTTGATGACTTGTGAAGTTGCTCAGCAAGTGTCCAAACAAAATTCTTAGAATGAAAAAGGCTTCGTTTTTGCTACGTTTGTTTTATACATCTTTTCTCAAGAAAAATGAGTGAAGTGAGAGACGGCTGGACTGGGAAACGTTAGAGGGTAGAAGTTACGGGAGAAATAATCAGTAGATGGACAAAGAAAGAAAGAAAGATGGTATAAAAAGAACACAAAGAAAGAAACAATTAGATTAAAGAGAAAAAGAAGTAAATAACCTAAAAGAAACGAAAGAAAACGAAAGAGAAAATAGAGACAGAGTAAATTAATGCAGAGTTAATGAAGAGAAAGAAAGAAAGAAAGAAAGAAAGAAAGAATATACGTAATAGAAGAACGAAAAAATGAAAATGAAGGCTGAAAGAATGAAAAGGAAAAAGAAGTAAAAACGAATTCTTAGCAGAAAGAAATAAAGAATGAAAGAAATAGTAAAAATACACAATCTGTGAGAAGAATTTTAATCAATCTTTTCGTCCCCCAGCCATTGGAAAATTTTAGGGTTAACTGAACATTTTAGTACGGCAACTGATCAAGGAAAAGGAAAAAAATAAACTCTGAATTCAAATCAACTATTTACTGGCTCATTAGTCAAGTGGGTAGAGTGTTCGCCAGTGATGCGGGAGACCTGGGTTCAATCCCAGGTCACTTCATACAAAAGACTTTAAAATGGTACTTGATACCTTCTTGCTTGACACTCAGCAATATAAGGTACGTATGAAGGGTAAAGTAGAGCAATCCAGAGAAAGGAGTAACGCCCTCCCCTACACCACGGTGTAGTAACCATTGAAAAGGGAGCCTTCTGGTCGCCCTCGACTACGGTCGCCAACTTGACTTTTACTATACTTCGTTTAAAAATCGACATTATTCGCATCTTGCTTGTAACGTTAGTCGGTTGAGGTTATTAATGCCTTTACCAAGTAAAACTGAAAGTAATGAAAGAGAAATTCTTGCTTACATTAAAAAAATTAATTTGGGATTGCTTCTTGGTTTGGTTTGGTTTGGTTTGGTTTTATGGTACATCAATCATTGTAGGTAATTTTATGCCAAATCTATTTTTATACAAATAAACAGTTGTATTTCAAACAATTCAGTTTAATATAAGTATAGTTTTTGTTTACATACAGTTACATGTCAAAACAGTTCTATTTCAAATAATTCAGTGTAATGTAAGTAGACAATTTAGTTCTTTTTGATCCATAGACAGGAGCCTATCAGATGCTTCCACTCAAAGCCAAATTGAACCTGGTAGCGATGGCAATGAAGTGAGACATCACATTTCCTAAAGCTTCAGATTGTTTTGTGTCATATCTAGGACATTCGTTGGAGGAGTCTTACCCCTCTGCAGAAATGCATTGGGTGTATTTTACAGCCGCAGTTTTTTTTTTAAGAATGAAAGAAACAAAGAAAATGAAATATTCAACAAGAGAAAAGATAGAAGATACCATATGTACCGCAGATTATATATAAATGGGAAAAGGCAACTATACAATGAAGTAAAGCCAATACAAATGAGTTCGAAGGTGACTAACTGAAGGAACTGAGTGGATAGAAAAAGAGTTTAGAATGGGGAAGAAAAGAAGACCTCATAAAACGAAGAGATGAAAACTTGATAATAATACAAATGAATAAAATTTGTAATGAAACTAAAAATTTTCAAGGAAAAAGAAAAGATTTATGAATAAAAGAAAGAGAGAAAAATGATAATTACCTCGATCTTTGCTAGGGAATTGAAAAAAAATCTATGGAACATGAAAGTGACGTTTATACCAATCGTAATTAGTGCTCTTGGTACAGTCACCAAAGGATTATTAAAGGGACAGGAGGATTTGGAAATATGAGGACTAGTAGAGACCATCCAAACTACTAAAATTTTGAAATCACTCAGAATACCGAGATGAGTCTTGGAGACTTGAGGAGACTTGCTGTCTCTCAAACATTCATGAAAGACCATCAGCTAATGCTGATGGGAAAAAACTCTCAAAGAGATAATAATACACGAAAAAAAGTTGGACGAGTACTCACCAGTATTGAAGATATTGCGAATGCATCAATGCAAGGTTTCGAAGACTAAATTAACAAAAAAAAATAAATAAATGAAAAAATAAAACAACAACAATAAAGAACTAAAAACAGAGGCTAATAACTTAACTGACAACGTAAGTATATACAGAACAGCGTCAACTGGGAAACAGAAATGTGGAGAAAAGCAACTCTATGGATATATCAAGCGGAAAACTGATAAAAAATCTCACCTGTGGAGACCTGGACATTGCTATGATGGGAAAACCCTGAAAAAGAAACTGAATTCCTCCAAATAGCAGCACAAACAACCCACCCAATAAGGACCATTTATGTAAAAGCAAAACTCAATAATACGCCACTCAGTATTATATTCAGGCTATGAAGTAACAAAGACGAAACGATTAATCACGTGATAAGGGAAATATCAAACTTGCCCAAAGGAAGTATCATATGTAGTATATATGACTTGTTGTGATAGGAGATCCACTGGGAATTGTGCAAGAAATTGAAATTTTATCATACTACCAAAAGGTATTATGGTCAAATCAGAATCCGTCTTAGAGAAGGAAATGCATAAAATGCTCTTTAAAATCATTTAGAGATAAAAACGGATCATCTAATCTCAGTCAGAAGATCACACCTAGTAATAATTAACTTAGACAAAAAGAGAACTTGCCATATAGTGGACTTTAGTTGATCACTAAGGGAAATCCGAAGAAAATAAAAAGAGAAATAAGTATTTAGACACTGCAAGGGAACTAAGTTGTGAAATATGAGGATGACCGTGGAACCAGTTGTAATCAGCGTGCTTGCAAAGAGGACGAGTTGAAAAATGGAGGGAGAATCGAGACCATCCATAGTACAGAATACTGTGAAATTTCCTGGAAAACTGAGAAGCGATAAGGAGACTTGCTATTGTTATATAATTACGGAAGGATTTTTTTATATTATCATTTTTCGTTGGTGATATCTTATCCTTTGGTTTAGTTAGGCTTAGAACTATTCGGCTTAGTGCACGGGTAGGGGCACACATTGTGCGCAGGTGTCCATGCTCCCGCGGGGAGGATGTAACAATACACAGATATCAAAATAAAAACCTCGGATAGGAAATAGGACTAGGGATATGAATGACATCATGCCCGAAATCGATGGACTGAGGATTTTGGGTGATTTTTGGCAAAAGCAGTTAGTTGAGATTTCAACCTTGACGAAGCGAGTTGATTTTTAGACCTGGGCAAGACGAGTCCAGTTGGGTCTACGAGATGCGCCGCGCGTGGTGGGGTCAGATAGAATAGTCAGCATAGTAAAGATTGTGTCTCTCACTCCTCGTGTCGATAAACCTAAAAGTCAAGAAGGTAATAAAAGTTTCGTACCTGAACTACCGAGAGTCGTCAGTATTTCGAGTGTTTTTCGGGATTCCTATGTATGTGAACGTTCTACGTATCAGTATATTTTATACATCCGTATATTTTACATATTCTTATTTGGCTATGTTACACTATCACATGGGTTCCACTGAAAGATCATCAGCAACTGCCTGAGTGAAAAACTCTCATGGAGTATAATAAAGGGCCTGTAGGACTTGGACGTTAGCGGACGGGAAGAGACGATCCAAATGACAGCATTGCTAAGAACGGCCAGAATAGGGAGAAGAGTGCTGGAGACTTGAGGAGACTTGCTGTCACTCAAACTCCAGTGAAAAGCCATCAGCTAATACTGATGTGAAAAACTCTAAAGGAGTAAATAATAATAATAATAAAACTGAAAGAATGTGAAAAGAATCTGAAAAGAATGTGAAAAGAAGGATAAGTACCTTGAGCTTGCTAGAGAATTGAAAAAGTTGTGGAACATGAAAGTGACGATTGTACCAATTGTGAGTGGTGCTTTAGGCACAATAACTAAAGGATTATTAAAAGGCCTGTAGGACTTGGAAGTTGACGGACGGGTGGGGACTATCCAAATGACAGCACTGCTTAGAACGGCCAGAATTCTGAGGCTAGTCCCGGAGACTTGAGGAGACTTGCTGTCACTCAATCTCCAGTGAAAGACTATCAGCTAACACTGATGTGAAAAACTCCAGAACAAGAAGAAGAAAGGAATGTAAAGACAAGCATTACCCATTGGTGATTTTTCTTTTGCACTCATCCAAGGGATCACGAGCGTATAAAAGAAAACACTTGCAGAAAATATTATCCTAAAAAATGTTAGAGAATGGATTTAGGGAAGAGGGAAAGCCGTCTAGAAAAAACAAAGAGAGGAGAGAGAGAGAGAGAGAGAGGGCGAACTTCGAAAGAAGCCATCAAGGGAGGTAAGCGTGTTTCTAATGTTATTGACAGCTGGTATGAGTTGTCCGGTCACGGAATGTTGACAAATTGCACTGAAATAGATGCGGAATATATGTACCTAGCAAAAAGAATGACAAATAAAATAAAAATAATAACCACATGAAAAGAAGCCTTCAATAAAAGGCGCGATTGTGAATACTTATTCTGATAGAAAACGAAGGAAGTTGAGAGCATTTGGAAAAAAGGACAAACAGATAGATAGATAGATAGATAGATAGATAGAAAAACCTGGTAAGGAAGAATGGCAAAGAAGGACCCAAAGGATGATGGATATTCATTTATCTCTTTTTGAGTGTCTGCATATATAAACACAGACAGACAGACAGTCTGACAGATAGGCAAATGATCAAAAGGGATGAAGCATATAAGAATATTTCTTTGGGGTTATTCTTTTTTATTGTTCTTCACTAGATTCGACCTTAGGTTATCGTCAGGAAAAAAAGATTTAGTGGAGAAAAGATTTTTCTTTTTTTTAGAAAGTTTTTTAAATAATTTCTACGAGTTGGTGCGTTGAGCTGATCTCTAATTGGAGGAAACAGCATTAATTCTCTCCCAGAATTAGTCCTTGCTCAACATTAGTCCTCATTCATTTTTGGATTGAACTAGACTTGATCCTATTTACCCAACCCCTCTGTTCGGGCAGGATATGACACAAGGTCACTTTTTAAGCGGAGTTTAACAGGTTGGAATTCAGAGTTTTCCTTCTCCTAGACTAGTTGCCTCACCAAGGCTGAAGAACCCAGTCTGCCATACTATTTTACCCATACCTGGAGGGAGAATAATTGGATTCATACATTTCCCAAGGGTATTAGTCTATGTGAAATGCAATCAGTCACGTCCAGGATTTGAACTCGTGACGTCGTGTGCATTTCCTATCACGATAACCATTACACCACGGGCACCTCCTTGAACTTGATACTTAATTTTGATCTCCAATACATTCTGGGTGAAACTCTCATGTTTATCTCTTACGACAGCCGGCTCAGTTGGAATAAAACTGGGGTGAGAAGGCTATGAATTCCTTGGACAGATCTGTCATCCCATTCTTTGATATACTGTTACTTTTTTGTTTATTCAATCAACTGACACTTCACCTGTTTATATATATATATATATATATATAGTCATCCATTTCGTTGTATCACGGCACTTCATTGTAGCTGGACCCCCGAGATGGTTCAAGCCAAAATCTAAACCCGGCTGACCTTATGTCAATAGGATATCTTATTCTAGGGCCATCGTCATTTTCAGAATAAGTGAAGGAATGTTTTGCGTACTTATCTTTTTACATATACGTTATCGGCTACCAGAGTGTTCAATTCATATGAAGAGCAATTACATTTCAGCGTATGTTTCGGCCAGCAAATTCCTCACTCAAGTTCCCAACCAAGGGATGAAGCATATATATTGTACTCTACATAGAGGTATATATATATATATATATATATATATATATATATATATATATATATATATATATATATATATTTGTCACTGCCTCCCACCAGACAGGACCTGACACAAGGTCAATGAATATAGTAGAGATTTAGCGGAGGGGAATGTCGGGCTCGAGCCGAGACTCGAACCCTGGTGGTCTATGCTGCTCATTGACCCACTAAGTGCAATGTGGATCTAATGAGGCAAGAAGTTTCACAAATCCAAATCTCGATCCGGGCACGTATGCCGGGTTATAACTTGAGCTAGACAGCAAAGTCAAGTGCTATACATAGGGGACAAAGGTTGCTGCTTGCCCACTTGAAGGTGGTCCAGCTGAAGCTGGGGGCCACGAATCTGCCATTGGTTTCGATACCCCATCCGGCACGAATGCTAGACGGACCAGCAAAAGCCAGGGAAGTATATATATCTATATATATATATATATATATATATATATATATATGTGTGTGTGTGTGTGTGTGTGTGTGTGTATTTACCCGTTCACATAAGGAAAATACGCACAAGGTCATTTTTAGTGGGTTTTAACAGGTTTAAATTTAGAGTTTTCTTCTAGACTGGCTGCCATACCAAGGTTGAAGAGCCCAATCACCTCTACTAATTACACATACCTGAAGACAGAACAAGTAGATTCATACCTTTACCAAGAATATTTCCGCTATGGGAAATACAATCAATCTTGCTCAGGATTTGAACTTGTGTCGCTGTGTCCATTTCATATGATGGTATACGTTACACCACGAACGCCGTATATAACTCTAGAGAGTTCAGTTCAAACTTCACGAGTATGTCCTCTGTGGCCATTTTGAGGAGATTTAATTTATCTGTGAACTTGCTAGATGGCATTGATTTGTCTGATCTTTTGTTCATTAAAAGTGTCTGTATTTATTTTTGAATCACTTTCATTCTCCTCATCAAGTCATGCTGCCAGCTTGGATTTCTCTGCAGTTTGAAAGACATCCCGAGAACGATGAATGATTGAGACGGATAAAGTCTCTCACTTCATCCGTCCCAATCATCCATCGTTCTCGGGAGGTTTTTCAAACTGCATCCTGTGTCCACACAGAGCTGATCGGTCAAGAAAGGCATGTCCATGTGTAGGGGCCCATAGAATTAGGATATCGCATGATCTTGTCCTTTCTTTTCCACCAGGGTTCGGCATTCGTCTTACAAAGATGGTTTTTGCGATGGGAGCTGTTCAGCTGCTGCTTCGTTAGGTGTTGTTTCCAGGATGTGTTTAAAATAGCACAAAGCATTCTTGTGTAGCCCCCATTAAACTTTCCCCTAATGCGTTTTGATGATGTTCATAATGGGAATCTATACAGCTGCATGGACATAGATACTGCTTGAACGAAATCCTGTCGTATTTTATTGATCAGACTTCGATGTGATCGAAAACGTGTCGATAGTACGCCATGTCTTCATTAGGTATATATATATATATATATATATATAATTTAATCGCTTTAATCTGCAGCAAATTTTACTTTCAGTTAGGAGAATACATATGCATCCTGCTCAATTGATTTTATGAAGTAGTTCTTCTTGTCACCATGTTTGATGTGAACACATGAATCGAAGATTTTTCTGGTCTAACACTGCTATATGCCATACATTTGACAAAACCTATAAGTCTCAGAACAATTCTGTGCATTGATTAAGAATAAAGTAAAGTTCTCTCCCTTAGTCGAGGGTGACCAGAAGGTTCCCTTTTCAATAGCTACTACACCGAGGTGTAGGAGAGGGCGCTACTCTTTTCCCTGGATTGCTCCTCTTTACCCTGGATACTTACCTTTTATTGCTGAGTGTCAAGCAAGGAGGTATCAAGTACCATTTTTAAAGTCCTTGGTATGATGTGACCTGAGATTGAACCCAGGTCACCCGGAGCATTGGCGAACACTCTACCCATTGACAATCCCCCTTAATTCAGTAGAAAACCCAAATGAAAAAATCTTAACTGTCTTAGGCTGACTACACAAATTCTAAACGATCTTTTCCTTGTTGTATTGGATTCTTTGTTTTAATGGCATATCAACTTTTGGAGGTTATTTAATGCTAAAGCAATCCTTTGAGAAGAACAGTAGTGCTACTGTTTGACCCATAGTTGGGAGGATAAGGGGGTTCATAACTTCCCCAAGGGTATTTGTCCGAAAGAGAACATAATAACGTGACTGGAGTTCGAACTCGCTTACTACGATTCCGCAGTCCATCGATTTAACCATTACACCACGAGGACACCCACTCCACCTCGTCCGATTGTTAAAAAACACTTATAATAAATCACTTGATTGAATAGATAATGCATTTACCATTCTATAACACACGTGATTGGAAAGAGTCATTCCTACAGCAAATTATTTAAGACTTAGACTATTTTATTTTTATACTCTACTGCAACCGCAGGTTGGGCACTTGTTCTGGAGCTCTGGGTATTCTGATGTCTTTGATGCCTCTACACTAAGGTCAAATCGATGGTATCTGTTAGGTCCCCCTTCTACCACGAGCAGAATGTGACGTGTGGTCAACATTTTAAGTGGAATACACAGGCTTGAAATAAGAGTTTCCCGTCTTCGGGACTGTTTGCTGCATCAGTATGCCTTATGATTCCTCTCTTGCGGAGAGAAGTGGACACATGCCCTTTATAAAAGGATGATAAACGTTAGATCGCAAACTCCCATCTACAAAAAGGATTAGAATAAGATTACGATCGTTCCCCAAAATAACTGATTCTATTTTACGTCTACACCCAGCAAAGGCTGACAGTTGAGCATTTTTTAAAAACATCGGTGTTAAGGTATTCTTTTTTAAGAAAGAAAAAATCCATTCCTCTTTTGGTTGAGCTGTGAAATTTTCAGCATCCTCTTGTTCTATCACTGAAACTTTCCCGAACTGGAACTCAATTCATTAAATCTGTTTCCCTTTTATCTTTCGTTTTAATAGCATATCAGTCTTGGTGAATTCTTACGTGGTGCATACGATAAGTTTCCAGACTTTTTCGTATGGGCATTTAAAATTGTTGTAGACTCTTGAAAATTCAGTATGATATTGTTATACATCTTATGAGATGACTGACCAAATTTTAAGATTTCAGGTTCAAAGGAACAGCTATTGCAGCAATTGGAATACACCCTACTAAAGCCTGATTGTACAGCTGGTGAATTTCAAAAATGCAATCTGACTCTTTAGAAAAACGATATACAATAGAATTCCGTTTTCAACTTGGAAAAAATGACACAGAAACGTAGGAAATGCTTCAGACTGCTTTTGGAGCATCTTGCATGAATCAAACATCAGTTTCTGAGTGGCATAAGAGATTCAAGAAAGACATGGAGTCTGTGAGAGATGATGTGAGGTGTGCGCGGAGTAAGGAAATCAATACACCAGAGTTGATTGGCCAAAGGGTTTGGGTTAGTGTTAGGGTTACTATGTTGAAGTTTTAGGGAGTTCAGGAAGAGATTCCTTGGGAAGAGGCCAGCACTCTTCAAATCGTGTCAGTGGCATTTCCACCAAGACAATACACCAGTCCACAACTCCATCTTTGTCACAAACTATTTGACCAAGATGGGCATCAAGACACTTCCTCAGCCTCCCTATCGTTCAGACCTTGCTCCCTGTGACTTTTGCTAATTCCCTAAGCTCAGAGGCTGTCGTTATGAGACAATTGAGGAGATGAAAGAGGCTGTGACGAAGGTCATTAACAGGCTCACACAAGAGGACTTCCATGGGATTTTCCTGAAGTTGTTGGAACGGTACAACAAGTACATTGCAACCGGAGGGGATTACTTGGAAGGGGACTAGACTTTCATGTGTATACTATCAATAAAAGTGCCCATACGAAAAAAATCTGGAAACTTATCGTATGTTCCTCGTAATTCGAAAAGCCATCTTTGTAGGACAATTGTGGTTCCATTTAAGTTATAGCTGAGGGTCTTATATCATACCCATGGGTATTAGTCCGAAAATGAATGTTATAGCGAGACTGAAGTTCGAAGTTGCTTACATTGATGTCATAGTCCAGCACGTTTGCTACTACACCACGGTGACTCCTATGTCTGTTTTCCCCGTTTACAAATGTGCAACTAAGGGTAAGATTATGGTGATTAGCTTTCTTTGTTTAACGGCATATTAATCTTCCCGGGTTATTTAATGCCAAAGCCATCCTTGAGGACGAACAGTAGTAATATTATTTAAACTATAGGTGGGGGGATTATGATGGTACTGAAAAATGATTGGTACCATTTGTCGTGAACACGCAACAAAGGCTGATCATGGAGCTTTGTAAAAATAAATCCGGTAAAAATCTTTAATAGTCAAATAAGGAGTACGACTCAGGGTAAGATTATCGCGATTTGCTTTCCTTGATTAACGGCATATCAATCTTCGTGGGTTATTTAATGCCAAAGCCATCCTTGTAGACGAACAGTAGTAATACAATTTAAACTATAGCTGGCGGAGGGATTATGATGTTACTGATAGATGATTGGTACCATTTGTCGTGAACACGCAACAAAGGCTGATCATGGAGTTTCGTAAAAAAAAGATCCGGTAAAAATCATTTATAGTCAAATAAGGAGAACAGCTGACTGAATTTAAAAACGAAAGAACCTGGATGTTATTATCGCAGCAGTGGAACATTTTAAACAATCTTCATCTTTCTCATCTTTTATCCGCAGTTATTTTCTTTTGTTATTTTCCGTTTAAACTCTGCTGTTATTCCCATTGATGCATATTGTTGTCATTGCTGTTTTCACGTTCTTTCTATTTTTTTTTTTTTGGTGTTGTCGTAAGCCACCACCCCCTTTTTTATTTCCAGCCATTGTTGCAGCCGAAATTAATGTTTAGGTTTTGTCGTTGTCAAGAAGCGTAACATAAAATGAACGGCTTTTTTTAAAATACTTATTCTTAATCATTCGGAGGAAGAGGCAGAAAAGTGATTTTGAGAAACGAGTGTACTGATAAAGCCGGATCATAATGAACATTTTTGTTGTAGTTAATGAGATTTCTCTGTTCAATGAAAAAGGAAAGATAAATTGAATGATAGAAATATAACAGTTTAAATATCTAACCATATTTACCAACCCCTCCGCTCGGACAGGATATGACATAAGGTCAACTTTTAAGCGGAGTTTAACAGGTTTTAATTCAGAGTTTACCTTCTCCTAGACTAGTTACCGTACCAAGGCTGAAGAAATCAGTCTGTCCTACTATTTACCCATAGCTGGAGGGAGAATAATTGGATTCATACCTTTCCCAAGGGTATTAGTGCAATGTGAAATGCCATCAGGATTTGAACTTTTGTCGCCGTGTTCATTTCGTACGACAATAACCATTACACCACGGGCACTGTTTAAATATTTAACTCTGTGCAAACCAAAGAGAGAAGTTTGTATTATTGTTGAGCCATTGTAATACTTGGAGCCATTTGACTGTGCACAAATGAATTATTACTATTGAATAGAATTGTTTGTGTTGATTAGCAATACTTGAAATTCATTAACTGTGTGCCTAAATTGAAGTGTTAGTTTTACATAGTTATGCGAAAAATCATTTACCTATGTGCTAATTAAACGATTTATGTTTGATTGCAATATTTGAAACCATTCAAGTAAATGTACACAAAGTATTAATACTAGATAGAATTATTAATGTTCGAATATTTGGAACCATTTAATTGTGTGTAAATAATAATAATACTTGAGTACAAACAAATTAACTCTGGCTCATTTAAAATAAGATTAACTACAACCTATTGACTTACAAATCATGTGCATAACCGTTTAACTGCCAGCAAACAAATGAGATCTGGTTAGTTTACGTGCTATATATGATGTGTAAATGCATAATGAAATAAATAGCATTAAATAACATACAATGGTTGATATGCCATCAAACCAAATAAAATCAAATTATATGTATTTAATATATATGTGTAAATAGGATTTGGCATTAAACAACCAACAATGGTTGATATGCCATCAAACCAAACAAAACCAAATCATATGTATTTAATATATATGTGTAAATAGGATTTGGCATTAAACAACCGACAATGGTTGATATGCCATCAAACCAAACAAAACCAAATTATATGTATTTAATATATATGTGTAAATAGGATTTGGCATTAAACAACCGACAATGGTTGATATGCCATCAAACCAAACAAAACCAAATCATATGTATTTAATATATATGTGTAAATAGGATTTGGCATTAAACAACCGACAATGGTTGATATGCCATCAAACCAAACAAAACCAAATTATATGTATTTAATATATATGTGTAAATAGGATTTGGCATTAAACAACCGACAATGGTTGATATGCCATCAAACCAAACAAAACCAAATCATATGTATTTAATATATATGTGTAAATAGGATTTGGCATTAAACAACCGACAATGGTTGATATGCCATCAAACCAAACAAAACCAAATTATATGTATTTAATATATATGTGTAAATAGGATTTGGCATTAAACAACCGACAATGGTTGATATGCCATCAAACCAAACAAAACCAAATTATATGTATTCAATATATATGTGTAAATAGCATTTGGCATTAAACAACTGACAATGGTTGCTATGCCATCAAACCCAAACCAAGTAACCTATCGTCCATCGCTCAAGGTAACTTCACTACTTCTTCAGCAGTGCCCAGCATCATACGCATCTTACGTTGAGAGTTTGTATGATGGGAGGAAAGTGGCTCTACAACTGCTTTTTACGTTGGTTACCGCTTCCAGGATTTCTCCAAAACAACACGCAGTATCCTTGCATAATTCCAACCAAACTTTTCTAAAAGCGTTTTGTTAAACTCCAAGTGGGTGTACTCATAATACTTCCTCTTTGTTACTTGCAAATACTATATAATTTTAAAAGTGACTTTTTCTGTACCCCATTTTAAAAAATAAATTGCCCGTTTTAATCAGGTATAATAGAAAAAAAAATACAAACTGTGAGGGTGAGGCCCGGTAAAAATCCGAGGACCTAAGTTTAGACTATTTTTTCAGTTTGGAAAATCATTTCTATCCCATGGCGAATGTTTCTGACAAATTTGGTAACGCTAAGTTGAAAATTAAAAAAAAATCATTCAAAGTCTTAATTGTACCCGTGGGACTAAGTCGGTTTAAAAAGCACTTCATTAAGTTTGTCATCTTATGAGGAGACCAAAGATATCTTACTTTTGTATGAAGGAGTTCTATTTTAAAGTTACAACTAAATAGAGAACGATATTTTAAGTATAATACTGATAGATGGATTGTGAAAGTCACCGCAACTAGTCGTGCATAATACACACCCCTAATTTTCGGCTACAAAATTCTGAAAAAAAAAAGTATCTCGAATATAACACGCACCGGTGTATTGGAATTTGTAGTAGCTAAATTTATTCTAAATTTTAACCTTTGTTCAACTTCTTATCAGGTTTGTATCGATTAAAACTAATTTTTATTGTTTGTTTCTTATTTTGAAGCCGAAAATTTATAGAGCATTTAGAGCAAAGGCCTCATTATGTTAACAATATTACAAACTTACGGTAAAACTAAATTCACAATAGAAGAAATAATTCATAATCAAACGCGCATTCCAGTTGCTTTTTATCCGTACTGGTATAAAACAAAAGAGCTACTTTAGATTACTGACATTCAATCATGCTGTTCTGCATATGTCACGGGAAAAAAATTGATATCTTCTTTCTTGTGTATTATGCGATCCTTGTTTTTACGATTCAAAATCTGGACAAAAAAATTGCGTATTATATCAGAATAATTACGAATGTTGAAGGGACAAACAATGAATGTACTGAAAAGTAAAGTAAATCAAATTATTGATTTTCTTAATCAATAATGAAATAATGATTCGTTTAAAAATATTTTTATTGTTTATCTCTATGTAGATATAATAAATACAAGATAAAATTTCGATTATTCAAAGTATTGTTGTTTGAGGCAAAAATAATCATATTTCTATTTCTCTGAGCATTTTAAGTGTATTGATCAAATAAAAAATCTCGGTATAACCGACCATTTTTGTTTTGTAGCTGGTATATAGAAATATGTTAAAATAGGTGAATTTTAGCTTATTTTAGTTTGGTTGTGTTTTATGAGATATCAAAGCTTGTGGATTATATATTATCAAATTATGTGAACACACACACACACACACACACACACACACACACACACACACACACACACACACACACACTATGTAGGAATTATTTTCATAATACATACATACATATATATATATATATATATATATATTAAATTATAGCCCTTATGGTAAGAAAAAACCGGAAAATGATTTGAAGATGAAAATATACAACGAATCACTGTCAAGGGGAAAAATATATAATGAAAAATATATATATTGGAAAAAAAAGAAAAGGCTAAACTTGTCAGACCAATTGAAAAAAAAATCAAAAGACATGTAATTGGTTGGTCAAAAGAAAAAAAAAACACCGTTCGGGCTGCTAAGCTACAATGCAAAAAGTGCTCAATACTGAGTTGAGCAAAATAGTAACGATGATTACTTAGTGAGTTAGGAAGTAACCTACTATAGTTTCGCCTTAGCGGCTCATCAGGATTAGGTACCCTAATGAGCCGCTTAGGGGAAACTATAGTAGGTTAGTTCCTGACTCACTAAGTAATTATCGCTACTATTTTGCTCTACTTATTATTAAGCATTATATATATATATATATATACCTGGAGCATTCCATAGGGTTCCAGACTATTTTTGTACAGGCATTTGAAATAGTTGTAGACTCTTGGAAATACAGTATGTTATTGCTGTACATCTAAGGAGATGACTAACCAATTTTTATGATTTCAGGTTCAAATGAACAGCTACAGCAGGAAAAATATCTGATTGTCACAGCTGCTGAATTTCAAAAATGCAAGCTGGACGAGAGGACACTTTAGAAGAACGATATGCAATAAAATTCCGGAATATATATATATATATATATATACGAGGATCATTAAATACGTTTCCAGACTTTTTTCGTCGGGGCAAATTTATTTAGAGTACACACATAAAACTCTAGTCCTCTTCGAAGTAATATCCTCTGGCTGCAATGTACTTGTTTTTCCATTCCAACAACTTCTGGAAAGCCCCATGGAAGTCCTCTTTTTTAAGCGTGTCAAGGACCTTCGTCACAGCCTCTTTCATCTCCTCAATTATCTTATAACGACAGCCTTTGAGGTTAGGGAATAACCAACAGTCACAGGGAGCAAGGTCTGCACTATAGGAAGGCTGAAGAAGTGTCTTGATGTCCGACTTGGTCAAATAGTCTGTGGCAAGGATGGAGTTGTGGACTGGTGTATTGCCCTGGTGGAAATGGCACTGATCCGATTTGAAGAGTTCTGGCCTCTTCCCAAGGAATCTCTTCATGAACTCCCTTAAAACCTCAACATAGTAACCCTAACCCAAACCCTTTGGCCAATCAACTCTGGTGTATTGACTTCCTTACTTCTCCCACACCTCTCATCATCCATCACAGATTCCCTGCCTTCCTTGAATTTCTTATGCCGCTCAAACCTGGTGCTTGATTCATGCAAGATGGTTGAAAAGTAGTCTGAAGCATTCCATACGTTTCTATGGCATTCTTTTCAAGTTTAAAACACAATTCTATTGCATATCTTTCTTTTTCAGTTTGCATTTTTGAAATTCACCAACTGTCACAACCGGCTTTAGTAGGGAGTATTCCATTTCCTTCTGTAGCTGTTAATTTGAACCTGAAATCATAAAAATAGGCCGGTCATCTCATAAGATTTATAGCAACAACATACAGAATGTTCAAGAGTCTTCGCCAATTTTAAGTACCTGTTCAAAAATAGTCTGGAAACTTATTGAAGGCACCAAGTATATTTTTTAAAATATTCGTGCTATTGTCCTTATCTTCATTTCTGTCAATATATCCGTCGACATTCTTCTAGTGTTTCTTGTCGAACTAGAGAACCTTCTTGTCGAACCCATAAACCTTCATAGACACTCAAACCGAAACCTTTATTTAATCTCGTGGGGAAAATATTATAATTCCGATTATCATGACAAGGTACAGGTGCTAAGCTATGTAGAGTATTCCTTATTATTTTCGTCTGTAGTTAAGATTGAACCTTCAAACTTCTGATGAATGCCCTTAGAACTTTATGAACTGAACGCAAGCATCCGTTATGTAATTCAAAGTATTTTTTGTGACTTATAAACCGAAAACCGAAAAAATGAGGCAAATAATCCGAATAAATAATTTAAATAACCAATTCTCATCTTCAAAATTTAGACAATGATTGTCCATTCCATAAAAAAAGAAAAGAAATGTTTTATCTAAAGAGTTCAGTTCACAATTTATCAAGACCGACATAACTTTTTTCCAAACTTGATATAAGAATTAATTCTAGGTTGCTTAAAATCTATCACTCAATATATAGCACATCTAGTCCCTCATCTTCAGGTAAATTTGAATTTTAGAATTAAAATAAATTTTAAGAATCAGACTAAGTACTTCTCTCTCTCTTTCTCTTTCTTTCTCTCTCTCTCTCTCTCTCTCTCTGCAACACCCCACTAGGCACCAACTATACGGCCACCTGCCTCCCATCACGAAAACTATCCAAGTTAGACGAAACAGTCATGCAGGACACTGCTGGAGAAGCAGGGAGGAGCTCATAAGTGATGTACTCCTATGCACCCCCACATATGGCCGAGCAAAAGCAGGATGACCAGCTCGAACATACATTCAGCAACTATGTGAGGATACGGGATGTAGCCCTGAAGACCTGTCAGAGGTGATGAACGATAGGGAGAAGTGACGAGAAAGGGTCAGGGATATCCGTGCTAGCGGCACGACATGATGATGACGATATATATTAAATTTTATATATTTAATGCCATAGAAGTTCTTCTGCAACCTTAGATTTCATGAAGTTTTACAAGCAACAATCATCAGGCTGAAAAAGGAAGAAAATGAAGAAATCGAAAAATTCGAAAAATACAGTGAAAAACCGTTGGAATTGTGTACAAATCTTTATGTGTGCGTGTGTGTGTGGGGGTTATAGTTGCGTATTATGGTGTGTGGACGTATGAGTGGTGTTTAGTGTATATGTGAGTGAAGATACATACGCATATATATATATATATATATATATATATATATATACTGTATTGCAGAAAGAACTGGACAATCAATAGGAACCTGGAACATTCAGCATACTCTTGGAAAAAGAAAGTGAACCCCCTCACCCCTCCCAGCTTTAGGTTCTATAGTCTCACTTCTGCTCTTCTATAAAAACGGCTAAGACATTAAGTAACCAACAAAGGTTTATATATCATTCTTTTCAGATCTCTTTCATAATATATATATATATATATATATATATATATATGCATGCATGCATATATACATAGTGCTTGTTTATGTAATAGAAGTAACAGGGCAATCGATAGCAACCTAGAAATTATTATGCATCCCACAGTTACCACCCCACGTACATACTTACGCACTCTGTGTCTCAGTGTGTATGTGTGTGCACCTGTCAGTCTGACTGTCCGTCTTCCCCCCTTCTCTCTCTCTCTCTCTATATATATATATATATATATATATATATATATAGATTTAGAAAGTGAGCATCACATACACATCTATCTATCTCCCTCTCTCTCTCTCTATCTCTCTTTCTCTCTCTTTCTCTCTCTCTCTCTCTCTCTATATATATATATATATATAACACTTGTGAGTGTGTTGTGTATTAACATTCTTCAATGCAATCATGTTTCTGGGTATGTAAGGATGGCTACCGTAAGTTTTTAGGTATTTGAAAGTTTCACATCTTCTTTCTAGTTTTAAAAGTTATTAAATTTGTCTTTCTTGTCAGTCGGCTATTATCATGTTTTTCTTTCTTCGTTCTTCTCTTTAGAGTGCAACGTCGTGGCAAATGTAGCAGACATGGCTAATACCTTCAACATGCCACCCTCTGCGTTGACATATGTAAAGATTAGTTTCATGTGGTTCTGATACGAAACAGATGCCTTCGGTAAAAGGGATTCACTTCTCTCTTTTTTCTCTATTTATCTGTTTAAATTCACTATTTCAGGTTCTCTTCTTTACCCTTATTCTTTAATTCCTTTCTTTATCATCACTCATTTTTTTTTGTCTGATCCTCTGTTCTCTTCTATAGGATAACTGTTAGTCCTATTTTGATCTTTTATCTTCTCGTTGCTAATTTATTCCTTTGTTCACAGATAGATAGATAGATAGATGTTAACAGAATGAGATAGATAGATAGATAGATAGATAGATAGATAGATAGATGTTAACAGAATGAGATAGATAGATAGATAGATGTTAACAAAAGGAGATAGATAGATAGATAGATGTTAACATAAGGAGATAGATAGATAGATAGATAGATGTTAACAGAATGAGATAGATAGATAGATAGATAGATAGATAGATGTTAACAGAATGAGATAGATAGATAGATGTTAACATAAGGAGATAGATAGATAGATAGATAGATAGATAGATAGATAGATAGATAGATGTTAACAGAATGAGATAGATAGATAGATAGATAGATAGATAGATAGATAGATGTTAACAGAATGAGATAGATAGATAGATGTTAACATAAGGAGATAGATAGATAGATAGATAGATAGATGTTAACAGAATGAGATAGATAGATAGATAGATAGATAGATAGATGTTAACAGAATGAGATAGATAGATAGATAGATAGATAGATAGATAGATGTTAACAGAATGAGATAGATAGATAGATAGATAGATGTTAACAAAAGGAGATAGATAGATAGATAGATAGATAGATGTTAACATAAGGAGATAGATAGATAGATAGATAGATAGATGTTAACATAAGGAGATAGATAGATAGATAGATAGATAGATAGATGTTAACAGAATGAGATAGATAGATAGATAGATAGATAGATAGATGTTAACAGAATGAGATAGATAGATAGATAGATAGATGTTAACAAAAGGAGATAGATAGATAGATAGATAGATAGATAGATGTTAACAGAATGAGATAGATAGATAGATAGATGTTAACAAAAGGAGATAGATAGATAGATAGATAGATAGATAGATGTTAACATAAGGAGATAGATAGATAGATAGATAGATGTTAACAGAATGAGATAGATAGATAGATAGATAGATGTTAACATAAGGAGATAGATAGATAGATAGATAGATGTTAACAGAATGAGATAGATAGATAGATAGATAGATAGATAGATAGATAGATAGATGTTAACAGAATGAGATAGATAGATAGATGTTAACATAAGGAGATAGATAGATAGATAGATAGATAGATAGATAGATAGATGTTAACAGAATGAGATAGATAGATAGATAGATAGATAGATAGATAGATGTTAACAGAATGAGATAGATAGATAGATGTTAACATAAGGAGATAGATAGATAGATAGATAGATAGATGTTAACAGAATGAGATAGATAGATAGATAGATGTTAACAAAAGGAGATAGATAGATAGATAGATAGATAGATGTTAACAGAATGAGATAGATAGATAGATAGATGTTAACAAAAGGAGATAGATAGATAGATAGATAGATAGATGTTAACAGAATGAGATAGATAGATAGATAGATGTTAACAAAAGGAGATAGATAGATAGATAGATAGATAGATGTTAACATAAGGAGATAGATAGATAGATAGATAGATGTTAACAGAATGAGATAGATAGATAGATAGATAGATGTTAACAAAAGGAGATAGATAGATAGATAGATGTTAACATAAGGAGATAGATAGATAGATAGATAGATGTTAACAGAATGAGATAGATAGATAGATAGATAGATAGATAGATAGATAGATGTTAACAAAAGGAGATAGATAGATAGATAGATGTTAACAGAATGAGATAGATAGATAGATAGATAGATAGATAGATAGATGTTAACAGAATGAGATAGATAGATAGATGTTAACATAAGGAGATAGATAGATAGATAGATAGATAGATGTTAACAGAATGAGATAGATAGATAGATAGATAGATAGATAGATGTTAACATAAGGAGATAGATAGATAGATAGATAGATAGATAGATAGATAGATAGATAGATGTTAACAGAATGAGATAGATAGATAGATGTTAACATAAGGAGATAGATAGATAGATAGATAGATAGATAGATAGATAGATGTTAACAGAATGAGATAGATAGATAGATAGATAGATAGATAGATAGATGTTAACAGAATGAGATAGATAGATAGATGTTAACATAAGGAGATAGATAGATAGATAGATAGATAGATAGATGTTAACATAAGGAGATAGATAGATAGATAGATAGATAGATAGATAGATAGATAGATAGATAGATAGATAGATGTTAACAGAATGAGATAGATAGATACATAGATGTTAACATAAGGAGATAGATAGATAGATAGATAGATAGATAGATAGATGTTAACAGAATGAGATAGATAGATAGATAGATAGATAGATAGATGTTAACATAAGGAGATAGATAGATAGATAGATAGATAGATAGATAGATAGATAGATAGATAGATAGATAGATGTTAACAGAATGAGATAGATAGATAGATAGATAGATATTAACAGAATGAGATAGATAGACAGATAGATGTTAACATAAGGAGATAGATAGATAGATAGATAGATAGATAGATAGATAGATAGATAGATAGATGTTAACAGAATGAGATAGATAGATAGATAGATAGATAGATAGATAGATAGATAGATAGTTGTGATATTTTATGAATCATTGGTATTATCATTATTTGTTTGCTGTGCCTCTCCACTTTTTACTCTCCTCTACGTCAACCTTAAGAAGAATCCTTGCGCATAACATCGTCACTATTAATACAATATCTAAATATAGATCAATTATTTGAGTAATTCATCTGATAATTCCCCAAAATGCCCCGTTAAATTCTTAAATGATTATTAGATATTTTGATAAGAAACAAATTATTCAATTTTAATCGAATTTTTCGTATATATTCAGTTCCACAGGAAAATAATCGTAACATGATATCCGAATTGATCTAATTACCATCACTAATTGGTTTGTGTAATTGTTTATTTCAAACGTTTATTGACTAATAAAAAATATATATAATAATCAATAAAAGTATCTATCAATTAAATTTCATAACAATTATTATACAAGTGTGTGAGATTTAAACGTTGCATTTTTCTATTCAAAAAAGATTTATTTGTAAATTTACGTATCAAAAAAAGACGACATTAACTTATTAAAAAGTGGAATTTCCACCTGTGCTTTTAGTAATACCCGACTTTTCAATCTTACCTTTTACAACTGCCTTCCGATGTTTTTCTAGCCTTACTTTTAGTGAGCGACCTGAATCGCTTTTGTATATTTTACCACAACTGCAAGGGATGGAGTAAGCACAGTTCTTCATCAGGTTAATTTCCGTTGGCGGCTTGACCCGGAAGAGATACCTCCGGAGGGTTGAACCACTTTTGAATATTGTCCTGGTGTCATATGGTCTACATGTCTCTTGGATTCTTTCGGCTAGTCCTTTGACATAGGGCAGACATACGAGGTGAGAGTGAAAAGTCGGGTATGGCGGACCATATGTGGAAGGAAAAAGGAAACCATCTGCCTTTATGGGAGGAAGTTGAAATAATTGATACAGAAACACGCCTTAAGGAATCAGCAGATATGTTGTGCTACAATGACCTGTTGAGTAGACCAAGTATAAAGATGAATACAATATGGGAACCAATAATTAAAAAGGTTAGATAAAAAAAATCAGAATATGAACATCGGTAAAAAATCATACATAATACTAGTAATCCTAATCAAGTAAGAACATTCAGCTTATATGTCCCAAAAATTCACTCTAATCTGTCCAGCAGGACACACAGCGTAACAGTTGTAGGCGTTGGTTCCCGAAGCTTCTAAGGAGACTATCATCTGGGGGTTGCAGGTTCAATCCTGACAGCAGGTGAGTAACAAATACGGGAATTATGAAAACTTGTACCCGGCTATGGTTAACGGAATCAGAACAGGTGACCCCGCAGATTCAATAAGGGCGTAGTTCAAAGTTCACGGTAGGTTCTTGAGTTCGACAAACACATCAAGAAGGCTGGAGGACATATCGGCCGAAATGTTTGGGAAACAAAGATGAAGACAATAGTCCAAAAAGCCAGAATGATAAATATCATCAAGCTTCGTCTAAGAAATTCAGACAACTAATGAATATTTCTCCGTTGTAAAAATTGCTATATCTGATGATAGATAGGGTTCAGAGAGAAGTGGATTCATGTTTCTTCAGGTTAATTAGAAACCGCTCAGTACATGTTCACTTGATGAGTGGGGGTAGATGTTTGGTTAATGATTAATAGTATACCATATTTAACGACATAAAATGCACCCTTTTTTTTTTTTTTTTTACTAAAAATGTTTTTTTGAAATTCCCCTGTGTTTTATATGCCATATGTAGGTTTGAAATAGGCATTAGCAGGCAACTGGTATTAGCTTAAACTTTACCATAGCTTTGATATACCTATTATCATTATTTAAAATATTATTATACAGATTAAAAGTGCCATCGTTAAGAATATTCATTATATCAATTTCATCACGTTTAATATTACGGCTTTGTTCTTTCTTGATTTGCCCTGCAAATATAATTTATAATATATATAAAACCAGGTTAACGAAAGCATGGACAGCTATCAATGGGCTATCGATTATATGGAAGTCGGACCTGACCGATAAAATGAAACGCACTTTCTTCCAGGCAGCGGTCACATCGATACTGCTATATGGATGCACTACATGGACGCTAACAAAACGGCTGGAGAAGAAGCTAGACGGCAATTACACAAGAATGCTACGTGCAATCTTGAACAAGTCCTGGCAGCAACACCCCACAAGACACCAACTGAACGGCCACCTGCCCCCTATCAAGAAAACTATTCAAGCTAGACGAACCAGACATGCAGGACACTGCTGGAGAAGCAGGGACGAACTCATAAGAGATGTACTCTTATGGACCCCCACACATGGCCGTGCAAAAGCAGGACGACCAGCACGAACATACATTCAGCAACTGTGTGAGGATACGGGATGTTGTCCTGAAGACCTACCTAGAGCGATGAACGATAGGGAGGAGTGGCGAGAGAGGGTCAGGGATATCCGTGCTACCAGCGCGATATGATGATGATGATGATAAATAAGATTATGCAGAGCAAAAACATTGTTTCTCAATGATATCTATCTATCTACCTATCTAAAATAATTGGACACAAGTTAAGTACAACAAATGGCAGAGTAATGAAAATTGCATTTATTGAAAGGTAAAAGGACACTTTTTAGGATCTTTTACTACTTAGGCTTAAGCAGGGGGTTGAAATATCAAGAGAAGACCAAGAGTACATACACTAGATGTCCACCGTTCAGTTGACAAAACTGTTGATTGCGACGCGTAAAGTTCTTGATAACAATGTACATTCCTCCAGGGTGACTGGAGGCCGGAAAAGTTTGGAACTCGTCGCTCAATGATCTTCGTTAGTGCCATGAGCTTCCACGTGATTGACCAACTAGAAAATTTAACTCCTGTTTTGAAATGTGTTGAAATTGAACTTCCTTCCGTTTCTCGCTTGGACAATTCGTAACATGTCTTCACACAAAAAATCTGTTCCATCGTCTAAGACTTGGTTTCTCTGTATTTGGTTAAATACATCAAACTATTAACTATTTCCCAGGACTAATCTGTAAGGAGAAAAGAAAAAGGTCAAATGGGAAGATATGAGAGGACGCTGTTTTGGCTCAAGAAATGTGGAATATGCACACACGCACACACACACACACACACACACACACACACACACACACACACACACACACACACACATATATATATATATATATATATATATATATATATTAACTTGACCCTCTCTCTACATTCGTACTAGAGTGTTAGATTGCATTTCTAAAATTTAGCAGCTGTGACAGTCAGGCTTTAGTAGGGTGCATTCCAATTGCTACTGTAGCTGTTGAGTTGTACCTGAAATCATAAAAATAGGTAAGTCATCTCATAAGATGTATATCAATGACATACTGAATTTTGAAGGTTCTACGACAATTTTAAAGGCCCATACGAAAAAAGTCTGGAAACTTATATGCTCCTCGTATTAGTATTTTATTATTTTACTTCTTGCATCTTTTTTTATTTTCGTTTTTGCTAGTGTTTTTCTTTAAAATCTGAGTGACAGCAAGTCTTTTCATGTCTCTAGGATACGTCTAAATATCTCATCTAATTTAAACTATGATGTGGTCTATATAGATTCGATTCATCCTCTTATCTCCAGTTACCTCACGCTCTTTTCCAAGCCCTGGGAGACAATTTGAAGGAGTTCAAATATATCCGTTAGATTTTTCAGCTTTTTTCATTTTTCAGTAGTTTTTCTGAGTTTAATTTACCTTCAAGAAATCTGCGCGGATATAGGATGTAATTTTGAAGACCAGCCGTGAATGATGGATGATAGGGACGAATGTAGAGAGAGGGTCAAGTTAATCCATGCAAGTAGCAAGACCTGATGATATATATATATATATATAGAGAGAGAGAGAGAGAGAGAGAGAAAGAGAAATGGAGACAGAGATAGCAACCTTTTGTCTTAAAATCAGTGTTCGAATGGTCACTAATAGAGCAATATAAAACATAAAAAAGATAATTACTCTCTTTCTTATCACTGTTACTAAAAGTTTCACGTGCTACAAAAATGTCAGTAAGGTCAGAAAGATGTCTCTCCAGTTCGATGATTGTAATAGTTTGTGCCACACGGAACGGAATTTTATAACAGAGATATAAACGTAGTTAACTTTTTATCCTATTCTATATATATGTATATATATATATATATATATAACAAATTTATAGTATGATAAATTTTGGAAAAGAATAATTCTTAGTCATATCTGTTTTGATTTGGTAATGTTCTATGAGGAATAAAATTCTAGTATCTTATGTTTCGAAGAGAATTTTTTATTCGTAGGGTATAAGTGGTGCACTGTGTGTGTGTGTGTGTGTGTGTGGAGAACGTTTCAGAAAAATTGATATAATCTCATTATCGAATAACTTGACTAATTCCCGTTCAAATGATTTGGAATATTAAAAGCAAGTTGAGAAACTATTCTATGTTCAATGGGATTTGCCATGTTTGTTTAGGCTTTATTTTCCTTTTAGGTAAAAACAATGGCATTCACAGTAAGCTAAAATGGGTTTTTATACGTTAAATATTGAATGAGAATGATTTGATATAAAAACTGTTAGTATATTTGAACGAGAATTGATCATATAGATTACGAAAATTTACTTATTTTACTGAAACCCCCACTACATTAAAATGATATCAATTTCTCTTTCTCTCTCTCTCTCTCTCTCTCTCTGTAATATATATATATATATATATATATATATATATATATATATATATAATGAAATATTATGGAGTTATCATGAGCCTTTTCCTGTAAGATAAATTTGAAATTTCAAAACTAGGAATAGGCTGGACATTTTCTATTTGCATTTAAACTGAAATGAATATCAAAATAAATTACAAAAAAAAAAGATGTTTTAGTTTAATATATACGTGTAATTAAAAAAAAATCATCATTCACATCGGAATGATTTGTCAGTCGGTTGACTATCAACGTGGGGTCTGGTTGCTGCATTTAGTATTTACTGTGTAAGGCAATATGTAATTAATGTTAGCTTTGCAGTAAAGACGAATTAGCCATGTTTCTTTTTTAAATATCCGCATTCAAATTACAAAATCTAATAAACTAAAACCTCGTTATCCATAGAAGATATTTTCGTATACCCAACCCCACAAGTGATGAAATCGGTTAATAAAAACGACCTACACACACACACACACACACATATATATAGAAATAGATAGATTGATAGATAGATAGATTAGGTTTAACTAAAATCTTCAGCCCCAAAATCGACACCCTGTTATAAAATCTTACTTTAGAAAAAAAATGTTTTCATTGTTTTAATTTTCTTGATAGAAAAAAAAAACAATTTCGACGGTATTACATACATACACATATATGTGCGTAAGTTGGCCAAGAGATAACGAGGTCGAGGATAAGGCTATATATATAATTTTATCCACAGACAGACTGTTTCGTTGTATCACAAATCTTCAGTGTGGCTAGACACGTCGACAAGTTGAGGTAAAACAACATTTTCCTGAGGATTAGCAACAAAAAAATGTATCAAAAAGAAGAGTAAGGACCATTTCGTCTTAATTTTTACATGCATCAGACAATGCAATAAATGTGGGCTTATGAATTATTATCTTTTCTTATCGTTCATCAAACTTCATAAAGAATGTTTTTAAAATAATTCATCTGTATGTAATATCTAAGTTAAATTTTACGTAACATTGTACCGAATCTAAGTCACAATTGGCGAACATATCGTAAACATAACACCTTTTGAAAAAACTACGGAACCTGAAGGTGACGATAATACCAATTGCGATTGGTGCTTTGGGCACGGTAATTAAGGATTATTAAAGGGCCTGGAAGATTTGGAAGTTGGCGGCCGAGTGGAGACCATCCAAACAACAGTATTACAGAAAACGGACAAAATACTGAGAAGAGTCCTCGAGACTTGAGGAGACTTACTGTCACTCAATCTTCAGTGAAAGCCCATCAGCTTACGCTGATGTGAAAAACTCTTATGAGTAATAAATAATAATAACAGCACAAATAAGGGAAAAGATCTACTACTCGCTAACAAGCCGTGGGTTGTTCCCTGACGAACAGAAAGGATGCTACAAAGGATCCAGAAGCACAGCAGAATTACTCTACATAGATCAACACATCCTAAATGAGAGCAAGACAAGACGGAAAAATCTAGCTATGACCTGGATTAACTACAAAAAGGCATATGATATGGTCCCACAAAGCTGGATAATACACTGTCTCATAATGTACAAAATATCACATGATGTCATAAACTTCATCGAGCAGACCATGCAAACCTGGAGAGAGTTGCTGACCGCAAGAGGAAGAAGCATAGCGGAAACAAAGTTCCAAAGAAGGATTTTCCATAATAGACATGATGCTACTGAACCACCTACTCAGAAAATGCACTGCCGGATACAAACTCAACAGATCGGGAGAGAAAATCAACCACCTAATGTACATGGATGACTTTAAATTATTTGCAAAAAATGAAAAGGAACTGGAAACTCTCATACATGCCTTTAGAATATACAGTCAGAACATAGGAATAGAATTTGGCAGAGAAAATGTGCCATGCTCCTTACGAAAAGTGGCAAACAACATATGACTGACGGAATGGAACAACCAAATCACGACAAAATTAGAACGCTCGAATAAAATGAAACCTATAAATAATTGGGGATCTTGGAGCCTGACACCATCAATCAAGTGCAAATGAAAAACACGACCCGAAAAGAATATCACAGGAGAACGCGAAAACTACTCGAGACAAAACTCTCCAGCAGAAACCTCATGAAAAGAATAAATCTTTGGGCTGTACTCCTCGTTAGATATTCGGGATCCTTTCTCAAGTGGACCAGAGAGAAACTTATACAAATGGACCAAAGCACAAGAAAACTAATGGCCATGCATAAGGCATTAAATCCCAGAGACGGTGTTGACAGACTATATGTATCTAGAAAAGAGGGAGAAAGAGCACTTAGCAGCATCGAAGACAGCGTTGACGCATCGATACAACGGCTCGAAGACTACATAGAACAACACCTCTGGCCACTTTAAACGACTAATAAACAACATCTCGCACCAGAAAACCTGAATCTGGCAAAGAAAAGAAAACCTTAAGAGAAAAACGGAATCTCTCCTAATATCAGCACAGGGCAACCAATCATATCAAAGCGAGAATAGATAAGACGCAACAAAACAGTAAATGTAGGCTATGCGGTGAAAGAGACGAAACGATCAATCACATAATAAGCGAATGCAGCAAATTAGCACAGAAGGAGTATAAGGCGAGACACGACTAGGTCGGCAAGATGATCCACTCGGAAATGTGAAAGAAATTTCAATTTGACCATACAAACAAATGGTATATGCACAACCCAGCATCATTCCTAGAAAAGGACACGCAAAAACTCCTATGAGACTTTAATATACAAACAGATCACATAATCCCGGCCAGAAGACCAGACCACAGAATAAATCCGAAAAAAAGTGAAAAGAAGGATAAGTACCTCGACCTTGCTAGAGAATAGAAAAAGCTGTGGAACATGATAGTAATGATTGTGCCAATTGTGATTGGTGCGTTAGGCACAATAACTAAAGGATTATTAAAATGCCTGGAGGACTTGGATGTTGGCGGACGGGTAGAGACTATCCAAACGACAGCATTGTTGAGAACTGCCAGAATACTAAGAAGAGTCCTGGAGACTTGAGGAGACTTGCAGTCACTCAGACTTCAATGAAAAATCATCAGCTATCGCTGATCTGAAAAGCTCTAACGATTGAATACTACTACTACTAATAATAATAATAACAGAGTACAATATGCAGCAAATATTGCAAAAAGAGTTTAAAACCAGACACGACTGATTTGGGGAAGGTGATCCACTGAGGCTTCTACAAGAAACTGAAAGTTGACTTTACTACCAAATGTTGCCTTTAGTATGATGTTATCGTCGAGGACAGACACGGTGACACGCATTCAAATCCTAAACGGGGTTGATTGCATTTTCACAATTCCGGCCAGAAGACCAGACCAAGAGATAATCAACAAAGAAAGAGAACTTGTCAAATAGTGGACTTTGCCGTCCCGGCAGACGTCAAAGTAAAAACAAAAGAAAGCGAAAAGAAAAATAAATATATAGACCTTTCCAGAGAACTATAAAAAAACCTATGGAACGTTAAGGTGACGGTAAAAAAAGCTGAAATTGGCGCACCAGAAGAAACAATCTCAAAAACATTGGTAAAAGGACTGGAAGACTTAGAAATTAGAGGACAAGATGAGACCCTCCAGACGACGGCATTATTAAGATCAGTCAGAATACTGGGAAGAGTCCTGGAGACGTTAGAAGACTTTCTGCCGGTCAAGTTCCAGAGAAAGACCATTAGCTAAGGCTGGTGTAAAAAACTCTTAAAGGAGTAAAATAATAATAATAAATGACCATGCATAAGGCATTACACCCCAGAGACAACGGGGACAGACTATATGTATCTAGAAAAGAGGGGAAAAGAGGACTTGCCAGCATCGAAGACAGCGTTGACGCATCGATACAACGGCTCGAAGACTACATTGAAAAACACGAACGACTAATTGCAGCCATCAGAAAGGATACGAACACGATAGAAGATAGAATGACAACTAGAAAACAAAAATGGGAGGAAAAAACAACTCTATGGCTGCTTTAAACGTCTAATAAACAACATCTCGCACCAGAAAACCTGGACCCTGCTAAGATAGGGAAACCTTAAGAGAGAAACTTAATCTCTTCTAATAGCAGCACAGGAAAACGCCATAAGGACCAATCATATCAAAGCGAAAATAGATAAGACGCAACAAAGCAGTAAATGTAGGCTATGCAGTGACAGAGACGAAACGATCAATCATATAATAAGCGAATGCAGCAAATTGGTACAGAAGAAGTATAAGGCGAGACACGACTGGGTCGGCAAGGTGATCCACTGGGAAATGTGCTAGAAATTTAAATTTGAACATACTAACAAATGGTATATGCTCAACCCAGCACCTGTCCTAGAAAATGACACGCATAAACTCCAATGGGACTTTAACATACAAACGGATCACCTAATCCCGGCCAGAAAACCAAACCTTATAATAATCAACAACAAAAAAAAAAAAAAGAGAATTTGAAATATTGTCGACTTTCCCGGCAGACCACAGAATAAATTTGAAGGAATGTGAAAAGAAGGATAAGTACCTCGACCTTGAAAAAGCCGTGGAACGTGAAAATAACGATTGTGCCAATTGTGATTGGTGCCTTAGGCAAAATAACTAAAAGATTATTAAAAGGCCTAGAGGACTTGGAAGTTGGCGGACGGGTAGAGACTATCTAAATGACAGCATTGCTGAGAACGGCCAGAATCCTGAGACGAGTCCTGGAGACCTGAGGAGACTTGCTGTCACTCAGACCCCAGTGAAAAACCATCAGCTAACACTAATGTGAAAAATTCTATAGGAGTAAACAATAATAATAATAATAATAATAGTAATAATAATAAAATTCCATAAGAACCAATCATATCGAAGGGAGAATAGATAAGACGCAACAAAAAGCAAATGTAGGCTATGCGGTGACAGTGCTGAAACCATCAATCACATAATAAGCGAACGCGGCAAATTATCACAGGAGTATGAGAGTAGACACAACTGGTAAGGCAAGGGGATCTATTGGGAATTATGAAAAAAAATTTAATTTGACCATATGAACAAATGGTATATGCACAACCTATAACAGTTCTAGAAAACGACACCCATAAACTCCAATGGGACTTTGACGGACAGACGGGTCACCTAATCTCGGCCAGAAGACCAGATCTAATAATAATCAACAAAACAAAAAAGAGAATTTTCAAAATTGTGGACTTTGCTGTTCCGGCTGACCACAGAATAAAACTGAAAGAATGTGAAAAGAACGATAAATACCTCGACCTTGCTAGAGAATTGAAAAAAACTACGGAACATAGAGGTTACAATTATAACAATTGTGATTGGTGTTTTTGGTACAGTAACTCAATGATATTTAAAGGGACTGGAGTACATGGAAGTAGGCGGACGAGTGTAAATCATCCAAACTACAGCATTATTGAAAACGGCTAGAATATTGAGAAGAGTTCTTGAGACTTGAGGATACTTGCTGTCACTCAAACTCCAGTGAAAGACCATCAGCGTTAGCTGATGGGGAAAACTCTGATGAGTAAATAATAATAGTAATATACTCGACAACATAAATGCAGACAGAAAAATAAGAAATTATTGGAAGCAGAAATGGAAAGAAAAACAACTGTTCGGATATTTCGAGCCACAAACTTGCCAGATTACTTAAGAGACGATAGAGAAATAGCTTCAAGTGGGAAATCATTTGCGTGAAAACTAATCTCACTTGATAGCAGTACAAAATGACCAAAAAATGATAATATGCAACAGAATAGCAAGTGTAGGTTATGTGTAGAAAAAGATGAATCTATTTATCCCATAGTTTTCAAATACGGCTGACTATCACAGAAAAGAGTACGACACTGGGAGTTGTACAGAGGATTACTTTTTAACTGTACTACTAAATGGTATATGCACAAACCAGAATCTGTGCCAAATAATGAGACGCGTAAACTTCTCTGGGATTTTCAGATACAAATAGATCTTCTATTCCTTGCCAGAAACTAAATCTAGAGCTAATTAACGAAAAAAAGAGAACTTGCTGTATTGTGGTCTTTGCTGTTCCAGTGGATCCCAAAGTGAAATTCATATAAATTGAAAAGGGATACACATGCTTGGACCTAGGCAAAGAACAAAGAAAACTGAGGAACATGAGGATGACGGTGATACCACTTGTAAATGTTGCTCTTGGAATGGTCTCAAAATGCTTGGAGAGGGACTAGAGAATTTGGAAATCAGAGGAATAATCGAAAACATTGAGATCAGGGCATTGTTGAAATCGGCTAAAATTGTCAGAAGAATCCTCGAGACCTGAGGAGACTTGGTATTCCTCAGGCTCCACTGGGGTAAAAAAAAAACTTCTAAGGAATAATAATAATAATAATAATAATAATAATAATAATAATAATAATAAAGTGAACTTGCAGAATTGTCGACTTTGCTTTCCCGGCTGACCACAGAATAAAACTGAAAGAATGTGAAAAGAAGCATAAGTAAGTTGCAAGGGAATTGAAAAAAAAAACCTATGGAACATGAAGGGGACAATTATACCAATTGTAATTGGTGCGTTTGGAACAGTAACTAAAGGATTATTAAAGGAACTGGAGGACTTGGAAGTTGGCGGACGAGTGGAGACCATCCAAACTATAGCATTATTGAGAACGGCCCGAGTTCTGAAAAGAGTCCTGGAGGCTTGAGGAGACTTGCTGTCACTCAAACTCCAGCGAAAGACCATCAGCGAAAACTAATGTGAAAAACTCCAATCAGTAAACACTAATCATAATGAAATTACATTAAATATAAAAAAAATGCTCTTTGGGAAACTGCTTTTCTCCTTAGAAGATGGAGTGAAAATAAAAGAAAACGAAAAGATAAAGAAATATTTGGATTTTGCCGGAGACTTAATAAAAATGATGTACAAGAAGATGATACCAATTGTAGCTGGTGTCCTTGGAACTTTCCCTGGGGACCTGTGAAAGAGACCGGAGAAACTGGAGATCAGAGGAAGAATCAGGACCATCCAGATAAGAAGACTATTAAAATAAATCTAAATACTTAGAAATACCGTTGAGACCTGAAGATAGGTTAGAGTTCAGAAAAAAAATTAATGTGAAAAACTCAAAAGTAGTAAGTTGAAATAATTCAAATAAAAAAATGTGCTGAAAACGCTGATACAAAGGTTTTTTTCATTGACACTGGAATCCAATTTAAAACTGAAAAACTTAGAATCATTTTAATGAATTAAGTGCAAAAGAATCAACAGAAAGAATTAGGCTTTCCAATGAGGAAAGCTACAAATCTTCAGGAGCGAAAGAAAATGGTAAATTCCGAGAAATATTAAAAGACAATGTCAAATGAATTAAAAGGTAGAAGAAACTACTGGAAACTAAATTCTGTTGCAGGAATAAAAAGAATAAATCTCTGGAATGTCACTCAAGTTAGATACTCCAGAACCTTCATAAACTATAATAATAATAATAATAATAATAGAGAGGAGACCATCCAAACTACAGCATTATTGAGAACGGCCAGAATACTGAGAAGAGTCCTGGAGACTTGAGGAGACGTGCTGTCACTCAAACTTCAGTGAAATGCCATCAGCTAATGCCGATGTGTAAATGATAATAATTAACCACAGCATTATTGAGATCAGCGAGAATACTAAGAAGAGTCCTGGAGAATTGTGGAGACTTGATGTCACTGATGACTCCAGTGGAAATTAATCAGGTAACGCTTATGTAAAAAACTCACAAAATAGTCAAATAATAATAGAAAATCTACTATTCTCTGGGAATTTCCTATCCAAACTGACAGAAAAATGAAGATCAATATAGTAGATGTGTTTAAGGACAATGAAAACATGCCTTCTCATTGATTTGTCAGCGGCAACAGATAATATCATTAAAACTAGATAATAAATAAGTAAATACAACAAATTTGAAAAAGAAAGTGAAAACGTCAGCAACTTTAAACTACCACTGTGCCAATAATATTGGGAAGCCTGGGTGTGAATATGAAATAAATAGAAAAATACATTTAAAAGATAGAGGGTTGTTCTTGCCTCTATGAAATACCAAAATTGCAATTTGCAGAATTGTTCATATCTTTCAATGTGACCAAAAAAATCATCGAAAAAACAGCAAAAAATATAAATACATAGAATGCATGTAATCAATACATTCTCTCACGCAAGGTCTTGGTTAAAGTCCCTGTGAAGTATTGAATACAACTAAAAGTAAAACTGAAAATTAAATGAAATAATAATGATTATAATGATGATGATCCCTGAGTTGGGTTATCAGGAGTTACTTATTGGCAAGAAGTGGAACTTCATTGACAATTTTCAATTTTCTTTGTTTGGGTCCTTTTGGATCAATGTGGTCTTTTTAAAATAAGTAACTGAAAAACTGATTATTGCAGTCTAAAATAAAGCTTTAAATCTGTAAAGGCTACTAGCAATCGACTAAAAGATGACGCCTACGTGGCATAAAATGCGGAGAGTGTTACATAAATTGTCGGTGGATGTGAAATGCTTGTGCAAAAGGAATAAAAACGCTTTCATTACAAGGCGTTTAAAAATCCTTACAAGAAACTTGGTAACGTACATCTTAGTGAAACGACTAGTGATATCAGCACGAATAGAAATCAGTACAGTAGAATTTGACCGTGAAAACATTTTTCAGGTTTTACAGTCATGAATGATCCTGTTATCGTTTATTGTTGACCTGATCTTATTCTTATTACAGACGCATGACAGTGTCTGATTATTTCGACTGTTTGGACCACAGAATTTTAAAGATTAGATAGAATATTAAACTAAGTCCTGGGGAGCTAAGGTGATATTCTATCACTCAGACTTAAGAGAAAGCCACCAGTTATGTTGGTTTTTAAGGCATATTAACCCAACCAACTCACCACCAAAAGAAAAAAAAACAGTTTACGCTACCCATGATGATGATAAAGATGATGTTAGAGATGTATTTTGCAAAAGCTCAATATTTGTATGTTTGGTAACAACATGGATACGGCTACCAACCAGCCATCGCAAAAACTATCCAAATTAGACGAGTTAGACTTGCGGGACACTGCTGGAGAAGTAAGTACAAAATCATAAGCGATGTACCCCCTGTGGACCCCTTCATACGGACGAGCAAAGGTAGGATGTCCAGCTAGAACCTACATACAAAAGCTCTGTGCCGATACAGGATGTAGTCTAGAAGATCTCCCGGGAGCGATGGATGATAGAGAAGGGTGACGAGGGAGAGTCAGGGAAATCCTTGCTAATAGTATGACATGATGATGATGATGATGATGATATTAATAGGCGATAATCTATGTTACCTTGTGAGTAAAATGTTTCTCTAACGAAAATCAGGCCCCTCGATGTGGTAACAATGCTGACACATTATGACTATTGGCTCATACGCTCACAAAAGATTGGGAGCATTTAGTATAAAAAGACTAAATATGGAGGTGCCCGTGGTGTAATGGTTATCGTCGTAAAAAATGAACACGGCGACACGAGTTCAAATCCTGGACGAGGCTGATTGCATTTCACATAGCACTAATACCCTTGGGAAACGTGCGAATACAATTATTCTCCCTCTTGCTATGGGTAAATAGAAGTGCAGACTGGGTTCTTCAGCCTTGGTGAGGCAACTAGTCTAGGAAAATGAAAATTCTGAATTCTAACCTGTTAAACTCTGCTTTAAAATTGACCTTGTGTCATATCTTGCCCGATCGGAGGGTTTGGGTAAATATGATTTCTAAGCCATGTCCAAGTCTTCTTGCTGTTTGATCTCTTCTGTTTGTCACTTGAAATATCAATACAATTGCTTTTCTCACCATTTTTGTTTTCTAATTTTTATCCTTCTGTTGAGCCTTATATTGTTAGTGTTCTTTCTGCTCCCAGTAAACAGTCTTTCTATGCTCGTTTTTATGTAGTCTTCCAGACATCGAATCAATGTTTCAACGCTATTTTCAATTTTTCCTTTTATTCCATATTTTCTTGATACATACAGCCTGTCAATCCTTGGTAGGTAAGGCCCTACGCATCGTAATGATATTTTCTCTTCTCTGGTCCATTGGCTGAACTTCTTCCCTCGTTCATAGCGGAGGGGTTAGTAAATATGATAAAAAGTCTAAATACCTTATTACGGCCCAGTTGATTAAAGAATAAATATTTTTAACAGATAAACCACTAAGGAGTGAATCGGCGTATTTCTTTAAATGCTTCACTGTAGAATTTTATTTTGGTTTGTTGCGTTTCGTTTTTCTTTCCTTTTTTTTTTCTTTTTTAATTATATGTCGCACGTTCTTTTCGGCGATGAATTTTCTCTGTCTGTTCTAGAATTTATTTGATTTGAGTTTGCATTTTCGACTTTTCTGTTCGTTAATTTGAGGCGTGGTTTCCTAAAATTTCTTTGTAAAAGAAAACAAAAAAATTTAAAGGAAGCAGAATAGCGAAACTAAATGAACAGAATAAAAGGGGAAGAAAAATTATTTTTTAGCAAAACCCAAATAAAAGAAACAAAGAGAAAATATAAAAGAAACAAAGAGAAAATATAAAAGAAAAAAAAAAGAGAAAATATAACAGAACAAGGAGAAATAGCGAAAAAGACGATCTCTTAATGTTTGTTTGTTTGT
Source organism: Sepioteuthis lessoniana (assembly GCA_963585895.1). NCBI lineage: Eukaryota > Metazoa > Mollusca > Cephalopoda > Myopsida > Loliginidae > Sepioteuthis > Sepioteuthis lessoniana. The sequence goes on along the minus strand of OY757912.1, from coordinate 118,797,902 downwards.
TTGTTTGCGTGTTTGTTTGATCTCTTCTTTGTTGTTGTTGTTGTTGTTGTTTTCCTTTGCTTTGAGGGTTCTTTCTTTTCTTGCTGTTTTTTAGTGAAGTTCAAAAACATTTCTTTGGTCTGTTAAGTTCTTTTTAAAACGTTCTTGTTTAGTCATTTCTCAACACATACGACGGCCTTTATTAAAAAAATAAGAATCTCTTATATATATATACATATATATATATATATATATATATATATATATATATATATATATATATATTCAATCTAGCGATCGTAACGTAACGTCTATCGTTATTGGAAATGAACACAGCGACTAGAGTTCAAATCCAGGACACGTCTCCTTACATTTAACCCATCGCTGACACCATTAGGAAAGGAATGCATAGAACTATTCTCACTTCAATGTAAATTGAAGGGAAGATGTGGTCTTTAACCTAAGTACAGCAACCAGTCTGGTAGAAGGAAAAATCAGACGAGTTAAACTCCACTTGAACTTGGTGTTGATTTGGTTAAGTTAGGTTTCTTTAATGGCATATCAACCTTGGGTTATTTAATGCTAGGGCCATCCTTCTGGAAGAAAAGCAGTGATGTTATTTAACCCATAGACGGGAGGATGAGGGGGTTCATAACTTCCCCAAGGATATTTGTTCGAAGGTGAACGTAATAGTGCGACTAGGAGGTGCCCGTGGTGTAATGGTTATCGTCGTAGGGAATGGACACGGTGACACGAGTTCAAATCCTGGACGATACTGATTGAATTTCACATATCGCTAATACCCTTGCGAAAGGTATGAATCCAATAACTCTCCATCATATGGGTAAATAGTTGGACAGACTAGATTCTTCAACTTGGTGAGGCAATTAGTCTAGGAGAAGGAAAACTCTGAATTCAAACCTCTTAAACTCCATTTAAAAAGTGACATTCTGTCATATCCTGCCCGAGCGTAGGGGTTGGTAAATAGGGTAATTGCGCGACTAGAGTCCGAACTCACTTACTACGGTTCTACAGACCAGTGCTTTAAACACTATATATATTTATATATATAACTTACTAAATAATAGCACAAGTAATTCGAAGATAAAAATATACAACGAATCACTGTCTAGGGGAAATATATATATATATATATTGGGAAAAAAAAAAAAGGCCAACCTTGTCACACCAAATGAAAAAAATCAAGAGATACGTATTCGATTGGTCAAAAGAAAAAAACACCGTAAATTGCTGCTTAGCTACAAGTACAAAAAGTGCTCAATACTAAGTAGAGCAAAATAGCGACAAAAATTATTTCGTGAGTCAGGAACTAACCTACTACAGTTTCATGAAACTGTAATAGGTTAGTTCCTTGCTCACGAAATATTTTTTAACTATATATATATATATATATATTTGTTAAAATATAAGAAAATTAGTGATTGGATTCCATTATAAATTTATTTCGCATTTATAAATTCTTCAGATGGATTTCAAATTGAATTGGGTTTCTTTTTTCCGTTAAACACCGTGGATATATTTCACATTACATCGCATTGTAATCTATTATACTTTAAAAAAATTACGAGACTGGAATTTTTTTTTTCATTTACGGTTTTTCTCGTTATTCATTTTATTCATTTCATATTAGTAACCTGATTTCAGGTTTATGAATTTTATTTGAATGCCATAGAGGGAATTTAGAATTTCCGTTTCATTTGAAAACTTCTTTTATTTACAATTTCGAATAAATATTTTTTGAAATATAAAAGTAATCTTTCAACCTATTTTAATGTTTACTCGTTTTGAAGAACTATTTATCTCTCTTTATTTAGATTTTACTGCTACTGAGGGTTCTATTCAACGTTTTTTATCATTTGGTTTAGTTATGTATATAAAAATTGTTTGTTGTTATACTTAATTTCAACTTTTAATTAAAAGAAGGAAGCTTTTAATTATATTATCATTAAGTACTTCGTGTGCTACTAAAGTATACTATAATTAATCCAGATAATTATCTTCGTTAAAAACTTGAACTATCTATAGATATCTTCATCTATATCTCGTATATTATAAAAATCATTATAATTTTGTTTAACATTATATGAAGCTAAAATTATTCGATATCATATAAAGTATTTATTCCTATGTCTACAATTACCGATAAATTATGTTCTTTAATTTAATAAATAAATAGTATCTTTATATTTTACAATGCTATTTTTTTCATCTAGGCATAAATTACACCTACCTTGTAAACTGCTTGTTTGAGGGGATTTTTTTCAAAATTTTCCAATATATTTTAGGGGTTGATCCTTTAATTTCCTGTAGTATTTTTATAAGGTAGTTTGATTTTTGAGTAAGGGGTTATTAAATGATTCTACATTATGATTATGATACCTAAATTTCCATTTTAATGATGAGAATCCTATGTAAGCTTTGTTATCTAGATTACTTTCTGTACTGGAAATGTTGGTTCGGTAAACAATATTCTGTATGTTACATTTTCCCCCTAAGGGGCATTCTTATTTAATTATACAGTTGCAGGAGGGTTACTTTCTTCTTTACTTCCCTCGTTTAGATTTGCCAGTAATTTTCTATTATGGTTAATGATTATTTTCGACGTATTGTTGATGAATGAGTAACTAATTTTTAAGGTCTATCAATAAAATACTTTCTTTAGGATTTTTTTTTAATGTTTATCGACTAGAATTAATAGATATATACCTATATTAATATTTGTGAATTCACAAATGGCCGGGTTAAACCATATTATTTTTCAATGTCTGTTTTTGTTCTTATGATTACTATTTCCTTGCTGATCTTTACTATTGTTACTGTTATTCATTCTATATTTATTATACTGGGTATGGTTATCTCTATATTTATTTATTATCTTTAAAAGACTAAAAGTTCCAGCTTCTGGTCGAAACCCCTGTTATATAGGGCTTCATTATACAGTTCTTTGGTATTTTCAGATATTCTTTATGTGGATGATAATCTATTTCTTCTAACATTTACAGGAGTAGGAATTTTTTTAATAATGCATCTAGTTGTTAGAATTGACATTGATATATGTCGGTATGTTACTATTTTTATTGAAGTGTTTATAGGAGTTTTTGCTTAAATCAAATATTTTATCTTGGAAGTTAACCATTTCTAAGCTACAATAGATCCCAATTTTAAATCCTAAATCTTTGAATGCTCTAATAATTTTTTATAGATAAGAGGCTGTTACAATTTAATATATAAATTAAAACATCATATCTATATAAGCCTATTTGGTTTAAGTTTGAAAGTTTGCTTATATATATATGTATATATATATATACCAACTCGATCGGCTATTTGTGCAGTGTCAAACGATCCCATGGTTACCTCAAAATTGTCCATGTGGCTTTTGACTAACGTATTTTTATAATAAATTAATATGGATCTCCTACAGGCTAGAATAATATCTAGCTCATCTTCAGTAGTATTTATATAATTCTTTGCAAAATTTATTCTATTTATCAATAGTTCTTTCAATATTGATGGATAGAAATGTATTATATCAAATTGTATAAATGCGGTGCTATTTTTATTTTTAATATTCTTAAACAAAATTTTTTTAGCTAAAGATTACTTCCATAAGTTCTATTTAGTGTTACTTAGTATTTTAGTCTTAATATTTTTGATTACATTTTTAACCATTAATCCCAGTTACATTTTTGTTGGGTTAATTAGACAATCTTGTTTTTTGTTGATGAAGTCTCTTTGAAGAGAATAGTAGCATTTTTACAATTTATTTTTCAAGGTCTATCCTTAATTTTCATTTTGTTATCTTGTCTGACTGTGTCATTATTAATATGGTTAATAGTGTTATTATTATCAATCTGTTATTTTTCATTGGCCCAGCGGTTAGAGTGTTCGCCAATGGCCCGGGAGACCTGGGTTCAATCCCAGGTCGAGTCATACCAAAGACTTTAAAAATGGAACTTGATACCACCTTGCTTAACACTCAGCATTATAAGGTACGGTTCAAGGGTAAAGTGGAGCAATCCTGGGAATGGAGTAGCGCCCTTCCCTACACCTTGGTGTAGTAGCTATCGAAAAGGGAGCCTTCGGGTCACCCTCGACTATGGTCGCTAACTTTGTTATGTAAACTTTTGTTGTGTTCAGATTGCTCAATTTTGTAGATGTTTCTTAATTTGTCTGCTTTGATCCAATTTGTTTAAATCTTGTATATGGTGCCTTCAAGGAATTTTCAGACTTTATTGTACAGGCATTGAAAATTGGTGTAGACTTTTGAAAATTCAGTATGTTATTGCTGTATACCTTATGAGATGACCGACAATTTTTTATGATTCCAGGTTCAAATGAACTTATGCAGCAGCAAGTGGAATACACCCTACTAAAGCATGATTGTCACTGCTGGTGAATTTCAAAAATGCAATCTGGACGTGAGGACACATTAGAAGAACGATATGCAATAAAATTCTATTTTAAACTTGGAATAAATGCCACAGAAACGAATGGAATGCTTCAGACTGCTTTTGGAGCATCTTGCATGAATCGAGCATCAGTTTTTGAGTGGCATAAGAGATTCAAGGAAGGCAGGGAGTCTGTGAGGGATGATGAGAGATGTAGGGGGGAGTAAGGAAGTCAATACACCAGAGTTGATAGGCGAAAGGTTAGGGTTAGGGTTACAACGTGTACGCTGAGGTTTTAAGGGAGTTCAAGAAGAGATTCCTTTGGAAGAGACCAGCACTTTTCAAATCGAGTCTGTGGCATTTCCACCAGGACAATGGACCAGTTCACAACACCAACCTTTTCACAGACTATTTGACCAAGATGGGCATCAAGACATTTCCTCACCCTCTCTATAGACCTTGCTCCCTGTGACTTTTGATTATTCCCTAAGCTCAGAAGCTGTCATTATGAGACAATTGAGGAGATTGCATCTCTGAAAATAACAATATACATGTCGGTTTAACCTCAACTTCCTTATCGAGAAGACTTACAATGCACATTTCTGATACAATCTCCATAGCACATCGTTAAAAAACATTAATGCCCAACAACAGAATTACGGAAACTTCCTACCGAAAACATCAAAATAATGAGCAAAAACTACAGATTCTCGAGGCACTACATATTTGGAACATACAACCCAAACTTAACAGAATTAATTTTGAAACAAGTACTAATGTAATTAAACGTCTTTAGCTACTGATGCTATTTATGGAAACAAATTCAAAAAGTAAAGCTATACAATATACGACAGTACAAACGCTCATTCTTACAAAGAAGTAATGTACATCCCTTTTGTAATACATCCACCGCTGATGATGGCCCAAAGTTGGGCAGAAAGTACTTGGGAAATAACTAATTACGGAAAACTTAACAACCAATTTCCGCCGAATATCTTAAGATCAATATGACAATTCGAAAAGATTAACATAAGATATGTAAACAAAAAATGTCGATTATGTTCAATTATATATATATATATATATATAAAGTGAGAATCTGATGAATGTAACATTATCCAGCTATCCAGTGCTGGAATTTCTGTTTGTTTGTAATGCTTCCAGATATAAAATCCCCGATAGCGGAAGTTGAATTTTGCTACTTGAAAAATGAATGCAATATCACCATTAAGTATTTATAGATATTAACCTTCATATGTACGATTCCATATTCAAAGTGAGCAAAGGGAAGGGCAACTCAAGAGCAAAAGTAAAAGCTTCCATCCAAGAAGAACGAATCCAGATTTGGAAAGGACATTTCAAGAATCTGCTTGGAAACTCCCCTAAAGTCACTATTAAACCGATCCTAAAAATTAATAACAACCAATTAGAACAGTTTACTGAGGAAGAACTTAACGTAGCACGAACAAAAGTTAAAAAAAAGAAAAGCTGCAAGCCTCAACGAAATATCTCCAGACGTATGGAAGACAAGGAAATTTGATGACTTACTTCTTCGATTTTGCAAAGCCGTATATGAACAAAATAAATAAAGAGATGGGAAAAAAGTCTTCATCCAACCTTTCATCTAGAAAGCTGACCCGAGAATAACAAAGAACTACAGAGGCATAACTCTTATTGTTGCGTTCTGGTTAATGAACGCCGGTATTAGTAGTAAAAGGACAAACCACGAGATACGAGGAAAAAGAGTTATATTTACAGGAAAAAGTATTTACAAGAGAGAGGCTATTAGTAATAAGAACTTAGGATTAGTGGCTAGGATAAGAATATAGTTCCACAATAGTTATTGGCATCCATTTTAAGGAGCGGCTATTCACCTTCCAGACTTGACTCTGACTTGCTCAGACTAGTTCGGACTCAGGCTCAGGCTCAGGATTAGACTGACTTCACCAGACTTACTGGTCTTATAAACTACTGCTATATATATATATATATATATATAGCAGAAGGGACTGGCTCATTATTTCGAAAAGGTAGGTGATACCCAATACTTATTTTTATAGTTGAAAAAGTATATCATCCTCTGCTTCTTACCATTATCGAACCTGAAATTGAGAATATTCTTCGGAAAATCAGAATAGTTTTCGAGGAAATAGATCCATAACAACGCAGATACTAAGAATCCGTCGAATCATCATAGGAGTTCGTGCAAAAAATCTCGAGGCAACACTGAAGATTTTTATGAGGAAAGCAAAGGTCTACTCACGTGATGGAGACACAGATATTGTTGTAAAGAGTTTTGCAAGGACGTACATTTGCACCATATTAGTTATTTTTTTTTTATCTGAATTAATTACGTGCATCGAACATCGATAGATCTATAAAAAAAGAAAGAAAGGAAAATGGCTTAACGCTACAAAAGGCCTGAAGCCGACGAATTCTGCAGAAACTATAACAGATGCAGACTATGCAGATAGCGTTTCTTGGAAATGCACCTATCCAAGCCGAATCCCTGCTGTAGAGCATGGATCAGGCAACTGGAGGCGTTGGTCTCCACATGAACGCAAATAAAACAGAATACATGTCTTTTAAATTATAAGGAGCCATCTCCACTCTAAGTGGCGAGTATCTTAAATTAGTAGACTTCTTCACGTACCTCGACAGCAGTTTCCTCATCTACTGAAAAATGTTAATATTCGCCAAGAGAAGGCTTTGATTGCTATTGATAGGTTATCAATCATATGGAAATCTGATTAATCTAATAAAATGAAAGAGGATTTCTTTTAAGTTGTGGCTATGTAAAAACTACAGTATGGACGACGCGTGCACGCTTACAAGACGTATGGAGAAGAAGCTAGAGAGCAACTACACAAGATTATTACGAATTACTTTGAACAAATCCTGGAAACAACACTCATAGAAACAACTGCTGTATGGCCACTTACATCTCATCTCAAAAAACATTCATATATGACGAACAAGACATGCAGGATACTGCTGGAGAAGCAAGTACGAACTTATATGTGACATTCTTCTATGGACCCCAACACATGGACCGGCCAGTGTTGACCAACCAGCAATAATCTATATACAGCAGCTCTGTGTGGACACATGATGTAATTTAGAAGGCCTGCCAGAAATGACGGATGATAGGATCAGATGGTATTCATTGATGTATCTCTGCTTTTTATGTCAGACGTCATTTCTCCAGAGTTTCTCTCTCTTATCATACATATCATAAGAAATAGAGTTTAATAGCGGGAAGGTTTGATCACAACATTTCAGTACAAACCCTTTTGTAAACTATTTTTGAAATATACTTTCAATTTTTTCTCCTGTCATACAGTCGGCTGCAGGAGGTTCCCGTGGTGTAATGGTTATCATCGGAGGAAATGGACACGGCAACACGAGTTCAAATCCTGTGCGACACTGATTGCATTTCACTTAGCAATAATACCCTTAGGAAAGGTATGAATCCAATTATTCTCCCTCCAGCTATGGGTAAATAGTAGGGCAGACTAGGTTCTTCAGCCTTGGTGAGGCAACTAGTCTAGGAGAAGGAAAGCTCTGAATTCAAACCTGTTAAACTCCACTTAAAAAGTGACTTTGTGTCACATCCTTCCCGAGCGGAGGGGTTGGTAAATATGAATACAGTCGGTTGCATCTCTGTAGGAACGGTAAGAAGCAGCCAAAGAAAGTGCTGTCAATGACCCTAAACTATCTAATGGTGAGGCTCTAGTCCTGAAGTTTAAGGAAATCTAAGCTCTTTATGCCATTACTTCCAGGTCCACTCTGAGCCATGTGGTAGTACTTTTAAGGGTCCCATCTATGGGCCACATAGCACTTTTTAAATGATTTAACTGAGTGCAAAGGAATGACATGTTAAATCTAATCGTGAGTGTTAGATAACAATACTTGAAACCATTTATCAGCTATTCGTTTGCAAGTCTTATATTTTTTATATGTGTATTTATAAGTGAGATTTGGCATTGATTGAACTTCAGAGTTTGATGTGCCATAAAATTAAAGAAACCGACCAACTCCGGACGATAACCAAAGTCGGAACTAGTTGAGAACAATTAAAAAAGAAATAACTATACCGAAATATTCCTACTTATTTTAGCACTTTTGTTCATATATATATATATATATATATATATATATATATATATCACTCTTTTTCGCATCTATACTTATCTTTTTATCTAAGTGCTTTTGGAAGTCTTTTTTTTTCTCTCTTTTCAGTTTTCCTTGTTGCTTGTCCCATCACAGACTAAGTTTTCTCAAAACTCTGTTAAAACCATTTAACTGCCGCTACCCTCCTTGTCTTTGCTGTGTGACCACCCACCCCCGAACCCCACCCGCAGGAACGGTCCCAACCAGGACCTTACCCTCACAGAATGGCTTTCTATGCACTGCCACCCACCGTTCGTTTCTCTTCAGGTGGTCAGCGTTGAAGATATCGGGGTGGGTATAAAAACATCTTACAGGCTTGTACTTCATTTGAACCAAGGCGAAAGCATGAAATACATCTATGTGCGCGAGTCGGAAAAGAGTTTTGCTTCCCCCGCCACACACACACACCTATCCCTGCCTCTTCGTAAAGACTCCTCTAAATATCTTTTATGATCCTTTTTTCATTCTCTTTTCTCATCCTATACACGATTATTCCCTGCTCTCTCTAACACTTTTCTTATCTCTCTTCTTACCTTGCTTCTCTCTCTCTCTCTCTTTCTCTCTCTCTCTCTCTCTCTCTCTCTCTCTCTCTCTCTGCTGGTCTTGTTTCTTCATTCCATCTATCTCTCAATATGCGTGAGTCCGTGTGTGTGTGCCTCTGTGTATAATGTTTACATCTACTCACTTGTTTTTACATTACTATCTATACCCCTCTGTCTCCTACTTTAATTCCCCCCCTTCTCTCTCTCTCTCTCGATATATATATATATACATATATATATATATATATATATATATAGAGATATAGATATGCGTGTGTGTGTGTTTGTATGTGGTGTGTATTTGCGTTTTTGTGTGCGTTTGCATGTGTATATCTGAGAGAATGCACAATTATATTTATATCAAAACACTTGCGTATATGCAAATATCAATACCTATCACTCTCTCTCTCTCTCTCTCTCTCTCTCTCTCTCTCTTATATATATATATATATATATATATATATATATATATATATATATATATATAAAGTGATTGAAAAGTAACTGCATATCATACAATTTTCATAAATTATTTCTTAACTAGAATTTGTACAAAAATGATATCTAACTATTTTAAAATAGAAAGTTACTTTTTAGTCACCATATATATTCATTAGCCCCAATGTGTAAAGTATTCACCATTGGCGCGGGAGACAGGCGTTCACTCGCAGGCCAAGTCATACCAAAGACTCAAAAAAGATACTTGATGCCTCCTTGATTAACTATCATCTTCAGGTAGGGATCGAGTATAAAGTGGGGCAATCCCCGGAAAGGAGTCGGGCCCTCCCCGACTCTTCAGTGTAGGATCTAATGAAAAAGAAGCTTTCAGCTTGACCTCCACTACAATCACCAACTTTGTATATTGTTTTGTTTTTATTTTATTAAAGATCCATCTGTGATCAGACAGGAATAGTAAACATCCTTCCGATTCCTCTTGATGGTTCATTAGCATCGAATTTATTTCTCAATAAATCTTTCTTTCTGCTTGTATTACATTGTTTACCAATTTTTTCTTTGATTGTCGGATTCCGTTCCATTATCTACTTCCACACACACACACACACACACACACACACATATATATATATATATATATATATATATATATATATATATATATATATATATATATATATATCAACAAATAAAGTCTGAATTCTTGTTCGAACCAAATCAATGAGATAGAAAAAAATGCAAAATGAGAATAACTTTAGAGAAAGTAGTCTTCATTAATATTTGATTAAGCCGATAACGTTACTGGGGTCATGAAAGATTTGAATAGTAGATTATACAAAAAAACTTACTAGTTTAGAGATTATTTTCAAAATCAGGTTATCCATATTTACCCAACCCCTCCGCTCGGGCAGGATATGACACAAGGTCAATATTTAAGCAGAATTTAACAGGTTTGAATTCAGAGTTTTCCTTTTCCTAGACTAGTTGCCTCACCAAGGCTAAAAACCTAGTATCTCCTACTATTTACCCAGAGCTGGAGGGAGAATAATTGGATTCATACCCTTCCCAAGGGTATTAGTGTTATGCAATTAGCCTTGTCCAGGATTTGAACTCGTGTCGCCGTGCCCATTTCCTACGACGGTAATCATTACACCACGAACACCTCCAAAATCCGGTTATCAATTGCAAACTGTTTAAGTTTTTGTGGTGTAATTGTTATTATCGTAGAAAATGGACATGTCGAGCCGATTTCAAGTCCTGGACGGGGCAACTTTCACTTCAAATAGCCTAATACCCTTGGAAAAGATATGAACCCAAGTATTCTCCTTCCAGCTATGTATTAATAGAAGAACAGACGGAGTTCTTTAAACTTGGCATGACAACTGGTCTCGGAGAATAAAAGTTTAAAGTTAATCCTGTCAAAGTCCGCTGAAAAGTTCACCTTGTGTCTCATTCTGTTCGTTTCGGACGGGTTGATCAATACTTAATTATTGATAATAATCTTTGAACACACAAACATATATATATATATATATATATATATATATATATATATATATATATTGGTCCAATGAAAGGAAAGTAAACATTTTATAATGAATAGGACCGCAAATTAATTTGAATTTGGTATGTTAGGTTCTTAATTCTTATGATTATGTTCCATATGGGTTTCGGCCTCCGTGGTCCTCTTCAGAAAACTGCTAATGCATAGGGTCAGCTTTACCTATAGAATTTACTGTAAAAGCTAGAAGCAGAGGTTATCCTGTATATAACACCCCCATATATATATATATATATATATATATATATATATATATATATATATATAAAGAGAAAGTGAGTGTTTATAAGGGGTGTGAGTTGAACCAAATGCAGACTAATTGATACTCTATGTTGCTTTGGATTGCCCTGTAACTTCTGCCATATATATATATATATGATATAGAAAGTGAGAGAAAGCTACTGAGGGGGCGTAAACAATTGAATACTCATTAATATTCTAGGTTGCTATTAATGGGCCTTTTACTTCTGATATATATAAATATATATATATATATATATCAAAAGTAAAGTAAAGGATAGGCATTGGGCCACCCACTAAGTACCCCACGCCATTTTTCTTTTTTTTTTTTTGCTGTCTGTGAATATCATCTTATATCAATTTTTGTTTTGGTCTTAAGAACAAAGCCCTGATGTGAATGTACTTCTTTTGATGACAAAGAAAGCAGTCTTTTAAAATAACTTTTGATTGTTTTATAAAGACACAAGTAAAATGTCGCCGCCTTTACGCGGTTTAAAATGATTATTACAGCGTCATTATTATCGTTAACTAAACATGTTCATCAGGACAATTTCTTTGCCAGTACATATAATAATAAAACATTATTAATTCGAATGTATTAAAAACCCAAGCAATTCTCCTTGAAGTACTGATGGAATAATCCTCAAATTTGATTAACCAGTGTCTATTATACATTTTTAATTAGTCCTTCTTTCATACTATTTTTCTTGCCTGTTATTGTATCTATCAATTTATTATTCTTATAAATTTATACTCCTATTCCCTATACGGAAGGCAATATTAGTAATTATTTACCAAAGGGTTACGATGATATGGCATATAGATTTGATGAATGTTTAATTATCGAGTAGATGATGAATTAAGATGCCAATATGAATATATGGATCGACGGAAAGTGACACGACACCTAAAGTTTTAGCTAAGATAAGGAAAACAAAGAATTACCATTATTGCCATCGTTCGGGCAATATTATCAAACAACATGTCAATATGTTGAAAACAAAGACTTGACGAAGCAAGTCAGTCAGGTTTGTCAGAAACAATAAATAAAATGCCCTCTCAGTCTCTCTGTCTCTCTCTTACACTTAGAAGTATGTAATACGAAGAAGTAGTGAATGTTTGGAAAGGTATTCCGAGATTTATGAAATGAAATTGTATGGAAGTTGCCAAAAACGATCCAAAAAGGCATGAATCCAAAGCTATGGATAAATGCTAAAGCACACTGAGATCTCCTGTCTTGGTTCAGCAACCAAACTAAGAGAAGGAGAACACAAAATTCAAATTGTTTACTGCCAGCAGGATGTGATTTATGATCAAATATTAAACAAACTACAGGTTTCCTTCTTGAAGACTGGTTTGCTGAACCAAGGCTAAGATCAACCTACCTTATTATTTCCCCTTAGCTATGAAAAAATAGATGTTTTTATGACTTTTGTTTGAACACTACGGAGAATTTAAACACAAACAGCTTGTGCACTTCCTATATAACATTTACACTATGAGCCTCTCCTAAGCATGATGTAGAATATCTATCTATCTATCTATTTATCTATATACGAAGGGATGTTTCGTTGAACATGATAGAACACGTTTTATTTATAGTTTTTGATAGTATTTTCTCAAGTTGTCACGCTTTTCTTTGCGGTATTTCAGGGTTAAGTTGGTGTAAAAATTGTCCCATGTGTTTTCCCAAGTGCTTTCAACCATAAAACGTTTTTGGCGTTTTGTTATATATATATATATTCTTGTCGTGGGGTTAAAATCCAACTAAAAATGGGATGTCCTTTGTATGACGCTATACGACATCTAATAGTGAAGGTAAGGTCTTGAAATCTAAAGAGTGTGGATTACACTTTCATTTCTATTATACCTAAGTACACTCAGATAGAAATTGATCATACCTGCTGCGGTCTAATCTATTGGTTAAATAGAATTGTTTAAAACATTATTCTTACTCGATGGGACATCGCCTTGTCGGCTGAGACCGTTGAATATGCTGTCTGTAACTGATCAGAAGTGTGAGAAGCCCTCTTTAACGAATGCTCTAAGTATGACACTAAAACACCTGATGCTAATGTTCCAGTCCTTCAACTTTCGATAATTTGGAATACACTTTCATTGCCATTAGTCCCAGTTCGACTCTGATTCAAAGTCGCAGTTCCTATTAAGGTCTCAAATATTGGCTAAGTAGAATAATTTAACCTATTAATATACTTGAAATCATTTAACAACATACAAAAATTATTTGTTAAATGAAATAATTAGTATTTGATAGTATTACTTGAATTCATTTCTCCATGTGCAAACGAATGAATAATGCTGAATAGAATTATTCCTGTTAGAGAAATATTTGAAATCATTTAGTTTCCTTACTATGATATCAATCTACAAATAATGGTAACTCTCCACTCTTGGAGTTTGAGGTATGAAGAGTTTCCCGTTATTACAATTACTCTTTGGTCCACTTTGTCTATACAACTGTGTTCAAGTTGTTGGTATTAGATAGGAATTCTTGATCGATGAAATAACTAATTTTGAATAATCAAAACTAATTAAATGTATTCTAACAACTTATCAATATTTAATAGAATTATTAGCTCTCTATTACAAAACTTGAAAGCATTGAACAGTTAGAAATCAAATGAGTTCTAGCGTGTCTAAAAATGATACCGACAACTGTTTTCTTACTAATTATATATATATATATATATATATATATATATATATATATATATTGAATAACCCACAGTGTTTGGTATTCCATAAGTAGTAAAGTTAAGTTGGCGAGCGTTGTCGAGGGAGACCAGAAGGCTCCCTTTTCGATAGCTACTACACTGAGATGTAGGGGAGGGCGCTTCTCCTTTCCCTGGATATCCACTTTACCCTTGATACATACCTTATGTTGCTGAGTGTTAAGCAACGAGGTATCAAGTACCATTTTTAAAGTCTTTGGTATGACGCGACCTGAGATTGAACCCAGGTCTCCCGGACCATTGGTGAACACTCTACCCACTAGGCTAATGAGCCGGTTAAAGCACAACCAAAATAACCATTTTGATGGAACAAGAGGCCAGAAAAAAATTCCTTTAAAATAACTTCATGTAAAATGTAAATATGACTGTTTAATGAACGTGGTTTCCTAACCTCCAGGCATTAAATAATTTCATGCAGGTCGACATGCTGTCAAAATGATGGTCGACATGCTGTCAAAATGATCATATTTACGCGCGTACGCGCGCGTGTGTGTGTGTATGTGTGTGTCTGGTATTTCTTCTTTAATTACTGATCGCACAGATTTGTTAATTCGCAAATCGATATTTGATGAATATTCTAATTATACTTATATTTTTTTTCAAAATTCCTTAAAGTACAGAGCTTGGATAATGGCAAAACGTAGAGTCGAATCACTTAATACTCTTCACATTTTTTCACTTTTTGTTTCATGTTTCTCTTTTTTTTTTCTTTTTTCATTTTTTTATATAAAATTTGCCTCTCAATTCCATTGTCTGTCATTGATTTTTGCCTCTCAATTCATAGACTTGTCCGCCCCTTTTTTAAAAAAAAATCATCAAATAAATTAAAAATAACAACTCTTTTAGTATGAAGTTCAGCTGAAAAGTTCGTAGGCCGACCAAAGATACTCGCTTGGAATGTATCCAAATGAGGTCCTCTTTGCATCGTATACATTTCTTCCATTGGTGTTGCAGTGTTTGAATTCCATTGGTCAAAAAGACATCAACAACAGGTATAACATCATTATATTAACTTTTCAGTCCCGCCTCGCATACAATTGCGTGGCGCATTACATCTGAGATACGTTCTATAAAATCAGACGTTACACAATTTGGACGCTTTGTAAAGGAATTCTTTATGTAAAACGTAAAAATAAGCCTATGAGAAAAGTTATGAGTAGATCAGTTGATCCAGATGCTCTTCACTTTCAAGACTGTGAATTGTCTTGCACTTGGCTCGTACTGGCCTTGTTGAAACTTTCTATACTGAATAAATCTCATTACACATTCAAATTGGTCTTACGTAGACGCTAGCTGATATGTGGCTACACCGCGCGACTTTTTTCTATACAAATCTCCTTATATATTAGAAAGATCATTACTCTTTGTTGGCGGGTGTCCTCGTGGTGTAATGGTTAAAACGATGGACTGTGGAATCGTAGTACGCGAGCTCGTACTCCAGTCGCGCTATTACGTTCACTTTCGGGCAAATATACTTGGGAAAGGTATGAACCCCCTTATCCTCCCAGCTATGGGTTAAATAGTACCACTACTGTTCTTCTAGGAGAATGGCTTTGGCATTAAATAACCTAAAGAGAGTAAATATGCCATTAAACAAACCATTACTCTTTGTTTTAAAGATTCACAATAAAAAAAGGTGCAGAAAATTTTTCTGTCCAATAAAGAATTCTTTTTTCCTTTTTTTTTATTTTCCTTTTTTTCATTTAAATAATATTCTGTATAATTATGTGCCTTCTTATAGGTTACTGGCTAATCAGTTCGTCTTGCTAACCATTATTTATGTATTATGAGTTCTATTCTCACTGGATGTCTAATAGTTATGTCTTCAGCTAAAACTAAGTTTGATAATGTAATGATTAACAAGACGGACTCAGAGATCAATTTTAATTGAGTTGTAAATTCAATTTCAAAAAGCGCATCAAACCATGGTTATATGGCAAGTTTTATCAATGTTTATCGATTGATTCATAGAGTTTAATGGCATGTCACCCTGTGTATGGTAACTTCATGCCTATATATTAAGAAATCATGTTTATTGTACGGGCATATGTACATTTTTGTGAGTGAAGATGTTTCTTGAAGGGTTTTTTTTCCACGTTTCGATTGAATACGAATAATCTTAAATATGTCTATACGACACAGAGATGTGACCCTATAATTATTATTATCATTATTATTATTATAATTATTATTATTTAACTCCTTTAGAGTTTTTCCCATTAGTGTTAGCTGATGGTTTTTCACTAAAGTTTGAGTGACAGCAAGTCTCCTCAAGTCTCCAGGACTCTTCTCAGTCTTCTGACCGTTCTCAGTAATGCTGTAATTTGGATAGTCTCTACCCGTCCGCCAACTTCCAAGTCCTCCAGGCCTTTTTATAATCCGTTAGTTATTGTGCCTAACGCACTAATCACAATTGGCACAATCGTTACTTTCATGTTCCACAGCTTTTTCAATTCTCTAGCAAGGCCGAGGTACATATCCTTCTTTTCACGTTCTTTCAGTTTTATTCTGTGGTCAGCAGGATTATTATTATTATTATTATTATTATTATTATTATTATTATTATTATTATTTACTCATTACAGATTTTCACATCAGTATTAGCTGATGGTTTTTCACTGGTGATTGAGTGATAGCAAGTCTCCTCTAATCTCCAGGACTCTTCTCAGTATTCTGGTCTTTCTCAATAATGTTGTCGTTTGGATGGTCTCCACTCGTCCGCTAACTTCCAAGTCCTCTAGTCCCTTTAGTAATCCTTTAGTTACTGTAACGAAAGCACCAATCATAAATGGTATAATTGCCACCTTCATGTTCCACAGTTTTTTTCATTTGTCTAGCAAGGTCGATGTATTTATCCTTCTTTTCATATTCATTATTTTACTCCTTACATTTTTTCACATTAGCATTGTTTGATGGCTTCACACGGGAGTCTGAGCGAGAAAAAGTTTACTCGTGTCTCCAGGACTCTTCTCAGTATTCTCGTCAATCCTTATAATGCTTTAGTTTGAATGGTCTTGAATTGTCCTCTTATTCCCAGGTTTTTCAGTTCCTTTACCAATCCTTTGAGATTGTTCAAAGTGCTCCAATAACAATTTGTATTACCGTCACTATCATATTCCATAGCTGTATTTTTTGTTGTTGTTCTCTGTTAACGTCTCGGTATTTATCTTTATTTTCGCTATCTTGTAATTTTATTCTGTGGTCTACCAGTAGGAATGGGAAAATCCACAATTCAGCAGATGTATTATTATTATTATTATTATTATTATTATTATTATTATTATTATTCCTTGCTAGTTTTTCAACCCAGCATTAACTGATGGTCTTTCACAGAAGTTTGAGTGAAAAAAAGTCTCTACACCTCTCCAGGACTCTTCTCAGTATTTTGGCCGATCTCAACAATACTGCAGTCTGTATGGTCTCGATTTTTCTCCGATTTCCGACTTTTACAGCCTCCCTTTCGAGTCTTTTTGGGGCCGTTCTAAGCTCACCAATTGCAATTAATATTACCATCACGTTCATAGTCCACAGTATTTTTATATTATTATCATTATAATTCTATATCTTTTTAACTATATCTAAAAAAAAAAAATCTACGAGATATGCTCGACTGTGGGATGAATGTGTGAAATAACATGTACATTTCTTAGTTTTCGCTCGTTAATTCTTGCTCAGACCGAGAACTTTTCATCGTTTCTTATATATATTCTTTTAGTTTCTCATAGATTTTATTATCTACTCCGACCCCCAACCTTGAAGAGCTTTCTTATTTCATTTTTTTCTTAGTTTCTCTGCCTACTTCAATATGGCACCTGTCTCTCTGACATCAACCGAGCCAGACTAGGCGGCGTTTCACCAAAGGCCTCACAAAGAAGCAGATGCAAAAGAACTTCGTGATTGCCAAATTCTGCTTTATATCCCCACCATAGCCAACTGGGATTATGCAGTCTGTAAAGGCCACTATCAATATCAAAAATTCACCAACCATGAACACGACAAACACTAATGTTCCACGGCTTGTTTACAGTATAATATTTAAGCACTGATAAAAATAAAACAAAGATTAACAATCCCATAAAAAAGATTTTGAAAAAGTAATGTACAAATAATTAAACGACAATAACGATACAACTTACAGGGTGAATATTAACGAAGTATTATTAGATTCATAATGAGAATGTTAAAACATATGAAAATCTACTGCATGCGTGGCGTGCTTCATGTAACGGTTATCATAGTTGGAAATGAAATTTTTGATGAGGCTGAATATGTATCATATGCACTACTACCCTAGCGAAAGGTAAAATCCAGCCTCATAACAACTATGACTAAATTGTAGAAGAGATAAAGTTTTCTTTACAGTATAAAAGAATTATAACAAAGAATTCCGTTTAAAGTCGACCTTGTGTCAGATGCTGCTCATGGTGGAGGGATTTTATATTATTACATACATCCTACGTTCAAGCGAAACTTGTATACAAATTTTAATTTATTTTATTTTCACGTATACTGCAACAAACACTTGCAGCATATTAACAGTTAAAATTTGGGACCCCACCATGCCCCTATGTCAATCGACTCTGTGTGGCCTGATTTGGATGGCTCATTAAATGGCATGAAAATCATCGAGGGTTATTTAATGTCAAAGTAATCCTTGTAAAACTCTAGAAATATTGTTTGAAAGAAAGTTATGATATAAGGGAGTCCATAGATGTCCCAATGGTATTAGTTCAAAATTGAGTTTAATAACGTTTCTGGAATTCGAACCGTTTTACTACAATGACGCAGTTCAGCAAGCATACCATTACGCCAAGATGACATCCCCAAAGATTCTAAGTTCCAGGCTAAAAAATTGCAGAAAAATATAAAATGCTGTAATTTGTTACATAACAGCGTAAACGGCTGTTAATTATTGGCAGTAACGCTGTAGATATAACAGCTTACAATAAAGTTGTTAATTAAATAATAAAATCAATAACATTGCTCATCATATGTAATGGCAGTATTGAAATAGGAATTACCCGGTCGAAATTTAGGCCGCTCGGGTATATATATTTTAGGTAACAGCCTCTCTAAGTGTTACTACTCCTATATCGAGTTGGTTTTCAGCCATAAAATATATTTCTACGAAGTCAATACAATTGTTAAAGGTTGAGCAAAAATACGCGAACCAGGCTCCTCACTGGATCACTCCAAAAATAATGACTTCTTTTCTATTAAGCTGTTCCGAAACGTCTGAAGCAGATAGTGGTATGGCAGAAGAGATAAGAGCTTATCGCGAATAATCTCGGTTATTTTTTGTTCAATTTTTTTGTCTTTTACCTTGTTACTGTTTGCAAAGAATTTAAAACAAAGATAATATAACTGTAAAGTGGTGACAACAGTAAGTGACAAGCCAATTCAACGCAGCTTTCAATGATCCAAATAGAGAGCAAATTTTAGGCTTGCTTTTAGGCTTTAAAAAAGCTCTATTCACACAGTGTCTAAATCGTGTAACTAACGTCTTGCTCTGTGGAACCTATCACAGAAATTATGCCACGCACGATTTGATACGAATTCACGTAATGTTTTTATTTGTGAAAGGACGTTGAAAAGTGGACTACGCGTGCGACATTTTCCTGGAAACCTAGCTGTATAAACTGGAACTAGCAGCTGCTGGCATAGACCTCCATGTCAATGCACGCAAGACGGAATACATGTGCTTTAATCAAACAGGTGACATCTCCACATTAAACGGTAGCTCTGTGAAACTAGTAAACAAGTTCACTTACCAAGGAAGCCATGTCTCATTAAACGAGACAGCCATCAACAAAAGGATAGCAAAGGCATGGGCAGCTATCGATAGGCTATCGGTCATATAGAAGTCTTACCTGACTGGTAAAATAAAATGCAGTTTTTTCCAAGCAACGGTCGTATCGATACTGCTATATGGATGCACTACATGGACGCAAACTAAACGGATGGAGAAAAAACTTGACAGCGACTACACAAGAATACTGCGAGCAATATTGAGTCATGGAGGCAGCACCTCACAAAGCAGCAGCTGTGCGGCCATCAACCACTCATCACGAAAACTATCTATGTAATACGAATCAGACATGCAGGACACTGCTGGAGAAGTAGGGACGAGTTCATATGGGATGTACTCCTGTGGGCCCGTTCACAGGGACGAGCAAAGGCAGGACGACAAGCTAGAACCTACATACAGCAGCTCTGTGCCGATACGGGATGTAACCCTGAAGACCTGCCGGAAGCAATGGACAATGGGGAGGGGTGACGAGAGAGGGTCAGGGATATCCGTGCTGATGGTTCAACGTGATGGCGATGATGAAGGCTTACTCCACATTCCCCAGCCTCAAAGATTGGAACTTCACAATCAAATCCAGTTTAATGTCACACCCAGGATGTTCAAATTTTTTTGCACACAGTTAAATGGTTTCCAGTATTTTTATCTCGGCTAAATTGATCCTCAACCACTACCTTCTAGCATCGTTAAGGTAATAGAGGGTTGGGTACTTGTGTTTGTCACAAGAGAAATTTGAAGAATACGGTCGGAGTAATCATTTAGGTGCTAGGGTTTGATATGACAAGTGGATTGATCGGATCTGGCCTCTCCGACCCCCTGCCTCGCCCAGTAATGGCCGAAGTGGCGTGTTTCAGGTCACATGACTACTTTGGTTTCTGGTTCACGGATTTCTCAGTTATGAGGATCCCTTCCGAATCATTAGAGGTTGCCCACCACGGCAAACCAATAACCTCATTTGGGAAGGTGGTTTTAACCCTTACCAGAAGTGCAGTAGGGATATTCTACAGTCCTGGTCGACAGGACGTGAATGATTCTAATTTCAGAATATTCTCCGTTATACGGCAATATGAAAAACAAAAAATGAGATTTTCTATCGAGTGAGACCAAATGAAGTCATCATTTTGCTGCATGTTAGACAGGGAATGGCTTTATTCTCTACGTTAGAGCATTTTCTGTGAATTGCTATAAGAAAAATGTTGCAAAGGAAGTGAAGTATTGTTGGGTTTTGTTCATAGAGAACCATAATAGAATTTTGGTAATAAGGCTTAAAAAAAGAGAGAGACAAATAAAACGCTGGTTAAATTGGAGATCGAAGGAAGAATCGAGACCTTCTATTGCAAAAATCAGTTTAGATAATTAAACGAATATTGGCGATCTGAGGAGATTAGTCCTCATATTTTAATGAAAAACTGTCTGTTAGGTCTGGTTGGAAGAACTCAAAAGTTATCTGTGAGTTAAAAATTGCAGAATATGAAGTGACTTCGATCACATTCAGAGTTAGAATCTTTGGAATTATTCCGAATAACTTGGAAAAGAATCTTAAGAACTGTTGATCAGTAAAAAACTAAAACCATCCAGATGGCGGTATTTCCAAGATCGTTTAAGATACGTAGAAGAATCATCGAAAATAAACGAACTTACGGCCACTCAGATTTCAATGAAGACTTTCAGTCACAGCTGGTGTTAAAAACTTCAAAAGTGTATTATAATAATAATAATAATAATAACAATGATAAAACTGAAAGAATGTGAAAAGAGAGATAAGTACCTCGACCTTGCTAGAGAATTGAAAAAACTATGGAATATGAAGGTGACAATTATACCAATTGTGATTGGTGCTTTTGTCACGGTAACTAAAGGATTATTAAAGGGCCTGGAAGATTTGGAAGTTGGCAGCCGAGTGGAGACCATCTAAACAACAGCATTATTGAAAAACTCTAATGAGTAATAATAATAAAAAAGAACAAAAAGGATCCCGCAAGAGAACCAGAGAAACACGAGATCTACTTTATTTTTATCAAAAAAACCTCAAGGAAATTAAAACGAGACGAAAAGATGTAGCTTTTGCGTAGATTGACTTCAAAAAGGAATACAGTATGGTCCCATGAAGCTGGAAAATAAACTGCCTCAAAATCTGACGGAGTCATGACGTTTATCGAGAATACTATGAAAAAAACTGGAGAGTTGAAGTGACAGCAGGAGGAAAAAGCTTAGCTGAAGTGCAAATCCAGAGAGGAATCTTCCAGGTAGGTACGCTATCACCATTACTCTCAGTAATAGCGATGATGCGACTCAATCACATCGGATACTTAAATAAGCAACCTTCTTATGTACATGAGCGACATCAAATTGTTTACCAAAAATATGAAAGAACTGGAAACTCTAATATAAGAAGTGATGATATACAGTGACGACATAGGGATAGAATTCGGCAAAGAAAAATGTACCATACTATTAATGAAAAGCAGAAAAATACAAATGATGGAAGGAATAGTTTTACCAAATCAAGGAAGAATCAGAACGCCCGGAGAAAAGAAAACCTACAAATACTTGAGAATTGTGGAAGCTGACATCATCAAAAAATTGGTGGGGAAATAAAAAAGATTAAAAAGAATGCCCCAAAAGAAAGAGAAAACTACTCGCAACCAAGCTCTATAGAAGAAATCTAATGAAAGGAATAATCACTTGGGCAGTTTCCCTCATGAGTAACGCGGGACTATTCTTAAAGTGAACGAGGTAAGAAGTTCAGCCAATGGACCAGAGAAGAGAAAATATCATGACGAAGCGTAGGGCCTTACCTACCAGAGATTCACAGGCTGTATGTATCAAGAAAATATGGAATAAAAGGAAGAATTGAAAATAGCGTCGAAACATTGATTCGATGTCTCGAAGACTACATAAAAACGAGCATAGAAATACTGTTTACAGGGAGCAGAAAGAACACTAACAAAATAAGGCTCAATAGAAGAATAAAAATTAGAAAATAAAAATGGAGAGAAAAGCAATTTAATTGATATTTCAACTGACAAACAGAAGAGATCAAACAGGAAGAAGACTTGCACATGGCTTAGAAATCCTATTTACCCAACCCCTCCGCTCGGGCAGGATATGACACAAAGTCACTTTTTAAGCTGAGTTTAACAGGTTTGACATCAGAGTTTTCCTTCTCCTAGACTAGTTGCCTCACCAAGGCTGAAGAAACCAGTCTGTCCTACTATTTACCCATAGCTGGAGGGAGAATAATTGGATTCATACCATTCCCAAGGGTATTAGTGCTATGGGAAATGCAATCAGCCTCGTCCAGGATTTGAACTCGTGTCACCGTGTCCATTTCCTACGAAATGGAAACCTTGAGAGAGAAAGTGAATAACATCTAAAGCAAAACAAAACAACGACACAAGGACAAACTTATTTAGATAAAAAATAGATATTACCTAACAAAAGAGAGAGTGTGGGTTATGCGGTGATAGAGGCGAAACGAACAAGCATAAAATAAGCAAATACACCAAACTAAAGCATAAAAAATATTAGTTGACACGACTCATTGGGGGAGGGGATACACTGGTACATGTGCAAGAAATTTAAATTTTACCATACGAACAAGTGGTATATGCACAACTCAGAATCCGTCCAGGAAAATGAGATGTGCAAACTTCTCTGGGATTTTAAGATATAAGTAGACCATCTAATCTCGGTCAGACAACCAGACGTAATGATATTAAACAAAAAATGTGAACTTGCCGAATAGTGGACTTTGCCGTCCCGGCAAACCACAGAGTAAAATTAAAAGAAAGTAGAAACATAGATAAATATCTAGATTTTGATAGAGACCTAAAAAAACCTATGGAACATGAAAGTGATTCCAATTGTAATTGGTACCCTTAGAACAGTTCTTGAATGATTGATAAAGGGGACTCTAAGACTTAGAAATCAGATGAAAATTAGAGACCATCCAGTCTATAGAATTAATATTATCAGCCACAATACTGAGAAGACTCCTGGAGATTTGAGGAGACTTGTTGTCACTTAAATTCCAGTGAGAAACCTTCAGCTAACGTTGGCGTGAAAAACTCGCAAGAGTCAAATGATTATAACATTTAACACTAATAACTGCAACTGAGAATTTTTATGGCAGTTTTACAAAACATAATCAGTACCCAAGTGACCCCGACCCCTGGTTAATGTCTATGCGGGTGGTATGTGCTGGTGTTTATTCAGAAAGAGAGATAAGAACTTTACGCTCGAAGCATGAATAACAACTACAATTACAGCTATATGAACGAAATCACGATAAGAATTAATAAAAGATAAAACATATTCAAATAATCTGAATTCAAGGCGGGATGATAGTGCACTTCTCTTGTAGTGAAAGGAGTTTGAGTCACCCTGTGTGCAGAGAATATTTTGGACTTGTGCCAAACTATATTAAGGCTCCTAAAATCTCACTATGGTTATTGCAATTGTACTTTTTATATGAAAGTAGTGACATGATTTTATGCAGGTATGATGTGATCTTGTATGGTTCATAAATTAGAATACCTTAAGAAATTTATTTTGATTTAAAAAAAAGATCATTCTTCTAAACCAAATATACCAGAATTTTTATTTCTACGAGAATATCATTTAATCAAAACGGATATTATTAAATATTATTTATACCAAACTATTCAGCATTGAATCTCCAAATCCAAAAATAGAGTAACAAAACTATGTATGAAAAATACATCTATTTGGGTGGCTGTTACACTTTTATATTTTATAGACTTTGATGGTAAAAAATTCCTAATAATATCCGTTTAGATTGTATTAAGTTTTCCTTGGATACTAATATCCTGTTATATTTAGTTTAGAAGAAAATCAAATTTTTATGAACAATCGTTGGGGATATACTTAACAACGTACAATATATATGTATATATACATACATATATATATATATATATACATACATATATATATATATATATATATATATATATGTGTGTGTGTGTGTATGTGTGTGTTTATGCATATATAAACAGTTGTCTTTCAAAAAGTTCAAAGCCTCGTCTCGGAAGACAGGCCATAGCTAAACATTTTTGTTGTTGAAACAGACTAACACTTAAACAAAGAACTTGAAAAACTTATTGAGATATCTATCATGATTTCACTGCAATTTAATCACAAACCGAGGTGGGGGATGTGCGACAAATCTAAAAGCTGAGTGAAGTATAAAAGTTTTTGAACGACCCTCCAACATGCGTGTGTGTCTGTGTGTGTGTGTGTGTCTGTGTGTGTGTGTGCACGAATTTATTAACTTCTTCGCTCGAGCAGGATGTGATACAAGGACATTTTTTGAGCGGAGTTTAACATGTTTAAATCGGAATTTTTCTTCATCTAGACCCGATATTATAGCAAGGTTAAAGAATCCTATCTGCTCTACTATTTGTAGATGTACTCAAACCTTTCTAAAGGGTCTTCGTGGCGAGAGAAATGCGAAGTGCCTCATCCAGGATTTGAGCTCCGGTCAGCGTGCCCATATCTTATGACAATAGCCTTTAAACCACAAGCGCTACACCCACTCTCTCCCTCTCTCTCTTCTCTCCCCCTCTCTCTCTATATATAAATAAATATATATATATGTATATATATATATACATATATATAAACCGACCCATAGATATAGTGGGTAGGGATTTCCTTAATGGTTCGGGAGAAACGGAGTTCAATCCCAGGTCGAGTCATTCCACAGACTAAAACATATACATGATGACTTTTTACTTAACAGTCAGCATTATAAGGCACAGGACAAGGTTTAAGAGAAGCAATCCAGGGAAATGAGTAACACCCTTCCCCACACCTCAGTGTAGTAACTATTGAAAAGGGAACTTTCGGGTTGCCCTCGACTTCGGTCGGCAAACTTATATATATATTCTGGAAAAAAGCTCGAAAGCAATCGTTCGCTCACCTGATGGTGACACAGACTTCTTCAACATTGTTGCCAGTGTCTTGCAAGAAGATTGATAAGCGCTTTTGTTTATAATCAGCCTCGATTACGTAATTCAAATGTCTATAGATGAAAAAAAGGGTTCACACCAAAAAAGGCACGAAGCAAATGATATCCCGCGGAAACTATGACAGATGTAGACAACGCAGATAACACAGGATTTCTCGTAAATACACCTGCCCAAGCTGAATCCCAACTGCATAGCTAAAAACAAGCAAAAATAAGACTCTACGCGCACTCAAATAAAACTGTGTTTGTTTTTTTGTTTTGTTTTTTTGACATAAGCTCGTGTAGATATTTAATGTAACTTATATATAATTAAGTTATTATGAATAGAATGTTACCTACACATCTAGACATCTTCGCTTGCATTGAGTCTAATATACGAAAGACTTTTATAAGCCGATATATTGAAATTTTGCATTTCAGATTTTAATATCCTAAAAATGTAAGGATCCGACCTCGATTCCTTTTTATCACACATCCTTCATCACATAATTTCAAAATAGCAAACGGTAACATTTCATTCAAATAACGTATTTATAAAAAGCAAACGCTTGCTGTGAATTGTTTCCCATAGATAACTACCAGTTATCTATAATAATAATAATAATAATAATACGAAACGATCAATCACATAAGAAGCGAATGCAGCAAACTAGCAAAGAAGGAGTATAAGGCGAGACACGACTGGGTCAGCAAGATGATCCACTGGGAAATGTGCAAGAAATTTAAATTTGACCATACTAACAAATGGCATATGCACAACCTAGCACCTGTCATAGAGAATGACACACCTAAACTCCTATGGGACTTTAACAAACAGATCACCAAATCCCGGCCAGAAGACTAGACCTTATAACAGTCAACAAAAAAAAAAGAAAATTTGCAAAATTGTCGATTTGTTATCCCGGCAGACCACAGAATAAATCTGAAGGAATGTGAAAAGAAGGATAAGCACCTCGACCTTGCTAGAGAATAGAAAAAGCTGTGGAACATGAAAGTGACGATTGTACCAATTGTGATTGGAGCTTTAGGCACAATAACTAAAGGATTATTAAAAGGCCTGGAGGACATGGAAGTTGGCGGACTGGTAGAGACTATTCAAATGACAGCATTGCTGAGAACGGCCAGAATCCTGAGACGAGAGCTGGAGACTTGCTGTCACTCAGACTCCAGTGAAAAACCATCAGCTTACACTGATGTGAAAAACTCTAAAGGAGTAAATAATAATAATAATAATAATAATAATAATAATAATAGATCTCTTCTTATTGCAGCTCAAAACAACGCAATAAAGACCAACTTTTTAAAGCGAAAATAGATAAAACGCATTAGAATAGCAAGTGTAGGTTATGTGGTGATAGAGACGAAACCATTCATCACATAACAAGCGGAAGCAGCAAACTTGCGCAAAAAGAGTATATGACATGATACGACTTGGTATGGAAGTTGATACAATTGGAATTGTTAAAGAAATTGAAATTTGACCATCTTAACAAATGGTACGTGCACAACCCAGAATCTATCCTGGAGAACGAGATGCACAAACTTCCCTGGGATTTTGAGATATTAACAGATCACCTAATCCCGCCTGAAAATCTACCCAAGTAATATTTAACAATAAAAGGAGAAGCGACCAAATAGTGGACTTTTGCATCCAAGTGGATCGGAGAGAAAATTTTAAAAAAAATTATAAGAGATAAGTACTTAAGCCTTGCTAGGGAACTAAAAAGGCTACGGAATATGGAGGTGACAGTGATGCCAATTGTAAATGATGCGGTTGGAACGAGGCTTGGTAAGGAGGCTGAAGGAATTAAAAATCGGAGGATAAACTCAGCCTATCCAAACTACTGCATTATAAAGGTCGGCCA
Source organism: Sepioteuthis lessoniana (assembly GCA_963585895.1). Lineage (NCBI taxonomy): Eukaryota > Metazoa > Mollusca > Cephalopoda > Myopsida > Loliginidae > Sepioteuthis > Sepioteuthis lessoniana. Next base: position 118,770,120 of record OY757912.1, on the reverse strand, counting down.
AGAGTCCAAAAATACTTAGGAAAAGAGTCCAAAAGACTTAGGGAGGCTTGCTGTTACTCAGACTCCAGTGAAAGACCATCAGCTAACACTAGTGTGAAAAACTTGCCAGAAGTAATATGATAATAATTATTATCTGAAGAAGGCCGGAAGACATATAAGCCGAAACGTTGTGGAAATAACAATAAAGATGAAGACAACAGTCCGAAAACCCTCAATAATAAAAATCATCAAGCTTCGGCTCAGAAATTTAGACCACTAATATCAAACAATTATGTTTACATACTTGTCTACACGTCTAGACATCGCTTTACTATAAATCGTATTCAATGCCTTATAAGACACCTTTTTTTTCCAAAAATAACCGTCAACCTGTGACATAAGGTCAAAGGTCAGTTTGAGTTACCCGCTAGTGGTGTTCTTGTGCTGAAATGGCCCTTGAATGAATCCGCATACATCTCTGTTTTATGTCAATAATGTTAGAATACATATAAAACTTTTAAGATGACCTGATTGGACAAAGAATGTCAGGCAAAAAATCTTTACGTGATATTTGTAGTTGAAATCCGTTTTTTAAGAACCTGCCCAAATTGTGGAGGGTTTTAAATGCCCAAACATCTTTTAAAACCGGTATGGTGCTTTACCTAGCACATGTCTTCAAAGTTTACATTTCAGAATTTAACATTGTAAAAATGTAAAGATTCAGTCTCAATATCCTTCATTACATAATTGTCGAATAGCAATTCGTATCATTTCATTCAAATGATGTAATTATAAGAAACAAACATTTTTTCTTGAATCATCAAAAGAAAGTGTTGTAGATTTCACTAGACTTACTATCAATTGTTTCCCATAGATAACTAACAAATATCTATAATAATAATAATAATAATAATAATAATAATGAGTAAGTGTGCTGGCGTCAACTAAGCGAGAAAAGAAATATTGTCAGAGAAGTGGGTGGGTGAGTGGGTGACCTCTGATCCTCTCCGAAGTATCTGATGTCGATGCGGGTGGCAATTGCTGCGATTTCTGTCAAAGAGAAAGGGGTGCACTTGACGAAGATGGACGTAATGTTTGGGAATTAGGGAAAAATTAACAGTAGGGTGGAGCCCCTAGGGAAGGCCCTGTAAAAGAAATGCCGCTATATAAACGTAAACATTAAAAAACTTAAACCCTCCGATATCTTTTATTTATTTTAAAATTACCCTTAACTTCCTTCGGCATGGACGAATATATGATTTAACTTGGTCGAATGTATATATGTGTGTCTGTGTGTGTGTGTGCGCGCGTGTGTGTGTACGCGTACGTGAATGTTTTAAGTATATTTGCGGATTCATCTCTAGTGTAAGAGTTAGCTATTAGGATAAAGGATGATGAGAGGTCTCACAACTTCTATTTTTTTAAGAATATATTTTCACGCACCCTCCTTCATGTGTAGGATGTGACACAAGGCACATTTTTAAGCGGGGTTTGGTTGGGTTGAATTTAGTGTTTTCATTTCCGTATACTGCTTGAAAACGCTTTCAGATCAATTTACGTGAATGTAATATAATGGCCGAGGGATTTCATTTCATATATCCTGCCTTTGGATTTAGTTAGGCTGAGAAGATTTTGCTTAGTGCATGGGTTAGTTAGATGCAAACTTGAGCGCAGGTGTTGACGCGCGCGCAGGGAGGATGTGTCGTTCACAGATGTCAAAATAAAAATCCCAGATAGAGGATATGACCTGGGATGTGAATGACGTCATGCACCGGGAGCGTGCGTAGAGGATTTTGGGAGATTTGAGAAAAGTCAATTGAGTTGAGTTCTGCCTCGGAGGAAGAAGGTTGACTTTCGCTCGCTCGCCAAGGCCTTGTGGCAGATGTTGCACGTGGTTTGGGGGAGATGGAAAATCTGTATAGAAAGATGGTATCTCGCTCCTTATGTCGAAAAACTTTTTAACTCAAAGGTAATAAAAAGTTTCGTACCGGAACTAAGAAGTCGTAAGTGTTTTTCGTGTTTCGGGATTCCTATGTTTTATGTATATATGTTATGAACATTCTATGTACGTTTCACGTATTCATGTATGGGTATGCTACACGAATACATTTTCTCTGCTATCTGATCAATAAAAAATGATAAGCGATTCTTTTTTTTCATTCTTATAATTGCTAATTGATTAATAACTGAATATCACTAATAAGACCTTTTGTGAAAAAGTGTCTAAAAATTTATAGTTGCTTAAGTCATCATATGCACATCACCAACGGATAAGCCATCAAACAAAGATACCAACCCAAAACGAATCAGAATTGAAAGTGAGCGGTTTAAAAAAAAACCCAGTATCTGTCAACGTAAAAATGTGACCGGTATGATAAATGCCGTGAAATTCTCGATAACAATATATCCACCGTATCCAAGACGCTCCGGTATAAATAACAATAAATGTAAGGTAGCTGAGATATTCGTAAAAACCGAATTGTCATCGACAATGATTATTATGAGCTACTTTAAACCGGCTCATTGGCCTAGTCGGTAGTGTTCGCCAATGATCCGGGAGATCGGAGTTCAATCCCAGGTCGAGTCATACCAAAGACTTAAAAAATTGTACTTGATACCTCGTTGCTTAACACTCAGCATTATAAGGTACGTATCAAGGGTAAAGTGGAGCAATCCAGTGAAAGGAGTTGCGCCCTCTCCTACTCATCTGTGTAGTAGCTGTTGAAAAGGGAACCTTCGGGTCGCCCTCGACTAGAGTCTCTAACTCAGTTTATTTCATTCATTTACATAACTAATAACTATATTAGACATGAATACTTGAAAACAAATTAATATTGGTACAACTGAAATCACTGTCACCCACATGTCCCTTAGATTTTTTTCTCTCAGGCAAAGTCGAAGTATTTATTAAGCGTTTCACTTTCTTTTATTTTATTTAGTGGCCTGCCGGAAAGTCAAAATCCTCTTGATATGTTCTTTTTTCTTGTTCATTGACACTAATGCTGGTTTGCTTGTTTGTTTTCTTTGTTTAATGACATATCAACCTTTGTAGATTATTTAATACCAAAGCCATTTTCCAAAAAGAACAGTAGTGGTACTATTTAACCCATAGCTGGGAGGATAAGGGGATTGATACCTTTCCCAAGGGTATTTGCCCGAAAGTGAACGTAATAGCGTGACTGGAGTACGAACTCGCGTACTACTATTCCACAGTCCATCTCTTAATCCATTACATCACGAGGACATCCCCAGTAATGCTGGCCTTCTGGCTAAGATTATATGATTCATTGTATCTCCAAATTCCAGAGAATCTAAATCTTCTCATTTTCCAAGACAGCTTCTTGTATATGCATATATAATTTGTCAACATGGTCAAATTATATCTCTTGCAAAATTTTTCCCACTCAGAACTGAATAGTCTTAAATTGTTCCAAGGCTTGTTTTTCTGTTTTCGCTAATCATATGATTATTTCATCTGAGTCACCACAAAAACAACCCAAGCAGTTTTGAGTATTATCGATTTTTTCTAATATATTTGATTGGTACTTATGGCATCATTTTGAGCTGATGTTATAAGAGATCCAGTTTCTCTTTTGAGGGGTCCTCCTTTTTAGCCATGTCCAGGTCATCTTGGGTGCAATCTCCTGGTTTTTGTTTGAAGTATCTTTATGGTTGATTTTCGTTCGATTTTTGTTTTCTAGATTTTCTTGTTTTACTGATACATAGAATTGGAAAAATTGAATTAATGGAAGTTAGAATTGTTAACAATTATTGTTTTCATTGGTTAAAAGTAGTCATATGATTGTTTGAAATGCTTTAAATATAACGAAGCAGTTGTATAAGAATTATAGTTGTAATCATATCATTGTTCGAAATACTTTAAACATTATAACGAAGTGCTCGTGGTATAAGGATTACCTAGGTAGGAAGAGAACACTGTGACCCGAGTTCAAATACTAGACGAGCTTATTTGCATTTTATCTTTGCGAAAGTCATGACTGCATTTATTCTCCTTACGAGCTATGGATACATAATAGGAAAGACTGGGCTCTCTGAAATTGGTATGTCAACCATCCTTGGAGAATGAAAACTTTAAATCTTAACCTGTTAAACTCCTCGTAAATACTGACCTGGTGTCATATCCCGTTTGAAAGGGTTGGGTAAATGTACATATATGTGGACGCAAATTAAATGGTAATGGAAATAACTTTTCTAGAATCTATGATAGTTTAGCAATGATTATCAAGAGTTACTTTAACAAAAGACTGACTTCGACATTTGATAACTCAAAAAGGATTATTGCCTAGTCGGCTGGGGCTGTAGAGTACACCGACTGCACCTCTGCAGAGTGATAAGACCCCACCAATGAGTGTCCTGGATATGACACAAAACCATTAGATGAAGAGATTCCAGTGATGCTGGGGTTTTGGGGAATACGGAGCGCCCATTCATTGATATTGCTCCCATGTCCACTCTGCCTCGGTGAGGTAGAACCCGAGAGAGCCCTATCTAAGGTTTAAATAGAACTAAAATGCATACTTATGCTAAACTGAAGTGTTTGAATGAAATAAATAGCTTGAAGTTGAAATGTTTTTGACAATTAAACTGTGTACTCATGCTAAACTGAATTGTTTTCATAAACTGAATAGCTTGAAATAGAAATGTTTTTGACTATTAAACAGTGTAATCATGCTAAACTGAATTGTTTGAAATAGAACTGATTATTTTTATAAAAATGGATTTGGCGTTAAATAACCTACAAAGGTTGATATGCCATAAAACCCTAACAACCAACCAACATCAAAAAGGAATATGAGACCTAAAAATTCACCAACTCATCTCAACCTAACATATTTTAAAAAATGTGATGTTCCACTATCTCTTACTTTCATGTTTCAAATCACAGCAGCCCTTGAACAAGGTCCGTGTTGTCTTGCCGTCATTCTGTTTCTCACTTTGGTCTGTGTTGCAACAGTGTTTATAGAGTTTCATATTGCGAAACATATGTAAAAAAAATGTTCAAGATCCGTCTGTTTGTGACTGTGAGCATCGCTATGCTCCTGTCTTCGTAGACTTGTTTATTTTATGTGTATGTACCCTTAAAATTTTGTTCATGCGTGAGTGAAGTCACGAAAAAAGAAAGTGTGACATTGAGTTTTATTTTACACGCGTTATCTAACGTAATTTATTCGTAATAAGCAAAAGGGGGGATAAACTGGTTCGTAGCAGCTGTTGAGCGATATGTTTGCCAGCTTTGTTTTTATTTACACGGATCTATGTTTGCTTTTCAATAGTTTCGGGAATTTTTTTCAACTCTTGTGTCTTATATATTTCAGTCTTGTTAATATATATCTGTACTAGTATTTTTTTGTGTATATATATATATATATATATATATATATATATATATATATATATACAAACCATTCACAAGAGGAGAATTTGACGCAAAATCAGTTTTAAAGCGAAGTTTACCACGTTTGAATTTAAACATTTTCCTCGCTTAGACAGGTTGCCATAGTAAGTGTAAAGCGCCCAGTCTAGCCAACTATTTACACATTGGTGGTAGGAGAATCATTGTATCAATCCTTTTCCTAAGTGTATTAGCGCTATGTGGAATGCAAATAGTCTAGTCCAGGGTTTGAAGTTATGTCTCTGTATCCATTTCCAACATCGATATATATTGTACCACGAGCATTTTCATATATATATATATATATATATATATATATATATATACGTGTGTGTGTGTGTGTGTGTGTGTGTGTGTGTGTGTGTGTGTGTGTGTGTGTGTGTGTGTGTGCGTGTGTGTGTGTGTGTGAAAACTAGCTTGGTGTAAATATATGTGAAAACATGTTAGGTGTAAAATCATAATGCCATTTATAGTTTGCGCTCTGGAATGAGTCTTAAAGTCTTGGAAAAAAATACTGCAGTACCTGGATATCAGGGGAAAAAAACTGAGACCATCGAAATCACGGAATTGTGAAAAAAATGGGAGAAATTATTTAGCGAATCCTGGAAAATATTACTTATGGCTTAAGTCTATAGAAGTATCATGCATGAATTCCGTGGAATTTCAAAATGTTAGTAGAGCTAGATAGCTAGATAGTGAGCTAGCTAGATAGATAGATAGATCACGGTGTTTTCATATCTGTCAATATATTTATCTATCGCAAGCAAATTTCGCGTCACAGGTGACTTCGGTTGGTTATAAGGGTTTTCTTTACGTGAGATTAGTAATAAACACACACACACACACACACACACACACACACACACATATATATATATATATATATATATATAGAGAGAGAGAGAGAGAGAGCGGGGGTAGAGTCTTGGATTGGCGTTTGAGTCAACGGGGTTTCGATCCCAGCTTCGGGAATCTAGAAAGTCTAGCCACGCTGATGAGTTCTGATAGAACGAAACAGATCTGTCTGTGGATGAATATATATATATATATATATATATATATATATATATATATATATATATATATATATAAATATATCACTTTCCGTATGGTCAGATTTAAATCCTCTAAGCATAAGTATTTTTTTTTTTGTGGATGCGATTTATACTTTGGGGTATGATTAACCTCGACGGAATGTTTTCCTTTTTTTATTTGTTGCTTTTGATTTGTTTGTTTTAGTATTTTTTTATGCATCAGTGACGAAAAGGGAGCATTTCTTTAACATCTTCTACCCTGGGTATAACCTCCGGATATGCGATTAGAATGCTTGGGAACAGAACTTTGTCTGTGCTATTCCCTTGTGCTTTTAGGCAGTTAGTTTGCCTAAGTTTGCAAATAAAAATAAGCAGATAGAAAGAACAATAATAAAAGTATAAAATAAACACGGCTATTTATTTTACATAAAAATGATCTGTCATTTTTGCCCTTTCTTTTATTACCCCATATGACATAATTCTATTGATGATAGCAACCGTCTTAAAATGCATCCTCCCACAGCTGCGATTCACCAGTTGTTATTTCGGACACCAAGTATGTATTTTCCAGACACAACCTCCCTATTGTATTTCTCAAAAAGGTTAGAGTTTGTTTAAAATTACACATTCTAAAGATTATCATATTTCAAATCACGTAATGTTGTAAATATCTATATTCATCTGGAAAACACCCGCATATATAAATCCCTAGGTGTTTCCTTTTGATATATATATATATATATATATATATATATATATTCGATGCAGTTCGGATAAGTATTTTTTGCTGTTATTCTGAATTATGTAAGAAAAACATGGACGATACTTATATATATATATGACAAAATTATAAAGGATTAAATAAACCATGATCTACAAGTAAATGCATTTTTATTTCTTTAAACTGAGGGGAAACTTTACTGAAAAACAGAACTTACAAAGTAATCTCTTGAAAAAAAAAATAACATAAGTCTGAGCTTGAATATTTTTAAGAGCGAAAGTAAAGATTCATTCATGAACTATAGCAGTCTTAATCTGATGGATCAATTTTGTGTTTGTAAATTATGTCAATATATGAAAGAGAAATACATTCATTCATTAAACATATATGCAGCTGAGTTTGTTTTTTATCAGCAGGAGACAGCTGTAAAAAATATATATATATATTTATGGGCTATAGAATACACCGTCTGCGTCTCTACAGAGGAGTAAGACTCCCACAACGAATATCCGAGATATGATACTAAACAATCTAATGGTGAGGCTCCAGTAACCCTGGAGCTTTCAGGAATGCGGATTACCCCTTCGTTGCCATCACTTTCAGATCCACTTGGGCCAAAAGTAATAGCACCTGATATGGTCCTATCTTTTGGTCAAACAGAACTGTTTAAAATTTAAACTATGTACTTGGACACTGAAACTGAGTGCAACCATATGACTTATGTTCAACTGAATTGCTTGAAATAGAACTGTTTAACAGCCAGCTGTTTGTAAGCAAATGACTGATATTAAATTGAATTGTTAGTGGAACATAACAATACATAGAACTATTTAACTATGTGAAAAAGAATGACCTTTGGATTGTTTAAAAAGTTTATCGACAAAATGTATTTACAAATGATTTATACTTAATATAATACTGGCTCATTGGTCTAGTGCGTAGAGTGTTTGCCAATAGTTCGGTCGAGTTATACCAAAGACTTTAAAAATGGCACTTGATATCTTCTTGCTTAACACTGAGCAATATAAAGTACGGATCAAGAGTAAAGTGGAGCAATCCAGGGAAAGGAGTAGCGCCCTCTCCTACAACTCAGTGTAATAGCTATTGAAAAGGGAGCCTTCTGGTCGCCCCCGACTACGGTCGCCAACAACAACAAACAATATATATGTATATAGACGATGGTATCAAAAAAGCCTATAACGGTTAATATGCCATAAAACCAAACCAAACCAAACCAATCCCTAAGAGCTTTGTCTGCATACTATTTATGTATGCAGACAAGGCTCTTTAGCTTTGATTCGATAACCTATACCGGAGAAGAAAAAGCTCTAAATTCAAAATCTGAGGAATTTTTGAGAATATGTGACCCACTGGTACACAATTCTGCAGTTAGCAGCCCATCCAAAAAGTGTGGCTGGTCCTAAACAATCTTTTACTGTAATAAACAAATCACCAAGGAGAGCAGTTTTCCTCAATAACTGGACTACTGATCACACATATATCATCGACAGTAATGCTATAAATAAAACTTCTACTTTTATCTTTTATTCAGGATTAACAATGTTGTAAAATATAAAAGTTTAAAATCAATGAATATCTCATAACACATATTTTATTGAAAAATATGTTTTCAACAAAACTCAGGGGCATTTTTTACAGAGCAAAATAAACTTCAAAGATAATATAAGATCTATAATGGATAAACGTCTTTTGTTATGCAAGTTGATCATTGATTTATCTATTTTAATTATATACTAAACAGTCTTTGGTTATTTTTTGCCAAGAGATTAAGGAACTGCATTTACGAGGAACATTAAATAAGTTTCCCGACTTTTTTCGTATGGGCACTTTCATTGAGAGTACACACATGAAACTCTAGCCCCCTTCAATGTAATCTCCTCCGGCTGCAATGTACTAGTTTTACCGTTGCAACAACTTCGGGAAGGCCCCATGGAAGTCCTCTTGTTTGAGCGTGTCAATGACCTTCGTCACAGCCTCTTTCATATCCTCAATTGTCTCATAACGACAGCCTCTGAGCTTAGGGAATAACCAAAAGTCACAGGGAGGTAGGTCAGGACTATAGGGAGGGTGAGCAACTGTACTGATGCCCATCTCGGTCAAATAGTCTGTGACAAGGATAGAGTTGTGGACTAGTGCATTGTCCTGGTGGAAATGCCACTGACCCGATTTGAAGAGTGCTGGCCTCTTCCGACGGAATCTCTTCCTGAACTCCCTTAAAACCTCAACATAGTAACCCTAACCCTAACCCTTTGGCCAATCAACTGGTGTATTGACTTCCTTGCTCCTCCTACACCTCTAATCCTCCCTCACAAACTCCCTGCCTTTGTTGAAACTCTTATGCCACTCAAAAACTGATGCTCGATTCATGCAAGATGCTCCAAAAGCAGTCTGAATAATTACATACGTTTCTGTTGCATCATTTTTTCCAAGTTTAAAACAGAATGTTATTGCATATCGTTCTTCTAAAGTGTCCTCACGTCCAGATTGCAGTTTTGAAATTCACCAGCTGTGACAATCAGGTTGTAGTAGGGTGTATTCCAATTGCTGCTGTAGCTGTTCCTTTGAACCTGAAATCATGAAAATTGGTCAGTCATCTCATAAGATGTATAGCAATAACATACTGAAATTTTAAGAGTCTACGATGCCTGTATTAAAAAAAGTCCGGAAAATTATTGAAGGCTCCACGTATATTCAGTTTTGATGAAGTTGTTTCTGAAGCGATTTTGTCATATGTTTGTATGGTTTGAAATATCTCATGCTAATTTTAGAAAGTTATAATGTTTAAAGTAATTATTTCTATAGCATAATAAGCATTTGTTGACACATAGATATATTGTTTCAAGTATTTCTATCAAATTCTGATAGTTCAAAAACTGATAATTTTGACATAGGTAGACATGGGTGAGTGTGAAACTTGGGACAAGTAGTAATAAAACAATGACTCTATACTCCTTAGAGTTTCAAAACAGGAGTCTCACCACTGGACGTAGTTTAGTGTCATATTAGCACGGCCTTTTATTTTTTTAATGGAGTGGATGAGTTTAACTCTCTGCAAAGTGTACAGTCAGCGTATCTTAAACCTCTCTGACAGGGTTGTCAAATTTATCATTTAAAGTATGTATTAGTGTTAATATACTCTAGTAACCGTTCATTGGAAATATTCAAGTGAAAACAAAGAATTTGTTTATTGTTAAATAACCAGCTGTGCTCCCCGTCTTGACCCGGCGTAAACGTGTAATTTAGCTTGCCAGATACACGTGTCTATAGCTGTCATGTTTCTTATTTTCCTGTTGTTATTTATTTATTTATTTGTTTGTTTTTGTTTGTTTTTTTTTTTTCTGTTTGGGTTTTTTTTTCTCGTTGAATTTTTTTTCTTTTTTTCTTTAATAATGTATCTTTATCAATGTATTTAGGAATGAATTGTATGATCAAACTAAAAAGAATATATAATTTTTTCAAGTTTGATTTTGGAAGAATATAAAAAACATGTCCATATAGACATAGCGTTTCGATTCATTTTACTTTTTTCAATAACGTTTGTGTATTCACTCGTTCTTCTTTCTTTCTTTCTTTCTTTCTTTCTTCCTTTCTTTCTTTCTTTTTCATCATTATTCTTTTTTTGTGCACACTTTCCTTTTTCCTGTCTTTCTCTTCATATCTTCCTTTTTCTGACTCTCTCTCTCTCTCTCTCTCTCTCTCTCTCTCTCTCTCTCTATTTTTTTTCTTTTCCATTCTTTAACTTTTCTTTTTTCTTTTATTCAAATTTTTTTCTTTTCATCCATTAGATATTTATCTCCTTCGTCTTTCATGCATTCGTCTCTTCTTCACTCCCACCATAATACATTTCATGAAGTTTTTTCTTTCGCCTTTTTTTCAAGCATTAAGTGCTTTGTTTTAGACTACGAACTAATTGAAAGAGATATTATTCCCGCTTGCTTTAATAAAAGCCCTTGTCTTCTTATTTGACAACTGCATCTTTACTCGTTTCATGGTAACATCACGTTTCAGACAGCATTATTGTCATGAACTCATTGAACTGTCACGATATACACCTTCACAAGGTTAATTTGTCTCTATCTTCTTAATTTGTTTAATAATAAAATGAAGTGTGTGCAACTGTTTCCGGTGAAAAATAACCGGTTTCAATTCGTGTCGTCAGTATCTAACGGAAACATTTATACTAGTTATAATACGAAAATGAACTCGAACATTTAGTTTAATTAAAAATGTTTATAATCATTGAGTATGCAAATTTTCTTTCATACCAATTTAGAATTAACATCGAACAGAAATTCAGAAGTTTTTTTGTTTTTTTTTAATCTTGTATAGCTTCCGTCAAAAAAAAATGTTTGGATTAATCAAAGTATCCCCCTGGAACCGGAGTGTAATGTTGTAGAAGCCCAGAAATCAGTTATTGAATTCATTCTAGTCAAAATGATTTGTGAGACTGAAGTGATGACTTTTGCTCTATGGAAAAACGCCCACTGATAACTATTAAGCTATATATATATATATATATAAGAACAAGAAATTGAAGTAAATTAAGAATAGTTTTTTCTATCAAAAGTTATAATGTCAGAACATAGATAAAGCCTAAAATATCGAATTTTAGAACCCTACAAAAGTTTACTTGAAGTTTCATGAGGAACAAAAAGCTATCACACACACACACACACACACATATATATATATATATATATATATATATATATATATATATATATATATATATTAAACTAAATAGGCCTGCAAAATGATTTCATATATGCTATTTAGTTTCTTTTATTATTTCATATATTTGTGCTCTACACGTGTTTAAGACTGTACGTTTTCTTCAGGAAACTTTAGATGGTTAATTTCAGATTGTTATATTTTGAGTAAAGATTGTTTTGATTGGTTGTTTTGATTGGTTGTTAATTCCCGATTTAATTCTCCATGAAAACCCCTGATCTATGTAAATATTTTCTTTTTGTATCAGTTAGTACGTATTCTGTCTGTGAAGACAAGTATACATGGCTGTTCATACACTCGTTCGAAAATATATTTTCAAATGTTTCGGGATGATTTTTGTTCTCCTTTGTTCTATATTTGCTTTTCCTCTATCTTTTTTTATATTGCTTTTGGTGTGGATAATCTTGAAATTAGGGTATTGTTGAGTGCTTGTGAGTTTGTGGTAAATATATATGACAATTTAGCTATTTTGATTTTTAATTCGCATGTCTAAAATTGGTAGTTCTTTAAAATTATGTTTTAGGGTGAATTTAATTTTAGCTTGTGGGTTTTGGAATAAGTTGTGTAAATCATTAATGTGGCCCCATGAGCATTTCTCAAATGTAAAAAAAAGTCATTTCCGTATTTTTTCCATGATCTAATATATACTGATTTGTATTATTGCCGTATTTCCCGCAAAGATTTCATATGAAATTTTATCAAAGTTTGCTAAGATTAGGGAGGCATATGTTGGTGCCATTTTAATTCCAAATAGCTGTTACTGAGATTTGATGTAATTTAATCATCGAATTGGAAATAGTTATAATTTAGGATTATTTCCATACGATCTGAGATGATTTTTTTCTTAAATCTTAGGAGAAATATTTCTTTGAATTTTTTAAATCCAAAATGAGATGACCTGTTTTCCTAATTTATGGGGGATATTACTATATTGGTTTGTCACGTCAAATGTAATCATAAAGGTATTGGGATCATTTTTTATGATATGGAGTTTAAAAATGGATGACATCTATAATGAAGCTTTTTATCTTATATACGAAGGGTTGTAGTGAGATATCTACGAGCTTTCTGAGTTTGTTAATGAGCTTTAATGGGCATGATGGGCTTGATGAGTCTTCTATTAAAAGTCTAAAGTTGAGGTCACTGAAGTATGAAACTTCTATGTATTCAGACTTGGGTGATTCAACTGCTATTTTTATTTCCTTGAACATGTGAATTTTTGGTAATCTGTAAAAATTTTTGGGTTTAGGAATGAACTTATTTATCAAGTCATAGTTGATGTTTCTTTGTGTATTCTGTAGAATTTTGTAGTTTTGGATCTAATATCATTATCTTTGATTGCGTTGATTAATTGTTTGTTTTATTCCTTAGTGTTTCTGGGATTTTTGTTCTGTAACGTGTTTGTTAATTTACTACTGCACTTTATCTGACTCTTTCTTTTAAAATCATTTATAATGTATAATGTATATTATAAGGTATAATGTATATAATGTATATTGGGAAAACATTATCTTCTTTTATTTAATGGCATATTAATCTGACTCTTTCTTTTATAATCATTTATAATGTATATAATGTATATAATAAGGCTTGTCATTGTTTATATGAGTGGTTGTTTTTCGCTTAAGTTGATTTTCATGAGCTTTTCGAAAAATATGTTTAATTCACAATTACTGTCTTCTCCGGAAAAAATGGATATTTTTTGAGAGCTGTCTGTATTTATTTTATGATGAAATTTCTCTATCAATCTAAATATTCGTGCAAATTCAAGGATTTCATTTTCTAATTCTCCTAGATTGCCATTTAAGTTGGTTCACAATTATAGACCGAGTTTTAATGAATCAAACAGATTTTTGTCTAATTTATATCTTAATAGATTGATTATATTAAGTTGGTGGGTTTCTTCGGTATGTTAGTTAGACTGGTCTTGGTGCTCTCGAAAAATATTTAAAATTTTTTTTGGTATTGTTATTATTACTAGGGTATTTGAGGGGCCTAAGAAAAGACTTGCTGTAACATAGTCATATGCATACAGAAACATAGTCAACACAATAATGACGAACGGATACAGTTCTTTAGAAGAATACACACTTTATATCACACTTTATTCGAAATGGTACGCAAGGGTTACGAAAGGTTTATGTGTGAGAGGTGAGTTGAAGACTGAACAAAACTGCAACATATTGACCCCCCCAGTTCTTCTGGCTATAGCAGCACTTCTTTCTCATCCTGCGGGGCTATTCAGCTGGGGGCCCTGAGGGTCTAGCTCTCTGCTGGGTCTGGTTCTCACTGCTCGAACTGCAACAACTGACTCCAACCTCTCAAACTTCATGTGGCACCGGGTTATATAGTTGTTTGACATACACCTGCTTCAGTGGGCGTCGCATCTGCACACAATTCAACCCGTCCACAGTCAAGTTTATCCCTTGATATCTTCGACTGGATGCACCTGTTATTTACACCGGTGAATTTCTTATATGACAGCCTGGCCGAGTCGGATGTCAGTATGTTACATTGCTACCTTGGTGTTAGATATATTTTATTAAATTCGTGGTACAAGAAAATCTATATAAATAGATTAACAGAGACGTGATTGGTAACGAAAGAGGGGGACTTAAATAAAATAGTAAAATGAACGATGGCCCTTTCGCCCGGCGCTTTTCAAGTTTTATACAGCGGAAATCGGTTAAAAACGTGGGTATAGATTTTATAATTTAGATTGCAGGGACGAGGTGACCCCCCCCCCACACACAAAAAAACCCTTAAGTCATCTCTGTCTCAAGCAGTTCCCCAAAAATATTTAAGATGTGATTGTTTAACTGCCTGCATAGAGAGGGGCGATTGATAGAAATATAAATCGCCTCTAAGACTTTTAGATGGGATTTGTCTCTAGCTTTATGCAGGACAGAGAAACAATCGTCTTCATAACTGGTTCTGCAGCTATTTATAGTCAGCAAATGCTCACCAATAGCCGAATCCATTGCCTAAGAGTGCCCGGTTGTGATTCGGCCTGACAAAAGAATTTTGGGTACATGCTGTCTAACTCTCACTTCGAGGCGTTGACAAGTCATGACTTGATAGAACATATATGGATCTAATTTTTTAATTTAGAACAGCATAGAAACAATCACCAAGCACCATTGAATTATATATATATATATATATATATATATATATATATATATATATATATATATATATATATATATAATGGCTATCTGGGGAAGTGTTTGAGAATGGTTGTTCTCGTGCT
>OY757912.1:118712468-118749968 GCA_963585895.1 Sepioteuthis lessoniana | reverse complement strand
AAACTGTTTTAGGCCAGCAGACACTCTCTACTGAAGTGACTCCTTTTATAACCTAGTGCCTCTCAAAGGTTCTCCTATTCAAAGGATTTATAGTCAAACAGATGTTGACGAAAAAATGTCATTATTTGATTCTGATAAACATTTTGGACGATGTCATTATTCCCGTTGAGCAAAGATTTAAAGAAATAGGGAAATTCTAATTCTAATTTTTAAACCCGAAACTTTTTCACGCTTACAAAAAAAATTGTCCAGTGAAAGCTTTTTCAAATTTGGCTGTATATAAAAACGTCCCTAATTTGAATAGATAGAAATGCAAGCTGAAATTAGTTTATCCTTCAGAAGGATCAGACCAAACGTCAAGGATCCAAGAAGTCACAGATATAACACGAAGACTTGAACTAAGCCATATTGTAGTTGAAAGAAGTAAATTACGAGGTCAGAGTATGAGTATTCCTGCCACACCTGCTTTCTGTGAAAGATCATCTTCTTCACTAAAGCGTATAAATAATCACTTGATGTTTTCCTAAAATGAAGAGTTCCGAGGTAATACGGACATTCAGAAGAAAATGTAGGGAGAGCGTATTGCAGATATTTTTCACAACAAAGTGATCGATGAATTTGCCAAAAAGAAACAAAGAATATAAATGATTTACAAATAATTTGGAATAACTTATTAGATCTAAATTTTATTATTTTCCCTCACAATTAGTCTGTTCATAATCGTTAACAGTGTATTTCTAAGGGGATGAGGATATCAAATCCAATGGAGATGGGCATACAGCTTTTACCTGGCCTATTAGTAGAAGGGTATTTTCTTCCATGATAATGAGTTTAAAGCTCATCAATCTATGGGGTAGGAAGCAAATATACCGGGGGCGCAGAATTATACTGTCCTTTTCCCTCTTCACCTTAGCGAGTAGCCTGCATAGTGGACTGTACGCCTTGATTTGTAAGTTACCCTTCGCCACACACACACTGTTCTCTGTCACATCTGTGTCAGGCGCGCATATTATAAACAAACCCTGGGTCTGGTATAACCACAATATACCACCCGGGATAAAATATTGAATTAAAAGATGACACAACGTGGGATCCACGCAACAGGTTTGGGTGTCATGATTGGCGGGTGCTCTCTTGATTACCATCGTGGGAGACCCGTCGTCATCTTGTGAATGTTGGATATTCTTTTTTTCACTACGCAAATGATGATTAAAGGAACCCCACCAACCAGGGACGCAAACACAACACACCGACAAGAGAAAACAACCAACTTGCACAACACTGCTATTTTAGGAGCAACCCTTCACGAAGAAGACATAGGAAAAGAGTAATAGAGATCTAGTCATCATGTGCTAGTTTTCGGACAACTAGCTAAAGACCTGCCAACCAAATCAGGACAATAATAAAGAAAGGTTGTTTTTCTTACCTTGAAATACTAGAAATACACCAGAAATTAAAAAATGAAAAAGATGGTAACACAATATCGGACACATCAAGTATTAACAAACAAAAACAGCCCAACTGATATGAATCACCAACGTCGGAAAATAGAAACATCACACAACCAAATAACGCAAATCCAAACAACGCAGAGAAAATACTAACATAATAATAAAAAGAAAATCTAGAAAATTTAAAGAGAATTATGAACTATGAAAAGACTACTCTACCAACATTAAGAAACATAGGAATGGAGAACACTTAAGACGGAAATGAATGAAATAAATAAAGTACTAACTTATATATCAACGAATGATATAACCAAATTAAATGAATTAATCTATGCACGGGCGAAATTAGTTTGTGAGAAAATTGGGATTACCTTAAAAAGCACGAAGAAAACATCAAAACTAGGAGGGAAATTTTGACTGGAAACGAATATTTTTAAAAAAATCTACGAAAACAGGCCAAAATGATAAAAAAGGAAAGATGCTGGAATATATAGTGACAAAAAGAAAAAGGCAACACAAGAACAAAAAACGATACAACATGAGGAAATAAACCAGAAATAACTGGCGAAAGAAGGAAGATTAAAAAATATAAACAAAGGGTAAAACAATCAGGACAAAACAGGACATTCCAAAACAACGAAAGAAAATTCTACCAAGTTAAAGGAGATGACACAAAAACACACCAACAACTGGATGCAAGAGAAACCGAAAGATTCTGGACTAAAATATGGCAACCAAGAAAACATTAAAAAAAAGCCGAATGGATAAAAACCATCATCATGTCGTGCTGCCAGCTCAGATCTTCCAGACAATCACTCGCCCTCCATCCTTATCATCTATCACTTACAGTAGGTCATCAAGTCTATATCCTGTATCGGCACAGTTGGGTGCTAGGTGGCTCTACAGCTGCTACTTTGTAAGGTGCTGCCTCTAAGACTTGTTCACTATTGCTCGCAGCATTCTTTTGTAATTACTGTGAAGCTTTTTCTCCATACGTTTTGTTAACTTCCGTGTAGTGCATCCATATAGCAGTATTGACACGACCGCTGTTTGGAAAAAACTGCGTTTTATTTTAGGTCTGACTTCCATATGACCGATTGCCTATCGATAGCTGTCCATGCCTTTGCTAATTGCATGTTGATGTCATTTTCGGTTGATGAGACACTGTTTCCTAGATAGGTGAACCTGTTCAATTGTTTCAGAGAACTACCGTTTGATGTGGAGAGTCGCTTCTTTGATAAAAGCACACGTATTGAGTGGATAAACAATATGACAAAAGAATTAGAAAGGATCGAAGAAGGCCCGAAAGCAAAAGTACTCATCGATTTATTCAAACGACACTGAAAAATATCAAACTGGAAACGCCAGGCCATGATTGAATATATGGTTTCTGGTTCGAGAAATTCATATCCATTCATGACAGTGTAGTACTTGAAATGAACAGATGACTACAGGGAGCACACGTATGCGAATGGATGTTCAAAGGAAAGTTCACATTGATCCAGAAGAACCCAATCAAAGAAACCGCCCTAAACAACTAAAGATCCATGACCTACCTACAGATGATGTGGAAAATATGAACAACAAAAATAAGGGAAGAGATTTTCTACTCGCTAACAAGTTTCGGATTGTTCCCCGACGAACAAAATGGATGTCGCTAAGGATCCAGAGGTACAGGAGAGTTACTTTACATAGATCTGCACATCCTAAACAAGAGCAAGACCAGACGGAAAAATCTAGCTATGGCGTTGATTGACTACAAAAGGTCATATGACAAGGTCCTTCAAAGCTGGATAATAAACTGCATCAAAGTGTACAAAATATCAGATGATTGCGTAAACTTTATCCTGAAAACCATGTTAAAACCTAAAGAGTGGAATTGACAGCAGGAGGGAGAAGCTTAGCTGAAGCAAAGGTCCACAGAGATATATTACAAGGAGATGCACTATCACCGTTGCTATTCATAATTGAGATGATGCCACTTAACCACATACACAGAAATAATCGGATACAACTTAGTAAATTGCAAGTAAAGTTCAATCACCGAATGTACTCGGACGACATATAAGTTGTTGGCGACCGTAGTCGAGGGTGACCAGATGGCTCCCTTTTCAATAGCTACGAAACCAAGTTGTGTGGGGGGGGGCACTACTCCTTTCCCTGGATTGCTCCACTTTACCCTTAAAGCGCACCTTATATTGCTGAGTGTTATGCAAGGAAGTATCAAATACTATTTTTAAAGTCTTTGGTATGACGCGACCTGGGATTGAACCCTGATCTCCCGGACCATTGGCGAACACTTTACCCACTGGAAAAAATGAAAAAGAACTGGAAACTCTAATACACGCAGTTAGAGTATACGGTCAGGACATAGGGATAGAACTTGGAGTAGAAAAATATACCACGCTGTTAATGAAAAGCGGCAAATGACCCCTGACGGACGGAATGGAAGTGACAAATAAAGACAAGATAAGAATGCTAGGAGAAAAGAAAAAATACAAATACTTGGACATTTTGAGGCTGATACCATCAAAATAGTGCAGATCAAAGAAAAAGTTAAGAAAGAATATCTCAGGAGAGCTAGAAAGCTACTCGAGATAAAACTATCTAGCAGAAACCTCATCAAAGGAATAAATAACTTGGTTGTACTCCTCGTCAGATATTCGGGACCCTTTTTGAAGAGGACCAGAGAAGAACTTAAACAAATGGACCAGAAAACAAGGAAACTAATGTCCAAGCATAAGGCATTACATCCCAGAGATGATGCAGACAGACTCTATGTATGATGAAAGGAAGGAGGAAGAGGATTTGCGAGCATTTAAGACTGCGTTGACGCATCGATACAACAACTAAAGGACTACATAGAAAATCACGAAGAAGGAGTGATTACAGCCACCAGAAACGATACTGACAAGACGATTGCCAACAGAATGAAAATAACTAAGAAAAAATAGGACGAAAAACAAATCTATGGGTGTTTTAAATGACTAATAAACAACATCTCACTCGAGAAAACCCGTATGTGGCTAAGAAAAGGAAACCTTACGAGAGCATCATAATCTCTCCTAATAGCAGTACAAAACAACGCCATAAGAACCAATGATATCAAAGAGAGGATAGATAAGCAA
Organism: Sepioteuthis lessoniana; assembly: GCA_963585895.1. Lineage (NCBI taxonomy): Eukaryota > Metazoa > Mollusca > Cephalopoda > Myopsida > Loliginidae > Sepioteuthis > Sepioteuthis lessoniana. The sequence goes on along the minus strand of OY757912.1, from coordinate 118,745,389 downwards.
ATAGCAAATGTAGGTCATGTGTCGATAGAGACGAAACCATCAATCATATAATAAGCAAGTGCAGCAAATTAGCACAGGAGTATAAGAATACTCACGACTGGATGGGCAAGGTGATCCACTGTGAGTTTTGCAAGAAATTGAGATTTGACCATGCAATCAAATGGTATATGCACAACACAGCATCTGTCCTAGAGAATGGCACATAAACTCCAATGGGACTTTGACATACAAACGGATTACCTTAACTCGGCCAGACGACCAGACCTTATTATAATCAACAAAAAAAGAGCTTGCAAATTTTTGAACTTTGCTGTCCCTACTGACGAGGAAATAAAATTGAAGGAAAGTGAAAAGAAGAATAAGTACCTCGACATTGCAAAGAAATTGAAAAAAATATTGAACAGGAAAGTGACAATTATACCAATCGTAATTGGTGCTTTTGGTACAGTCACCAACGAATTATTAAAGGGACTGTAGGACTTGGAGGTTGGAGGTTGGAGGATAGGAGGAGACCATCCAAACTATAGTATTATTGAGAACGGCCAGAATACGGAGAAGAGTCCAGAAGACTTGAGGAGACTTACAGTCACTTAAACTCCAGAGAAAAACCACCAGCTAAAACTGGTGCGGAAAAATTTAAAGGAGTAAATAATGATAATAATAATAATAATAATAATAATGATAATAATAATGGTGCTTTTGGCACGGTAACTAAAGTATTATTAAAGGGCCTGGAGGATTTAGAAGTTGGCGTCCGTGTGGAGACCATCCAAACAACAGCATTATTGAAAACGGCCAGAATACTGAGAAGAGTCCTGGAGACTTAAGGAGACTTGCTGTCACTCAATCTCCAGTGAAACACCATCAGCTTACGCTGATGTGAAAAACTCGAATGAGTAAATAATAATAATAATAATAATAATAATAATAATAATAAGAAGAAGAAGAAGAAGAAGAAGAATATCCGAAAAAAAAAAGAAGTGAAATAAGAAGAAAAACAAATATAGAGAAGAGGGAGGAGAAGGTTTATAATAAACCCAATCTCGAATTTCCGTTCGAAAACAAAGCAGAATTCATTAACTTTCCTAAATATTTTACAAATTTTAAACAGTTAGGACTTAAAATTCAAACCCTACAAAAAACTAATTAACTCCCTCCATAACAACAAATAAAATTTGGTATGGTTTTAGTATTTTATCTAAGAGCTCTTCAAATTTCGAACGATTAAGCAATCAAGGGAAAGGAGTAGCTCCCTCACCTACACCTCCGTGTAGTAGCTAATGAAAAGGAAGCTTTCGGGTCACCCTCGACTACTGTCAGCCAACATATATATATATATATATATAACAGAGAGAGAGAGAGAGAGAGAGAGAGAGAGAGAAAGTGAGAGAGAGAGAGAGAAATGGGAACGTAGATCAAATTAGCATGTTTTTTTCTCGAACAGAGACATGCATTGCACACACACACACACACACACACACACACAGAAATATATATATATATATATATGATAAATATATAAATCATTGGATAAATTAGGGTTCTTATTTTTTTGTTTTTATCATTTTTTGCTTTTTTGTGTTTTTAGCATTTCACATTTTTTTGGAGAATATGTTGGAAATAAAATCCAATCCTCCAACATAACAGTTGAAAAATGTTTACCGTAACATTTTTTGAATATCCCAGCACAAAAATTAAAATACAAATCCCCTTAATGGTTATCCATGTCTGAGCTCTCAACAAATTAATTACAGTTAATGCCTTTCGTTTTTATTTATAATTTCTACACGACATTATTGGTCCGCCCACTTCACTTAAGCGAGGTCTTAGCAAACTTCTGCAGATCATAGAATAAAACTTGTAATTGTGATTTTTTTGGTGGGGACAAACATAGGGAAGAATACTGATAAAAGTTATGAACAATAATCTTATAAACTGAAAGAAAAAAATGAAAATACTCATTTTTATCTTTAGTAAACGATGATAAAAGGAAATACATCCTTTACCATATAAAACATTTCTCAAGAAATTTTGACTTAACATTTTTCTAACCTAATACTTCTAATTCATAGACGACGTAAAATTAGTATGCACACAAAGAAGATCATTTAAGGTCATCATAAAATGAAATTAAACCCAGTTTCGATTTTCCGTTCGAAAACAAAACAGAATTCATTAATTTTCCTAGATATTTTACAAATTTTAAGCAGTTAGGTCTTAAAATTTAAACTCAATAAAAAAAACAAATTAACTCCCTCCATAACAACAAATAAAATTTGAAATGGTTTTAGTACTTTATCTAAGAGCTCTTCAAATTTCAAACGATTAACCACTCCCAGAAAAAAGAAATGTATGATGAAAACGCCAGTAAAAATTTAATCAGTTCATACTCAATGCAAAAAGAATGTTAAAATAATCAAATTGAACAAGCGATCAAAAACACTAACGTCAATATATACGAGGTGTGTTTGAAAAGTCACGGGACTTGTGTCACAAACAATTCATTATAATAATAAACAACTAATCGCATGATTTCTACCTCTTCTAAGTACTCCACATTGCGTCTTATTTCCTTTTACATCATTCTCTGCGACGCATTTATTTCCTGCTGAAAGTGTTGGATATTGACTTGAAGAAACCATTTGACAAGTCAATGCAGCTGCGAAAGTTGGACCCTGGGAACAAAAATAACACGAAATGCACCTGGTACCAAAAGTAAACAAGACACAGGTATCTCTGGTGGATAATCTGCGTAAATTACGAAGGTGGCATACCAGAAAGAATCGTCATCACGGGAATTGAGAGTATGGCAAGCTAGAAAGAGGCATGTCCAACGACCAACATGTAAGCAGAAGGTTGGAGGCAGTGTGGCCACGAGAATTTGCGTGGATGTTTATCATATTATATTGCCAGGGAGACTTCGACCCGAAAAGTTGAACGAAGAGAAAAGCGGTTCACAGAAGATCCTTACAGTCGGCTGCTGTGTGTGCAGCTCAGCTGTATCGACTTCTCTCTTACTTTAACCATCCGTACATTTTGGGTAATAAAAGTGAAAGAAAAGTAACTTATATTTTAATGCATCAGTGTTTTTGTCATTCTCTGCTATACAACATAAAGATTAATAAGGGAAGCCCTTCAGATCCGTTGTTACGGTATTCTTAATGGGCTTTACGCCTTCAAAAAGGGCCCCTTTTATGATGCCTTTTAGATTTGGCAAAAGAAAAAAGTCACACAGAGAAAAATCGAGTGAATAGAAAGAGTTGTTCGAGAACGGCGATGTTCCTCTCAACCAGTAACTGCTAGATGCTTAGCACATTCAGTCCCATTACCGTTCAGACATGTCCAAATCATCGGTAATAACCTTTTCAAACTTTTTCTTTCCAATGTTCATCTCTCGTACGACCATTCTAACTGTCAAAGGACGATTGCCACACATCATCAGTTTTATCCGCTCGACGTTAACCTTAGTTCTGCTTGTTGAATGCTTCTCGCTCTTCGAGTCATTATTCATTACTTCGCATTCCTATTTGAACCTTTTGTGCCGCTCAAAATCACGTTTACGTTACATATGCTGAAGCATTTTAAGTTCTTGTGACAAAGTCTCCCCTCACCGAACTAAAAATTACTGATTTATTTGTTTCTTATTGCTTGTAAGTTAACGAACTGGTAAACAGGAGGTGTTAATAAAGCAAATGACAAAACACGATGATTGACGAAAGCTAAGACTGCAGTTATATATTCCCCAAATACCATGTTAGCTGATAATATAATAGTTCATACAGCTCAATCAGTCCTGTTACTGTTCAGACAGACGAAGTGTATATGCAGCAACTTCGATAGAAACTTAACCATTTTTAATATTAATGTATAAAAAGAAATATCACTTCATCAATGAAGACTATAATCCGCCACAAAGTAAAAATGAATTCCCTGACCGAAGCAGGAATCCGTAAACGATGCGCTCAGAAACATAGCAGAGATTTGAAAATGAACAATGTTTTTCATCTGAATCCAAAGACGTGTCCTGGATTTGACACTAACCAGCATCTATTGGTGAACTTCTGGTTTTGGACCTCTGGGAAACGTGGGATACTCTTTTATTACCTTTTCTTTCAGATCCACTCTGATTGTGATAGCGCCTCTAAGAGTCATATCAACAGATCTGTTTAAAAATGATTCGTATTACATAGGAATACTTGATCCCATATAATTACATGCAAATTATTTGGATTACCAAAGATTATCCTATTTAACCAAACCAGCTCGGGCAGGATATGACACAAGGTCAATTTTTAAGCGGAGTTTAACAGGTTTGAATTCAGAGTTTTCCTTCTCCTAGACTAGTTGCCTCATCAAGGCTGAAGAACTCAGTCTGTCCTACTATTTACCCATAGCAGGAGAGAGAATAATTAGATTCATACCTTTCCCAAGGGTATTAGTGCTATGTGAAATGCAATCAGCCTCGTCCAGGATTTGAACTCGTGTCGCCGTGTCCATTTCCTACGAAGATAACCATTACACCACGGGCACCACCAAAGATTATTATCATTTGTTACTTGAAGTTAAATAAGTGTGTGCATGTGAATAGCAATTATTTAATTAAGAATTAGTACTTTAAACTATATTACAATGAAGATGAAATATGACAGAGAAGAAAAAGTGAGAATTAAAAAATAAGGATTGTTGCGGAATATTGAAAATACGAACATTTATGATCATCGTTATCCATCTGTAAATTATTTATATTGAGAATACTTAATTAAATCTATAATTGCTTGTAAGGAAATTATTATTATAATTAGTTACTCAATACAACGAATTTGCTTGCAACTTTTTGATGATAGAAATGTGCAAATCTATTTGACTGTTAATAATTGTATGTTATTTTAAACCATATAATTGTCTCTAAATTATTATTATTATTAGATTAGAATACATGATACCATATTCGCACTGTTATTTGGGATGTAGAAATATTTTGATTGCATCTTCAGCACAGGGGTAAGACCTCCCAGGTCCAAAAGTTGTCTACTGAAAACAATAGAAAAAGTTTTTGAAAATATTGAAGCTGACAACAATTTCATACCACAAACCTACTTTATATATATATATATATATATATATATATATATATATATATATATATATATATATATATATATTTGATTCATGGAATATAGACTGTGACCCTGGGTTTCTTGGAGTTTTTTGCAAAACAACAATCTACAAGGATATGAAATGAATTGAAAATCGAAAAATATTCCATATTCTATTATATTGCACTTGATACGACACATACCCACAAAGTGATTTAGTGACAACCAACACTCTTATATATATATATATATATATATATATATATATATATATATATATATATATTCAAAAATATAGTCTGAAAACTAAAACTGTCAGTTGAGTTTCGCGTCGTACCATTCGTTAGAATAAAAAAACATTTACCTGTAAACTGTATGCTTTCGCATAATATTTGGCATAGAATAAACCGTATCTTTTTATATGCTATTAAATGAACTGTGCCAAAAAGCTGTGAAAATTATTCTTATAGTTACATTAAGAAATGCATCTAAAAGACATAATTTGAAATAAACATTGGAAATATAAAGAGTAATGATTGCAATCAAACATTTTCGAATGAATGAAATTATATAGACTATGAAAAGGTAATATGTCATTAAAAGAATAAGCAAAACCCCACAAAAATGAATTTAAGGAAGAACGAAATTAATTTTCATAGATTTTATCAAAACTTCGTAAATGTTATAGATTATCTTTTTATTTACTTATAAGTAATAATATGTTGGAGTTGCATAAAAACGCCAGTATTTTCTCGAATGATTAAAAGTGATTCCCTTCGAAATTAAGTATAGCCGATTGTAAAATAATCATATGACGCTAAACCATAGTAAACAAGATGGGGTATCGGAGATTTTTTTTTTGTGCATTTCTCTTGGGAGGCTAAATAACCGCCCCAGTGCGCAAAAAGAGAAAACCTGGTTTTCAAATGAACGTCTTCACCTGCTGAGCTAAGGCCTCTCTAATCCTTTTAGCCACACGGACAGAAAATTCTCTCACAGACATTAAAATCGCAAACACATGAATTGCATTAGCTTTAGACGATACACAAAACATATGCCTTGTGCATACACAGAGGAGTAAACATTAAAGATACACGCGTATAAAGTGTAAATGATACACAGAGCAAAATATAAATACACAGGTGGTGTATATTAAGAAAGATGATTTACACACACACACACACACATACACACACACACACACACATACACACACACGTGATACACTGGCTGTTATAATGTACGTCTGTAGACGAATACAATCTCTTCTTTTCCTGTCCTATGTTGTCTCTTATTAATGCTTCTAATGGACAAAAGTATCCATATGTGAAGATATATTCAAACGTGACTGAAGTCTGGCACAAGGATAGAATATTTGATCGCTGATAGAGAATGAACTTCACTATAATTAGGGAGATACACCATTCACTGAAGAAAAATTTATAAAACCCAAGCAAAATGATTAAGTTATTCAGAAAATAGTATCCTTCTTTTGGAGAATTGATAAAAATCAATTTTGATGGATCAATTATTAAGTATTTAGGCGAGAAAGCAGCTTTATTGTATTGTGTTTAAGTTTTGCCAAATGTTTTTATCAGAAGAGAACTTATGTCAGGCGGCTGGGGCTGTAGAATACACTGACTGCATCTCTGCAGATCGGTAAGACCACCCCCCGCAACGAATGTTCTGGATATGAAATTAAGAAATTTGGTGTGGTCCCAATAATGCTGGAGCTTAATTGCTATCGCTTCCTGGTCCACTCTGGCCTGGAGAGGTAGCGACTGATACGGTATTATCTATGGGTCAAATAGAACTGTCTGACATTTAACTGTTTGCAAACAAATGACTTGTGCTAAATTGGAGGGTTTGAAATAGAATTGTTTCATCATTTAACTGTGTCTAAACAAATTACTGATGTTTAATTGAATTGTTAGTGATACATAGCAATATTTGGAACCATTTCATTATGTCGAATTATGTTAAAATGAATGGTTAGAAAAATAGCTGTTTGATCTTTTAAGTGGGTATATCTAGAAAATGGATTTATAAATTATATATTATGAATAAAAAGTAAAGTTTGCGAGCGAAGTCAAGAGTGACATGAAGACTGACTTTTTGATAGCTACTACACCAACACGTAGGGGAGGGTGCAACTCCTTTTCCTGTATTGCTCCACTTTACCCTTGATCTGTACCTTGTGATGCTGTGGGTTAAGCAAGGAGTCATCAAACATCATTTTTTGAGTCATTGGTTTGACTCGGCCAGAGATTGAACCCAGAATCATTAAACAAGTTTCCAGACATTTCGTATGGGCACTTTTATTGATAGTACACACATTAAACTCTAGTCCCCTAAGAAGTAATCTCCTCCGGCTGCAATACACCTTTTGTAGCGTTCCAAAAACTTATGGAAGACCCCATGGAAGTCTTCTTGTGTAAGCGTGTCAATGACCTTCGTCACAGCCTCTTTCATCTTCTCAATTGTCTTACAACGACAACCTCTGAGCTTAGGGAATAACCAAAAGTCACGGGAAGCAAGGTCTGGACTATAGGGAGGATGTGGAACTGTCTTGATCCCCATCGTGGTCAAATAACCTGAGATAAGGATGGAGTTGTGGACTGGTGCATTGTCCCGCTGGAAATGCCACTGACCTGGTTTGAAGAGTGCTGGCCTCTTCCGGTGGAGTCTCTCCCTGGACTCCCTTAAAACCTCACCGAAATCCTCACCGTTTGGCCAATCAACTCTGGCGTATTGACTTTCTTTCTCCTCCCACACCTCTCATCATCCCTCACAGACTCCCTGCCTTCCTTGAATCTCTTATGCCACTCAAAAACTGATGCTTGATTTATACAAGATGGTCAAAAAGCAGTCTGAAGCATTCCATACGTTTCTGTGGTATTATTTCCAAGTTTAAAACAGAATTTTATTCCATATTGTTCTCCCTCACGTCCAGAGAGCATTTTTGAAATTCACCAGCTGTGACAATCAGGCTTTAGTAGGGTGTATTCCAATTCCTACTGTAGCTGTTGATTTAACCTGAAATCATAAAGATTGGTCAGTCATCTCATAAGATGTATAGGAATAAGATACTGAATTTTCAAGAGTCTACAACAATTTTAAATGCATGTACAGAAAAAGTCTGGAAACCTATTGAAGGCACCACGTATCTACATACGAATAACATGTAATTGTATTTGTATATACACCTAGACAGTTGTTTACAATGTGAACGAGAAAACTCATTTGTATATTGATCTAAAAAAAAACTGATTTTAATAAATGCAGTTAAGCATTCTTGATTTCTAATTGCTTGTTTTTTTTTAATGAATTTGCATAAAAATTTAGTTGTAATACCTTTTAAAAAATACATTAACTGAACGAAAGAACTGTAATTTAATTCTTTACAGTAAATTTAGTTAAATAGTTAAATTAGGAAAATGTTGCCTAAAAAAGACGGAATTGGAGGGAAGAGCTAATGTACAAGCTGTTTTATTCTTCGATTACGATTTTAATTTTAATCTAGTAATTAATAATCTATATAAAGATCAATCGAAATAGAATAAAAATACAGTCACCAACGGATTGGTAAAAGTTATTGAGGACTTAGAAATGAGAGGATGAGTAGAGACAATCCAAACTACAGCATTGCAGAGAACGGCCAGAATAGTGACAGCAATACTGGAGACTTGAGAAAAAATTTTTTTTCTCTCAGACGCCAGAGAAAGACCATAAGCTAACAATGATATAAAGAATTCTCAACGAGAAAAAATAATGATAATCTTTAGTGAACTACTGGAGCTTCAAGTAAGTATTCTTTAAACAAGTAATTTGCAGTGGTTAAACTATAATGATAACAATATTCTCAACGTTCCATTGCAATCATATTCTTAAATCACACTTAATTTATCTATAAGAAATCATTTTCTTATCAAGATATGCTAGTAAAGGTAATTATAATAATATTTTCAACGTTCCATTGCGATCAAATCCTTAAATCACTCTTTATTTGTCTATAAGAAACCATTTGCTTGTAGAGATATGTTAGTAAAAGTAATTATAATACTCGTAACTATATTTTCAACTTTCCATTGCGATCTTATTCTTAAATCACACTTTTTTGTCTATAAGAAACCATTTGCTTGTTGAGATATGTTAATAAAAGTAATTATAATAACTATATTTTCAACTTTCCATTGCTATCATATTCTTAAATGACATTTTATTTCTGTAAACTAATCATTTGCTTCCAGAGATATGTTATTCAAAGGCACTATTCCTTCTAAATAATTATCATCTAAGGATGGATCGAAACAATCCATACTACAGCAATATTGAGATGAGGGAGAATACAGAGAAAAATCCTGGTGACTTAAGAAGTCTTGCAGTCACTTAGACTCCGATAAAAGATTATCGGCTAACACTGGTGTGAGAATCTTCCAAGAAGTGAAGACTCTATAAATCCCCTATTTTATTTCAGGTAAACGATTTTGTAGCAACGAAAATTGATCTGTTTTAAATTTCGCGCCTTAATGTTTTTATGAGATGAATCTTTGAGTTATTGAGAGTATATAGAGATCTGAGAGAATTAAAAATAAAATAATATTTTCCCGAAACAAAATGAAAATTTAAAAAAGAAAACAAAACCTAAAACTTATTTTAAAATTAAAATAAGATAAAAAAATAGCTTAAATAATAATAATAATAATAATAATAATAATAATAATAATAATAATAATAATAATAATAATAATAATTCCTCCCCAGAATAAGAGAAGAAAATAAGTTTAGAACGAACATTCTAGAATGCCACGTGATGTCCATTTTTCTAGAATACAAATATTAAAAAAAAACAAAAAACAAAACGCAACTCAAAACATTAGGAAGACTTGAAGAAGAACAACCGAAAGAATCTGTTGCTGTGTGTAATTCCTCAAAGAGATATGGGTATTGTTAATCGTCTTAATATTTAAAGCATAGATTTTTCGTTTTTCGAAAAATCTTTTGGTTAACAGTTGTATTTAAATGAAGACTTGATAAATCTCCTATTTTATTTCAGTTGAACGAACTTGTAACAACGAAAATAGATCCGTTTAAATTCAACGCCTCATTATCTCTATATCTCTTTTGTGACTTCTCTCTATCCAAGCAAATGTGTATTTGTTGTAGCTTGAAAGCAATACAACTGTTTCCGTCCTCCATATAAAGGAAAAATATCAGGAGCTTAGTATTTATTCAAACATTAACATTTTAATGGAAATATTCTAAAATAAGGCAGTAAATCCAAAAGAAAAAAGATAACATAGAAATGCCTGAAGTTAGTTCAGATACCGTTATGAAATAAATCATAAGAGTAAATCAGTACTTTAACTAAGTTAAAACTTACGGGGTTTTTTTTTTCGTGACCCGCTGTTAATGAACAGTCACTATGACTGTCATCTGTCACATCGGTGTCAGGTGTGCAGATAATAAACAACCCCTGGATCAGTATAGCCACAATATACCACCCTTGATAAAATGTCAAATTCAAATATTATACAACGTGGGACTTGGGTGTCATGATCGGCAGGTGCTCACTTGTTAGCCAACATGGGAAACCTGATCGTCATCCTGCGAATGTTGGCTGTTCTCGTTTCAGGTACACAAATGGTGATTTAAGGAATCACGTCAACCTGCAACCAAAACGGAAAGCATGGACTAAGAAGACAGCCAACTTGCACTATACTGCTATTTTCGGAGTAACCTGACACAAAGAGAATAGAGGAAAAGAATGATAGAGATCTTGCAACAACTTTCTAATTTTCAGACAACTAGTCAGGGACTCGCTGATTAAGTTAAAACAATAATAAAGAAAGGCTCATTTTCTGACCTTGAAATAAGAGAAATACACCAGAAAATAAATGATCAATAATGTAGTAATAATCCATTACCTGGCACATCAAATATTAACAAACAAAAACAGTCCATCCGAACGGAACAACCAACCTCGGAAAATGGTAACCCCAGACAACCAGAAACTGCACAACCAAACAACCCAGAACAAACACTATCACAAGAACAAACGTTAAATTTAGAAAATTTAAAGAGAATTATGAATAGTGAAAAGACCACTTTACCATCATTAAGAAACATTGAATGGAGAATAGTTAAGGCAGAGACAAATAAAGTGAATGAAGTACTGACGTATATATCGACGAATAATATAACCGAATTAAATGAAGTAATTTATGCAGGAGCGAAATTAGTTTGAGAGAAAATTGGGATCCTTTCAAAAAGCACGAAAGAAAAATGAAAACCAGGATGGGAATTTCAACTAGAAACTCAGATAAAAATCTACGAAAACAGGCAAAAAAGATAAAACAAAAGAAAGACGCTGGGATTATTAGAAACAGAAAAGAAAAGACAACACAGGAAAAACTTACAATACAACTTGAGGAAATAAACTAGAAAGTACTAGTAAAAGAAGGGAGATTAAAGAGATATCGACAAAGGGTAAAACAATACAGACAAAACAGGACATTGGAAAGCAATGAAAGAAAGTTCTATCAACAATTGGGAGGTGATGACAATAAAACATACCAACAACCGGATGCAAAAGAAACCCAACGATTCTGGACTAAAATAATTGCAACCAAAAAACATAACAAAAAAGGTGAATGGATTAGCAATATCACAAGAGGACTAGAAGAACTCGAAGAAGGTCCTAAAGCAGAAATACACACCGATTTACTCAAAACGACACTTAAAAAATATCAAACTGGAAAACGTCAGGCCATGATGGAATACATGATTTCTGGTTCAAGACTAGCACTAGAAATGAATAAATGCCTACGAAGAGCACACGTACCCGAATGGATGACCAAAGGAAGGTCCACATTGATACAAGAGAACCCAAACAAAGGAACCACCTCAAACAATTACAGACTCATAACATGCCTAGCAATGATGTGGAAAATATTAACAGCACAAATAACGGAAGAGATTTACTACTCGCTAACAAGCCGCGGTTTGTTCCACGACGAACAGAAAGGATGCTGCAAAGGATCCAGAAGCACAACAGAATTACTTTACATAGATCAACACATTCTAAATGAGAGCAAGACCAGGCGGAAAAAATCTAGTTATGGCCTGAATTGACTACAAAAAGGCATATGATATGGTTCCGCAGAACTGGACAATAAAAGGCCTCAAAATGTACAAAATATCACATGAAGTCATAAACCTTATTATCAAAACCATGAAAATCTGGAGAGGGAGCTGACAGCAGGAGGAAGAAGCTAAGCTGAAAATACCTCTAAGAGGTTTTACCAAGGAGATGCTCTATTACCATCACAACTCATAATTGCTATGATACCCCTTAACCACTTACTCTGAAAATGCACAGCCGGTTACAAACTTAGTAGATCGCAGGAAAAAATCCATTATTTAATGTACATGGATAGTATCAAACTATTTGCAAAAATGAAAAAGAACTGGAAACTGTAATACAGGCAGATAGAATATACAGTTAGGACATAGGAATGGAATTTGGCATAGAAAAATGAGCCATGCTTGTAATGAAAAGTGGCGAACGACATATAACTGACGGAAAGGAACTACCTAATCAAGACAATATTAGAACCCTCGCAGAAAATGAAACCTACAAATATTTGGGCATCTTGGAGGCTGACACCATCAAACAAGAGGAAATGAAAGACAAAATTTGAAAAGAATATCTCAGGAGAACAAGGAAATTATTTAAGACAAAACTCTCCGGCGGAAACCTAATCAAAGAAATAAATACCTGGGTTGTACCACTCGTTAGATATTCCGGACCCTTTCTCACATGGACCAGAGATGATCATAAACAAATGGACCAAAGAACAAGAAAACTAATGACAATGCATGAGACATTACATCCCAGAGAAGACGTTGAGAGACTATATGTTTCAAGAAAAGAAGGAAAAAGAGGTTTTGCAAGCATTGAAGACAGCGATGATGCATCGATACAATGACTCGAAGATTATATCCAAAAACACGATGGAGGACTCATTAAAGCCATCGGAAACGATAGTGATAACAAAATGGACAATAGAATGACAATAACTAGGAAACAAACATGGGAAGGAAAACAACACAATGGGCCTTTTAAACGACAATTAAATAACATCTAATACGACAAAACCTGGACATGGCTAACAAAAGGACATTTTAAGAGAGAAACAGAATCTTTCTCATACTAACAAATGCTATATGCACAACCCAGAAAATGACACACAAAAACTGCTATGGGAATTTAACATATAAACGGATCTCCTAATCTCGGCAGAAGACCAGACCTGATAATAATCAACAAAAAAAAAAAAGAGAATTTGCAAAATTGTCAACTTTGCCGTCCCTGCTGAGCACAGAATAAAACTGAAAGAACGTGAAAAGAAGGATACGTACCTCGACCTTGCTAGGGGATTTAAAAAAACTATGGAACATGCAGATGAAAATTATACCAATTCTAATTGGTGCATTTGGAACAGGAACAAAAGGATTATTAAAGGTAATGGAGGTCTTGGAAGTTAGCGGACGAGTGGAGTCAATTCAAACTACAGCACTTTTGAGAACAGCCAGAATACTGAGACGAGTCCTGGAGACGTGAGGACACTTATTATCACTCAAACTCCAACGCTGTTGTCAAAAACTCTAATGAGTAAATAATGATAATATATTCAGGACTATTCATGAAGCGGAGCAGAGAAGAACTTAAAAAGAGAAGAAGAAAACAAATGATCATTCATAAAGCTTTACATCCCACAGATGACGTTGACAGGTTATATGTGTCAGAAAAGAAGGAGGAAGAAGACTTGCCAGCATAGAAGAAAGCCTTGACGCATCAATACAACGATTTGAAGACTATATATAAAAGCGGGGAGGAAGACTGATTACAACACCAGAAAAAATGCTGACAACACGAGGACCAACAGAATGATAATAACCAGAAAACATAAATGGGAAGAAAAAACAACGCTATCGACAGTTCAAACGACTAATAAGCAAAATTGCACACGAGAAAATGTGGACGTGATTAAGAAAGGGAAACCTTAAGACAGAAATAGGATCTCTTCTAATAGAAACACAAAACAATGCCATAAGAACCAATCATATCAAAGCAAAAAACAGACAAGATTTAATAAAACAACAGATATTGATTATGTGGAGATCGAGACGAAACAAACTATCACATAAGCGAATGCAGCAAATTAGCACAGAAAGAGTATAAGACTAGACACGACTGGGTGGGCAATGTGATACGCCGGGAAATTTGCAAGAAATTAAAACTTGACCATAAAAACAAATGGTATATATACAAGACAGCATCTGTCCTGGGACCTTCCCATCAGACGGTTCATATTCAGGATGCATATTAGGTATTAGGGGTGGGTATCACTCCTCGAAGATGCAGCCAACTTATTCTAGAGCCTGAGTTGACTGAACTCATGAAACCAATGATTCAACGGATGTTTTTTAAGCTTTCCCAACAAAAATACATATTGCTTAATATTTGGTTTTAAAGAACACAATTTATTTGATGATGATAATCATTTGTTTGCACGCAATGATACTACAGTCTGCACCATTAGGGATCTTATCTATGTCGCGGTACCAAATATAGTATCATAGGTTGGCCCGGCACTAATTTTAACACTATCGCTTGGTCCGGTACCAAATGTGTTTCCAGATAGTTTATTAATCAATCTTCTCTGTGCCCACGCTGTGTTTGAAAGATCCACAGATAAGGACTTCTTCTGACGGTCGAGGTAATCCGTTGGAACAAAGTTGCCTGCGTGTTGGCTAGCAACTCAAAAAGAAGAAGAACTCTCCGTCAACATTGATTGTTCGATGATCTGACTGAATTGAGTAGCAGGAGAGAAAGAAAAAATCTGTTAGGGTCAATGAACAGATACAAAGAGACACGCCCCCACCCAGCCTGACCGAACTCTCTGAACGCAAACTTCTAACTGACCTTTAGGAACAACTTCTTTTGTCCAAATGTGGACTTCACTGTCATAGCTGACAACAGATTAAAATTGAAAAAGAGAGATGAAAGATAAGTGCCTGGACCTTGCTAGGGAATTGAAAAAAACTGTGGAACATGTAAATGACGATTACACCAATTGTAATTGGTACTCTTGGTACAGTCACCGAAGGATTGGTAAAGGGACTGGAGGACTTAGAAATTAAAGGTCGAGTTGAGAAAATCCAAACTACAGCATTGGTGAAATCGGCCAGAATACTGAGAAGAGTCCTGTCTCTTAGACTTCAGTGAAATATTATCCGCGAATCCTGCTGTGAAAAACTCCCAAGGACTAATAATAATAATAATACTAATGCTTAAAAAAAGGGAAACGTACAAATACTTGGGAATTTGGAAAAGAGCAGCAAATAATAAGTCGAGATGGCAGAAAAAATTAAAAAATGAATATCTCTGGAGAACTAAAAATCTACTCGTAACCAAACTAAATAGCTAAAACTTTATCAAAGAGATAAATACCTGGGCTGTCCCCTCGTAAAATACTCTGGACCATTCTTGGGAAGAACTTAAACTAATGGACTTGAGAACAAGAAAACTAATGACGTTAAACCTCACATCCCAGGGATGAAGTTGACGGACTACATGTGTCAAGAAAAGAAGGAGAAGCAAACTTGCTAGCACTAAAGATAGCGTTCATGAATCGATACAAAAACTCGAAAACTACATAGAAAATAACGGAGGAAGATTGATTACAGCCACCAGAAACAATACTGACAACACGAGGATCAACAGAACAAAAATATATAGAAAACAAAAATGAAAGTAAAAAACAAATGTATGGACATATTAAGCGATAAACAAGCAAAATCCCACACGAGAAAATGTGTACATGGCTAAAAATGGGAAACCTTAAGAGAGAAACGAAATCTCTTTTGATAGCAGCTCAAAACAGCGCTATAAAGACTAATTATATATAAGAAAAAGATGATAAGACGCATCAGAATAGCTAATGTTGGTTATATGATTATAGAAACGAAATGATCTATCAAATAATAAGCGAATGCAGCAAATCAGCACAAAAAGAATATAAGACTCGACATGACTGAGTGGGCTGGGTAATCAACTGGGAGTTGCGCAAGAAGTTTAAATTTGACCATATGAACGAATGGTATATGCACAACCCAGAATCCGTTCTGGAAAATGAGACGCACAAACTCCTCTGGGATCTTGAGACACAAATGATCTTCTAAGCTCTTCTTGACGACCAGACCATGAAAAAAAGAAATCAGCCGAATAATGGACTATATTCATTCCGCTGACCTCAAAGTAAAATTGAAAGAAAGCGAAAATAAGGGTGATTTTTTGGACTTTGTTAGGGAATTGAAAAAGCTGTGGAACATGAAAGTGACGGTGATATCAATTGTAATTGGTGCTCTTGGTACCGTCACCAAATGATTGGTACAAGGACTGCGGGACTTAGAAATAAGAGAACGAGTGGAGACAATCAAAACTTCAGCATACGACCGATGAGAATACTGAAAACAGTCCTGACATATAAACTGAGAACTCATACTAAACTGAATTTTCTGAAATAGAACTATGTGCATAAAAATGGATTTGGCGTAAAATAACCTAAAAAGGCCGATATACTATAAAACCCAACCAAACAGCCAACCAAACCATAGCGAGATAATTTATTAGAGGAATACACATTTTGTAAAATCCACACAAACGCAGCGTGATTTATCAAAATTATAATAAACATGGCAATAAAATTGAAAAGGTGTGTTCATTTTAAGCGACTAACGCTGCAATATGCATTGCTGATTTGACTGTAATGAAAACATCCACATATTTTCCGATCGTTGACATTGATAAAAATATTTCATCTGAAAAAACTTAGTTATTTTACGATTGTTGCTATTATTTAACAAGCAACAAAAATTTAAAGGAAAAAAGCATTTAAATATCTATACATAATCTATGAATTTCATCAAATTGAAACTTTTGAATTATTTCTTGTTGCATATAAAAGCTCGAGCTGAAACACACACACACACACACACACACAAGAGGATAAATCCAGATAAAAATGTAATTCATTGTTACGAGTTTATTTTAAATGGCTTGATAACTAAATAGATGAATAAATACCACAAAAATTGCATGAACTATTCAAAGAAAATAGTAGTATCTACGCATGCGCTGGATAGATGGGAAGCGAGCACACGGAACAGATTAACAGTAATCATACCCTTTTATGTTGTGACGTTGGTTGAAAATATTAAAGATAATGGTTGTAGCCCGTTTTGTGCTTAAGAAGAAAAACATGTCGACTCTGTTTCGTTTCTGGCCTCTTTCGTCGCAAAGAAAAGATGCATCAGATTTCAAAACAAAGTAAAACCAATGAAAACACCCTCGCATAAATTTGGGCCGGTCGTCACTTTTAAATGGATAAAAACGTTAAAAAATATTCTAACAAATTGGTTGAACAGAGGAAATCATATGAGTGAATGTCATGTATTTATGTGTTGTATAAGTTTAGTTTGGTCTGGCATCGTATCAACCCCTCATGGATTATTTAATTCTGAAACTTGATTAATTTGTACATGTAGATTATTAACAAAATATCTTTTCAATGACTTATTGCAATCATCTTTGAATTGCGCTTTGATTATTTGTCTACAATCATAATAATATTAATAATACTTAGACCTTGACTGAGAACTAAAAAAGCTATGGAACATGAAGGTGACAATGATACCAATGGTAATTGGTGCGCCCGGAACGATCTCCAAAAGCTTGATAAGATGACTGGAAGAGTTGTAACTCGGAATACGAACAGAGACCGTCCAAACTATAGTATCATTGAGATCAGATAGAATACTGAGAATAGTCCTGGAGATTTGAGGAGACTTGCTGTCGCTTAGATTAATGTGAAAGACCGTCAGCTAACGCTGGTGTGAAAAATCGAAAGGAAAAACGATCAAGTGGTATAAACACAGCCCGGAATCTGTCTTGGAGAATGAGACGCACAAACTTCTCTAGGATTTTGAGATACAAACTGATCACTTAATATCGGCCAGACGACCAGACTAAGAGATAGTCAACAACAAAAAAAAAAAAAAAAGAAAAGAAAAAAAAAGGAAAAGAAGAGAATCTACCGAATAGTGGACTTTACTGTTATAGCGGACCGCTATAAAGTAAAAAGAGAGATAAATAATTAGACCTTGTAGGAGAACTAAAAATAACTCTAGAACACGAAGTTGACGGTGATATCTATTGTACTGGGTGCACTTGGAACAATCCCAAAAGAATTCGTACAGGGACTTGGAAATATGAGGACGAGTGGAGACCAACCAAATCACAGCATTGTTGAGATCGACCAAAGAAGAGTCTTGGAGACATAAGGAGAATTGCTGTGGCTCAAAATCCAGTGGGAAAACCGTCGGCTTACGCTGGGGTAAAAAACTTTCAAAAGAGTAAAATACTACAAAATATCAAGTGTGGATTATTTGATGATAGAGACGAAAGCATCAATCATACAATAAGCGAAGGGAGGTGCCCGTGTTGTAGTCGATATCGTCGTAGGAAATGGACACGGCGACACGAGTTCAAATTCTGGACGAGACTGATTGCATTTCACATAGCACTAATACCCTTGGGAAAGGTATGAATCCAATTATTCTCCCTCCAGTTATGGGGAAATAGTAGGACAGACTAGGTTCTTCAGCCTTGGTGAGGCAACTAGTCTAGGAGAAGGAAAACTCTGAATTCAAACCTGTTAAACTCCGCTTAAAAATTGACCTTGTGTCATATCCTGCCTGAGCGGGGGGGGTTAGTAAATAGTATCATACAATAAGCGAATGCAGTAAGCTGACAAACAAATCATATAAGACTAGATAGGACTTGGTGAGGAAGGTAATCCTCTGAGAGTTGTGTAAAAAATTGAAATTTGACCGAACGAGCAAGTGATATATACACAACCCAGAATCTATCACAGAGAAACAGACGCACGAACTTCTCTGGGACGGATCACCTAATTTCAGCCAGATGACGAGGCCTAGAGATAGTCAACATAGAAAAGAAACTGCCAAATAATGGACTTTGCTATGGAACATGAAGGTGACAGTGATAGCAATTGTGGTTGGTGCACTTGGAACGAACCCAAAAAGATTAATGATAGGACTGGAAAACTTGGAAATAAGAGGATAAGCAGAAACTATCCAAACTAGGGCATAATTAAGATCGGCCAAAATACTGAGAAGAGTGCTGGTGATTTAAGGATACTTGCTCTTACTCAGACTCTAGTGAGAAGCCATGTTCTAATGCTGGGGTGAAAAACTCTTAAAGGAGTATAACAATTTGAATGCTACGGTCTATTTCTGGACGAAAAAAAAAACGATGCTGGGTATGGACAAGTGGAACAAATGACCTTCTATTGACTAAAACATCCTTAAAGAAGCCAAAATAAGGCGAAGAATATAGCCATGGCTGGGACTGACTGCACGTAGGCCTATGATGTAGTCCTGCAAACCTGGATTATAGTGATTTGAAATGTATAAAATAACTGAAAAAATCATAAACTTAATCACGAATGCCATGGAACATTTGAGGGTAGAATTGATAGTGTGAGGTCAAAACGTAGCTGAAGTGAAAATCCTGAGAGACGTCTTCCAGGGAGACTCGATTTAGCCACTGCTATTCCTTATAACGATAATACCAATCATTCACGTAAATAGGAAATATGTAGGGACTACAAATATACAAAATCACTGGAAAATTTTAATCACCTAATGTATAAGGAAGACTAAAACGTATTTACAAAAAATGAAAAAGAACTGGTAACCTTGATATAAGCAATACGAATATACATCCAGAATATAGGAATGGAATTTAGTATGGAAAAATATGCAATCCTCATAATGGAAAATAGGAAAACGTGAATAAGTGGAAGAACTAGAAATACCATATCAGGAAAGCACTCAGACGCTTAGAAAGAAAGAAAGTACTTTGGAATATTAAAAAGAAAAAACACTATGAAAGAAGCGAAAATGCGACAGACAATTAGAAAAAGAATACGTCAGAAGAACGGGAAAGCTTTTGGAAACAAAGCTTTACCGCAAAAAGGAATGAATACTTGTAAGATACTCAGAATCATTCTTAAAATGGAAAGGGAGGGAATTCTGAGTAATGGCGAAAAGGACGAAAACATTGACGCCCATAAACAAGCCACGAGAGATTATGCGGAGAAAGAGGTGAAATGATTAATATCATCGAAGCCAATGCAGCTAACTAGCACAAAAAATAAGGAGACTAGATATGATTGAGTGAGAAAGGTGATTCACTGAAAATTGTGCAAGAGACTGAGTTTTGACCATACTATGAAATGGTATATGAACAAATCAGAATCCGTCTTAGAAAAACAGACGCACAAAATCACTGAGGTTTTGAGATACAGACGGATCACCTAATTCCTGTGCGACGACCAGAACTAGTGTAAATTAAAAAACACATTTTTTTTTCGTCTTATGAACTTTGCTGTTCCAGCGAATCACAGGGTGAAAATCATAGAAAGCAAAACGATAAACAAATACTAGCACCTTGCTAGAGAACCAAAAAAAGACTGGAACATGGAGTTGAGCGTAATACCAATTTTAGTTGCTGCATTTTGGGTCCGTCTCTAAACGTTTGGAAACAGTGGAAAATCAGATTATTAATACCGTTCAGATAATAGCATTATTATGATATTTGTAAGAGTCCTGAAGACGAAATGAAGCTTGCTGTCACTCAGACTTCTGTTGACTTTCACTGGAATCTGAGTGGCAGCCAGTCACCTCAGGTCTCTTGGATTCTTCTTAGTATTGTAATCGATCTTAACAATGCTCTAGTTTGGATGGTATCAATTGGTCCTCCGATTCCCAACTCTTTTAGTCCTCTTTCTAAGCATTTGGGTGCCGTTCCAAATGCGCCATTTACGATTAATTGTGGGTAGGGTGTTCGCCAATGGCCCTGGAGACCGGGGTTTCATCCCGCGTCGAGTCACACCTAATACTCTAAAAATAGTACTTGATACCTCTTTACTTAACACTCAACATTATAAGGTACGTATCAAGGGTAAAATGGATATGTATTGGGAAACGAGTTGCGCTTTTGATGTAGTAGCTATTGAAAAGGGAGCGTTTGGGTCGCCCGCGACTGCGGTTGCCAAATCTACTTACTTAATCATTATTATCATTATAGATATTTGAAATCATATGGCTGTATAAATCTGGTGGAAAAAAAAATTGCAAGCAGTAGAATAATAATAATAATAATAATAATAATAATAATAATAATAATAATAAAGAGAACTTACAAAATTGTCGACTATGCTGTCCCGGCTGACCACTGAATAAAATTGAAAGAATGTGACAAGAAGGATAAGTACCTCGACCTTGCTAGGGAATTGAAAAACTATGGAACATGAACATGACAATTATACCAATTGTAATTTGTGCTTTTGATACAGTAACTAAAGGATTACTAAAGGGACTGGAGGACTTAAAAGTTGGTGGACAAGTTAAGACCATGCAAACTACTACATTATTGAGAGCGGCCACAATACTGAGAAGAGTCCTGATGAGTTGAGGAGACTTGCTGTCGCTCAAACTCCAGTGAAAGAACCTCAGCAAACGCTAATGTGAAAAACTCTAATGCATAAATAATAATAATAATAATAATAATAATAATAATAATAATAATAATAATAATAATAATAATAATAATAATAATTTGTTTTTAGACGAATTTCTGTTATATCTTTCTAATACTTATAATTTTCACACAGATACAATTGACTCATATAAAACCTTAACAGGGCCATTTTTGGTCAGAAGAGTCCGGAGAATAATGGCTAAGAAGAGTTGACTTTATATGACTAGATATTGATAATTACTTAGTATTTGAAGCCCCTTAAAATATACCAACTGTATATTCTATTTCAGGAGAAGGACCATCTATCAAAATAGGGTATTCTGGGAATAACACTAAACTATATTAGGTGTTGAAACTCGGATTCCTTGCCATTACTCCCAGGTCCACTCAGACCTAGAGTGTCAGTATCTGATAGTTTCCATCTATAAGTTAAATATATGTTCTCAAAATTGTTAGCATTGGATAGTATTTCTTGAAATCTTAAAGTTCATGAAAACAGATGATAGTTGACAAACAGATAAGGAATTTAGAAAGAAACTGCAATGAAATACGAAAATGTATATAATCATGGGTACAATGTAACATTGAAAACCTAATTTTATTTCGGCTTTAAAAAATCATGACGAGTTGATATGCCGTTAAAAAACTAAGCCAGCAAAACTAAACTATAGTGTTTAAATTTTGTCTCCACTCCAAATCTAAAAGATTTGTTCATATATGTGCATAACAAATCCGCACTCGTATAGAATGTGGAGTCTTAACAAACTGCTCACTAACGAAAATACCACTACTACTACAACTTCAACTACTACTACTAATACTACTACTACTACTACTAATAATAATAATAAAGTCATAGAAATTGCTTTTTATATGATAAGGCTGAGATCAACGCATCGAGTCTTCCTTGGGTCTCTTTACACGAAACAGCTCATTAGGCAAGAACCTTCATTAAACCTGCCTAAAGCTAAAACAAGATAATATGGTAATCCCTTATTAATTGAGCGGCTTAATCAAAGCAAATTTAAGAGCTATAGGTTAGATTCGTTTCTGTAGTAGACTTTATTTAAAAAAAACAGTAAAAAACATCTACAAGAATATATATTATATATATATATATATATATATATATATATATATATATATATATAATATATATATATATATAAACACACACACAAACGAACACACACATGCATATATATATATATATATATATATATATATACAAACAAACACACATACAAACGCACTCACACACATACACACACACATACACATATACATATATATATATACAAACACACGCATACACACACACATACACACACATACATATATATATACACACAAACACACACACATATATATATATATATTATATATATATATATATATATATATATATATATCGATGTTTCTATTCAGATTAAGCGAACATATATATATACATATATATACAGAGATTGATTGATAGACAGTTAATTATATAATATTCACAGAATACAGTTGTTTTTGTTTGTCTTTATAAAGATAGATGTACGTAACAAGTTGCACCACAGGCGCACACAAATATACTGACACACACACACACACACACACACGCAAACAAACGCAGTTGTATATATCCATGTCTGGAACAGTAAACCAGAACAAACGGTTAATCAAAGCATGTATTTTATTTGAGCAGGAACTGAAAGTATATTTTAAAGAATCAGGTAATTTCCAGTTCATTTTTCAGCTGAACGATTAATCTGCAGGTTTTTCATTACCACTGAACGTAATTTAATTAGTCAAATGCTCGATATAATAGTCAATGCTGGAACTTTAATTAGAGCAGTTTGCTCAATCGGAATAGAAACATCGATTTTATAACGGATGGTTTCTACCACGGGAATATAAAAGTCCTTATCGACGTCTTATATATATATATATATATATATATATATATATATATATATATATATATATATATATATATATATATACGAGTGTGTGTGTGTGTTGAGCCCACGTGCTCAGATTTTACAATCTGATGATTGCTGTGCTTAGATTGTACGAAATTTTAGCTTCGGATTGTACGTGATGCCTTTAATAGGTTTCCAGACATGTTTTGGACAGGCATTTAAAATTGTCGAAGACATTTGAAAATTCGGTATGTTATTGCTATACATCTTATGAGATGACTGATCAATTTTTATAATTTCAGATTCAAATGGACAGCGACAGCAGCAATTGGCAGCAATTGGAATACACCCTACTAAAGCCTGGTTGTCACAGCTGATGAATTTCAAAAATGCAATCTGGACACTTTGGATGAACGATATGCAATAAAATTCTGTTTTAAACATGGAAAGAAATGCCACAGAAACGTATGGAATGCTTCAGGCTGTTTTCCGACCATCTTTCATGAATCGAGCATCAGTTTTTGAGTGGCATAAGAGATTCAATGAAGGCAGGGAGTCGGTGAGGGATGATTAGAGGTGTGGGAGAAGTAAGGAAGTCAATACACCAGAGTTGATTGGCCAAACGGTTAGGGTTAGGGTTAGAAATACTATATTGAGGTTTTAAGGGAGTTCAGGGATAGATTCCGTTAGAAGAGGCCAGCAATCCTCAAATCGGGTCTGAGGCATTTCCACCAGCACAATGCACTAGTCCACCACTCTATCCTTGTCACTGACTATTTGACCAAGATGGGCTCAAGACCGTTCCTCAGCCTCCCTATAGTCCAGACCTTGCTACCTGTGACTTATGGTTATTCCCTAAGCTCAGAGGCTGTCGTTATGAGACAATTGAGGAGATGAAAGAGGCTGTGACGAAGGTCATTGACACGCTCACACAAGAGGACTTCCATGAGGCCTACCAGAAGTTGTTGGAATGGTAGAACAATTGTATTGCAGCCGGAGGAGATTCCTTCAAAGGGGAATAGAGTTTCACGAGTGTATTATCAATAAAAGTGCCCATACGAAAAAAAGTCTGTAAACTTATTTAATTATCCTCGTATTTGCGGTGTTCGTTTTGATTTAGGTTTTTACATTTTACGTTTAATACGAGTTATTTACCCTAAATAGATCATACAGAACTTTCTTAGAAAACAAAGAGTAAATTCAAGTTGCAATAAATATACAGGGAGATTCAGGAAAAGATCATATAATTTCATAATCGAAAAAGTAAACAATTTTATCTTTATATATATATATATATATATATATATATATATATATATATATATATATATATATATATATATGTATATATATATGGGGGGGGGGTTGAGTTTATATTTGTAAATATACAACCGAGTACCATGCTGCACATTTATTTCGGCTCCTTTTAAAAAGACTCCATCAAGCAGGACACTATAATTTGCCAAGTGAACAGAAGGGAATCTTCTGATGTGTCAGCTCATATCTGTGGTTAAAATTGTGCTCATTTCCTCTTCTAAGATAATGTTTAGAAAATTGACAGTGAGCATCATTGTAAAGAGAGGAAGCTGGAGTACACACACATGCATACACGCACCCCCAATATATATATATATACATATATGCTTTCTGCAAGTTTTCTTGTTTGTTAATTTATGATGCGTTCATAGATTTTATTTCTGTTTGATCTAGTACCAGGGGAATAATTTAACTAAGAAAATATTTTCAAATCTAGGAATGGTGTGGCCACTCATGTTAAAATTAAGCTTAGGCCAAACTGCGGCATGGGGATTTCTGGGGGGGGGGTTTCTATAATTGAACTAATTAATGTTTCAGGATGTTGAAAACGACTTAGAAAAATTGAATAAGAAAAAAAAAACTGGGCAAAAAGGAAAGAAAAAGTAAAATAAGTAATGAATTTTGTAATAAAAAAGTTTTATTTCTAAATCGCATCTAATTTTTCACTTTGATGCCAGCAAAGTTCAGATTTAAAAGGTCTCCAAAAAATAAAGAAAAGAAGTATTTCATTTAAAGATTATTCACAATGAGGAACTAATTTTTTTAGGTCCATAGTTAATAAACATTTTAGCAGCTGTCATGAGAGATCTGCATTTATTCATGGAATAAAAAAAACAACTTTTAAACCTTTTTACAGTTAATTAGTCCTCAATTCATATGATTTTATAAAACTTCTAAAAAATTTCATTCAAATGCTAACAACTTAATTTCAGTGAAGATATTTTATTCAAAATCTCTAAATTTTATCAGTGGATAAACATCATCAATATTCTCACTTTTTTTCCTCATTTTTAGCGATCCTTTGAATAAGCTGATTGTATCCACTACAGGAGTGTCCTGGCTATGACACTAAACTCCATCTGATGGTTCTCGAGGGAAAAATAAACCCTGATGAGTAGGCATGCTGTTAAAACCAATCAATCAATCAATCCTTTTTTTTTCAAGTACATTTTTAAATAGTTGTAGGAATTATCAACCTTTTGGAACGGTGACTTGGTTTTCCCAGGGTATCCGAAATTAACGTTGAATAAGATATCAATGTTTCATCATTAAACACCGAGTCTTTTCCTCCAAGGTTTTGAAAGGAATATCAAGCAGCATCAAATTGAAAAATAGAATTCAATAATTGGTAGATGGCCGGATAGTGAATCCGTCGATATCCTCTGAGAACAATAAATGATGAGAACCGAAAAAAACTCTGGCAGATAAACATTTCCTTTAATTTATGAAATTATTTTACTGTCATTCTTAACCATAAAATTTATTTGACTTACACACTCACACACACACACACACACACACACACACACACACACACACACACACTCTCTTTCTCTCTCTCTCTCTCTCTCTCTCTCTCTCTCTCTCTCTCTCTCTCTCCCGCTCTCTCTCTCTCTCAAACACACACTCACACACACACACACACTTTCTCTCTCTCTCTCTCTCTCTCTCTCCATCTCTCTCTCTCTCAAACACACACACACACACTTTCTCTCTCTCTCTCTCTCTCCAACTCTCTCTCTCTCAAACACACACACTCACAGACACACACACACACACATTCTCTCTCTCTCTCTCTCCATCTCTCTCTCTCTCGAACACACACACACACACACACACACACATATATATATATAATTATTATATATGTAATAATTATACATACGCACTTTTATGTGTGTGCGTGTGTGATCATCATTATTACAATTTACTGCTAAAACAGTTTTAAATCCATAAAACGCTATATTCTATGCACAAAAATACTGAGCAATATCAAAATACTTCAACTATAAATTAAAATAAAACAGATTGAAAACTTGCAATCCTGTATTTCACTCGCACAAAATACAGTTGAATTTAACTAAATAAATCTCTTTTAAATACAATATTCTTGTCATGTGACTAACTTAACAAGTTGCGTAGTACTAGATTACAAAGTAAATATTTACTTTCATGCTGAAATTTAGCCAACAATTCCGATCGATTATACTGAAGAAAGCTAAAATCTTAAAAACTTAAGATATTTTCCTCCAAGCCCAATTTGTCATGTTTCGTATCCTCATTACAAACATAACTACTTCTGAAAATAAATCAAACAATCCCTGTCTTTTTTGCCGATCTTATCGTTACATACCCAGGTGTACCAAGATTTGTGCTATCGTCGTAGCGTTCAGGCCTGAAAGAAACTTGGAGGTTATTGTATCCTTCCTTCCACGGTATTTCTGTTGATCCTATATTGATCATTATATGTCTGTCATTAATTCTTAATTTTGCTTGGCGAAACACATTTGGAATTAAACATTCATTTCCCAACGTGCACTCATTCGTTTTACAGTTATACAGAGAGGGGTAAATTCCTTATTTTAGTTTTTTTTTTTCCTATAATTTCTGGTAATGACTTTCTATCATTTTACGCATTAAATCCATTCACCTGTTGGTAAGATTAATGGCATTTTTAATAGAAATTTTAATATAATTTATTTGTTCGCCCGAAATATTGATGCAGCAGTCTAGACACCATCATTATAAAATTATTCACCCATTTTCATTTAAATGCACAAATGCAGCAAATTAAAACCTCAGTTTATAGACTTAAAAAAAAATCTAACCCTGTATATATGAAACGTTTGTAATCATTATAAATTATCAGTGTATCTATCTATATATCTATGAAGCAATCTGATCACCAAGTCTTTTCCTCCATAGATTGTTATCTACCTATATAATTTCATACCCCGTTGTTTATCTCTCTGTCAGTTTCTAATTCTCATTCACTTTTCCTCTTTCATTTTTTTCCCTTTTAGTCACTCTCATCGAGAGGTCTCTCTGCGTTTCAGTTTGTTTTCATTCATGACACTAAAATCTATCTATCTATCTATCTATCTATCTAGTTTCCGTATTTTTGCGCATACACAAATCCCAATGATCAAAACTAATAAGTACGTTTCTTCAAAAATCAGTTGATCTTTGAATATTTTTTGAATTGTTAAAGGAACTTGAGGACTTGGAAGTTGGCGGAGGAGAAGAGACTATCCAAACTACAGCATTATTGAGAACGGCCAGAATACTGAGAAGAGTCCTGGCGACTTGAGGAGACTTGCTGTCACTCAAACTCCAGTGAAAAACCATCAGCTAACACTGATGTGAAAAACTCTAAAAGAGTAAATAGTAATAATAATAATAGAATTTGTCTCATTCAGACTCCACTGAAAAACCATCAGTTTACACTGGTGTGAAAAACTTTCCGTAATAACATTTGTTGGTACTCTTTGAATAGTCCCCAAAGACCTGGATAAGAAATCGGGGGAAGTGAAGAGGAAGAATTGAGATCATCCAAATCACAGAACTTTCAAATTCAGCTCGAATAATTAGAAGAGAACTGAGAAGTCTTGCTGTCAATCAGACTTCAAAGAAATTACATCCATGCCGCCAGCACGGATATCCCTGACCCTCTCTCGCCACTTCTCCCTATCGTTCATTGCCTCTGGTAGGTCTTCTGGGCTACATCCTGTATCCTCACAGAGCTGCTGTATGTATGTTCGAGCTGGTCGTCCTGCTTTTTCTCGGCCACATGTGAGGGTCCATAGGAGTACATCACTTATGAGTTCGTTCCTGCTTCTCCAGCAGTGTCCTGCCTGTCTGGTTCGTCTAACTTGGATAGTTTTGGTGATGGGAGGTAGGTGGCAATATAGTTGGTGCTTTATGGGGTGTTGCTTCCAGGACTTGTTCAATATTACTCGCAGCATTCTTGTGTAATTGCCGTCTAGTTTTTTCTCCAGCCGTTTTATTAGTGTCCAAGTAGTGCATCCATATAGCAGTATTGATACGACCGCTGCTTGGAAGAAACTGCGTTTCATTTTATCAGTCAGGTCTGACTTCCATATAATCAATAGCTTATCGATAGCTGTCTATACCTTCGTTAGCCACGTGTCGATGTCAACACTACTAAAAAAGCGAAGAGATTGAAAAATGTTTTAACCTTGCCCGAGAGCTAAAAAACAGAGGAATATGAATGTAACAGTCATACTAACTTAATTTTGTGGCCCTGGAACAGTTTCCAATAACTTGAAAAATAACTGAAGGAATTGCAAATACAAGAAAGGACCGATACCATTCACACCAATGCAATGCTTAAATCGGCTTGAATACTGAGCAGAGTTCTGGAGATTTGAGAAGACATATAGTCCCTCGGAGTTCAGTGACTGCTAACTTGTTAAGACTAGTGGGAAAAAAACTCACAAGGAGTCACATAATAATAATCATTAAACGATTATATTTTTTAAATAATAAGTCTTAAATAATTTGCACAATTATATGGTAACAAACATTACTATTTAACACAAATATATTTCAAAACAGAACTATTTGATGGGAACCTACCAGTTACTACCACCCTGAGTCAGTGTTGACCTGGCCGTAATTACAGTGAAGGATTGACTCCATGCTACCAAGAGATCCAGACCAGGAACTTTCCCACCAGATGCAGTTTAGATCACTCGTTTTGGGAGAGTCTAACCTCACTGAAATTTTTCAGCGTATTCTCTGCATCCTCGAGAGATCGATGCACCAACTTTCATTTATCGACATTTGCTAAGCCTTTTAAAACATCAACTACTGGACGTGAAAAGTGTTTGGCGGAAGTTTTGGCTTTTTGGTTTTAGTTTGATTTTAAGGCACATCAAACATTATAGGTTATTAATGCCAAATCCATTTCCATACATATAAACAGTTCTATTCTAAACAATTCAGTTTAGCATAAGTACTCAGTTTAGTTCTATTTGAGCCATAGATAGGACGCTATCAGATGCTACCACTCCCGGTCAGAATTGACCTGGGAGCGATAGGGGTACTCTACATTCCCCAAAGAGCATGCATTACTGGAACCTCACCATCAAATTGTTTTGTGTCATATCCAGGACACTCGTTGCGTGGTGCGGGGAGCTTACACCTCTGCAGAAAAGCAGTCGGTGTATTCTGCAGCTCCAACCGACAGGGCATGGCGGAAGGTAAGGCTTATTCATATTTACCAACCCCTCCGCTCGGGCAGGATATGACACAAGGTCAATTTTTAAGTGGAGTTGACCAGGTTTGAATTAAGAGTTTTCCTTCTTCTAGACTAGTTGCCTCAACTGGCTGAAGAACCTAGTCTGCCCTACTATTTACCCATAGCTGGAGGAAGAATAATTGGATTCATACCTTTTCCAAGGGTATTAGTGCTATGTAAAATGCTATCAGTTTCGTCCAGGATTTGAACTCGTGCCGCCGTGTCCATTTCCTACAATGATAACCATTACACCACGGGCTCCACATAAGCTAAGGCTTATCACTAGTAACAGAGTTAGTGACAATCTACTTTAAAAACAGCTGTCAATCCACAAAATCTGAACCGCTAATTTGAAACATGATAAATAGACCTAAAGATATTTTCCTTACAACAAAGCCTTTTTTGCTGTTGTGAAGTAATGGGTCATCTTCTTTTGTGGTGACCTTTATAAGTGCATCATGCAGGATTTTGTTCAAGCCTGGCGAAGATGCATACTCAATAGAAGAAACAGTATAGTAACATCATGTTTTGTATTAGAAAACTTGCTTTGTAGAACTCATTTACAATGTTCCAGGCATCTGGTTTAAAGATTGACTTCTAGAGGTAAGAGAATCGCGATCATTGAATTTTTATATATACATTGTTTTGTATTGAGTTTTCTTAAAAGAATTTTTTTACATAGTACTATCGAATATGAAGAAATTCAAACAGATGTATTTGACCATTTGATGAAGGTTGTGGCACAAGGTCAGTGAATTAGTTATGTTTAGTTTGGTTTCTCTTTTTAAAGGCTTATCAACCTACATGGTTTATTTAATTCCAAGTTAGCCTTGTAGAAGAAGAATAGCGGTGTTATTTAACCCATAGAGGTTATAAGGGGGCTCATAATTTTCCCAAATCCTAAAGTGAATGTAATGAAGTTCAAATTCGCATCCTACGGGGTTGTGGTTCAGTACATAGTGGATGTGGGAGTAATAGCAATGAAAAGGTGATTTTGTATTCCCCAGATATCCAGTAACAACAGCAGTTTAGTGTCATACTTAGGACACACCATTTTTTTGGGGGGGATGGGGTGCGAGGGAGTACCTATCTGAAAGGGGTACAGTCAGCTTATCCAAAGCCTCATCGACATAGTTTAATCCATTTTTACTTTCTTTGGAATTAAATGCGTTTCGTTTTGATGTTTCTTTCGTAGGCTGATTTTATATTTGCACATATTTGCAATTGTTAGTGACAGAAATCGTGAATAAATACAGCCCACTAATGAAGGTAAATCGGTTTTAAATTTTAGATCAGACACTTCTTCTTCTTCTTCTTCTTCTTCTTCTTCTTCTTCTTCTTCTTCTTCTTCTTCTTCCGGATTTAAACAGCAAACTGTAAAGGACGATTATTACTCTTTTCAAAGAAAGCAAAAGCACAGAAAAATTATAGCTGATCAAGGGTGAATAGAACTTGTCTTTCTTAGACTCCTGTAGTTGACAGAGCAGATCACAGTCAACCAATTCTCCGACCACCTGCGACGGACTATCGGAATATCGAATGAGTTTTCCCGCGCTTTGCAAATGACACACCACAGATCCCCTGTTGGTCTGAGAAACCTTTTGTCATCCACCGGAGAAAACGGTAGAAAGGGGAGGCGCAAAGAGGATATTCGGGCGGTAAGTAATTGCATTAGATACTTGTTGCCCAGTTGGTCAGAAAGGCAGACCCCCGTGGTCTCTTTCTCCATCGAGAAATTCATTAGGTCTCAAAGAGAGAGGGGCGTCTTATATGGTTCTAAGTGCTTGCTTCTTTGGGAAAAGAAAGGAATCGATCATTTGGAATTGCTCTTTCAATTCCGGTTTCATGAAGTACGATGGTAAAATCACAGAACTTTATGGCAAATGAATAAACGTTAACATCAAAAGAATTGCAGAAAGATCATAAATTATTCCATTTACGTCTCAGATATTATGATTATCATCGTATAATAAAGTAATCATCGTCTTTATAACTAAGATAAAATCTGATGGATAAGAATTCGACGGAAATTTTTAAAGTTTTTCAGCACATTTAACTCTTGTCCTGTCAATAAGACTTAGAATACGTCAACTCTGCCGAGAGGTAAGACACCCTCTTAAAAAATGAGGTCTGAGTGTGATATTAAAATGCATCTGGTGGTGAGGTTCAACTTCTATAGCTCTGGAGAGTATGAAGTCACACTTTCATTGATTTTACTCCCAGAACCACTCCGACTCTGACTGGTCTGTAGTTATCCACACTTTCCGCCATGAGTAGAGTATGACACAAGGTCATGGACGACGGAATAAGAACAGTCTACCCATGTGATTCAAAAAATGGTTATATTCGGAACTCCCGGAAGATTACCGAGTATGACAAAAGACTCTTGAAGAAGGCCGGTGATTGCAGCAGCTAAAACCTTGTGATTATAGCAACAAAGATAAATATAGCAGTCCACAATTTATAGAGAATAATAAAAACAAAAGAGAATTGCTAATTTGATTTTAGACTTTCCCTTCTTCAGGACAGTTTTCCGAAGAACCAAGTCTATCTTTTTATTTTACTAATAGCCGAGAGGAGAAGTGATAGATTCGATTGCTCTTGGGAGAAACTGTACCATTAGATTTCTTTGAAAGATCATC
>OY757912.1:118621191-118712268 GCA_963585895.1 Sepioteuthis lessoniana | reverse complement strand
GGTTTGGTTGTTTTGCTTAACTTTTTTGATTGCACATCAACCGTCGTGGGTCATTTAATACCTGTAAGAAGAATACTAATCGTACTATTTAAACCATAGCTTGCGTATACGGAGATAAATACCTTTCCTAAGGTTATTAGTCTGAAAGTGAACATGGTAGCTCAACTGGAGTTCGAACTCACTTATTTACGACGTCACTGTCCAGCTCGTTAACCACAACGCCAC
The DNA here is from genome assembly GCA_963585895.1 of Sepioteuthis lessoniana. Classification (NCBI taxonomy): domain Eukaryota; kingdom Metazoa; phylum Mollusca; class Cephalopoda; order Myopsida; family Loliginidae; genus Sepioteuthis; species Sepioteuthis lessoniana. Next base: position 118,712,043 of record OY757912.1, on the reverse strand, counting down.
AGGTTCTTCCCACAGAGAAAGGGGATGAGATGGAGAGAGTGAGATGGAGAGGGAGAGAGAGAGAGAATGAAAGAAAGAGAGAGGGGGAGTATAGTCATATAAGAAATTAAAGCTGCAAATCGCAACGAATTTATTTCACGCCTTCGTGATCATAAAGCAATACTATATTCTGATGCGTTATCACATTTACTAGAAAAATAGTAATTAACGAAGGTAGAAAAATTGATTCAGAGCAGCCTCACTATCAAGGATAATAATTCCAGCGGTTTTACTTTTTTAATCTACCTAATTCTAGAATGTATAGTGTTAAGTGTCTCCTTTCTTCTTCATTTCGTTCACAAAATAGCTGTTTAAATGATTAAAGTAAATGGATCTTTGGATTAAATAGGCACACTTCACGACTAAATGAAGATGGAAATAAATAAACCGAATATACATTTTTATAAAATTTCCATCTAAACCAACAAGGTTTTTTTTTTTTTTTATTAAAGATTCGCTAATTTAAATAAGAAGGATTCTAAGTTTAAAAACCTGAGTCCAAATTTAACTGATTTTTTAATGGCATATCAAACTTCGTTGATTATTTCATGCCAAAGATATTCTTCAAGAAGACCGGTAGTACTACTATTTAACCCATAGCTAGTAGAAGAGGGTTCATACTTTTCCCAAGGGTATCTTCACGAAAGTGAACGTAATAGCGCGACTAGAGATCGAACTCGCTTATTATGATTCCGCAGTCCAGCGCATTGACCATTACACCACGAGAACACCCCAATTTGTATTGCACATAAACTGTTTGTTGGACTAAAATGTTTCTCAGTATAAAATATCTCTTGCCGAAATATATTAGCATTGTATATATTTGTAAATCCCACATGTTATATTTAAGACCATAGATAAAGTTCTTTTTTAATTATGCTTTGCAAATTTCAATATATGTTCGTGCAGAACGAGAAAGATTTGATTGAAGTTTGTTTAGAAATAGCAGACATTGTTCTTTTTGAATGCATTAAACTTTTTTCTGGTAAGTTTAAAATTTCTAATTTAGATCTCGATAATCGAAATAGATGTAAACACACACACACACACACACACACACACACACACACACACACACACACACGCGCACACATATGCATACATACATATATATACACACACATATATATATATATATCCAGTCCCTTATCCATGGACAGGATATAACTAAGTTGAGTAAGCGGAGTACAGCTGGTACTTTAATTCAGTATTTTCCTTTTCCAAAGCTTGTTACCTAACCAAGGCTAAAGAACCAATTCTGCTTTACTATTTATCGTGGGTGGGAGTTTGTAGACCATAGGGATTCATGCCTTTATGAAAGGCATTAACATGAGGAGAAATGAAAACAGCCTCGTCCAGGTTTTGAATTAGAATAACCGAGCCCATGTCTTCGTACAATAACAGTTACGCCGCCTTGGTCTCCTGTGGTTTTGTCAACTATATCTGCTTCTCACAAGATGGGTAACCCGTTAATCATGTGGGCAACTTTATTCATTTCTCACCCTTTTTTTAAGTGTATATTAAACCATTTTTCGCGTTTGGATGGAAAGAATTTCGGAAGGCGCCATATGTTTTTCAATTTCTTTCGGTCCCGACTGGAGCCACCTTCAAGAGAGCGAATAATGAAATGAAAAACACAAAGTCGACATTTATATGAAATGTAGGGGGAAGAAAAAGTAGGGGGAATTTACGGAATAGAAGTATATTATTATTCGTAAAAAGATTTGCCTGGAAATGTCCTTGGAACATTTTAGAATGGGGATGTTTTAAAAGGTTTTAATCTTCATATGGAGATTTTAAAGATTTTTTAAAGGGATCAAAGACAGAATAGACAGACACGAAGTGTCTCTCCTATGTAATCAAATATATTTAAAGAAAAAAATGCTGCACACACACACACACACACACACACACACACACACACACACACTCACACACATATATATATATATATATATATATACTCAATTTTATGTATCTGAGTATGCATTTTTATATTACATATAGGTAGTAATTGATAGACATGTAGCACTGATGGACATACACTCTCAATAAGTTTACATAATAACACGATATAACCGACTTAAAAGCCTATTTCGTCTGACACATGACAGTTCGTGACCATATATTTCCTTTTTCTGTTTGTACAATCTACAAATCTACTTTGATGGTCTATTTTAAACTTCCGGAAAAGAAGAATTTGATATTAATGGCTGCCAATGGTACAGTTACTGGTGCCAGACATCATATATATATATATATATATATATATATATATATATATATATATATATATATATATATATATATATACCAATTACTGACTCTCAGTTAAGTTATTATAGAAAGGATTTACCCGCATTTCAAAGTTATTGAAATACACAAACATCAAAAGTGACGGGATGCATCATTTATTCAGGAACTTCATGAGAACGGGAAGAGGATATTTACGAAAAGATATCTGTCTTGTCAAACCTCGAGCTGGCTGGCTGGCTGGCTGCCCCAAAAGTGACCACGCCTTAGAATACTGGAGTGGAAAAAAAAGGTCCTGTGGAGATGCATCAGTTAAAGATTGGCCTCGTTTGTTACGTAAATATACGTGCGACATGAACGTGGTTATGATTAAGAAGAGAAGAAAGGAAAGACAGATAGAAAGGCAGAAGAAAGAATTGAAAGAAAAAAGAAAGAGTAATAGAAGAACAAATAAAGGTCCACGAGAAAGAAATGTGACTTCGAGAGAATAAAAGAAGAAAAGAAAGAATAGAGTCAATTAAGAGGAGATGATAATGGAAAAAGATATAATCAGGGTAAAAAGACGACTTTATAAGTATTATAATTTAAATAATTTTTAAAAGAAATATAGTATTAAAAAATAGAATTTGAAGTGAGAATGACGAAAAGACGCTGAAGGAAAATACTTTAAAATGAGAAACAAGACGTAAAACAAAAATCAAATGGTTAGATGTGAAATAGAATTGTAAATACAAGCTAACAGTAATAAAAGAGATACTATGAAGACGAAAGCCAGAACGAATGAGGGCTTATTGGAACAAGGAACAATGAGAATAGGAAAAGCAGACATAAAGTTCGTAGAAAGTAAAAGAAAAACACAAACAGAAGTGAGATAAATGTCGTCAGAGGAAAAAGAGTGTAACGAGAAACAAGAAGGAATGGGAGAGAGTTTGTTGGAGGTAATAAAACGTGCCCAAAGAATCAAATAGAAATGACAGCGAGTTTGTTAGAGGAAAAAGATATCGTAAAGGGAAATATGCATGAATGAAAGAGAGGTTGTTGGAGGGAATAAAACATGCCAAGAGAATCGAATCGAAACGTCAGTGAGGTTGTTGGAGGAAAAAGAAATCGTGAAGAGAAATACACAGGAACGAAAAAGAGGTTGTTGGAGGGAATAAAACATGCCCAAAAAATCAAATCGAAACGACTCTGAGGTTGATGGAGGAAAAAGAAATCGTGAAGGGAAATACACAGGAACGAAAAAAAGATTGTTGGTGGGAATAAAACATGCCCAGAAAATCAAATCGAAACGACTGTGAGGTTGTTGGAGGAAAAAGAAATCGTGAAGGGAAATACACAGGAACGAAAAAGAGGTTGTTGGAGGGAATAAAACATGCCCCAAAAATCAAATCGAAACGACTCTGAGGTTGATGGAGGAAAAAGAAATCGTGAAGAGAAATACACAGGAACGAAAAAGAGGTTGTTGGAGGGAATAAAACGTTTCAAAGAAAAAATAGGCATGAAAGAGGTTATTAGAGAGTGAAAATCGAAAAGAAGCAAGCAGTTTTATAGGAAATGTAATTTAAAAGAAATGAACGCGAGGTTGTTGCAGAAGAAAAATTAAAGAATGAAAACAAAATATAATGAAAAAGTAATTAAAAAAAGATAACTCAGGGGCTAAAAAATTTTTTATATATTTATTTTTTAGATGAATTTTTATTACAATTTAAAAGAATGAAATACCTGAGTTCGGATCCTGGAAGAAGCTGTTTGTGTTACACTTGGCGCTAATACTCTTGGGTAAAATATTATTCCCTATGTTCTCAACACTCTACTAAACCTACAAGTAAACTGTACGCTTTATTGGGTTATTTGGCCTTGCTATGATAACCAATCTATGAGAATGAAAACTCAGCAGTACTCCGCTAAAAATAGGTCTTATGTCACATCGTGCGCCAGGTAGAAAGGTTGAGTAGATACCTATATTTTAGCAACCTCAGAGTAGGAATTTTTACTCATTTGTAGAAAAGTGTCACGTTTATACTTACAATACCACTAGAAGTAAAAACAACCCAACCATTTTTTTAGTAATTTTCTTCTAAACGAAAGATACCGTGATCTAACAGGCCATAGGCCTAATGAGTTGAGTTCACTCCCAGGTCGTATCATACCAAAAACTCAAAAATGGTATTTCATGCTGCCTTGTTTAATACTCAGCATTATAAGGTAAAGATCAAGGGTAAAATGAAGCAATCCAGGGAATGGAGTAGCGTCTTCCTCTACACCTCGGTGTAATAGCTATTGAATAGTGAGCCTTCGAATCACCCTCGACTAAGGTCGCCAACATTACTTTTACTTACACTAAGAGGAAGGCACTTTTTTTTTTATTTAGCAGTAAATAATCTAATTACAGCTACAACGTAATATATGTTTATTTAATTGCCGAACATTCTGCTTTTATAAAATATTCCTTAAATAAATTAATTTAAATTATTTAATTTACTGGAAGGATTTTTTTTCTAGAAATAAAGATTTAATACAGTCTGATTAAAGTATATTTCATGAAGCTCGAATGATTTGCATCTTATCTGTCATTAGATTACTTGCTGCTAAATAAAAATAAGATTAAAACCCTTTAAGTGTACTTATTCTATATTTCTTAACAGATTTAATATTACAAAATTTTTATGTATCATTCATCACCAAGCTACAAATCATTGAAAGTATGTCCCAAAAAATGAAATTAAGTATATTAGTTGTCTATTTATTTTGAATAGCTAAATAGACGTATTATTTATTATATAAGCATTGTGTATAAAAAAAAATCTTCAGTATCGAGTATAGTTCAATTCTGTAATGAGTGATAACACAATGCATTTTAATAAACGTTTTGATTGTACAATGTTCGATTAGAATCGTTAACATTCTGTTACCTTTCATTAAAATGATGATTAACTTGTTTTACAATTATTCTTAGGGAGTGTACTTAATTATGAGCTGTACATCTCATTATTTCATTTTTTTTTTTTCTGAAATTTAAATCCTGTTTTAATGTCTTTGTTTGTTTAGCCATTTCAGTTTTAAGGCAAATTGTAATCTAAGGTAAGGAGATTTACTAAAACCTCCGACACTGGCAGATTGTGACACAAGGTCGAATTTTAATCGAATACACTCTCACGAATACGCAACAAAAAGCAGTATTAGAAATATATTTTTGTTGACTTTCCCTTTTTGTGGGTTGCACAGGTTTCGAGCTATCATCCTAACGTGCTACCTCGAACAGGAACATGTCCATAAAACTGAACTGATTTATCGTGAAACCTCGCCTGGAATTAATGCTACATAAGCAAAATCATTGGTATTCAGTGTTAGGTGTTTAGATATAGCCCCAAAGTTACACCAGATGACAAAAATCGAGACTCTGGAACCATATAACTCCGTTAATTAAATTAGGTGTCATTTTGAAGATTAGAGACGGCAATAGAAGAGCAGTCAGTCTGACGGCTGAAACTTAGTGATAAAGATAATATAGTAAGTTATATCTTCAAACTATATCAATGTTTAATAGAAAATAATTCATGAACCTCTCCTTTATATACGCATTTTACTCATTTGATCACGAATGTATTTCGTTTGTGATGCAGGCGCCAAGAATTTTGTAGATACAAATAGACGAAGTCAAGACGAAGAGATGTCGATAAAATAACATTGTTCAACTCTGGAAAAGTCTGACACGTGGTCACAGAAAATTCCACACACTTTATAGCCACCATCAAAATCCCTCTGGTACATTGTCAAAAACAGAAAGACATAATTTGTTATTTTGAAGTCAATCAAGAAAAAGACAATTCTTGAACAAATATTAGTCCATTACTAATAAGGAAGGCAACTTCGCTTAGTACTGAAATTTAGACTGTAACTTTTTTTTTCTCCCAGTAACTAAATAACTCCTCCGATTTGAAAAAAAACCAATGTGATCGTCTCTTGCACCTACAGCAAAATTTCTCGTCATTGACCTTTTGTTGTCCGTGAAACAACTTGATAGCAGTTTCACTGATAGTAGTTATCAACCACTACATTATAGTTTTGGATCAATGAAAAACAACTTGAAAATAAATAAATAAAGCCTACCAACCATATATTAATATATTTCAACCAATAAGTTAATAACTATAGAAGCACATAATTCAAATCCTTTTTCTATATCTGAACTATTTCACATTATGCAGTGTCTTGAATATGATACTAAACACTATCGAGTGGCGATGCTCCAGTTATCGAACCGTGGAAAGTATGGAACCACCATTTTCTTGCCGTTACCCTCAGTTTCACTCAGACCCAAAGTGGCAGTACCGTTTTAGCCCCATCAATGAGGTCTAAGAATATTTCAAAATTGATTTTGAACTATATTTGTTCTTAAAACATTCATATTGTAGCTGAAGTGTTTAAAATGATTGGACTTTTAAAACAAGAGCCCAGTCAGCTGGTGCCGTAGAATACACAGGTTGCATCTCTGCTGAGGGGTAAGAACCCTACCTTCCTCGAGTGCCCTGGATAGGACTCAAAACTATCTGATGAAGAGGCTCCTGTAATGCTGGAGCATTGGAAAATGCAGTGTACTCCTTCGTTGGTATAGCTCTCAGCTTCACCCTGGCTCGGAGTAGTAGCACTTGATAGGTCTTATCAATGGGTCAAATAGAACAGTTTGACATTTAAACTGTGAAAACAAATGACTTATGCTAAATTGAATTGTTACAAATAGAACTATTTGATAATTTAACTCTGTGTAAACAAATGACTGATATTTCATTGAATTGTTAGTGATACATAGCAATACTTGGAACCATTGAACTTTGTTGAATTATGCTAAAATGAATTGTTAGAAATAGAACTGTTTGACCATTTAACTGTGCAAAAGTTGTTGACAAATAATATATTAAATATATATGTAAAAACAGGATTTGGTATTAAACGGTTGATATTCCATGAAACCAAACCAAGCCAAATTTAATATATATGTATAAATGTGATTTGGCATTTAAAAAACCTTAAATAGTTGATATGCCATAAAATAAACAAACAAAGCCAAGCTTTTTAAACAGATTGGCCATAAAATTTTCATCTTGCGAGGTGGTAGTAAATAAAATATATATAACTCTTTGGAAATTATTTGAAAGGGATAATTGGTCTAATGGGTAGAATGTTCGCCAATGGTCCGGGAGACCTGAGTTCAATCCCTGGTCGCGTCATACTAAAGACTTCAAAATGGTACTTGATACCTCCTTGCTTAACACTCAGCAATATAAGGTACATATCCAGGGTGAAGTGGAACAATCCAGGGAAAGGAGTAGCGACCTACCCTACACCTCGGTGTAGTAGCTATTGAAAAGGGAGCCTTCTGGCCGCCCTCGACTAAAGGGAGACAACTTTACTTACTTACATCTGATAGGAATACATGAAAACATGTAATTATCTTCGTGTTAAATATCAATATAGTAACGTGAAGTTATAATTTTTTTTCAAAATTATTATTAATAGATTCGAATTATTTGAAATTATACCTTTAATAGATCAGTTTAGATAATGTTTAAAATATCTTTAGCTACATCGTCATCATCATCATCATCATCAAGTCATACTTCTAGCATTGATTTCCCTGACTCTCTCTCTCTCTCTCTCTCTCTTTCTCTCTCCATCCTCCCTCTCATCCATCGCTCCCGGCAGATCTTCCAGACTACATCCTCTGTTACAAATATGTTCTTCCTAGTCGACCAACACACGCATGTCTATATAGAGGGTTCCATAGAAGAACGGCTCTTAGGAGTTCGTCTTTGCTTCTCGAGCAGTGTCCCGCATTTCTTGTTCGTTTTAATTAAATGTTTTTTTTTAGATGGGAGGTAAGAGGCCGTGCAGCTGTTGTTTCGTAGCTTGTTGCTTCCAGGATTCGTTCACTATGGTACGTTGTATTCTTGTCCGACGCCCATCTAGCTTTTTTTTAATACTTTTTTGTCAGCGTCGTTGTTGTGCATCTTCTGCTTGAAGAAATCCCCTTTCATTTTATCGGATAGATCAGACTTCCATATGATCGATAGCGTATCGATATCAGTCTACGCCTTTCCTAATCGCTTTTTGACTCATTCAGTAGATCAGACACTGTTGCTGATGTACGTGAACTTGTTTACTGATTTTAGAGGAACATCATTTAGAGTGGAAATGACTCCTACGTGATTATACACGTGTACTCCGTTTTGTTGGCGTTCACGTGGAGGCCAATACCTCCTGCTGCTTGCTACAGGCTATGCAGCTGTGATTAGGCTTGGGTTAGTGTATTTGCAAGAAGCGTTATTTATCTGCATAGTCTTCGTATTATAGCGTCTGCGAGATATCGTCTGCGTCTGCTTTTTTTAGGGTAAAGCCATTTTCTTTTTTTTTTTTAGATCTAACGACGTTCTAATTACGTAGTCTTGGCAGATTATGAAGATATATGCTACAAGTGTATCTTCTTGCAGAACTCCAGCAACAATGTCGAAGAAATCTGTGTCTACATTAAAATGAGCGAAATTTGAATTTTGTGTTTCTGTAGGGCATCATTGTAGTTGTAACGGTTTTTTTTAGGGAAGGTCATACGCTAAAAGTATTTGATCTATCTTTCCTCTGTGTATAGAATAAAATACCTTGGAAAAATCTTCAAACAATAATGTTTCCTCAAGGGGTTTTGCACGAACTTCTTCGCTGATCCGACAGATTATTACAATCTGTGATATGGATCGATTTCCCAGCCAACCGTTCTGATTTTTCAAAAAAGTTTTCTTAATTTCAGGTTCAAAACAATTGAGAAACTGAGCATTATAAATCTTTACCTCGATAGAAGTAAGAGTTGTGCCTTAGAAGTTATTGTGATTCCGAGGTTACCTTTCTCTGGGAAGAGGGAATGTAACGTTTCCTCCATCTTTCTATTGTATTTTTTTATATACGGATAAGCAAAAACGAAGAAATAAGACATTAAAATTTTCTCGTCTTCCATACTTCTGTTTTGTTTGTTTGGATGGTTGGTCGGTAGGTTGGGTTTTATGGCATATCAACCACAGTAGGTTATTTAATGCCATTTCCATTTTTATATTAATAGTTAGTTCTATTTCAAACAATTTGGTTTAGCATGAGTATACATTTTGTTAAAAATATTTCTATTTCAAGTTCAGTTTAGTCAAAAAATTCTAAGTAAACAGTTTAATAGTCAAAAACATTCCTATTTCAAGCAATTGAGTGTTTATCAAAAAGTTCTAATTCAAGCAATTCAGTCTAGACTAATTACGCAGTGTAAATATAAAAACAGTTCCATTTCAAACAATTCAGATTATCATAAAACTCAGTTCAAATGTAAGTACAGTTTAATTGTCAAAAACATTTCTATTTCAAGCTATTCAGTTTAGTCAAAATGTTCTAATTCAAACAAATTAGTTTTGCATGACTAGGCAGTTTAATTCTATTTAACCCATTGCTAGAGCCATATCTGGTGATGGCAATGAAGGAGTGCTCCCCATTCCCCAAAGCTCCAGCATCACTGCAAACTCACCCTCAGATTGTTTAGTGTCATTTCAGGACACTCGAAAGAGGTGTCTTACCCTCTTCTGAGATGCAGTCTGTGTTTTCTATAGCTGCACACCCAGCCGACTTGGCAACATACTTCTGGAAATATTTCGTCGAGTCGAGTAGCTTTTCTGCTTTTTATTTTTGTCATAACTACACTGAGTTCCTGCAGAATAAAATGTCCAATTTTGATGTCTACTTTGTTTTTGATCATTTTTGTCATGGCTACAATGGGTTCCTATGGAGTAAGATGTCATAGTTTGATGTCTACCTTGTTTTTGATCATTTTTCTGAAATGTTTATTAGTGAGATTACGGGAAAATATCATCCTCATGTAATAAAAGAAATCCAATAAATACAAAAATGCAGAAACTTAAGAAAGCACAAAGAGAACTAACACTTAAAAAAAGAACAAAAAGGACACATTCAAGATCAGATAAATAAAAAAAAGAAATTCGGTAGACGACAGATAATCACGAATAACATGGAAGACAGTAAATGAAGTGAGCAAAAGGAAGATCACTTCGAGAGCAAAACCAAAAGCTGCCAATCAAGAAGGACGAACAGAAATATAGAAAGTACATTTCCAGAATATGCAAGGAAACTCCCTTAATCTCTGACATATCATACGTATCTATTTAAATGTGTGCTAACAAATGACTGATGTTAAATTCTTATTGTTACAAAGCAATTATTTTGATAATTTAACTGTGTGCAAACAAATGAGGAAAAGTAAATAAAATGATTTATACAGCCTGCATATTCATGCCAAACTGAATTGTTTGAATTAGAACTGTTTGACGAAATCGAATAGCTTGAAATAGGAATGTTTTTGCCAATTAAAACGAAATTAAATTTAAACTGCGGCCTTATGCTAAACTGATTTGATTGAAATGGAACTGTTTTTTACAGAAAAACTGTACTTACACTAAACTGAATTGTTATATATATACAACTGTTTTGACAAAAATAAATAAAAATGGATTTGGTGTTAAATAACCTACAAAGGTTGATATGCCATAAAACCCAACCAACCAATTAAAGTCACATTAACATTCTGACTTTCAAAACATAGATATTACTACTAAGTATTAAATGTTTACCAGTTTGAAATGATTGTGAAAACATATTGATATGCCGTAAAAAATTGGAGATTACAATCGTCAAATTGGCGTTAAATAACCCTACAAATGTTTACATGCCGTGAAAACAACCAGTTTTTACGCAAGTGTACCAATCCAGCATTCTCCATATATATTAACAATTTCATCATTCGCTATAAGTGGACCATTCTAATATTTGCTTTGAAATTGACCAATCCCGTCATTCTAAACCTTTCCTATATTCAATGTGTAAACTTTATTATCCTGAATGAACCATTCAGCGTTCATCTTGTAATTGCAGTGTTTCAATGTACCATAAGCAAAAATAACGAATTTGACTTCGGGAAAAATAAAACTCTCAAAATTCACAAGCATAAATATTCTCTAAAAATTCAAAACAATATTTTTTCGGAAAATAATTTTTTGTAAAAATATATTTATTTATTCCTCAATACAACTACTGTGATCCTCGAAAAAAAATCAGAAAAAAAAACTTGCAATTAAAACAGTCACTTTTTCTTTAAAGTCAGGCATTTGATTAACAATAGAAAAAGTAATGCCCACATCAAATTTGTGGCTGGAGTTTACGATATTCCATGTCTGGATTGCATTATGGGATTTGAAAAAAGAAAGTATAAATAACAGTTAGGTCAAACAGAATTTAAAAACTAATCACAACTTTGATTTTAAAGATTCTAAATTGTTTTTTTACATGTATAATAAAAACGCCGGAAAATTGTTGAATCTTTGGCGTATTGTTACGGTTGGCTAAATTCCTTCAATTATGCACATTTATCTGACTTGAATAAAAATCAGTGAATATAAATAATAAAGCAGTTTGTTATACAGTTTAATGTTCACCCTCGGTAGAGTAAATGATGAATTAAAAGATCACCAATGTACATACCAATAGCTAATATACTTAATTCTCTCCGGTTGAAAATTAATGGACAGAAATTTCAGAGCCAAATCGGTGACCGGAAGTCAACTACAATCTTATCATCAACTACGTTTGCAGACTGGCCGCATAAGTCATCAATCGTTCATTTTCCATTGCCGTGGTGTAAAACAACTCCTTTTCATCTATTAGACAAAACTACCTTACAGCTTCTTACAACTCACTTTTTCCTATTCAGCTGAATGATGCTTCGTGTTTAACCTTCGTTCTTAGCACGCTTCACTACTAAACTGTAGGATATTTTACGTCTTTTTATAAACGGGATTAACTGAATGAAACCATTTAACATGCTTCTTACTATCTAGATTTCTTTTTTATGTTTGTTGGTACACATTTTTTGTTTGTATTGTATAATGTGTATTAAAATAGTGTTCACATTTTATCGTGTCAATTATTTTTCTGTGTATTTCTCTATTTTACATAATCTATTTTTATTAGGACGCCTGCGTGTTAAAGGACAAGGGAATGAATTTCGTTTTAACATGTGCTAATGAAATAAAAGGACTAGAACTGCTGGCTTCAATTCCTTCTACCTGTTAAGCTACTACACTTGTTCATACTACAAATATTATTAGTGCCACAACAAAGAGAATTCAAACAGCAAACAAATATTCTCTTATATGTATGGTGGGTAGAGTGTTCGCAATGGTCCGGGAGACCTGGGTTCAATCGCGTCATACCAAAGACTTTAAAATGGTACTTGATACCTCCTTGCTTAACCCTCAGCAATATAAGGTACATATTCAGGGTAAAGTGGAGCAATCCAGGGAAAGGAGTAGCGCCCTCCGCTACTCCTCGGTGTAGTAGCTATTGAAAAGGGAGCCTTCTGGCCACCCTTGACTACGGTCGCCAACATTACTTAATTTTATATGTACTTACCAATTTCTACGCACGAACAGGATACGAGACAAGGTCAATTTTTAAAGCGGACTTTTTTTTTCTCTCCTACACCGGTTGCCATACCAAGGTTAAAGGATCCAGACTGCCCTATTATTTATTTTTACCTGGTAGGTGAATATCTGGATACATACTTTTCTTTATGGTACTAGTGCTGTGTGAAATGTAAACAGCTTCATCAAGGGTTTGAACTTGGGTCACCATGGCCATTTCCAACAATAAGAATGAGGAACTAAAAAAGATTCTCATATAGTTGGTGACAAATAATATTCTATTCTTTTAAGTCGTAATTTCAACACTTAACTAACATATATAACATCTCCTCTCTATAATAGCATATCTTGCCCAGTTGATTGAGGCTGTAGAATACATCGACTGCACCTCGGCAGAGGGGTAAGACCTTCCCCCACAACGAGTGTCCTGGATTTGACACTAAACAGTCTGATGGCGAGGTTCCAGCAGTGCTGGAGCTTTGGGGATTGCGGAGTACCACTTCACCGCCATCGCTCTCAGGTCCACTCTAGCCCGGAGTGGTAGCACCTGATAGGGCCCTATCTATGGGTTAAATAGAAATAACAGTATACTTATGCTAGACTGAATTGTTTGACTAAACTGAATAACTTACAATAGAAATGTTTTTGACACTTAAACTGTACTTACATCTAAACTGCGTGCTTATACTTGACTGAATTATTTGAAATAGAACTGTTTTTCGACATTAAAACTGTATTTACACTTTACTGAATTGTTACATATAACTGCTTGAATAGTTTGAAATAGAAATGTTTTTGACAATTAAACTGTGTAGTTATACTAAACTGAATTGTTTTAAATAGAACAGATTATTTACATAAAAATCGATTTGGCGTTAAATAACCTACAAAGGTTGATATGCCATAAAACCCAACAAACCAACCAACTATAATAGCATAGCTTTTCGCAGTATCTAAAAAGGAGTTTCAAAGAGGATTCGACAAATAGAAAACTTGCTTGAATAAATCTGTAAATACCAAGTGGATTAATTTGAAAAACGTTGATGTTTCATTATTGGTAAATTCATGTCTCGTTAATTACAACCTTAGTTTCAAGGGATTTTAAATACATCTCGTATTTATAAGGCAAATTTGTAGAAACGTGAGTGTACTTTTATTTTATAGTTTTTACATGAATCTAAACAAAAGAGAAAATATGAAAGATAATTCAGTATTGGCATACTCAATAATACACCAGCAAAAATGTCCAAATTATTTACATTTACAAAGTATTTTTCAAATATCCAAAATTGAAAATAAATAATCAAATTAAATAAGTAAAATTCCAAATTCTTATAAAACGAAATAAAAATCCATATAAAGTAAAATGACGATAAAATAAAACTCTAACTATATAAAAATTCTAATTGTTTTATTTATTTTAACGGTATAACAATTTGTGTAATGTTATTACCTGCTTAGAGTTTGTGCAATAATATATGCATATGTCTTTTAGTTAATTCGCAAGATTTTTTACACGCAGTTATAAATCAAGAAAGTATATATGAGCAATCACAATTTCGAGTAACTATTTCAAATATTTCATAATTATATAATATTGTTATATAACATATGCCATGGATTTTCGGTTCGTTCCTAGTGACCCTGTGTGCTTGGCAAGCTGTCACATTTTGATTAGTAAACAGGACAGCACGATCAGGGCACTCAGGTCGAACAGGTGTATAATCGGAAGGAGATCACATGATGAGAACCACGCTGTGAGATTTAGACAGAGTGCAGAGAATTGCAGTCGAACGAGGGACACGCAGCCGTCAGAGGCGTCTCTGACGAGCTTGCAAGGGGGTGCAAGCGTTGTCACCCCCTGGCTCCTGGAAGAAGATTTGGGAAGAAGAAGTCCTCTCTCTGAGTATATGTCTCTCCACCCATCTCTTACACACACCACAGAAATATCAACCCTTTCGAGAATAACGTGTGAGAGATATATATTTTTATAAAGAAGTGAGTTCGTTCGTTCCTTGAAGTTCGTAAATTACGTTTGATTATGTTTTCGCTTGTATGTGTATATGTATGTGGCTATACAACAATATCAAGTATTCCTATCTAATAAAATTAATTTGCACACATTAGTACGATTTGATGAATTCTTGTGTAATAATAATAATTAATTAGTTTAAAGTAATTATTTATTTTTGATAGAAGTCATTTGTTTGCAAACAATTTAATGATTTCAAGTAATTGTGGTTAGCTGGCATTGGACGATCCCCAAAAGTGGAATGGAAGAGTTGGAAATCAGAGGATAAATCGTGACCATCCAGACTTCAGCATTGTTAAAATCGGCCAGAATACTGAGAAGAGTCCTTGCGACCTAAGGAGACTTGCTGCCACTCAGACGCCTGTAAAATTCTGTTAACACGGGGGTAAAAACTTGCAAGGAATATAATAATAATATTTATCATGACAATAACTAGGAAACAAAAATGTTAAGGAAAACAAATCTATGGACGGTTTAAACGACTAATAAACAATATCTCACACGACAAAACTTGGACATGGTTAAGAAAAGGAAACTTTAAGAGAGAAACAGAATCTCTCCTAATTGCAGCACAAGACAGCGCATTAAGAACCAATCATATTAAAGCGAGAATAGATAAGAATCAACAAAATAGCAAATGCAGGCTATGTGGTGGCAGAGATGAAATCATCAATCACATAATAAGTGAATGCGGCAAATTAGCGCAGAAGGAGTATAAGGCGAGACACGACTGGGTCGACAAGATGATCCACTGGGAAATGTGCAGGAAATTTCAATTCGACCATACAAACAAATGGTATATGCACAACCCAGCACCTGTCCTAGAAAATGACTCGCATATACTCCCATGGGACTTTAACATACAAACGGATCACCTAATCCCGGCCAGAAGACCAGACCTCATAATAATTAACAAAAAAAAAAAGAGAATCTGCAAAATTGTAGACTTTGCTGTTCCGGCGGACCACAGAATAAATCTGAAGGAAAGTGAAAAAAAGGATAAGTACCTCGACCTTGCTAGAGTATTGAAAAAGCTGTGGAACATGAAAGTAACGATTGTGCCAATAACTAAAGGATTATTAAAAAGCCTGGAGGACTTGGAAGTTCGCGGACGGGTAGAGACTATCTGAACGACAGCATTGCTAAGAACGGCCAGAAACCTGAAACGAGTCCTGGAGACTTGAGGAGACTTGCTGTCACTCAAACCCCGGTGAAAAACCATCAGCTAACACTGATATGAAAAACTCTAAAGGAGTAAAAAATAATAATAATCTTGCAGAAACCTTATCAACGGAATAAATACCTAGGCTGTACCCCTCGTTAGATATTCGGGACCCTTTCAGAAGTAGACCAGACATGAACTTAAACAACTGGACCAAAGAACAAGAAAACTAATGAACATGCATTAGGCATCACATCCCAGAGACGACGTTGACGGACTATATGTATCAAGGAAAGTGGGAGGAAGAGGACTCGCAAGAATCGAAGACAACAACTCGGAGACTACATAGAAACACACGAAGTAGGACTGATTACAGCCATCAGAAACGATACTGATAACACAATGGACAACAGAATGACAATAACAAGGAAACAAAAATGGGAAGAAAAATAACTCTATTGGTGTTTTAAACGACAAATAAAAATCTCATACGATAAAAACTGGACCTAGCTAAGAAAAGTAAACTTTAAGAGAGAAACAGAATCTCTCCTAATAGCAGCACAAAACAACGCCATTAGAACCAATCCTATCAAAGTGAGAATAGATAAGACGCAAGAAAATAGCAAATGTAGGCTATGCGGTAACAGAGACGAAACGATCAATCACATAATTAGTGAATGCAGCAAATTAGCACAGAAAGCGTATAAGACTAAACACAATTGATGGGCAAGGGGGTTCACTGGGAGATGTGTAAAAAAATCTAATTTGACCATACAAACAAATGGTATATGCAAAACCCAGCACCTATCCTAGAAAATGACACACATAAACTACTATGGGATCAGATCACCTGATCTCGGCCAGAAGACCAGACTTAATAATAATCAACAAAAAAAGAGAATTTGCAAAATTGTATACTTTGCTGTCCCGGCTGACCACAGAATAAAACTAAAAGAATGTGAGAAGAAGGATAAGAGCCTGGACCTTGTTAAGGAATAGAAAAAACTATGGAACATGCAGGTGATAATTATACCAATTGTGATTGATGCTTTCGGTACAGTAACCCAAGGATTATTAAAGGAACTGGAGGACATGGAAGTTGGCGGACGAGTGGAGACCATCCAAACTTCAGCATTATTGATAACGGCCAGAATACTGAGAAGAGTCCTGGGGACTTGAGGAGACTTGCTGTCACTTAAACTCCAGTAAAAAACCATCAGCTAACGCTGGTGTGAAAAACTCACATGAGTGAATAAAAATACACAAACCAGAATCTATTCTAGAGAGTAAGACGTTCAAAATTTTATGGGATTTTGAGACACAGACACCTAATTCCGGCCAGAAACCAGACCTGATGATAATAAAATGAATCGAGAACCTGCATGAAAATGAACTTTGTCGTTCCGGCAGACCAAAGAGTGAAAATCAAAAACCAAAAAAAGAGAGGGATTTATATTTACATTTTCATCGTTATTTTTTAAGAGATGTTTTTTTTTTTTTTTTACATGGCCCTATCAAATACGAATAATTTTTGAAAAGTTCTATTTGACCTATAAATGGGACCCTAACAGGTACTATCTTTTCAGGTCAGTGGAACTGGAGGTAATGCGAACGAGAGGTACACTGCACTCTCTAGATCTCCAAAGCAGGAGCCTTATCACCAGATACAATTCTGTTTTATAATCATAGCATTTTGAACGAGTCTTACCCATCCGTAGGGAATAAAGTCAGCACAGCGGACAGGGTTGTAAAAATGTTCAGCTTTATCCTAAAAAAATCGCAAATCCAGTATCTTTAGCAGAATTCATTACAAAGAGGAATTTAAATCACAAACATGTAAAAGATTCGTGTACGGCACAAACTTTTTTTTTTTTAATCCTGTAACACAGCAATATTCTGTTTTTTCTATCGAGTGTGGGTCATGCCGAAGTCGGACCGAAGGATACAAGAGACGACGTCGGCTCTCAGAGGGGCCCCTGTTTGAAATGGACACGGTCGGGCGCCGAAATTCAAATGGAAGTGTTTATGTAATCATGTGACCTTCGTTCAACTCCCCCAACGCAGACTGTACCACTTCTTTCCCCGTGAAATATTCAAATAGCCTCTTACCCAGCCCTGGAGAAAGCATACAACCAGTATGTGGAAACATAAGTCAATTTTATTTTGACTTTTCATATATATATATATATATATATATATATATATATATATATTGCATTTTTGTAGGGGGAGGATAGAGGAATTCTGGTGGTGATAGAGGCAGCTTCAAGCAATTACCGCCACTCTCACGTGATTTCTTATCGTTTTTTAAGAAAAACCTCAATTTTTCTTTCCTCTCTGGTACCCACCCGTATTTCTATTATGTTCATTTCTTTTCTCCAAAGAAAGTGAAATAGTAAGAAGAAAAAGAATGACTTTTATATGCCCTCTTTAAATACACATCAATTTGCCTGCCTTAGTTTTTCCTTAGAAACTACGGTCACCAGAATTTTTCAACATTTTCAAATTTATTTATTTATTTATTCATTTTTACGATTTCAAATCTTCTTTCTTTTGTGGCTATCTCATTTCAGTTCATCTCTTCAGCTGAACCTCTATTGTTTTAATATAGACTTCCACAAGTATTGCTCGCCGAGTATTGCTTACTGAGTATTGCTCACTGAGTATTGCCTACTGAGTATTGTCTACTGAGTATTACCTACTGAGTATTACTCGCTGAGTATTGCTTACTGAGTATTGTTTGCTGAGTATTGCTCGCTGAGTATTAGTCACCGAGTATTGCTCACCGAGGATTGCTTCCTGAATATTGCTCGCTGAGTATTGCTCGCTGAGTATTGCTCAAACAGTCACTCACCAACGAAGCTATCTTACTGATTTTGAACAAAAAAAACGGATGTTCACTACATTAGTTGCCCAGTCGGCTGGGGCAGTAGAATACGCTGACTACACCTCTGCAGTGTGGTGTAGCACCCCCCTAAATGAGTATCCTGGATATGACACTAAACAATCTGATGGTAATGTTCTAGTAATGCTGTGGCTTTGGGGAATGCGGAGCACCCCTTAATTGCCATTGCTCCTAGGTCCACTCTGGCCCGGGGTGGTAGCCGCTGATAGGGCCCTATCTATGGGTTAAATACAACTAACGGCATACTTATGCTAAAATTAATTGTTTGACTAAACTGAATAACTTGATATAGAAATTTTTTGGACAATTAAACCGCACTTACATTTAAACTGTGTGCTCATGTTAAACTGAATTATTTCAAATAGAACTATTTTTTGACATTGAAACTGTATTTACACTAAACTGAATTGCTTAATATAGAACTGTTTTGATATTTAGCGGTAGAACTGCTTGACTAACATGAATAGCTTGAAATAGAAATGTTTTTCACATTCAAACTGCCTAATTATGCTAAACTGAATTGTTTGAAATAGAACTATTTTCATAAAAATGGATTTGGCGCTAAATAACCTGCAAGGGTTCATTTTCCATAAAACCCAACCAACCAACATTAGTAAGTTCCATTCCTTTCGTGTGAGGTCAAAAGAAACTTCTAAAATTGGTAATGTACACTTCTTTAAAAGCATCATCTTGACACACACACACACACACACATATATATATATATATATATATATATATAAGTTGGCGATTGTAGTCGATGGTGACCCGAAGGTTCCCCTTTCAATAGCTACTACACCGTGGCATAGGGGAGGGCGCTACTCCATTCTCTGGATTGTCCCACTTCATTCTTGATCCTTACCTTATAGTCCTGAGTGCTAAACAAGGCGGCATCAAGTAATATTTTTTTGAGTCTTCGGTATGACGCGACCACAGATTGAACCCCGGTCTCCTGGACCATTGGCGAATCACACAGTTTTCTTTTTTGAGATCTTATTTTATTTTACCCTAGCTTTCTCGCTTTTTTTTTTTTTTTTTTTTGATTAGGGAACATTTGATAGAGAAGTTACCCAAACTTCTGCTCTAAAGCGCTTTCGATCACATCGATAAATCACCTTCAGGTGAATTTCTTGTTTTCTTATTATTTAGGTGCCGCATTTATTTTGCTAGAAGAGTTTATTATCAATTAGTGTATTTTAGTTAGCAAGTAAATCGTCGAAGATGTTTGCTATATTTGAGCCAGTGTATAATATTATTCAATTTAAGTTTGATTGTTTGTTTATAATACTGATTGCTTAGTCGTTTTGGTTGTAAATTTTTACATAATTTTTGTTATTCATGTTTTTTTTTTTGTATTTCAGAAGATCGAAATTTATCTGTATCAATATAAAAATACGAAACTTGAACTCATAGTAATAATAACACAGATACATCTTATAATATCCAAGTAGTTTTGGTTAAAAAATAGCAAAAAAGTTTTCTATAAAATTGTTACGAGTGTGCTAATTTAGGAACAATAAGAATGGCTAATGGGTAGAGTGTTCGCCAATAGTCCAGAAAACCAGGATTCAATCTCAGGTCGACTCATACCAAAGACTCAAAAATAACACTTGATATCCACTTATTTAACACTTAGCATTATAAGATACTTTCAAGGGTAAAGTGGAGCAATCTAGGGAAAAGAGTAGTGCCCTCCTCAACACCTCGATGTAGTAGGTTATAAAAATGGAGCCTTTGCTTCGCTCTCGACTACGGATACCAACTTTACCTATATATATATATATATATATATATATTGTCATCCACAGACAGGCTGTTTCGTTCTATCAGAACTCTTCAGTGTGGCTAGACACGCAGGACGATCGAAGCCGGGATCGAAACCCGTCCAACTTTATGTTAGACCTGTCGGCCACCAAGCGGACTACGTTGGCTAAGGGAATTTTAAGGTATTTTATTTTTAGCAACAGCAGCAGCAGCCTTTGTTTACATTTTTTATACCTTATCGGCTGATTGCCGTTTTGAATCGGGCGACATCATTTTGTCTCAATATCATGATATCAACTTTACCTATATATATATATATATATATATGATTGCCGTTTTGAATCGGACGACATCATTTTGTTTCAATATCATGATATCAACTTTACCTATATATATATATACATATATGATTGCCGTTTTGAATCGGGTGACATCATTTTGTCTCAATATCATGATATCAACTTTACCTATATATATATATATATATATATATATGATTGCCGTTTTGAATCGGGTGACATCATTTTGTCTCAATATCATGGTATCAAATGTTGCAAGTGGTTGAATATTTTATGAATAGAAATGACCATGTATTTTGTCAGTTACACACTGGTATATACCATAGAAATTTTTTTGATTGCCTTTTTAAGTATTAGCTTACAGAGTGCTTCATTTCATCATCACTCGAAAACATTGATCAATTCAGAAGTTCTTTGAAGAGGGCAAAACGTGGACATCAGAGAGTGTCACATCTGAACCGTAAAGTTCTTGTGAAAGTTGCTTCCAACGAAACTGTTATGGCTGCAACATGAAGCCTTGAATTTTCGTAATGAAACGACAACTGACCTTAGAAAAGGCAAGGGCATCGTGAGTAATTTTGTGAGCTGTATACACTGAAATTCCTTGTTGTTCTGTGATCACCGCTACTTTAACTCTTTTGTTAGCCAAAATGAATGCATTGACTGAATTCACCATTTCAGGTGGGCTAGCTAAACCTGTCTTCATCTTGAATAGTCTTTTGAGCTTCTTGATACAATTTAGCCTATTTGGAAACATTTTTGACAAAAACATGCATCTCGGAACACATGACATATTCTTCAGTACATCTTACATGTTTTGCTCTTCTCAGCAACTAAAAGTTTCAGGAAAGACATCTTGGGCATTCTGTTTGATTGACTATCATTTGAATTTCCTCAATATTTGCAAGATTAAAATAATTCGGACTCAAACTTAATTCCAAACAATGCAAAGTTTTCATTTGAAAAAAAAAAAAGATTGGCTTAGCTTTTTTCAAATAAATTCCCTTTATTCATAGAGCAAATATATTATATTTGAAAGATGTAAATACTTTCAATGGTTCGTGGGATTTTTGAACGCTGACTTTGTTCAGTCATTTGGTTGTATGAATCTATGTTTTTCTTTTTTGGTCTGTTCAAAGAAAGAAAAAATGAATATTTTACAATGAATAAGCCCACAAAAAGATCCATTTTTAAAATTATTCATTGAACTTATACACATGGTTCTAGCTATCCCTGTCGTCAGTGTGTGTGTGTGTGTGTGTGTGTGTGTGTGTGTGTGTGTGTGTGTGTGTGTGTGTGTGTGTGTGTGTGTGTATACGTGTGAGCGTTTGTTCAAGAAGATTAGACAGAGAAGCATATAGGACACTTTTTTGATTTTTCTCGTTTGCTAACAAGGTGAGATATTAAATGATTGTAGATATTCTCCAAAAGATGCAGGCTTTCAAGTGCTTGTATAACAATAATATAGTAATCATCACCAATCCACCCCGCGGTAAAAACTGACTACACCTACTCGCCCCCAAAAAATGTTGTATACGAATTCATTAGCCGCATATGAGAATACCTCTCCTACTGAAAAATAAAAATATTGAATTTGTACGTCAAAAGGAATACTCCTTCAAGATCTAAACGTTTTAATTATACTACTAAAGCGCTATCGTAAATAATCTCAAAAACACTCATCACTACAATCTCCAAAACGCTAAATTCTTGAAAAATCAGCCGGATATTATCCACGACAATTAGAAAACATCGAATCAAAATTCTTGGTAGTTTTAGAATATTTTTTCTAAATTCCTTACCAAGAATTTCTTTGGACATAGAAAAGGCATTCTAAATGTATTTTACAAATATAATGCCAATTCCTCACAAATTCCAGACCAGTCGGCTAGGAATGAAAAATCAGCTGACTGCATCTTTGCTGAAGAGTAAGACCCTCCTTACGAGTGTCCTTGATATGACACTAATCTGGTGATACTACACTCTTCTGGCTTTGAGAAAAATGAAGTACTTCTTCATTGCCATCACTTCCAGGTCCATTTTGACCCGAAGTTGTAGTGCCATTTAGGGTCCCAACTATGGATCAAACAGAACTGTTTAATGTTTTACTATACTGGGAACTAGTTAAATGTGGTAAATAAAACTATTAGTGTTAGATAGCAATACTTGAAACTATTATACTGTGTGAAATATGACTATTCGTCAAAGCAATACTGGAAACCATTTAACTGTGTGCATACAAATGCGCCCTGGTTCGTGTAAAATTTGTTACCAACAAACAACTCGTTCTCAAATCATATTTAATAGATATGTGTAGACAGCCTTTGGCATTAAATATCCAATAAGAGTTGATATGTGGTAAAACACAACAAACCAATAAAATGACCATGTGATATGAACCGACATCACGCCGACCGATACCATTCCATTCGAATTTAAACCGTGACTATTTCACAATGTCAGTCGGTGATTCAATGGACCAAGTTCAAGGTCGTTTAAAACAAATAAGGAAAAATCCAATTAAAATTATCAATAAATAGCATCAGACAATAAAAGCTATACTTGCTTTAATTCCACAAAAACAAAAGATAGTTCTGGAAAATGACTGAAGGAACAAACAAAAGGGCTTGAAACTTTAAATCTTTTAGGGGTTTCCAATATTGATTCCATCCAGATTTACCTTCACATGTTCATAAAAAAAGCAACAGGAGGTGTCCATGGTGTAATGGTTATCGTCGTAGGAAATGGACTCGGTGACAGGAGTTCAAATCCTGGACGAGACTGATTGCATTTCACATAGCACTAATACCCTTGGGAAAGGTATGAATCCAATTATTCTCCCTCCAGTTATAGGTAAATAGTAGGACAGACTAGGTACTTCAGCCTTGGCGAGGCTAATAGTCCAGGAGAAGGAAAAACTCTGAATTCAAACCTGTTAAACTCTGCTTAAAACATTAACCTTGTGTCATATCCTACCCGAGCGGAGGGGTTGGTAAATATGATAAAAAAAAGCAACAAAAATAATTTTTCAAAGTCTAATATATTTTCTTGTCTTTTCTTTTTAACTATACATGCACAAATGAAAATCTGTAGCCCAAATATACATAGTTTAAACTATATATATATATATATGTGTGTGTGTGTGTGTGTGTGAGCGTTGGTGTGCTTGTTTCACTTTCTTTGTTTAATCCCACGTTAACTTGGATGGGTTATTTAATGCCAAATTCATTCTTGTAGAAGAACAATAGTGTCACTATTTAACTCATAGCTTGGGGAGATAAGGTGGTTCATACCTTTCTCAAGAATATTAGTCCAAAAGCAAACGTAACAACGTGACTGAAGTTTGAACTCCCTTACAATAATGTCGCAGTCTAGTTCATAAGCCTCTACACTAAGCCCAACCTCGTTCATAAGTTGACCTTGCAATTAGTATTTGAATAAATAGACCATAAACTTCTAACCCTTTGAGTTACCCTGGAAAAAAACATTGTTCCAAAAGAAAGCAAATTGTTTTCAAATCAACATATCACGATAAACACTTTCTAATCTTTTCTGGTTCTAAATGCCAAATCCAATCACTATTGTGAGCAATGTCCTCAAGAAAAGTGAATAAAAAAGGAAACCGGCTTCCTTAAATAGCATGCTAATGATAATAATGATCGTCTTTCTGACTAAATTGTTACATAGTGAACACCTTGATCTTTCATAATAAAAAGTATATATCACGAAGATGATAAGGAATAGGATTTAATATGCACGCTTATTGTACCTGTCATTTATTTTCCTTTCAGGAAAGCGAATAATTTTGTAAAAAATTCTGTTTTGAATTAGAAGAAAAGTTTTACTATGAAACAAGATTCATGTGTATAACAGCATCTGTCCAATAAAATATGTGTATTATTAATGGACACTGACTACAAATCTAATGACTCTCTTTGCTTATTTTAATCCAACCGGTGCTTCTTTTCTTTGAGGACCCAAATACGCGCACCTAATTAAATTTAAAAATGACCACGATGAGGATTCCTAAAAGTGGATACTGCACATTCTTGTTTTTGAGATCATTCACCTGATTTGTGAATTTTCAATGAAACCAAATTCAAATAATGCAAATCAGTGGACTGTTCGACGAAATAGAATTCCCCTAATTATAAATAAGACGTTTTAAGTTAAATGAGAAAAGATAGTTATGATATTTCATTCACTGTAATTATCACGTGACATCAGGATTGTTGAAAATCATATTTGGGGTTGAATCCATTATCCCCTAATATAGAAATATTCTGATAACTTCAATTTCTATATAAGCTCGCTTCTGAAGAAGTTTCTGCTTGTTAATTCACGACTCACACTCCTTAGTCTTCTACTTCACTGCACCTACCAATTTTTTTTTTCTCACTCTTTGAAGTTCGAGATATCTTTCTTGCATTTCTCTAAAATCATTTTCATCTCTTCGGGGTCAGGACTGCTGTGACTTTTCATTTCACGCTATGTCATGAATGGTACCAGGTTTTCAAATCGGGAAGAATATTCACTTAGCACGATGGTAAATTTTTTCAACTTTGAATGTTAATTAGAGGAGAATGATATTGAGACAACTCCTGTTTCTTAGTCATTTCTCTCTCTCTCTCTCTCTCTCTCTCTCTCTCTCTCTCTCTCTCTCTCTCTCTGTGCGTGTGTTTACCCAACCATGCGATGGGATGGATGTGACACAATGTCATTTTTTTGGCGGGGTGCAGATAATTTGTATTCAAATTTTTCTTTCACCTTTTATATTTTTCCTAATCAATGCTAAAGAATCTGTTCTTTCCTGCTATTTATCCATATATGGAGGGGAGAAAAGATTGATTCCTGCATTTTCCCAGAATATCAACAGAAAGTGAAACTCAAATAGCTTCGTCCAAGATTTAGAATCGAGGACACAACAACTGAATATCTATCGATCTATCTATCTATCTATCTATTTGTTGGTATATATCAACCAAGTATTAAGTGTCTCAAAACACAACGGACCCATATGACTGCTAATAACTCAACTAATAATAATGTTGAATTCATTTTTGTTTCAGATTTAAAAAAAGGATTCTATAACAACTATTAATCCTCGATCACAATGCCTTGGACAAGAGAGGAAAAATATTTTGCGTCACTACTTATTTGGAGGCAAAATCATTCAAAACTCTCTCAAAATAGATGCAATTCATTAATAAGATAATGATTTGATACTGAGATAAGAGACTAAAAAAAGATTGCATGTCCTGGAAGCTGATATTATAACAATTAAAAAAATATTGATTTGATGTCTCTAGCTCAAAGGATGCCTTTTTACAAGACGTGTTCCAAATGATGACCATTGCACTTGTCTCAGTAATAAAACATTATCATATCAATAGGATTCATGTATTTTGAGATACCCGGTATATTCATACTTATCGGTCAGTCTCTCTCCATTCATATCCACCTCTCAGGCTGTCTATATCTATCCTTTCAATCTATATATATCGGGGGGGGCTGATTGTGAATCGGTGAGTATGTGTCTGCGTGTGCGTGTGTGTGTGTTCACTTTCCACCAGGGTACTACTCCTAAGCGAAGCAAATCGTGGGCATCCCTGGGTATTCAGCCTTCAAACAAGAAAAAAAAAACTCGTGTCTTCAAAATCTTGCTTCATCTTCATCATTGATCCGTTTAACCACGTGTTACTGTTTGGGGCGCTGAGGAAAAGAAAAACTCTCTTCAATCCTATTTCATTCATATCAATAATTCGCTCGAGCGTGTCTTATTGTTTGCAGATTAACCTTTTCTAAGATAGTTCAAGCTTATTACCCTCAGTTTAGCCGGCGATCACTTTAGCAAGCTGCACCGTATATATCGATACAAGTAATGCTAATTTGACATCTAAAGTTTGCTTTGTGCAGCACACGAAACTGAATATTACCATCAATCCATTCCTGCCTGTAGTCAGTAAAGCAGGTTATTCCATGTCATCTTGTCCACCAAAAGAAAAAAAGCGCTTTGATAGTGAATGGGTTTAGAAGGGAACAGCTGAAATATCTCAATGGAAGCTGTTACTTGAAATTTATACATAGATGGTGGACAGTCGCGACCAGATAATACACAAAAATATTATTTTAAATATTATTTAATCATCGACAATTCTGTGTCTGAAATAGGAATGATGCTGTTCATGAAAAGATGTCCCTCAAAGGATGAGTTCCAGATTTATTTGAAACTTTTTTTTTATTTCACGTTTTTGCTTAAAGCTCTCGAAGAGCGTTTCCACTTAAATTGTCGGAATTAGAATTCGCACTGTCTAAAAAAAAATAACTTCAGATTGTGATTCTGGAACCTTAAAACAGATGCAGCCGTTGCGTTGATGAAGATGATTGATATGTTGTGAATTACCTCTGCTAAAATTATTCCTGGTATTTAAATTTGCTTTCCTTAGCGGGGCTGACTTCGGTATTAAATATAGAAAAAGTGTTTACATGTCGTAAAACCAACTAACCGACGAGCCAAACAAAAATTTTCAACTTATTACTTGCTCAAAACGAGTAGGATATTTTGCTCGCTTGTTGGTACTTGCATTAAATTTAGTTTAAAATTTGAAATGTTATAAAGGTCACCATGTCAAATCAAGCAATTTACTTCGAGTTTTACTGTAGGCTGTATCATGCTCAGACCAATAGCAGTACAGAGCAAAGCTATTTCATCATCATCATCGTCATCATCATGTCATGCCACCAACACGGATATCCCTGACCCTCTCTCGCCACCCCTCCCTATCGTTCATCGCTTCTGGGAGGACCTCAGAGCTACATTCCGTATCCTCACACAGTTGCTGTATGTAGGTTCGAGCTGGTCGTCCTGCTTTTACTCGGCCATATGAGGGGTCCATAGGAGAACACCACTTATGAGCTCGTCCCTGCCTCTCCAGCAGTCCTGCATGTCTGGTTCGTCTAACTTAGATAGTTTTTGTGATGGAAGGTAGGAGGCCGTACATTTGAGGCTTTGTGGGATGTTGCCTCCAGGACTTGTTCAAAATTGCTTACAGCATTCTTGTGTAGTTGCCGTCTAGCTTTTTCTCCACCCGTTTTGTTAGCTTTCATGTTTGTTGGTCAGGTATGACTTCCACATGACCGCTAGTCTATCGTTAGCTGTCCATGCCATTGTTAGTCGCGTGTCGATGTCTTTTTCGGTTAAGCTATTTGGTTATATATATAATCCCCATAGAAACATATTCATCCAACGGGATGGAATAGCGATGGGGTCTGTTTTGGAACACATTTTTATTAATTTTTACTTGTCAGCCCTTGAAAATATGGTTTTTGATATAATTAATAAACTTAACATTTATTTATAGCACTTATCAAATTAACACAATACAAGAGACCTTTCAAAATAATTATGTTCTCAATTTTTCACAAGTAATCAGCGTCAACAATGAAATTCCATTTCTTGGTGCACTTATAGACACAAGCAATATTGACCGATTTATCAACTCCACATATAAAAGCATACTAGCATTAATCCCTGAACTCTCAATTTTCAAAGTGAATGCGCTTTCCACTATAAAAGAACAATTATACAAACAATTATTTCCAGAGCTAAGTTACTCTCCTCCTCTCGAACTATCTTCTTTAACGAACTTAGAAATATTAAACAAACCCTTATCAATAATGGGTTTCCCAACTATATTGTGAAATTAAACAATTTATTAGTAAACAACCTAAATAGACAATAACCTTAACCATAAACAATCAATAAACCTTTACAACAAAATCAACTTCATAGTAATTATAAGATAGATAAACATATATTTAAAAACCTTATCCAAGAAAATTGTTCTCCCCCAAAAGTTATCATATATTACAACAAATTTAAAACCTCCAACCTAGTTATTTCCAATAACACTTCCCCCTCCACTGAACAACTTGATTGGACAAACGCCGTATATATATGTATATATATATATATATATATATATATATATGTCCATGTGTCCCTTGGGAGACTGTGTCTTCAAAGAAAATAGAGCGTACGTTGGTCTTAACACTACTACACTTTCAAGACGACTTACAACGCTCCTTAATGATTCTAGCTCAATAGCCTTAAATCTTAAAATCCATTCTTTCCCTAAATCCAAGTGTCGAAAAATTCTAGTTGAAAACACCACTATAATTGCACACGAAATTGATAAGCTCCGACCACAAATCCGAAAAGCCCTATATATAAAACTAAAAAACTAAAATCAATAGAATTAATTTTGAAAATAGCGACTATGTTTTAAAATGCCTTTAGAATTTTTTTAATATTCCGTATTTTTTTATAGTATTCAATTTCCATTAATAGCGTTCTGTTTTTTAAATTTATCAGCAACTCAGTTTTATCCAACTCTGCGTTTGCATAACCGGCTCATTGGTCTAGTGGGTAGAGTGTTTGCCAATGGTCCGTGAGACTTAGGTTCAATCCTAGGTCGTGTCATACCAAAGACGAAAAATGGTACTTGATAACTCCTTGCTTAGCACTGAGGTGCTAAGGTGCGTATCAAAGGTAAAGTGGAGCAATCCAGGGAAAGGAGTAGCGCCCTCCCCTACATCTCGATGTAGTAGCTATTGAAAATGGAGCCTTCTGGTCGCCCTCGACTATGGTCCCCAACTTTACTTAATTATAAAAACAAAAAAACTTTCAAAACTCATAAAAAACACTCTTTACACGTGCAAGCTACCCCTGATGATGGCCTAGAAAAGCTCCAAAAGCGCTCGGGACAATCTTGGTATATTCATCCACCAATCCAACATAAAAACCAAGACACTTATAAGGAAAATCGAATAGACTTAATTAAATTATACTGACAAAACGGGTCTTTATTATTTAATCAAACATGGTTAAATGAACGACTGCTGCCTAACTAAACACACACACACACACACACACACACACACACACACACACACACACACATATATATATATATATATATATATATATATATATATATATATGTGTGTGTGTGTGTGTGTGCGTGTGTGTGTGTGTGTGTGTGTGTGTGTGTGTGAGTGCGTATATATATATATATATATATACATATATATCCTTAGCGATCTTCTTTGTGTTTAATTTCAAATTAATACCTTTGTAAAAGCCATAAATAAAAAGGCACTATGTAGTTGTATTGTATGTCTAAAAAATTGCTACATCAATAGACATACTCCCTCTCTTTCACTCTCTTTCTCTCTCTCTCTCTGTATATATATGTATATATATATAGAGAGAGAGCATGATGAAAAAATTTGATTAATGTAAACACATATTTCACCCCTGAGAAAATAATAGAATTAGAACTCTTAGAGTATTTTGGTTAAGAATTTCTTTTTTATAAAGCCGTAAATAAACGAATAACTGATATGATATAATTTTTAAATTATTGTTTATTATGTAGATTATGGCTTCATTGAATGTATCATGAATAACTAATATCAAATTATCGAAATTAAAGATATAATTTTTCCAAGCTAGGCAAAGGAAGAGATTATAAAATAAACCAATATTGAAGAAATAATTATGAATCATTGACAAAAACCTTACAATTAATACTTAGTTGCCCCCCGAGACCTTTTATGACAGCCATAAATCTTTTAGGCATAGATTTCTCTATTTCAAAGAAGTTTTTTTCTTTTTTTTTTTTTTTTGAAAGCGGTTTCAACTTTCCCGAGTGTCAGTTAATAGATCTTTTTTGGAGCCTTTTAAAGGACTATTTTTAAAAATTTTTAACCTCAAATTTTGATTGTATGCAGATCCAGTCTCTTTGCTGGACACGCCATTGGAGATATATCCCTTTCCTTGAGGAAAGCTTTAATCTCTCTAGCTTGATTAAGTTACATTCTATGAAGCCAGAAAGTTCAGACATTTAACTAATTAGATATTTTACGTCTCAAATGAGTTTATTTGCTGTTAAATAGAAACGAAAAGTAAATAAATTCTACCTATTGTAATTTCATTATTTTGGATAGGGTTAGTATATATATATATATATATATATATATATATATATATATATATATATATATATATATAAAGTTGGCAACCTTCGTCAAGGGTGACCCGAAGGCTCCCTTTTCAATAGCTACTACACCGAGGTGATGGGAAGACTGCTACACTTTTCCCTGGATTGCTCTACTTTACCCATGATCTATACCTTACAATACTGAGTGTTAATCAAGGAGGTATCAAGTATCATTTTTTGAGTCTTTGGTTACACTCGACCTGGAATTGTATCCCGGTCTCTCAGGTCATGGATATATATATATATATATATATATATATATATATATATATATATATATATATATATATTAATGATTTTATCAGCACACCTTCGAAACGATTTGCATGCCCTCAAAGTAAATTCTTCAGACATTATATTTCTCTTTTCCTTAATAAAGCGAACCAATATTTGGATGGAAAGTTGCATTTGTTTTATTTTCTAAAACGCACCAAAAATTTTATGCCAAACCCCTGTTTAAGCTTTGAGCATATTGTTTGATTTGCTAATTTAAATAGACTCAAAAGAGATATTTCTTTGAAATTAGAGCAATCTATTACAATAAACCAATTCCAAACAATGCCTAATATGGAAAAAATTCCGAAAAAAGATTTTTTTAATTTTTGGTCCCCTTATCTATTGTATAATCCTTATATATATATATATATATATATATATATATATATATATATATATATATATATATATATATGTATTATTCTGCCTTCATAGGATTTGTAGTTACGTCACTGTAGTCTTGCTTAAGTACAGTTTGCTCTGGGTATATTAGATCTTTTTCGTGTCCCTTTCCGGAAGAAATTCGTGATTGTTTTGTGGTGGGAGTGATTTATTTTAGTTTTCCTTTACGGCATATCAACCATTGTTTGAGGTGACCGTGGTGTAATGGTTATTGTCGCAGGAATTGGACACGGTGACACGAGTTCAAATCCTGGACCTGACTGATTGCATTTCACATAGTACTAATACCCTTGGGAAATGTATGAATCCAATTTTTCTCCCTCCAGCTATGGGTAAAAAGTAGGGCAGACTAGGTTCTTCAGCCTTGGTTAGGCTACTACTCTAGGAGAAGGAAAACTCTGAATTCAAACCTGTTAAACTCCGCTTTAAAAAAAATTTACCTTGTGTCACATCCTGCCCGAGCGGAGGAGTTGGTAAATATAATCAACTATTGTTTGTTATTTAATGGTAAATCAATTTTTTTTCACATATAAACAGTTCTCTTTCCACCAAACCAGTTAAACATAAGTAGACAGTTTAAATGTCAAAACAGTTCTATTTCAAACAATTCACTATAACATAAGTACAGATTTTAGTTCTGTTTGACCCACAGATAGAACTCTATCAGGTGCTACCACTCCGGGCCAAAGTAGAATTGAGAGCGGTGGTAATGAAGGGGTACTCCGCATTCCCCAAAGCTCCAGCATTACTGAAGCCTCACCATCAGATTGTTTAGTGCCATATGCAGGGACACTCATTGGGAGAGTCTTACTCCTCTGCAGAGATGCAGCTGGTGTATTCTATAGCTCCCGCCGACTGGGCCCATGCGTGTGTGTGTGTGTGTGTGTGTGTGTGTGTGTGTGTGTGTGTGTGTGTGTGTGTGTGTGTGTGTGTTTAATGTTCGGTCTATATTAGAATTTTTGAATATTTATAAATACTATGAAACCTTGCGTTCTCTTATGTAGCAATTAAAAAATTTTTGGTATAACATAAAACAAATCAATTTCTCTGACTCCCAGTGATGCAAATATAAATTTTCAAAATTAATTAAAATGAATAAATTTGCTTTCCTTTGCATAATTTCTGATTACACAACCGTTGCAAAAAATGTCATTAATAACTGCACAAGAGTCTTTAGAGATACTAAGCACATACACATATGTAACTACAGAAATACGTTCCCAGACTTCCGATGAAAAAAAAAAAACATTGATTTCTTTCTTTATAAAATATATAATTGCTTTCTTTGCAATGGATATCAGTAAATATTGAATTTTATTTTCATAGTTCGATTAGTAGCGCTGGAAGAAGAAAAAAAGAATTGTTAAAACTTATAAAGAAATATTCTGCTTCATTGGATATTAAGAAATGTTCTGCTTGAAATGATAAGGGAGATGATTTGTTTGTTGTTTTTTTTATTTATTTATTTATTCAGTCATATTACTTTACATGATATCATTATACTTATCGTTCTTCATTGTTCAATCAGTAAACTGAAAAATTCAGACCAAATTTCAACTCACATTGTTGCGCTACTTGCTGTCCCACCGGCTTACACGGAACAGAAAACGAACGAGAAAAGGAAAATATAATCATTTCTATTGATTTCTTATTCCAGTACATTATATTTTTATTTTTGAGGCTATGATCTATCATAAAAGCATTGTACCGTGGACATATTTCTAATATCATACACACACAAACGCGCGTGCGTACGCATATACGTACACGCATGCACGCATATATATAATATATATATATATATATATATATATATATATATATATATATATCATCATCATCATATCGTGCTGGCAGCACGGATATCCCTGACCCTCTCTCGCCACTCCTCCCTATCGTTCATCGCCCTAGGTAGGTCTTCAGGACAACAACCTGTATCCTCACATAGCTGCTGAATGTACGTTCGTGCTGGTCGTCCTGCTTTTGCGCGGCCGTGTGTGGGGATCCATAAGAGTACATCTCTTATGAGTTCATCTCTGCTTCTCCAGCAATGTCCTGCATGTCTGGTTCGCCTAACTTGAATAGATTTCGTGATAGGGGGCAGGTGGCCGTACAGTTGGTGTCTTGTGGGGTGTTGCTGCCAGGACTTGTTGAGGATTGCACGCAGCATTCTTGTGTAATTGCCATCTAGTTTCTTCTCCAGCCGTTTTGTTAGCGTCCATTGCATCCATATAGCAGTATCGATGTGACCGCTGCCTGGAAGAAATTGCGTTTCATTTTATCGGTTAGGTCTGATTTCCATATAGTCGATAGCCTATTGATAGCTGTCCATGCTTTCGTTAACCTCGTTTCGATGTCCTTTTCGGTTGATTCGACGCTGCTTCCTAGGTACGTGAATTTGTCTACTAGTTTAAGAGGGGTTCCTTCTAGAGTGGAGATGTCCCCCGTTTGGTTATAGCACATATATTCCGTTTTGTGTGCATTAACATAGAGGCCTATGTTTGCTGCTGCTCGTTCCAGGCTATGCAGATTCAATCTTGTTTTATTACTTCCGTTTACTTAGATAGATAAATAAATAAATATATATATATATATATATATATATATATATATATATATATATATATATGAAATTAATTCATACATGCCTGCCGAAGTTTCGCCCAACGGCTCTTCAGGATTATCTCTATCTCATGTATTGAGCACTTTATAAAGTTTAGAGCTTAGATAATTCTGTCAGTGTTTTTCCTTTGAGTAGACATACGTGCCGTTTGATTACTTTCAAGTAGCACGTGTGTTTTTCGTCTTTTATTTTTTTACTGCATTTTTTCCCAGATATTAGTTTGTAGAATTTGCAAGTTGTAAAATCTGTTTGTTTTTGTTTTTTTCTTTTTTTACAACTAAAGAATAATAGTTTAGATGTAAGAATTACCGGCTCATTGGCCTAGTGGGTCGAGTGTTTACCAATGAGCCGGGAGAGCTGGATTCAATCGCAGGTCACGTTATACCAACGTCATTGAAAATGCTACTTGATACCTCCTTGCTTAACACTCAGCAATAGAAGGTACGTATCAAGGGTAAAGTGGAGCAATCCAGGGAAAATGAGTTGAACCCTCTTCTACACATCGGTTTAATAGATATTGAAAAGGTAGCCGTCTGGTCGCCTTTGCCTACGAATATATATATATATATATATATATATATACTCACATTAATCAAATAATATATGTGATTTGTCGATGACCAATGAGTGATTTTTACATAGTTTGAAATGCGAGGATCATTAAATAGGTATCCAGACTTTTTCGTAATGGCACTTTTATTGATAGTATACACATGAAACTCTAGTCCCCTTCGAAGTAATTTCCTCCGGCTGGACTGCACTTGTTGTACCGTTCCAAAAACCTCTGGAAGGCCCATGGAATTCCTCTTATATGCGCGTATAAATGACCTTCGTCACAGCCTCTTTCATCTCCTCACTTGTCTTATAACGACACACTCTGAGTTTAGGGAATAACCAAAAGTCACAGGGAGCAAGGTCTCGACTATCGGGAGGGTGAGGAACTGTCTTCATGCCCATCTTGATCAAATAGTCTGTGACAAGGACCCTTTGGTCAATCAACTCTGGTGCATTGACTTCCTTACTCTTCCCACACCTCTCATCATCCCTCACAGACTCCCTGCCTTTCTTGAATCTCTTATGCCACTCAAAAACTGATGCTCGATTCATGCAAGATGCTCCAAAAGCAATCTCGAGCATTCAATACGTTTCAGTGACATTTTTCTAAGTTTAAAACAGAATTTTATTGCATATCGTACTTCTAAAGTGTCGTCACGTCTAGATTGCATTTTTTAAATTCACCAGCTGTGACAATCAGATTTTAGTAGGGTGTATTCCAATTGCTGCTGTAGCTGTTCATTTAAACCTGAAATCATAAAATTAGTCAGTCATCTCATACGATATATAGCAATCACATACTGAATTTTCAAGTGTCTGCGACAATTTTCAAAACCTGTACAAAAAAAGTCTGGAAACTTATTGAAGGCTCCACGTATATTTCCATAAAAAAATTACTTCTCTCATTTTTAAATCATTCTGCAAATATTTGAATGAACTTCTTATTTTTGTGAAGTTTAAAAAGGAAAATTTTAGTAAAATACTGAAAAACTTGTTTGATTTTTTTATTTTATTCGTTAACTTGCATTTTAGTGATACAAAATGTGTCAAGAAGAAAACATACTCACGTTTTTAGAGATCTTTTTCAAAGTAGTAGAACTCATTTTATATTTTTAGTGTGGAAATCAGCAATGGTCTCTATCGCTTGGATTCTTTCGATAATTGAATGTTTGACTGATAATAAATTTTCAAGGGTTATTGCACTTTCGGCTACCATACTTCTGGAGCTAATGGGGATATTAAACAATGGACTGTCGAAGTAGTGTAAACAAAAATTGAGAAACTGACCAATTATTGCGAAGTTTACATTATGAAACTATTTTTTGCCGACATTTCTTTTTGTACTTGAGAAAAAAAAAACAAGTTTATATTAGTGATTGATTTTTTAAATTCCTCATGTCAAAATTGCAGAACACACACACACACACACACACACACACACACACACACACACACACACACAAGAATAGTTATGATGTTAATACTGTTTTGGAGCCTCCATATTACAAACCTGAGCTGTTATAAGAAAAGCCACAAAAATCATTGCTGCTCGGATCACCATCACATTACCACTACCAATATAACAACAACAACAACAACAACTACTACTACAATTACAGCTACTATTGTTGCTACTATTACTACTAATAATAATAACAATTATAATAATGTATCGAAGGTTATCTACCCGAAACTTCTATACTGATTTACAAAGCTCTTTGCTTCGATGTGGCACAAGACCGAATGTACGGGGCACCCAATGAGACCCGAAATTTCTATAAGAGACTGAAGTTTGACCATAACTGCCGTCGGGTTTTTTTTAACCACTATGATCTAAGCACTGCAAAATAAATTGGAGAAGTGATGGTTGGTTGGTTTGTTGGGTTTTATGGCATATCAACCTTTGTAGGTTATTTAACACCAAATCCATTTTTATGTAAATAATCTGTTCTATTTAAAACAATTCATTTTAGCATAAGTACACAGTTTAATGGTCAAAAACATTTCCATTTCTAACTATTCAAGCAGTTGTATGTAACAATTCGGTTAAGTGTAAATACAGTTTTAATGTCGAAAAACAGTGTTATTTCAAATAATTCAGTTAAGCATAAGCACGGAGTTTAAATGTAAGTACGGTTTAATTGTAAAAGTCATTTCTATTTCAAACTATTCAGTTTTACTCAAACAATTTATTTTAGCATAAGTATGCTGTTAATTCTATTTAACCCATAGATAGGACCCTTCTCAGGTGCTACCACTCCGGGCCAGAGTGGACCTGGGAGCAATGGCAATGAAGGTGTACTCCGCATTCCCCAAAGCTCCAGAATTGCTGGAACCTCACCATCAGATTGTTTAGTGTCATATCCAGGACACTCGTTGGGGCGGGGTCTTACCCCTCTGCAGAGAAGCAGTCGGTGTATTCTACAGCCCCAGCCGACTGGGCAATAGAAGTGAGTGGACTACAAAAGGGAATATTCCGAAAAATTAATCTCATTTGGTCGCATTCCATACAAGTATAGTCTATAAACTTTTCTGCTCACTTTTGTATCTACACAAATCAAAATCTGAGAATGAGATACAATCGGATGAAATAATCCCTGCCAGAAGACCATAACTAGTATTGATTGATTTTTTTTAAATTTCTCATGTCAAAAGGAAGTTTTTATTTTATTTTATTTATTCATTCATTTATTTGTTTATTCATCTATTCATCTTTTTTTATTTTTTTATTTTTCTCATATCTCATATATGTCTCTCTTTGGTAGCTACAGCGATCGGACTTTGAAAAATTTTGCCGATATAAATTATTTCATCCCAATATTATTTAGTTTCTTCATTGATTGAATGTTGTCGATTAGTCTTACTCAACAAATAATTTCCTGTTCTTGGTTTATTTCTTTAGTGAAAGAATAAAGTATTTTGTTTTCGTTTTTTGTTTTTGTTTTTTCCTTTTATTAAGTTAATCTTTAAGTCTTTGTACATAGGTTCAAAATATGTTGAATTGATAACTTTTAAAGAGAAGGTGCACAAAATCTCTTTGTCTAGTTGGCTTGGGCTGTAGAATACATTGACTGCACCTCTGCAGAGGAGTAAGACTCCCCAACGAGTGTCCTAGATATAACACTAAACAATCGGATGGTGAGGTTCCAGTGATGCTGGAGCTTTGGAGAATGTGGATTACCCCTTCATTGTCATCGCTCCCAGGTCCAATCAGGCCTTGAGTGATGGCACCTGATAGAGTCCTGTCTATGGGTCAAATAGAACTAAATTCTGTATTATGCTAAACTAAATTACTTGTAATGGAACTGTTTTGAAATTAAATCTACGTACTTATGCTAAACGTACTTATACGAAACTTATTTATCTGAAATAAAACTTTACATTTAACTCTGTGTATTGCCCAACAAGCTGGGGCTGTAGAATGCACAGACGGCACCTTTACACAGGGGTAAGACCCCCACCAATGAGTGTCCAGGATATGACACCAAACAACCTCATGTCAAGGTTCCTGTTATGCTGGATTTTTAGGGAATGCGGTGTACCCATTTATTGCCATAGCTCCCAGGTCCACTCTAACCCGGAGTGGTAGCACTAAATAGGGTCCTATCTATGAGTCAAATAGAACTAAATTGCATACTTATGCAAAACTGAATTTTTAAAAATAGAACAGTTTTTGACATTGAAACTTTATTTAAGCTAAACTGAATTCTTTGAAATAGAACTGTTTTGACATTTAACTGTGTGTGGACAAAAACTATGCTTATAATAAACTGAATTATTTGAATTAGAATTTTTTGACTAAACTGAACAAGTTAAGATTGAAATATTTTTAACAAAATGTGTACTCATGCTAAACTGAATTGTTTGATATAGAACTGATTATTTGGATAAAAATGGATTTGGCGTTAAATAACCTACAAAGGTTGATATGCCATAAAACCCAAACACCCAGCCAACCAATATTAATATCTACAAGAAACTACCTTTAAAATATGTATGAAACCACCAAAAGAAATGGTTTGCTCTGTCGTCGAAGCTGTTTGTATATTCAGCCCAAAGAGTCGCACTAAACTGAGTTACTCCTTTTTTGATCCCAAAAAATTATTTAAGTAAAATAAGTTAAGCATTAAAATTATAAAAGCACAGAAACATATCAAGTATAAAAAAAGAACAGAGAATATTATAAGTTCGATTAATATGTTGTTTTTTTTTTTAAATTGCCCGTTGCAATGTTGTTTTTTTTAAATTAAGAAAATGGATGAGAATGATACAATTTGGATATGCAAATGAATAATACATCTTCTTAACTGCCTGATGAATGTTGTTTTATAAACTTCATGAAACCGATATTCGCAGAATATTTTCCATGGATTAAATATATATATACCTATTATATATCTATTTATTATCATTATTATTATATAATTGCTCTATCCTAGATATTGAGCACTCTCCATATTATATTGCATTTGGTTCGACACATAACCACAAAGTGATTTTCTGGCGACCAACATTCTTAATATATATATATATATATATATATATATATAGAGAGAGAGAGAGAGAGAGAGAGAGAGAAAGAGAGAGAGAGAGAGAATCACCAACATTTAAAATTAAAACGAACGTTCTAAAACGAACGAAAATCCAGAAAAATTATCACAGTTATCTCTACGCAAAAGTACAGGGTAGCCATCACAATATTCCACTATAAAAATATCAAATTAGTTTTAAGATATATAGACCATTCCTAACTAAGAGTTTCACTTGAACGATCTTCAAGCGAGACCATACCAGCAATTCTGAAGTCAACTGAATTCTTTTAGATTCTTTAAAATATATAGAAGTCACAATATCTTATGCATTTTTTAAGTCACGTAATTATTTTTTTCACGTTGCTTAATCGGACACTAGATTATATAGTTGAAGTATAGTTTTGTGGCAGCATTTTGATATCAATTCTTCTCTATTATTTAAAAGATTCCTGTC
The DNA here is from genome assembly GCA_963585895.1 of Sepioteuthis lessoniana. Taxonomy (NCBI): domain Eukaryota; kingdom Metazoa; phylum Mollusca; class Cephalopoda; order Myopsida; family Loliginidae; genus Sepioteuthis; species Sepioteuthis lessoniana. The sequence continues at coordinate 118,672,166 of OY757912.1, read as the reverse complement.
ATGAGGAATATTTATAATATAACATTATTCTTGCAAGCACAATTTACATTATTTGGATTCCTCAGGGCAAGCATACGCGCTCTTTTCAAAAGACCTTTCAACTTCTGGTCCTTCCTCGTAAATATTTGCGGACCGTTGATTTCTTAAGGAAGCTTTGTGATGAGTGAATATTTCCTTCCTTGCCTACTTGGTTGTTCCTATGAAGATTACAGTTCGGTCCTCTAATTTTTCCTTTGTTTTTACAGTTGTTTCGTAAATCACATTTTGGTCCAAACATTTTTCAAAGTTATTTTAACCTTATTGATTCTTTAGAACCTTTAGAAATTCCAAGGATTAGGAAAATTTGAAATATAATTTTTTTCAATAGGTTCTTAAACAATTAAAACAAGTCGAGTATATTTAACGACTTATAATGATACAATAATGGTAATCATACTCTGAGCTATTTTGAACATATCTGTGAGGATGTAGTCTAGAAGACCTGCCTGAAACGATGGACGATAGGGACGAATGGGGAGAGAGAGAGAGAGAGAGAGAGAGAGAGAGAGAGAGAGAGAGAGAGTTAGGGAAATCCACGGCGTGATATGATGATGAAAATGACTATATTCTGAAAGTTCTCAGCCCTACAAAAGGAACGATAGAGTGATACGAGGAAAGTACGGAAGAGAAGTGTACAATTTCTTCAAATGGTAAGGAAATGAAAATTAGTAAAGTGTAAGATGACATATAAAAACATACCAGCTCATTGACCTAATGGGTAGAGTGTTCGCCAATGGACCGGGAAACCTGGGTTCAATCCCAGGTCGTGTCATACCAAAGACTATAAAAATGGTACTTGATACCTCCTTGATTAACACTCAGCAATATATGTTACGTATCAAGGGTAAAGTGGAACAATCCTGGGAAAGGAGTAGCGCCCTTCCCTACACCTCTGTGTAGTAGCTATTGAAAAGTGAGCCTTCTGGTCGCCCATGACTAAAGGGAGACAACTTTACTTACTTACTTTTTACTTTACTCCAAGCTAGATTTTCATACCACTTCTAACTCGTGGTTTCACATTAATGTCGGAGTGACACCAAATCTCTTTTAATCTTTAGGAATCTTCAAAGAATCCATGCTGATTTTGACAGTTTAAATGGTTTCGATTCTTCATTTGATCTCCCGTTCAAGCATTTTCTTAGGCTTCAACTATAATGGTTTTCTTCGTTATTCTCATGATACACAAATCTTTCAATTTTTTGGCAGGGTCCAGATATTTATTTAGTTTTCACTTTCTATTCTTTTCAGTCGGTGTTCTTCAGGAAGGGCGAAATTCACTTAATCCTATTTACCAATCCCTCCGCTCGGGCAGGATATGACACAAGGTCAATTTTTAAGCGGAGTTTAACAGGTTTGAGTTCAGAGTTTTACTTCTCCTAGACTAGTTGCCTCACCAAGGCTGAAGAACCCAGTCTGTCCCACAATTTACCCATAGCTGGAGGGAGAATAATTGGATTCATACCTTTCCCAAGGGTATTAGTGCTATGTGAAATGCAATCATTCTCGTCCAGGATTTGAACTCGTGTTGCCGTGTCCATTTCCTACGACGAGAACCATTACACCACGGCATTACACTTAATGGCAAATTAATTAAGGCTAGTTATGACCTTCTGGCAGGGATTATTTCATCCGTTTGTATCGCATTCTCAGAACGTCATGCGTCTCATTTTCTAGATTTTCGTTTGTGTCGATACGAAAGTGAGCAGAAAAGTTTAAAGACTGTAAAAGATACTTGTATGGAATGCAACTAAATGAGATTAATTTTTCGGAATATTCCCTTTTGTAGTCCACTCACTTCTCCTATCAGCTTTGCAGTGCTTAGACCGTAGTGGTTAAAAAAAAATCAATAGCAGTTATGGTCAAACTTCAGTCTCTTATAAAAAATTTCAGGTAGGTAACCTTCGATACATTATTATTATTATTATTATTGTTATTATTATTATTATTATTAGTAGTAGTAGTAGTAGTAGTAGTAGTAGTAGTAGTAACTATAGTAGCTGTATTTGTAGTAAGTAGTTGTTGTTGTTATATTGGTAGTGGTAATATGATGGTGATCCTAGTACAATGATTTTTGGGGGTCTTTTCTAATAACAGCTATCGTTTGTTCTGTTGAGGCTCCAAAACAGCATTAACATCATAATTATTCTTTTGTATGTATGTGTGTGTGTGTGTGTGTGTGTGTGTGTGCTCCATCTCATTCCGTCTGCAATTCTTTCCTTCGACAGCAAAACAATGAACTTTCTCAAGATCTAAAAACAATGGGGTGTAATGGGCCCTATACTTCTACATGTTGGCATGTGCTTAATTCAGAACAGTTTTTATACACTAGTTGCTTAATCAAGCCTCGGGTTCTCAGTTTGACATTTGAGGAGGTGTGATCCACAAGTGACAGATCAAAGTTCACCATTGATAAAGCAGCGTTGAAATAGCCCTGCGGAGTGAATTAGCGCTCATTGATTGGCTATAGGTAGTTAGGTTCGGTTTGAGTGATTGTATTCGATCATAGAATGATTTGGAATATGGTGCTTTGAGGACGTCGGAGCTAACAAACCTCAATTAGGAGCTTCAAAAGAACTTTAGAAGATAAAATAATGTTCTTCTACCTATGAACCCAGAAATGAAACAAAAATATAAAAGGCTTTTGTCGACATCTTACGTCACTTATAATCAAGAAACAACTTTACAACAAAACAATATTGTGCACACACACACACTCACACACTCACAAATGAATATGAAACAATTCAAAATGGAGTGTACTACTTATATTAATTAGCATATACTTTTATAATATTTGAAGACTATAAATTTTAGTAATATACGTATAATATATATATAATGTTTTGATGGTATAATGCCTCAGTAACAATAATTAAATCCTGTTATGGTTTTTTCAGAAGATAACTTTTTTAAATAAAAAAAGTTGGTGTGAGAGAACATTTTTATTGGATGATAGTCCACACACGTAGGTTCAAGCGTGCACACACACACACACACACACACACACACACACACACACACACACATATATATATATATATATATATATGCATATTTATTGAGAGAGAAAGAAAGACAAAGAGAAAAAGGGAGACTGAGTAAGCGAGAGGTGGTATAACCTTTGACATTTGAAGAAATGCTGTCGTAATCAATCATCAAAACATAAAATCGCCTATGTTGGGTTTACAAGGAATTTGTTTTAAATAAAAAAAACATTTGAGTTTATATCTTTAGCTTATACCCAACACACACACACACGCTCATATATATATATATATATATATATATATATATATATATATATATAGAGAGAGAGAGAGAGAGAGAGAGAGAGAGAGAGAGATTGCTATAACTTTGATATTTTGAGCAGTCCTGTTGCTATTCAATCATTCATTCAGACTGGTCCATTTTACAACAGTTATTTTAATCACAATGTTTCCCCTGGATAAAAAAAAGATACTGTTGGGTACGTAGATTTATTTTTAATATATCCATATATATATATATATATATATATATATATATATATATATATAAGCATCTTCGAAATCACTGAGCGATTTCATCACTGTAAGAAGCGGTTACTTTATCTCCCTCAGAGAATAACTGAAGATTACTAAAACAAACATGGATACATTTTGTCAAGCAAATCAAGTCTCTTTGAAAGCGTTTATGATGCTTTCTGGGGATATTAAATGGGGCCTAAAACCAAATGGAACAGAATGCGTACATGAAGTAACACATGTTACCCTTATATACATATGCACACACACACACACACACTTATATATATATATATATAAGATGAAGCCTTTCGTCCCCTAATGCTATGTTTGGTTTTGCAAAATGGGGGTGAGCGAAGGTGATAGAGCTACAGACGCTGTTACGAAAGAACAAAAGAATCTAGTTAATATATATATATATATATATATATATATATATATATATATATATATATATGTGTGTGTGTGTGTGTGTGTGTGTGTGTGTGTGTGTGTGTGTGTGTGTGGCTTTGAATCTTTAAAATGACAAAGAACATGTTTTGTTTGTTATTTATCTTAAATTCCACTCCTTTTGTTTATTTGTTCCTCTAAATTGCTTGACAGTCCCGTCGGTGGTGACTACAATATACCACCTGGGTCTTCTGACAAAAAATGCTGTCCTGGGTTTGACAGCAAGCAGCATCTGGTTGAGAGGATCCAGCTTTGGATATATGGGGAATAAAGATTACTATTTAATCGCCAGATCCACAGTGACTCGAAGTCAGGATCTCATTTATAGTTCAAATAGTTCTGTTTGAAAATTATTTGTATCAGACAAGAATACTTGATATCGTATTCATCGTCATCATCATGTCATGCTGCTAGCATGGATATCCCTGACCCTCTCTTGCCACTTCTCCCTATCGTTCATCTCCTCCGGCAGGTCTTCAGAACTACATCCCGTATCCTCACGTAGCTGCTGTATGTATGTTCTAGCTGGTCAATCTGCTTTTTCTCGGCTATATGTGGGGGTCCATAGGAGTACATCACTTATGAGCTCGTCCCTGCTTCTCCAGCAGTGTCCTGCGTGTCTGGTTAGTCTAACTTGGATAGTTTTCGTGATGGGAGGCAGGTGGCCGTATAGTTGGTGCCTTGTGGGGTGTTGCCGCCAGGACTTATTCAATATTGCTCTCAACATTCTTGTGTAATTCCCGTACTTGAAGTAATCTTTGTTTACTAAAGATTATTAGTTGCAACTATTTTATTGTGAAAAGTAGTCCGAATACTTACTTTAATAAACATATATGTGTATACACTATAAGTTATTTGATAGGAATACTTTATACCGAATATAATTAGTCATATTAGTTATGAACACGTGACAACATATATCTGTGTGTATGTTGTTGTTTTTTCTTTGTTTTTGCTTTTTTTATATTGATTTGAAATTAAAATTATTTTCTATGGATTATTATCTTTTTTTAGTTGGTTAAAACCAAAAAGTTGCTTGCTAATTATCTTGCAGTCCGTCTGTCAAAATTCTGGTAAGGAACGAGAAGTTTTCTTCCCCGAGCGAGCTAAACTCGGAGAATATCTTTAGGTTGGACGAGTCCATCTTTGGGGTATGGTAGGATATGTCCCTATAACAATAAGAATCTTCTTATATATTATCAATTTGAATATGTCTACACGCATCTTCTCAAGATATTATATATATATATATATATATGGAGGTGATTTGTAAGACAATAGTTTGTATGTAACATTATCTTTAAATGAGTTAGTGTTCATTTATTTGCACACAGTTAAATGGTTTTAAGTATTACCATATAACTCTAATAATTCAGTTTAATATCAATCTTCTGTGTGGACTCAGTTAAATGTGTTCAATTATTGCTCTCCCTTTTTATCATTAAGGGTTTTCGGACTATTGTCTTCATCTTTATTGTTATTTACACAACGTTTGAGCCGATATGCCCTCCAGCCTTCTTCAAGTGTTTGTCGGACTCGGGAACGTACACAAAACTTCTAACTACATCCTTTATTGAATCCACTGGGATCGCCTGTTCGAATTCCGTTAACCATAAACAGGATCAAGTGTTAAGAATTCATGTATAGTTACTTGCCTGCTATCAGGATTGACCCTACAACCACCAGATGATTGTATCCTATTGCTCTCTGATACTAATAATTCTATGTAAAATTAATCATTTGTTTGCTCACAATTTAAATGGATTCAACTATCTCATCGCAACTCATCTTCAACCTTTGCCTTCAATCATCTTTAAGATAAAAGGGTTAGGTGTTTGTTACAAGAAGGGTATATTTGAATAAGACTGTTGAAGTAATCATATAGATGTTTGAGTTTCTTATGACCCGACAATTGATCAGGTCGTTCCTCTCTTATCGCTTTTAAGTCCATTTATAACTTGCAGATTACATGACCACATTAGGTGCAGGTTCATGGACTACTCACACAACAAGATTCTGTCTTCAAGAATTATGGATTACCAACAACAACCAGCAGGTAGCTTCGTTGGGGATTGTCTTCCCCTCAGCAGAGGTTCCGTCAGCGTATTCCACAGTCCCAGCCGACTGCTCGATGAATAGGAATGGTTACTTTAAACTCTATAATTGCCTGCAAAGAATTACTATTAGATAAGAATACTTCAAACTATACAACTGTTTGCAGATTATCAGTATTTGGTTGTAATACATGATATCATATGACTAAGTGTAGATAAATGACTTTGGAGTTAATATGGAGTTAATATACTTTTGAATAAATGAATCAAATTAAGCAATAAAAATGTACAACACTTTTCGACCTTTTTAAAGAGATTTGTTACTGGTTGTTTTAGTTTTGTTTGCTTAGAGTGAGAAGAATTTTAATCCCATACAGATTCTTACATCTTGTTGTCATATAGCTTCGCCTTGATCTTTTTTTTTTTATTGATACTGACTGATATTTTGATGAAAGTCTTGATTGTTCCATGAGGTTCATATCATTGGATTAAAACTTTTTCTTTTGGTGTGATAAGTAACTTAATTGGTTAGCACCATAACAAATTGTTTGGCCGTTATTAGGTGGCAGATGAACAAACCTTTCCTTGTTTATTTGTATAGATGAAAATAGAAATTCATAGAATAATGATAGTAATAATAACTAAAAACAAAAAAAAAAGCATAAGAAAGAAAGATAAAACAAATAAGACAATTAGTAGAAAAAGATAACGTCGATGATGATGATGATGATGATGATGATGATGATGATAGTAGTATGAAATAAAAATGATACAATTCTCACAGAAAAAATAAAAGGGAAAGAAAATTCTACAAAATCAGAGAGATTAAGATGAACAACAAATATAATCGTGTAACAAAGGATAAAAAAAAATGGAAGAGCTCTATAACTACTACTACTAATACTGCAACTAAAGCTACTACGAAGAAGAACAACAAAAACAACAACACGAAAAACAAAACAGAAAAGATGGCCGGAAATAAAATAAAATTCATAGTTTAGGAAAATAAGTTGAACAGAGATTAAGATAGAAATTGATCAAACTAAGAAACACGTCTAACATACACATACATATACAGACACAGAAACAGAGAGATAGACTCACACACACACACACACACACACTCTCTCTCTCTCTCTCTCTCTCTCTCTCTCTCTCTCTCTCTCTCTCTCATACACACACACACACACACACATACACTCACAAATTCACACAAAACCGTCAAAAATAACAATTAGAAAAGGAAACTTCACGGGGGTAATGTTATGTTTTGTGGGAAACGCAAAGCTTCCAGTCGAGAATATCGAAAAGTCACGTCACTACACATAATGCATACAGGGACTGTAATGGGAAAGAGATGATGAAACGTAAGGACGTTTTCAAGAAACAACAAGAATTAAGAGAATAAGGTGAGAACGAGGTTCGCGTATGGTTATTAATTTGATTTAAAAGGATTTACTCAAGCCGACATTTTCATGTTTTTTATTTAATTTTATTTTGTTCCCAAATATCATTTATTGAGTTAAATATTCACTCATTTTTTTTAAATTCTTAATCAAAGCTACAAAATAAAGATTAAGAATATCAAGGAAATAGATTTTTTTTTCTTGTGAGACTAATATTTATACAAATATTTTTCTTTCATTTTTATCTCCCCCTTCTTTTGACTGCTAATTTATTGTCACCCACTGTGTCCACAGGGATAATTTTCGCGCCGAAAAACACAGCGGGCATAATGACATCGCGAGGAAAGAAAGAAAGTCTAACGAAAGAAAAAATTGGATGAAATAATGCGAAAGAAAATTATGTTTAGGGTCAATACCGATAAACAATTAGTTTAAATGTGGAGTGTTTTGCTTCGCATTGGCTGGAATGAACTCAGGTTATGATATTACTATGAAGAGAAAATTGCATAGAGATCAATGTAAAATCGGCTGAGAAAAGAAGAAGAAGAAGAAGAAGAAGAAGAAGAAGAAGAAGAAGAAGAAGAAGAAGAAATGAAAGTTTTGAAGGGATTTGTTGTGGGTCGATAACTGACCAAAAAGTGTGTTTTAATTTTTTCATGTATTTTTTGGCGTTGTTTTTTTTTTGTTTTATTTATTCATCTATTTGTAAATTTATTTTCAAGAAGCTCTTCTATCATCTGAAACATCCAAAAAGATGAAGCAAACAAAATACCTCCATTTTTCCTTCGTTTTTGCATAAAAACTAATCTTTTCCCATTTTTCTCTAATTATTTTGGTTTAATCTCTTTCACACCATAGTGGCTAACATACTGGACTCCAACATCATAGTAAGCGAGTTCGAACTCCACTTACGTTCATACGTTCATTTTTGAACTCATTCCTTTGGGAAAAATACAAACCACCGTATATTCCCTGGCTATGAGTTAGATACGTGGTGCCTTCAATAATTTCCAGATTTTTTTGTACAGGCATTTAAGATTGATGTAGACGCTTGAAAAATAAGTATGTTATTGCTATACACCTTATGAGATGACTGACCAATTTTTATGATTTCAGCTTCAAATCAACAGCTACAGCAGCAATTGGAATACACCCTACTAAAGCCTGATTGTCACAGCTGGTGAGTTTCAAAATTGCAATCTGGACGTGAGAACACTTTAGAAGTACGATATGCAATAAAATTCTGTTTTAATCTTGGAAAAAATGCCACAGAAACATATGGAATGCTTGAGACTGCTTTTGGAGCATCTTGCATGAATCGAACATCAGTTTTTGAGTGACATAAGAGATTCAAGGAAGGCAGGGAGTCTATGAGGGATGATGAGTAGTGTGGGAGGAGTAAGGAAGTCAACAGACCAGAGTTGATTGGCTAAAGAATTAGGGTTAGACTTACTATGTTAAGGTTTTAAGGGAGTTCAGAAAGAGATTCCGCCGTCGGAAGAGGACAGCACTCTTCAAATCGGGTCAGTGGCATTTCCACCAGGACAATGCAGCAGTCCACTACTCTATCCTTGTCACAGACTATTTGAGCAAGATGGGCATCAAGACAGTTCCTCACCCTACCTATAGTCCAGACCTTTCTCTCTGTGACTTTTGGTTATTCTCTAAGCTCAGAGGCTGTCGTTATGAGACAATTGAGTAGATGAAAGAGACTGTGACGTAGGTCATTGACACGCTCACACAAGAGGACTTCCATTGTGCCTTCCAGAAGTTGTTGGAACGCTACAATAAGTGCTTTGCAGCCGGAGGAGATTACTTCGAAGCGGAGGAGAGTTTCATGTGTGTACTATAAATAAAAATGCCCGTACGAAAAAAGTCTGTAAACTTATTTAATGGTCCTCGTACGTACCTTTATCCCCACCCTTGGCTATACGTTTGATAGTACCACTATTATACTTCTCCACAGATGGCTTTCTGATCAGAAGAGAAAAATAGAAAGAATAGATTGAGGAATATTTAGTGGTTTGCGACCTACGATGGTTGATACGCGATAAAATAGTAAACCAACCCAACCAAACCCAACCCTAAACGTATTATTATATGTTTATGGAGGTGCCCGTGGTGTAGTCGTTCTCGTCGTAGGAAATGGACACGGCGACATGAGTTCAAATCATGGACGAGACTGATTGCATTTCAAATAGCACTAATACCCTTGGGAAAGGTATGAATCCAATTATTCTCCCTCCAGCTATGGGTAAATAGTAGGACAGACTAGGTTCTTCAGCATTGGTGAGGCAACAAGTCTAGGAGAAGGAAAACTCCGAATTCAAACCTGTTAAACTTCGTTTAAAAATTGACCTTGTGCCATATTAAAAAAAAAAATTATTATATGTTAGAAACGGTAAAATAGAATACGTAGTCATATTTGATAGAAGTATACATCACCCTCCCATATATATATATATATATATATATATATATATATATATATATATGTGTGTGTGTGTGTGTGTGTGTGTGTATGTGTGTGTGTGTGTACGTAAAATAATTAAAACGGAAGAAAGATATATGTGTGATTTTTTTTCTAACGCGTTCCGACTTCAACCTTTTATTTCTGGGATCGAAAACATTTTATCAAAATTATTTTAGCATGAGTACTGATTATGAGAGATAAATTTTGATTCAAATGGAAGTTTTCATATGGACTTATAGATCTTGCTATGTTAAAAAAGGAGTAATACTAGCTGATATGTTCAAATTGCGTCATGTCATGCGATGGATGTTTTTTTCGGTTTCGGAAAAGTAAATGGCATTTTGTTGTTTGAGAAACGGATCTGTGACATTTTATTGTTTTAAATGCTTAAAAAAATAGGAGCTAATCTTTTGAGTGAATTTTGAATTCTTTCAGTATTTTTTTCTTATAGATGGTGATATTGTGAAGAAGAAAAAACCTTGTCATTGTGGTATAGTGTTGTTATATGATATGGAACATGGTTCAATTATTCTTCGTTTATCTTTGTCATGAATTAAAGCAAACATGGCAGAATTTTGAAAATCGAAAGTGTGGTTAGTTAAAATATTACGAGAAACTAAAGAGGTTGTTATGTTACCAGTTTTAATTTTTTTATATATCTTCTTTCTCTTATATAAACTTTATTGCAATTTAGTCAGCAGATTTTGTAAACACCTGCGTTGAATAGAGAATATTTGCTTTTGGATTTGGTTGGTTACTTAGGGCTAATAGCATATCAACTTTGGCAGGTGATTTAATGCCAAATCTATTTTTATACAAATAATCGGTTCTATTTCAAATAATTCAGTTTCGCATGAGTACACAGTGTCACGTGATAGCTCACGGAGACGAAGAGGTAAGACTGATACTATCCTCCCGTGTTGAATTAGCACTATCTAGCAGTCAAAAAGTGACCGTTAAGAGAGAATGTGGGTCACAGAGGGGATAAACAGATGTTGGTACTTAGTGACCTCAGGTCGCCGGACATCGGAAGGGGAAAGAGAGAGAAGCCAAATGATTGGCTGGGACCCCAAAACGGAAGTGGGGCTCCCTTCCCCTCAGCGCAAGTAAAGGACAAGAAGTATAGTTTTCGAGCAGGGTTCATAGCGGGCAGACGAACCATAGCCACTTTACTCCGGGTTGAAGACGAAAGATTACCTGAGACATGAGAGACCCGAGTCCCTCAAGCCAGTACTAAAAACAGAACAAAGTCTATTAGCCCGTAAAAGAAGAACGATTCTCCAGTGGAACCCCGTCGAAAATAAGATTAGTAACTTTGGGGACATTTTTCCTTTATACCCAAATTTCGTTTACCACTCTCTCTCTCTCTCAATTCGAAGAAGGATAAAAGCCAAGAAAAGACATTTATATTCGTGGACTGTCCAATTATATGTTTTGACACTCTGAACGTGTATATATAAGTAGTAAAGGATTTTATGTATTTTCATGTTACCATGTGGTCTATGTTGTTACTTCATGCTTTCTTTTCAGCTTCTATTCGCCTTATGTTATCTTGCTTAGAATTGTCCTATTAATTCCTAAAGTATCACACGGGAAACCGGAGTTGCCGACTACTACAATATTAATATTATTACGACTAAAACCTGTAGGCACATATTCTTCTGTTGTCTAAGGGGAAGAAGTTTAGCGGCCTGGTGGGTGTGTGATAGTGTGAAATTTGGAACCCCTTTGCCAGCGGTGGTCAGTCTGGCCCTAAATTATTCCCTCACGGAATATGCCAGTTCTTATATGCCTGAGAGAAAAACTCTGAACAGGACTTATTCTGTAGGGGATCAAATGCCAACCTGCCCCGTCTTCACACGTGCGAAAATAAAGTCCCGTTTTGGGATTATAGACAATTTCGCGTCACAACAGTCTAATTGTCAAAAGTATTTCTATTTCAAGCTATTCAGTTTAGTCAAACCGTTCTAATTCAAACAGTTCAGTTTAGTATAAGTACAGATTTTGTTTATACACATTTAAATGTCAAAACAGTTCTATTTCAATCAATTCAGTTTTACTTAAGTGCAGTTTCAAGGGCAAAAACAGTTCCATTTCAAACAATTCAGTTTAGCCTATAAAAACAGATACATTTCAAACAATTCAGTTTAGCATAAGTACGCAGTTTAAATATAAGTAAACAGTTTAATTGTCAGATATTTCTATTTAAAGTTATTCAGTTTCGTCAAACAGTTCTAATTCAAACAATCCAGTTTCAATATTAGAAGCAGTTCTGTTTCAAACAATTCAGTTTAGCACAAATACGCTGTTTAAGTGTCTAAACAGTTCTATTTCAAGTACTTCAGTTAAGCATAGTATGCAGTTTAGTACTATTTGACCGATAGATAACCCTATCAGGTGCTACCACTCCGGGCCAGAGTAGACCTGGGAGCAAAGACAGTGAAGTTGAGCTCTGCATTATCTAAATCTCCTGCATAACTGGAATTTCACCCTCATATTATTCAGTGGCATATACAGGACACTCGTTCTGGGGAGTCTTAATCATCTGTAGGTGTACAGTCAGTGTATTCTACAGCTCCAGCCGACTTGGCAATATGTTTTTAGAGTTGTCCTTTACTATTTGTTTTATTGATTTTGTTATGCGGGTAGTGTTTTTTTTATACCAAAGTAATTTAATTTTCTTTTAATGAGGGTGGTAGTGGGATTTTATTGTCATATTTTGTGTCCTTATACTGGGTTGGTATTTGAGCTGAGTTTATTTTTGTTCATATTGTAGGATGTATGTTCCTTGAGATTTATGACTTTGATTTAGCACGGTGAATGAAGGATTCGGGATATTGTAGTTTGGAAAAATAATTTTTGATGTGTTCAAAATCTTCGTTAGAAATTCGGGGAAGCAGATTCTAGCGCCTCTCAGGAATAAGCATTTGAGAATGCCACTCTTTGTTATACAGCTGTGGTTCGAATAAAAATGTATTAAGTCATTTTTGTTCTTTACCTTGGGGTAAACTTTAAATTCTAATTTTATTAGTAAGATGTCCTGAAAAGGTAAGTAATTATTTTTCCCAAGTTCGTATGTGAAATTAATGTTTGGTTCAACTTGCTTGAGATTATGTACAACTGAAGAAATATTATACTCTTTAGGATAAATGATTAAAACGTCGTCGATTTGTCTAAAGTATTGGATAACATTAGGTAGGATGTGTTTGAAAGGTTGAGATTTAAAAAATTTAAAATAAAGGCAAGCTAGAATGCCACTTAATTGAGATCCCATGAGAAGTCCAAATTTTCTTGGTTGTAAGTGTTATTATTTTAAAAATGCTGTAGTTGGTGTATAATTAAATGATTTTAATGAATTCAGATAGATAATGGGAGAGTTTTTATCTTATTTTTTCTATGTGGATTTTCAGTTGTAGGATACGTTTTTTACAGGTATGTTTGTATATAAAGATTGAATGTCAAGACTAGCTATGAGTTTATTTTCCATGTTTCTTATTTTGTTGAGGAGGTTGCTAGAAGTTTTTAAATGTGAAGGGTTAATTGTGCCTAAGAGAGGTGTTCATATTTTGGTATGCGTTTAGCAATGTTATGTGGGGCTTTTTTATACCGGAATTTATTGGTCGAAGAGGGATGTTTTTTAGCTTCTCAGTGAATTCTTAGATTGTAAGGATAGTTGGGTGGTAATTTATTAATGTGAACCATAGTTTGACTTCGTTTGAGATTATTTTTTATATGATCTCTTGAAGATTTCTATGTTTTTATTGATTTTTTAAGGGAGGTAGAAGTGTAGGTGTTTTGGCCGTTAAGCAGGTTCATTAGTTTTTATGGTAATCTACGGTGTCAAAGATGGCAATACCTCCGATTTGTCATGGGATTTTATAATGATGTTTTTGATTTTGCTAGGTTTGTGAAGACTGTTATGTATCTTCTTGATAGATTTTGTGTGGGTGTTTTATGGTTGCTGATGGATGCGATTAAGCCTTGTATGAATCCTCTGTTAAAATCTAAGTCAGTGAGTCTGTAGTTCGTGTTTACGATGTCAAGTAGTTCATATTTTTTGCGTAATCCTGTTAAAAATTTTAGTTCAAATTTTCGGGGTTCTGATTCATATTTTAAAGGTGCTTTTGAATGTTTGAGAATGAGATCGGTCCGTCCAATATCTTTTCACCCTTTGTTTGTTTTTTGTTTGGATGAGTGCATGTTGTTTATGTGTAAAATATCCTTTCTCTATTTTTCGCGTGTCTTCTGTGTCATGTGTATATTTATACGGAGATCTTGTCCATTTTTTTTTTGCTTCTTCGAAAGAAGAAACTAGCAATGTAAGGTTCTTGATAGATGACTCCAAGAAGGATGCGATGTAGTCTTGGAAGATGTATTGAGATTATCTATAGAGTTTTATCGTGCTATTGGGGATGGTTGTTTCGTGTAGGCAGTTTATCAGAAAGTCTTTTTTATTTTGAGTTCAGAGGGTTGACAGTAACAATTTCCTGTATTCATTAATTTTTTAAAGTCATCCATTTAGTGTCGAATTATTGATGTTTGCTTCAATATTTTTCTTTCACATTCTTTCACAGTATGTGAGAAGAAATGAGTAGAACCCGACAGAATGTACGTAGAAAAGGTAAAACGGAGGAAATTACATGTTTGATGGTTTGTTTATTTGCCAACGCGTTTCGACTTCACTCTTTTTTTCTGAATGCGAAAACATTTTAACAAAATTATTTTAGAATGAGAAATAATCATGATAGATAAATTTTGATACAACTGTAAGTCTTCATGCTATGGGAATAAAGCGGAGAAATACTGCTTGATATGTTAACTTGAATTGTGTCATGTCATGCGATGGAATTTTTTTTTTTTAAGTAAAAGTCATTGGCCGACCGTTGTCGAGATCGACCGGAGGGCATCCTTTTCAATAGCTACTGTACGGTGGTGCAAGCAAGGGCACGGCTACTTTCCTTGAATTTCTACACTATTCCCCGATCCGTACCTTCTAATGATGAGTGTTAAGCAAGGAAGCATCAAGTACAATTTTTTGAGTTTTTGATATCACTCGACCTGGGATTAAACCCTAATCACCTGGACCGTTGGCGAACACTCTGGTCTTCATGCCAAAAGACGAAAGTGTATATATATATATATATATATATATATATATGTATTTATATGTACATGTTTATATATATATATATATACATGTATGTATAAAATCTTTGATTCACAACCCGCGTTCTAGTTGGGATCGCGTAATACTGCAGTATGATGTGATAGCCGATCCGATTCGTTTTTCCCTATGCCGGGTGCGAATCTCTGACTTTGTAATTGGCAGTAAACCCCGACACCATAAAAACCGTCCTCCATGCTTTATGGTTTGGGTGATAAAGAGTGTTTCAGCTTTTTTATGAAATTTTTGCCGCACATCGACCCTCCTGTTCGAACAAGAGATTTCGAACTTTGATTCGTCAGTCCAAAGGACGTTATTCCTCTGATATATTCTAGAGTGTCTGCGCAACTTGGCCTCCTAGAGTCTTTTCCTATTGTTTTGCTTCCTCAACAGTGGTTTCTTTTCGGACGCTGTCGGGAACCTATGTATGGCACTAGACCTTGGTGTCTAGTTCAAACCATAACCTGGCATACGTGCCCGGACCCACATTTGGGTTCGTGAAACTGCTTGCCTCATCAGGCTCACATTGCACCAAGTGAGCCAATGAGCAGCATAGACCAGCAGAGTTCGAGTCTCGACTCGTTCCCGACCTTCCCTCCCCCTTATCCCCACTTTAATTGGCCTTAGGGCTTTTGACCTTGTGTCAAGTCGTGTCTGGTGGGAGGCAACGACAAATACTTTTCTTGACAGCAATTCTGCCGTAAAGGCCAGCTTCGCAAAGTCTTCACTTCACAGTGGATGTTGACATATTTTCTTCACGACATTGGTTCTCTTTTGCAGTAATATTTATATCAGTCAGCGTTCTGTCACGTAAGCTGCAGACTCTGATGAAATTGTTCTTTACATTTGTTAAACATTTATTATCTATCAAGCAGTAATTCAATATGCTATTGTCTAATGCGATTTCAAGTTAAACCTTTTATAAACGTTTTATTCATACTCAGTTCTAATGAAGGAAACCACCTTCAAATCAATTTTTCAAAAGATATCTGGATATACTAATGTTGAAGTTACTGAGGAAGACCTGTATTTAGTAAAATAAATAAAAACATTGCGGTGCTTAACTTGTTTAGTTAAAAATGATTTAAGATGAGAAATTCATTTTTATGAGGTCGGCGAAATACTTTTGGCTGGTAGAGTATATATTTAAGTATATTTTTATGCTGTCTGCTAATTATTGGTTGGTGCATATGAAAGTCTGACTAGCAATATTAATTATGTTGTGGACGTTTGATTGTTTTATGTTTAAACCAGCTCTGTCAATCTTTGATTACTGAATGATGGTACTGTGTCACTGATCTAAATACCCAAACAAAAGACTAGTTATATGAAAATTGTATGAAATAGCAATAACCAGGTATTTGAAGATGTTCTTAACGTCATACTGATTAGATAATCGAGTAATTCTTCCAATACATCTTAAACAAGAAGAAAGGCAAATATGAACAGGTTCTTAAGAATTGTGAATGTAGAAACAGAGTTGTATAGTAGCGCTATGGTTCTCAAAATGACGTTTCTAAGGCTACAACACAAAATAGAGGCTTGCACTACCACGGTTCTCAGCAGACCCTCGTGCGCTAAGGCACAACACTATTTGTACCAATAAGGTTCTAACGAGTCTATGAGAATAATACTATGTCTTAAGTGCCAGTCGGACCCCTGTTGTAACCTCATAATACGAAAAAATAATGAACATATAAAACACCGTCTTGGTTCCCTAACATAAAAGTTTATTCGCTACTACCCTCTTTGTAGTCGTCGAGAAGAGAGAAACAGAGCATAAAAAATGATTCCATCACCATACACTAGAGAAATAAATTGTCACGAGAAGAGAAAGAGAGAGAGAGAGAGAGTTGTAACTATTTTAAAGGTGTTGCAACTATTGAAAAGGGAGCCTTCTGACAACCCTCGACCACGGTTGCCAACTTTACTTTGCTATACATGTACCCCTCTCTCTACACGAAGAAGATGTGGCATAAAGTCATTATCTAAGTGGAGTTTCACTGGTTTGAATTGAAAGTTTTTCTTCTCTTAGATCGGTTGCCATACTAAGGTTAAAGAGCAAGTCTGTCCTATTATTTGCTTCAAGCTGAAGGAAAGTAGTTAAATTTATACTTTTTCGAAGAGTATTAGTGCTATACGAAATACGGGATTTGAACTCTGATCGCCATGTTTATATCAAACGACTATTACCATTATAGGTCTGTTTCCTTCACTTTTGACATGAATTTTAATTACGACTCGTTTAGTTTCATTCTTTTTCCGACAAGACATTTTCTGTGACATATATATATATATATATATATATATATATATATATATATATATATACTTACTGATTTACTATCTACCAGCATTCACGCTGACAAAGAAAAAGAAAAAGAAAACCTGCCAGAATTCAGAGATAGCAAATCTCGAATCACTGCCTGGGGAAACAAGAAAAAAGATTATCGGGAGAAAAAAAAGAAAAGGCCAACTTCGTCACACCAGTTGAAAAAGATCAAGAGATATGCAATCAGTTGGTCAAAAGAACAAAACCCACCTTAAAGTGCTGCAATGCTACAATTACAAAAAGTGCTCAATACTAAATAGAGCCAATTACAAAAATTAAATCGCGAGTCGGGACTATCCTACAACAGTTTCGCCTAAAACTGCTCCTCAGGGTACACTACAGTTTCGCCTAAAACTGCTCCTCAGGGTACCTAGCACCGACTAGGTACCCTGAGGGGCCGTTTTAGGCGAAACTGTAGTCGGATAGTCCCGACTCGCGATTTAATATATATATATATATATATATATATATGTACGTATGTATGAAGAAATGTAGAAAAAACATAATGATCCAAATTTGATGAATTTATTATGAAAGTGGACGTTGAATGTTTCGGTTATGATAACCTTCTTCAGGACTTTAAATTCCCGAAAAGTGTTGTAAAGATAGCGATGGATATATGATGAAATAGGCGAAAAGAAAATGTGTATGAAAAGAATGATTCATAACATGAATTTAAAGTCCTGAAGAAGGTTATTATAGCTGAAACATTGAACGTCGACGTTCTAAATAAATTCATCAAATTTTGATTATTTTGTTTTTTCTACTTTTCTTTATACTGTCAGATATAATTTCCTTATTTACACCCATATATATATATATATATATATACATGATTTCTTTATCGATGCTTGTTTTTTTCTCATTATATATTTTTTTTCAGTTTTCAGCTGTATTTTCTTAAAATGATATAGTTTACACTTTCTTCTGGTCCATCTTTATCTCGTCTTTCTATGTTTCCATCCATTTTGCTGTATCCCACCTTATTTCTATTCACACTCCAATTCTATCAATATTTAACGGTTAAGCGCCCATTATATTTACGAAATCTATTATGGAATTATGCTGGCTTTCCTCGCTGTGCAGTCGGCGAAATAATATGGAAACGAAAAGAATCAACTGTCGTAAATTAGCGGCCATTATGAGAGCTGGCATTGGACAGTACCGTCCATTAATTAAGGGCCTGGACAGTCGGATTTCGGTGGGCACGTACAAACGTTATGCTCATTACCGTTAAACTGATGAAGGAGAAGAGACTGCCTGCGGTTTGGGCAAAATTAAAACAGATATTTCATTGGACACTTGTCTCTGGCGTCATATTTTCTTCCTCGTTCTCTCACTCTTCACTTTGCTTTGCCCTAGATCACAGCTTGACAGTTTAAAATAAGCATTTAAAGCTCATAGTGTCTTTAACCAACACCAGTTTAGTGATATTCATTAAACAAGAATAAGAATGTTGAATTCAAATTGAGGGTAATGGATTTCTACCAATGAATAATATATAATTGATATGTATCTAATTCTGCTTCTGTTTATTTTTCTACTCCGCGATATTCATGTGTTTTTAAGCGGATCATTAAGTTTCCAGACTTTTTTCGTATGGGCACGAAGTAATCTCCTACGGTTGCAATGCACTTGTATCGTTCCAAGAACTTTTGGAAGGCCCCATGGAAGTCCTCTTGTGTGAGTATGTCAATGACCTTCGTCATAGCCTCTTTCCTCTCCTCAGTTGTCTCATAACGACAGCCTCTGAGCTTAGGGAGTAACCAAAAGTCACAGGGAGCAAAGTCTGGACTATAGGGACGGTGAGGAACTCTCCTGATATCCATCTTGCTCAAATAGTCTTTGACAAGGATGGAGTTGTGGACTGCTGCATTGTTCTGCTGAAAATGCCACTGACCCGATTTGAAGAGTGCTGGCCTCTTCCGACGGAAGCTCTTTCTGAACTCCCTTAAAACGTCAACAGAGTAACCCAAACCCTAAACCTTTGGCCAATCAACTGTGGTGTATTGACTTCCCTACTCCCCCCACACCTCTCATCATCCCTCACAGACCTCCCTGCCTTCCTTTAATCTCTTATGCCACTTAAAAACTGATGCTCGAGTCATGCGAAATGGTCGAAAAGCAGTCTGAAGCATTCCATACGTTTCTGTGGCATTTTTTCCAAGTTTAAAACACAATTTTATTACATATCGTACTTCTACAGTGTCAGATTTCATTTTTGAAATTCACCAGCTGCAACAATCAGGGTTTAGTAGGGTGTATTCCAATTGCTGCTGTAGCTGTTGATTTGAACGTGAAATCATAAAAATTGGTCAGTCATCTCATAAGATGTATAGCAATAACAGAGTGAATTTTTAAGAGTCTACGACAAATTTAAATGTCCATACGAAAACGTCTATAAACCTATCGTATGCACCTCGTACAATAAATACAGCTTCTCAAGCTCATTTATTACACAAACATTAACACTTTTTAATATGAGAATCAGCTAAGTTCTCACACACACACACACACACACACACACACACACACATATATATATATATATATATATATATATATATATATATATATATATATAAGAAACAGCATATATAACTCCTTTATTTTAAAATGTCACCTGTTTCGTGCAAGTGAACCTAAGTAAGAAGTAATAGTAATTCCATCGAGCGAATGCCTTACGATATTTTTATGGATACAATCAGTAACGATCGGCAATTGTACGGCAGGTACCCGCCGTACGATTGCCGATGAAAGTGTTTTTTTTTTAAGATTGGCTAATCTCTAATTGTCTTTATGAAGTCAAAATTGTCAGATTTACAGTTAGAAATAGTACGAAAACCAGTCACCCTTGCATTGGTCAACTATTTTTACACTCAAAGTTTGTATCTGCGTATGTTACTTTATTTGTTCTCCGTCCCATCACCGGACAAGTACGGCAAAAGGCCTTTTAAAAAGCTGGTCCGCAAGCAGGGCCGCAGCCCAAAGGCGACCGGCAAAATCAAAAAATATCTTCGGCCCCGTCAGCACCCCCAAATATTTGGCTAAAATTTAGGTTTTAAAAAGTCCCATGATACGCGAGTATATACAAAATCTGAATATTTTCAATATTCTGTAAATATTAGTTAAACCATGGAATTAATTCGGATTTAGCTAGTGATTATTAGTTTTATTACTATTATTGTATTAGTTTATCTTAATTGTATATAACGTCACGCAATAAAACCACCGCATCACGATAAAATCTGCTAGGTTTCCGTCAAGGAAATGACTTGTTTGATTGCCCCGGTGTAATTCCTCATACGAGGGTCACTTACTCTAAAGTTCAATGGATCACTGGGAACCGGTAATTCTTGTATGTAGAAAATAAAGAACGTTTGTTGCAGGGTTATCTCTGTTAGCCGATCGTAAAAGAAAACAGTGGAAGAGTATAGGCCATAAGAACCAATATTCTGATTATTTATCTGCCACGTGAGTCCATGGAAGGCATACCGCGGGTCACGAAAAGCCAAGAACGCGCACATACACGCTTTTCTATGACCGCCCTCGACTAAGTCTTTTGATGGATATAAAGCCAATCGGAATACCAAGTAAAGAAAAAGAACACAGGACACGTTATCCGTAATACCTGGAAATCTCTTCTGCTCAGCAAGCTATGCATATCTTGTAAAAAGAAAAAAAGAAAGAAAAGTGCTTATCTCTCTCCGGGATGTTTCTTTTAGAAAGAGCCTTTTCTCTCAGAGAGTATGTATGTATGTATGTATGTATGTGTGTGTGTGTGTGTGTGTGTGAGAGAGAGAGAGAGAGAGAGAGAGAGAGAGAGAGAGAGAGAGAGAGAGATTTTACCTGTCACCTCTTTCTATTTGTCTCGACATTTCCGGTTCATGTAGTCTGGTAAATTTCAGTTCCACACGAAACCCGACGCGGGAAACAAAATTCTGCCCACGTGATAATATCTTAGTTGTCGTTTATCAACGGCGAATCTTGAATCATAGAATTGGCTTTTGGTTAATTAGTCTTTCTTCTTCTCTGTAACCATTCCTTATTTTGTTTCTCCAGTCAACGAATGGTGCCTTCCCTTCTCTCAGTTTCTTTTTTCCCCTTCTTTTACTTCAATTCATTCTTACTTTCGGGTTCCTTCCTGTCTTCTCAGAAGAATTACGTCCATGCTATTTTTATTTTATTTTATTTTTTTGCCTTTTCTTTTCCTCGTTTTTTTTTTTTTTTTTTCATCATCCTCTTTTTCCAAGGCAATATTTTTAACTTGTTTATTCTCCTCAATCTTTCACTCCGCCTCTTTCTCCCCACACAAATAAATACACAAATACCAATATAAAATATAGAGAGAGTGAGTATAATGCATAAATTAATACTACACGTCACAATCATCAGCCAACAACACATTTAAAAGTATGACGAAAAAGTGTTACATAGAAATTACGGAATATGAAATAGAATCGGTTTTATTTTAGGAAAGGTTTAGGAATTTCATATAAAAATAGATACAACACAGATATCTTGCAAAAATGCTCTCTTATTTATAATATGGATATAATTCAAAAGCTTTTGATATCTTTGATTTGCAAATACATAAATGTGTAATTAGGCAGCAGTCTTTCATTTAAGCATGTATGATTAAATAATAAAGACATATTTTGTCTATATAATTTCAAATTTCCTGATTATTATCTTGTTTCAGCTTGGAATTGGTCGATGAATTTACCAAAATTGTCCCGGGTGCTTTCGGACCTTTCTTAGGCCATCATTAATGATTGCTTACATGTGTAACGAGTGTCTTTAAAGAGCTATGATAATTTTTTGGTTTATTATTACATAAAATATCATTTTGGGGTAAAACTGAGACTCTGATGAATTTAAAAACAGAATGCTATCAACGGAAATAGAATATTATCAAGAAATATAGAATAAAAAAAAAGAAAAAGAAAATAAAGGCATTTCAAAACATTGTCACAATTTTCAAAATTAATTCTGTTGATTTTTTTTATAAGTAGGAATTTTAGGATTTGTTGTCGTAGCTTATTTATTTCGTGTGCTATTATACGGGTGTTTTCAAGTAGAATTTTTCGAAATTTAGATTTAGGAATAGAATGAGTTTTAAGCGATCGGGATAATTTTGGTAAATTATATATTTAATGAATATTATATATATATATATATATATATATATATATATATATATATATATATATATATATTATTAACCTATTAGACTCTGGCAGTGTGAAAAAACCCGATGATACAACGTGCAAATAAAATTATAGAAACTGATATACTGGAAAAATACAATGAGAAAAAGAAAGAGTAAAGGACCCCTTTTAGAAAATAATCAAATACCAATGTGATACCATAAGAAGAAGAAAAAACTCGGGCAGAATCGGCTAAGCTAAACCCCCCCAAAAGTACTAAATAAAGCGAATTCAGATTCTTCCAGAAGATTCACTGGGTGAAACCAACGTAGATTGGTCTAAGTTTATAGCCTTTATTACTTTATATATATATATATATATATATATATATATATATATATATATATATATATATATATATATATATATATATATATATAAAGTAATAAAGGTTATAAACTTATGCATACTGTGGCTGCTGCTCTGTTCGATATCACTTATACGTGGCATGAATCAGTGGCCCAGTGGTAGAGTTTCGGCTTCTGCATACTGTGGTTGTTGGTTCGATCTCCAGTGGTGGAGATCACGGTGTGCACTGCTGATGAGACCTAATAAGGTCGAAACAGCAGTTCAGTGCTTCGTATGTCACGTATAGGTGTGTGCCGGATTTTCTTGTCATGGTAATTTCTAACTTGATATATCAATTCCTCCATTAATAATCATATATATATATACATATATATATATATATCCTCATCATCATCATGTCGTGCTGGTAGCACGGATATCCCGGACCCTCTCTCGCCACTTTTTCCTATCGTTCATCGCCTCCTGCAGGTCTTCTGGACTACATCCCGTATTCTCACATAGTTGCTGAATGTATGTTCGTGCTGGTCGTCCTGCTTTTGCTCGGCCATGTGTGGGGGTCCATAGGAGTACGTCACTTATGAGCTCGTCCCTGCTTCTCCAGCAGTGTCCTGCGTGTCTGGTTCGTCTAATTTGAATAGTTTTCGTGATAGGAGAAAGGTGGCCATACAGTTGGTGCCTTGTGGGGTGTTGCCGCCAGAACTTGTTCAAGATTGCTCGCAGCATTCTTGTGCAATTGCCGTCTAGCTTCTCCAGCCGTTTTGTTAGACTCCATGTAGTGCATCCATGTAGCAGTATTGATGCGACCGTTGCCTGGAAGAAACTGCGTTTCATTTTATCGGTATATATATACATATACATGTAGACAAACTTCACGCGCACACAATCGCATACATACACAAAAACAACCGGAAAATATATCAATGGCACATTTAACTCAGAGAGAAAGAGAAGACAGAGAAAAAAGACAAAAGTAAAATAACTACATGTACTTTGAGTACGTATTAATACGTTCTCAGACACGTTAAACACTAAGAAGTAAAAAGAGAAATGAAAGAAACAACAACAACCAGATGGACATGAATATATACGAATATATATTCACACAAAAAAACAGAGAGAATATATACTTGTTAATACAAACAACAACCGGATACAGGAGAAACGGAACGATTTTAGACTAAAATATAGCAACCAAGAGAACATAACGAAAAACCTGAATGGATAAATAATATGACAAAAGTATTAGAAGGGCTCGAAGAAGGCCCGAAAGCGGAAATACACATCGATTTACTCAAAAAAACACTAAAAATAAATCAAACTGTTTAACGACAGGCCATGATGCAACACGTATTTTAGTTCAGGAAATTCACCTCCATTCACGACAGTCTAGCATTAAAAATGAAACGATGCCGACTGAATGACAAAAGGAAAGATCACATTGATCCAAAAGGACCCAATTAAGGGAACCGCTCTAAACAACTACAGACCCATAACTTGCCTACCGATAATGTGGAAAATATTAACAACACGAATATGGGAAGAGATTTACTACTCGCTAAAAAGCCTCCGATTGTTGCCCGAGGAACAGAAAGGATGCCGTAAAGGATCTAGTGGCACAGGAGAGTTACTTAACATAGATCAGCACATCCTAAATGAGGGCAAGACCAGACAGAAAAATCTAGCCATGGCCTTGATTAACTACAAAAAGGCATTCGATATGTTTCCGCAAAGCTGGATAATAAACTGCCTCAAAATGTACAAAATATCAGATCAAGTAATAAACTTTATCGACAAAACTATGAAAACCTGAGAATGGAATTGACAACTAGAGGGAGAAGCTTAGCTAAAGCGAAGATCCAAAGAGGTATATGTAAAGGAGATGCACTATCACCGTTACTATTCATAATTGTGGTGATGCTACGTAACCACATAATCAGAAAATCCACAGCTGAATACAAACTTAGTAGATCACAAGAACAGATCAATCATTTGATGTACATGGACGACATATGCTATTTGCAAAAAAATTAAAAAGAACTGGAAACTCTAATACAGGCAATTATAATATACAGTCAGGACATAGGGAACGAATTTGGCATAGAAAAATGTGCCATGCTAGTAATGAAAAGCGGCAAACCACACCTGACGAACGGAATGGAACTACCAAATCAAGACAAGATAAGAACGCTCGGAGAAAAGGAAACGTACAAATACTTGGAAATCTTGAAGGCTGACACCACCAAAGAAGTATTGATGAAAGGAAGAATTAAGAAAGCTACTCGAGACAAAACTATCAAGCAGAAACCTTATCAAAAGAATAAATACCTAGGCTGTATCGCTCGTTAGATATTCGGGACCCTTTTTGAAGTGAACAAGAGAACATAAGGACATGGACCAGAGAAAAAGAAAACTAATGACCATGCATTAGGTATTACATCCCAGTGATGATGTTGACAGACAATTAGTATCAAGAAAGGAGGGAGGAAGAGGACTTACCAGCACTGAAGACAGCGTTGACGTATCAATACGACTCGAGGAATGCATAAAAAAGCACGAAGAACCGATTACAGCCGCCAGAAACTAGAATGACCACACGAAGACCAACAAAATAAAAATAACTAGAAAACAAAAATGGGTAGAAACACAAATCTATGGATGTTTTAAACGATTAATAAGCAACATCGTACACGAGAAAACCTGGACGTGGCTAAGAAAAGGAAACCTTAAGAGAGAAACAATATCTTTATTTATCATCATCATCATTATGTCGTGCCGCAATCAGCACGGATATCCCTGACCCTCTGTTGCCACTTCTCCCTATTGTTCATCGCCTCTGGCGGGTCTTCAGGGCTATATCCCGTATTCTCATAGAGCTGTTGTATGTATGTTCGAGTTGGTCGTCTTGGTTTTGATCAGTCATATAAGGGGGTCCATAGGAGTACATCACTTATGAGCTCGTCCCTGCTTCTCTAGCAGTGTCCTGTAAGTCTGGTTCGTCTAACTTGGATATTTTTCGTGATGGGAGGTAGGTGGCCGTATAATTGGTGTCTTGTGGGGTGTTGCCTCCAGGACTTGTTCAAAATTGCTCGCAGCATTCTTGTGTAATTGCCGTCTAGCTTCTTCTCCAGCCATTTTGTTAGCGTCCAAGTAGCGCATCTATATAGCAGTATCGATTCGACCGTTGCTTGGAAGTAACTGAGTTTTATTTTATCTGTCAGGTCTCTATTTATAGCAGTACAAAACAACGCCATAAAAACCAATCAGATCAAAGTGAGAATAGATAAGACGCAACAAAATACCAAATGTAGTTTATGTGGTGATAGAGTCAAAGCCATTAATCACATAATAAGCGAATGCAGCAAAATAACATAGAAGGAGTATAAGACTAAATACGAGTGTGTGTGCAAGGTGATCCACGGAGATATCAAAGAAATTTAAATTTGACCATACGAAATAAATGGTATATGCACAATCCAGCATCTGTCATGAAGAATGACACACATACATTCCTTTGGGACTTTGACATAGGATTGAACCACCATATTTCGGCCAGAAAAATCAGATATTATAAAAATCAACAAAAAAAGAGAACTTTTGTGGACTTTGTTGTCCCGAGTGACCACAGAATAAAACTGAAGAAATGTGAAAAGAAGGATAAGTACCTTGAACTTGCTAGGGAATTGAAAAAAACAATAGAACATAAAGTTGACAATTATACTAATCGTGATGGGTGCTTTTGGTACAGTCATCAAAGGATTATTAAAGGCACTGGAGGACTTGAAGTTTGGAGGAGGAGTAGAGACTATCCAAACTACAACATTACTGAGAACGGCCAGAATCCTGAGAAGAGTCTTGGAGACTTGAGGACACTTGCTGTCACTCAAACTTCAGTGAAAGACTATCAGCTAAAACTGATGTGAAAAACTCTCAAGGATTAAATAATAATAATGAGAGAAAAAATTGTTAAAAAGTATTTGAGAAAAGCCAGAAAATTACTCGATACAAAATTCTGTAGAGGAGATCTTGTCAAAAGGATATATACCTATGTTGCCCTACTCGTAATATACTCGGGATCATTCTTGAAGTGGACCAGAGAAGAACTTAAAAAAAATGGACCAGAGAACAAGAAAAATGATAACAATGCACAAGACATTGACAGACTATATGTGTCTAGAATAGAGGAAGGAAGAGGACTTGCCAGCATTGAAGACAGCGTGGACACATCGATACAAAGACTCGAAGACTGCATAGAAAAGTGTAGAGGAAGATTGATTACTGCCACCAGAAACAATACTAATGGCACGAGGAACAGCAGAAAACAAAAGTGGGGAGAAAAACAACTATAAGGACATTTTAAGCGACAAATAAGCGACATCAGAAAGTGGACGTGGCTAAGAAAAGGAAACCTTAAGAGAGAAACTGAATCTATTTTAATAGTACCACAAAACAATGCTATAAGAACCAACTATACCAAAGCGAGAATAGATAATACAAACAAAACATGAGATGTAAATAATGTGATGAAAGAGACGAAACGATCAATCCCATAGTAAGCGAATGCAACAAACTAGGTCAGAAAGAATATAAGACTAGGCACGACTGGGTGGACAAGATCATCCACTGGGAATTGTGCAAAAATTGAAGTTTGACCATAAGAATAAATGTTGTATGTACAACTTAGAATCAGTCTAAGAGAATGAGACGCACAAACCCCTCAGGGATCACCAAATCTTGGCTAGACAACCAGATCTGATAATAATTAACATAAAAAAAGAGAATTTGCAGATTAGTGAACCACAGAGTGAATTTGAAAGAATGTGATAGGAAGGATAAGTAGCTGGACCTTGCCAGAGAATTGAAAAAGCTATGGAACGTGAAAATGACGATAATGCCGATTGTAATAGGTGCTTTTGGTATAGTTGCCAAAGGATTAGTACAAGGTCTGGAGGACTTGGAAATAACAGGACGAGTGGAAACCATCCAAACTACCGCATTATTGAGATCGGCCAGAATACTGAGAAGAGTCCTGGAGAATATTAGAGACTTGTTGTCACTCAAACTCTAATGAGAAACTATCAGCTAACACTGGTTTGAAAAACTCTCAAGAGAATAACCATAATAATGATTAAAAAGAATCACACCCCAATCAAAACAAACACATTATTAATCCCCCGAAAAGAATCATGATTGTTTAACCACGGGTTAAACATACTTATATGAAATTAAACCTGAAAATACCACATGAAAGTTATTTGTGGGCCTATTTTTTAAACACACACACACATCTATATATCCTCATCATCCTGTTGCGCCATCAGCACGGATATACCTTATCGTTCATCGCTTCCCGTAGGTCCCCTGGGCTACAACACGTAACCACACAGAGCGGCTTCATGTCGTTTCGAGCTGGCCGCCCTGCTTTTGCACAGCCATGTGAAGGGGTCCATAGGAGTACATCACTTATGAGCACGTTCCTGCTTCTCCAGCTGTGTCCTGCATATCTGGTTCATTTCACACTGATAGTTTTCGTGATGGGTGGTAGGTGACAGTACAGTCGGTGCTTTGTTGGGTGTTGTCTCCAGGACTTGTTTGATATTGCTCGCAGTATTCTTGTGTAGTTTTCGTCAAGCTTTTTCTCCAGCCTTTTAGTTAGCGTCCATGTAGTGCATCCATATAGCATTATCGACACGAGAGCTGCTTGGAAGAAACTGTGTTTCATTTTATCGGTCAGGTATATATATATATATAGAGAGAGAGGGAGAGCAGAATCAAAATATGGAATTTTTTTTTTTTAGAAATAGTCTCATTTGTCGAATATTTGAAAAAAAAATGTGATAAATTTAAATTTTCATGATTAGCTCTATTATTCAAGCACATTTTTAAAAATCAAAATTCAGCCCAATATGAGTGAACAAGAAAAAAAAAAACGAAAGAAATTCAGGATTTGCTTAACACCGAAACCAAACCAACGTTTGTTTGTCCACCTAATACAAAGCAAAAATACATTTTTTTAAACCTTTTGCTTCGTGGTTGGAAAATAAGTGATTGAAATAGTGAATGTATGTGTGATGAAAAGAAAGAAAGAAAACAGCGCATGAGTGAGTTAACAAAAGATTAATTTAGTAAGAGTTATCTAAATGTCGAGGAAAACAAATAGAAACGGGAAAACGATAAAAGATTACAGTAAAAATTAAGTATGCAGGAGAATTTAGAATTAAAATTAGAGAGAAAGATGAAACTCGTTAAAATCAAGAGAAAATCAAAAAAGAAAACGAGAGGTGAAGAAAGAGAGAGAAAGACTGACTGGTTGGAGGATAGAAAGTAAGCATACTTAGAGACCTATATATATATATATATATATATATACTAATCTTATATCTACCAATATTCACGGTACCAGAAAAAAAAACCCTGCCAGGAACAAGAGATAAAAGTATCTCGAATCACCGCCCAGGGGAAAAAGAAAAAATTATGGGTCAAAAAGAAAGAAAAGGCCAACCTCGTCCGACCACTTGAAAAAAATTAAGGGGTACGCAATCAGTGGTCAAAAGAAAACCAAAAACCCTCCGCGAATGCTGCAATGCTACAATTACTAAAGTGCTCAACACAAGTGGAGCCAATTATAAAATTAACCTAAATCGCGAGTCGAAAATCTTCAACAAAAGTTTCACCTTATCGGATCATCAGGAAGACTAACTTCGAGTCAAAGTTAGGCTTCCTGATGATCCGATAAGGTGAAACTTTTGTAGAAGATTTTCGACTCGCGATTTAGGTTAATTTTATATATATATATATATATATATATATATATATATTAAATAATAGCCCTTACGGCAAAAAAAAACGGCAAGTGATTTGAAGATAAAAATATACAACGAATCACTGTCAAGGGGAAAATATATATATATTGGGGGAAAAAGGAAAAGGTCAACCTTGTCATACCAATTGAAAAAAATCAAAAGACATGCAATTGGTTGGTCAAAAGAAAAAACACACCGTTAGGGCTGCTAAGCTACAATGCAAAAAGTGCTCAATACTAAGTAGAGCCAAATAGTAACGTTAGTTACTTAGTGAGTCAGGAACTAAATTACTATAGTTTCGCCTAAGCAGCTCATCAAGGTACCTAATCACGACTAAAGAAGTATTGAAAGAAAACTATATTTATAGTAAAAAAAAAACTCACACCGGACAGAAAATTACAAGGTGGAACTATAAAATTGTCGCCCTAGAAAAGACGGCATGATTCCATTTCCGTTTTATAAAAACCGGCTTTATTTATTTTATTTTTTTTTGCTGCAGACCATCAACTTGTTGGCCAGTTGTGTACAAATCCCAAGAGCGATTGGAGCCTTCTATCATGTCTGAAAGTGACACAATGTTCAACGAGCAAGATCGGAGATGCGCCGCTGTACAACCCATGCTCTCTACCGATCCAAGTTATGACAACTGGACCATTGCCAGCACCCTCAAAATGCAAATCTGGATTGTCACGAATAACAGGGACGTGCCCAGGGTGATGAAAACAAAGTTTCCGGCTACGGTTATGGTTTTGGTGTGGTTTCAAGTGAGGGCCACATCATGCCAACTCACAACTTCGAGGTTGGCTTGAAAGTCAATACCAAAGTGTACCTGGATATGCTGAAGAGTGTGGTGATCCCCTGGTGCAATCAGGTGGCCGGTGGTAGACCCTGGGTGTGGCAGCAGAACTCGGCGCTGGAAAAATAGACCAAGGAGAATTATTTGGTTTATACCTCCGTATAATATGGAGGTAGTTAATAAATTATGTAGCGAATTTTTTTAATTATTGAAAAGAAATTTTCCAGTAACAAACTCATTAAATAAAGTATTTAATAGAAATAATATTAAGCTAAGTTATAGCTGTATGCCAAATATCAATAATATTATCAATAAATCTAATACAATAAAACTAAATAAAGAACAATATAACGAGGCCCCTAAATGTAATTGTAATAATAAGACTGAGTGTCCCCTTAAGGGCAAATGTCGGTATGAATGCATAGTTTACAAGCTGGAGTTATATAATAGCGAACCACACAATTGTAAAAATAAAAAGGTATACTTCGGAGCGTTTAAGCAAAGGTACTATAATCATAAAACTAGTTTTACACATGAAAAACATAAACATAGTACTAGTCTATCCAATTATGTGAGGGAAATCAAAAATAGGCA
Source organism: Sepioteuthis lessoniana (assembly GCA_963585895.1). Taxonomy (NCBI): domain Eukaryota; kingdom Metazoa; phylum Mollusca; class Cephalopoda; order Myopsida; family Loliginidae; genus Sepioteuthis; species Sepioteuthis lessoniana. The sequence goes on along the minus strand of OY757912.1, from coordinate 118,641,036 downwards.
AGGTACTGATCCCATATTAAAATGGGAAATAATTAAAAAATCTCGGAAATATAGGGCCGGTGATAGGTATTGTATACTTTGCAATGAGGAGAAATTGGCTATAGCTTCTTATGATAGTTAGGATTTGTTAAACCAAAGGTCTGAAATATAAAAAGCCTTCAGACACAAAAGAAATTGGCTACTCTACAAATAATTTTTTTTTAACTAGTGTTTTTTTTTTTTTTTTAACTGCCATTTTATTCCATACTTTCATTTAAATAGATTTTTCAATAATAAACTTAATTTTTTGTACGCTTCTTTAGTCCCATTTTTTTTTTTTTATTGATATGCTAATTTTCTGTCCGGTGGGAGGTTGTTTTTTTTTTTTGTTTGTTTTCACTATAAATATGGTTTTATTTCCATACTTCTTTAGTCAGGATTAGGTACCCTGATGAGCTGCTTTGGCGAAACAATAGTAGGTTAGAACCTGACTCACTAAGTAATTATCGATACTATATATATATTTATATATATATATATATATATCGTTTTCAATTTTCTGTTAAACATTCATTTTTTCTTCTTTCGCATCGCTTAAAACATTATGGGCTTAAATGAAAAGAAAGAGAGAAAGAAAGAAAAGAAAGAAACAATTCAAATGACAAACATAGGACCCTTTCAGCTGCTACCACTCCGGGCTATAGTGGACCTGAGAGCGATGGTGATGCAGGTGATACACCGCATTTCCCAAAGTTCCAGTATTACTGAAGCCTCACCATCAGATTGTTTAGTGTCAAACAGGACGTTCGTTATGGGAGTTTTACTCCTCTGCAGAGATGCCGTCGGTGTATTCTACAGCCCGAGCCATCAAGGCCAATTGTTACCAGGACTTAATATTTTCTGTTTGACCATCTCTTTATTTCTCTCCTAATTTCTTTAATTATTTTTTAATTTGTTTGTTTGTTAGTTTTTCTTTCTTCCTTTCTTTGTACATTTGTATTTAGGTTTTTTAGTTTAGTTTATTGATTTATCAAACCTAGATAGTAATTTAATACCAAATCCTAATTATTCACATAATTAATTTTTATGTGAATAATTTGTAGATTACTTTATTTTAAAACGCGAAGAAATTGATTTGTTAGCACACAATTAAATGGTTTTGAATATTCCTATCAAACAAAAATAATTCTATTTAATATTAATCATTTGTTTGGACGCAGTTAAATGTTTTCATCTATTGTTATTAAAAACTAATGTTTAATTTTAACATAAATCATTTGTTCGCACACGATTAAATTGTTTCAAGTATATTAGATTCATTTGCCTAATAAATGGCACCCTAATATATACTATAATCATGGGGCCTTCAATAAGTTTCCAGATTATTTTTGTTCAGGCATTTATCATTGTCGTTAACTCTTGAAAATTCAGTATCTTATTGCTACACATCTTACGAGATGACTGACCAATTTTTATGATTTCAGGTTCAAATGAACAGCTATAGCAGCAATTGGAATATACTCTACTAAAGCCTGATTGTTACAGCTGCTGAATTTCAAAAATGCAATCTGGACGTCAGAACACTTTAGAAGAACGATATGCAATAAAATTCTGTTTTAAACTTGGAAAAAATGCCACAGAAACGTATGGAATGCTTGCGACTGCTTTTGGAGCATCTTGCATGAATCGAGCATCAGTTTTTGAGTGGCATAAGAGATTAAAGGAAGGCAGGGAGTCTGTGAGTGATTATGAGAGGTGTGGGAGGAGTAAGGAAGTCAGTACACCAGAGTTGATTGACCAAAGGGTTAGGATTAGTGTTAGGGTTACTATGTTGAGGTTTTAAGTTAGTTCAGCAAGTGATTCCGTCGGAAGAAGCCAGCAGTCTTTAAATCGGGTCAGTGGCATTTCCAACTGGACAATCCATCAGTCCACAACTCCATCCTTATCACTGACTATGTGACTAAGATGGGCATCAAGGTACTTCCTTACCGTCCCTATAATCTAGACCTGGCTCCCTGTGACTATTGGTTATTCCCTAAGCTCAGAGGCTGTCGTTATGAGAGAATTGAGGAGATGAAAGAGGCCATGATGAAGGTCATTGACGCGCTCGCACAAGAGGACTTTCGTGGGGCGTTCCAGAGGTTGTTGGAACGGTACAACAAGTGCATTGCAGTCGAAGTAGAATACTTCGAAGGGGACTAGATTTTCATGCGTGTACTATTAATAAATGTGCCCATACGAAAAAGTCTGTAAATTTATTTAAAGATCCTCGTATGCTGTAATAGATTCATTTGCCTAATAAATGGAACCCTAAAATATACTACCACTCCAGGCTAGAGTAAACTTGGGTGCAACGGAAAGGAAGGAGTACTCCACATCCCCAAAGCTCCAAGACTGAAGCCTCACCATCAGATAGTATCGTGTTATACTCGGGACACTCGTTGCAGAGAGGTTTTACTCTTCTGTAGGAGTGCAGTCTTTGTATTATATTGTTCCGGCCAACAGGCCGATTGCACTTTTAGGTTTCTTCATATAATGTTTCCCTTTTCCTCTCACAGTCTTCCTACTCCTTCCTCTACGCTTCTTCTTCTTCTTCTTCTTCTTCTTCTTCTTTAACCAACTCTTCTTATTTCATTTTTAATTTTTTCGTAATTCATTTTTCTTTCTTTCTTTTTCTTTCTTTCTTTTCACTTTTCACCATATAGCGTTTTAATCTTTCCGCTTCTGCCTTTCCTCCTCCTTTTCCTTTTCTTCCACCTACTCTCTTCCTTCACCTCGTTATTCTTGTTCTTTTTTTTCAATTTTCTTCCGTATCACCACAAAGCAGCGTACAAAAACTCCATCTGCGACTTTCCTTCACTTCGCTTCATCTTGGACGTTTAGTCGAAAACTAGAGCCATGGTTGCCGTTTTTGAAGTCGGGTTGGCTTGCGTGTCGCCGTCCCAACACGTGAGATCATGGCCGACCTCGGGGAGAGTAATTCACAGTTGTTGCTTCTTATCTATCACTTTTTATCTTTTTCTTATCTTTGCTTCCTTTTTGTGACTTTTGTTGTCGATTTTCTTACTTACCACTTCCTTGTTGTTTTCTTATAACTTTTTTTTCTAGCTTATGCAAACGCCTCAACTCAATACAGATTTCCGATTCGTGTGCTCGTTTTCCCTTTTATCTCCATTTTCTTATATCATTTGGCTTACAACTCGAGTCTAAAATACTTTTACTGTGTTCCCCTAACACATTAAAGTCAAAACCCTCCTCTTTTTGTAAGTTTATTTCTCCTTTGTCTTTATCTTTCCCATCATTCCCAACAAAATTTATCGTTCATATTTCTCAGGCTTCATTTTATTTTTCGTTCGTTTATATTTTGATCTTTTCAATCATTCTCAAATAATTTATTGTTCGTATTTATTATTCTTCATCTTATTTCTAGTTTATCTTTCTTTTAACCTTCCATACCTCAGCCCAAATACATCGTTTTTTGTTTTTTGTTGTTTTTTTTTTGCTCTCCCTCTTTTCCCCTATTATGCGTTAGTTACTTTGTTGTTTAACACACCATTTCTTTCGTTTCTTTTCATCTTTCATTTCATGTCATTTCATTCTTTCTTCTTCTCTAAATTATTCATACTTTTTCGGTATTTTCTTTTTTCCATCCTTCTTTATTTACATTCATTGTTCTTCTTTATCTAGTTTAAACTACCCGAAGCTGTGTTTACTTTCATTTTTCAATCCAATCATGCTTTTCCTTCTTTTTAATTGATATTATTTTCTATTTTCACTTTCATTTCTCGCTCACAATTCTCTTTACCTCCTTATGCTTCTTCATCTTTTGTCTTTTCTATCATTCTCCGAGTTCATTCTTTATTTTCTTTAACTCTTATTCCCTAATTTACCACATTACCCTTCCTTCTTCTCTATTAATCTTCGTTTATATCATCTGTTCTTCTTAACATTGTATCTTTCTTTCTTTTGCATCATTCTTTCTTCATATATTTCGTTCTTTTCCCATAGTTTTCTTTTTTTCTGGTATTCTTAACCCACATCTCTCATGCTTTTTCACATTATTTCTTCTTTCTGATTCTTTCTTTACATCTTTCGTTCTTCCCCACATCATTTTTATCTGGCAATCTTCGTCCTTCCTCACACTTTTTCTTCTTTATTTTAAATCCTTCTTTCACATCCACCGTTCTTCCTCACACTTTTTCTTTCTTCTTTTAAATCTTTCGTCCACATCTTTCGTTCTTACTCACACTTTTTCTTCCTTCTTTTAATTCCTTCGTCCACATCCTTCATTCTTCCTCACACTTTTTCTGTCTTCATTTAATTCCTTCGTCCACATCCTTCGTTCTTCCTCACACTTTTTCTTTCTTCTTTTAAATCTTTTGCCCTCATCCTTCGTTCTTCCTCACACTTTTTCTTTCTCCTTTTAATTCCTTCGTCCACATCCTTCATTCTTCCTCACACTTTTTCTTCCTTTTTTTAAATACTTCGTCCACATCCCTCGTTCTTCCTCACACTTTTTATTCCTTTTTTCAAATCCTTCGTCCACATCCTTCGTTCTTCCTCACACTTTTTCTTTCTTCTTTTAAATCCTTCGTCCACATCCTTCGTTTTTCCTCACACTTTTTCTTCCTTCTTTTGAATTTCTCGTCCACATCCTTCGTTCTTCCTCACACTTTTTCTTTCTTCTTTTAAATCCTTCGTCCACATCCTTCGTTCTTCCTCACACTTTTTCTTCCTTCTTTTGAATTTCTCGTCCATATCCTTCGTTCTACTTCACATTGTTTACTTCTTCTCTGGAAGACTGAGTTCAGATATTTTGTTCTGGTCAGAGTCACAGTGGCGTAGTAGTTAACTGGTGAGATTACAGCTTCCTAGTAAGCTAGTTTGAATTTTAGTCACGTTATTACGTTCATTTTCTGACTTATAGACTTGATAAGGTATGAACTCACTTATCCCCCTTACCAGCTATGGGTAAAATAGTTCCAATACTGTACTACAAGGATGGCTTTGACATTAAATAGTCCAGAAAGTTTGATATGCCCTTTAATAAAGAAACCAAACCTTTTCTCATTGATATATTCTTCGTGATTTTTTCATTCACGTTCCTCGTTCTTTGCATTATTTCTGTTTTACTTTGGCATCCTTATTTCTTATTTGTATTTTGTTCTTTTACGGCGTTATTCGAATACATCGTTCATTCTTATTTACAGTGATTCCTTCTTCTCTGTTGTTCTTCGTCAACATCCTTTCTTCTTCTTCACATTTCTTGTCTCATTATTCGCCGATATCTTTCGTTTTTCTCTCCGTTTCTTTGTTTTTCCTCACATTGTCTTTCCTCTCCAAGCTCCTTTGTCTGTCTTCTTCGACTTTCTTTACTCTATTTTTCTTTTTTTCAAAAATTTTTCTTCAGTCAGGTTCTTCTTCTTCTTCTTCTTCTTCTTCTTCTTCTTCTTCTTCTTCTTCTTCTTCTTCTTCTGTGAGACTTTCCCTCCCAACTTTCTATGCTATTTTAATTTGTTCATTTTCTTCAAAAATTGATTTTTCATTTAAATTTTTCATTTGTTCTTTCTTTTTGAATTCATCATTCTTTCGTAGCTCTTATTGCATAAGCCATTTGTATGGCTATATTCATCATAATTTCTTCTTCTTCTTCTTCTTCTTCTTCTTCTTCTTCTTCTTCTTCTTCTTTAAATATTTCTCATTCCCTGTTTTATTTTTCTTCTTCGAATAACCCTTTCTATTTCTCTTCTAATTTCTTCTTATTTTTGCCTGTTTGGTTGTTAATTTCTTTCTTACTTTCTTTCTCTGTCTCTCTCTCTCTCTGTCTATCACTCTCTCGTTTTCTTTCTTTCTTTCCTTCTTTCTTTCATTCTACTTTTTTATATTTCTCCAAATAACATTTTCCTCTCACTTCTCCTCCTTCTCATTCTTTATTCAAAATCTTCTTTGACATTATCGAATAATCTTTCTTTTTTTTATACTTTTCAAATTTATTCTCTTTTTTTTTATCCCTTTAATCAATCTTAACATTTTTATTCGTTCTGCCAAACGAAAAAAAAAATCAACTGCCTTTGAGTTGAAGGCTTTTGGTCCGATCCACACAGAAGATATATTGCAAACAGGATTTTCCTTTTATTAACTTTCCTCTATTCAAAGCTTTATCCATTAAATGCACTGCGCCAAAGTTTAGGGCAAACAAAGAATTTTTTTTTTCACTTTGTGATTTCCAGTATTTTTTCTCGTAAAATGATTTTTGTTGTCAATTAATTCTATGAAAATTCACATCTTCTCACGCAAGAAAATTCACAGTTCTCAGAAATCCTCTCTTTATTCATCTAACTGTTTCTACTCTATCTATCTATCTATCTATCTAACTTTGTGTTTCTTTTGTTATCTTTATCATTTCCTTTCCTGTATTTTTTTAATGAATCTATCTACTTATACTTTATATATAACTCTATAGCCGTGTATCAGTCTCATTCACATCGTATATATTTCACTTTATGTGATATTCTTTTCGAATATACATCAAATCTACTTTACCTTTCTTTCTTTCTTTCTTTCTTTCTTTCTATTTAATGCATTCATGTTTTATATGTGTTTATGTATGTGTATCAATCAGACAGTGGAACTCATTTACAACACATATACATATATATATATATATATATATATATATAATATATATATATATATATATATATATATATATATATATATACATGAATACATACATATATATATAATATATATATATATATAAGTATGTGTGTGTGTGTGTGTGTGTGTGTGTGTGTGTGTGTCGCATGAATAAAGGTACGCAGAGTGCATCCCATACAGAGGACTAATCTTCCTAAAATAAACTTGTGTTAAGTACGACATCACACACACACACACACACACACCACACACGCATATATATATATATATATATATATATATGTATATGTTCCTCAAAACATACTTGGGTGCTTTTTATTTTAAATGAAACATAATACAATCAAACTGGTTATTATTCATTACCAAACCCTACAACACTAAAACATTCTAAGAAAATATAATCGTAAAAGCTCAGGAGCCAGAAATAAAATTTCATATATTTATTTATATTATAGGACTGCAATATTTCCATAACTTAACTTCTTGATCCTCCTAATTTTTTTCATTCGTTTGTATCATTTTCATTCATATTTCTATTTCAGTTTCTCATAATTTACATGTCCGGCACATTGGCCTATTTGGTAGATTGTTCGTCAATGGTCCAGAAGACCTGGGTTCATCCCAGGTCGCATCATACCAAACCCTTTTAAAATGGTACTTGATACCACCTTGCTTAACCACTCAGCAATATAAGGTATGTATCAAGAGAAAAGTGGAGAAAAAAGGAGCGTCCTCGCCTACAGCTTGGTGTTGGTGTAGTAGCAAGTGAAAAGGGATCCTTCTCGTCGCCCTCGACTACGATGGACCAACTTTACTTATTTACTTTATATATAATATCAAAACCCATTTGGTGATATGTGTCCAGTTCTGAAGTTCTGGGAGAGTCCAGTAACGCTTTATTGCCATTTCTCTGAATTCCACTCTGACTGCATGTGGTGATAGTAGTTAGATCCCCATCTATTATTAAGATAAATATGTTTTGATATTACTTTACTGATTTAGGATAATTGACGCATACAACATGTAGATAAATGATAATAAATCAGATTAAAAATGATGACAATTGTACTTTGAAAATATGAATTATTATTATTGTAATAAACCCTTTTAAAAAGACACCAAATTTTGACATTAACTAACTCATGAGTAGTTGATATGCCATTAAATAATTAAAATGAACAAATAATTTTGCAGTTTATCGTTATTGCTCTTGCAAGAAATGAACAACGACGAGCCATTTTTTGATTTCTTCGCCAATGATCCGGGAGGCCGGGGTTCAATCCCAGTTGAGTCATACCAAAAACTCAAAAAATGGTACTTGATACCGCCTTGTTTAGCACACAGCACTATAAGGTAAGGATCAAGGGTAAAGTAGAGTAATACGGGTGAGTGGAGTAGCGCCCTCCACTGTGTAGTAGCAATTGAAAAAGGAGCTTTTTGGTCACCTTCGACAAAGGTCCCCAACTTTACTTTTTGTAATATTGATTAGAACTAAGAATAATGATGTACAGATATTTATAATATATACATACCTTGATTTTAAGTAATGAGTATTCGTTTTGCTGTCTTGTTTCCTTTCTTTCTTTGTGTGGAAGTTTGAGCAGAAAAACTATCGCCCATAGAAACAAGTGCTCAAGTGTTATCAACCTAGCGAAAAAGTATCATCAGCCCGTCAAAAAGGTGACAACGAAAAACAATGAATGAATTTTCTATACTTAATCACCTATAAATGAATACAATCCTTTATCTTTAATGTAAAGTTAGTTTTTCTTAAAACAAAGATATTGAGATTTTATTATTTCTAGTGAATCATGATACAATCAAAATGGTCATTATTGGGTATTCTTTTTTACCAAACTCTACGGAACAGAAACCATTATTATAAAAAATAGTGCACAGTAGGTCGGGACTTTAGAATACACCAACTGCGGTATTTGATGCACGCCCCCACCTTACGGGCATGTATGGCACAAGGCCTTTTTTTGGGTGGGACCAGGCGCAGGGCCGTAGCCCACACGCGCCCGGAGTTTGCCAAAAATGCCCTCGGCCCCGTCGGCATTCCCCTTGTTTGGGGCGCCTCAGGCGCCGGGCAATTAGCCCAACCCCCCTCGAAAGGGGGGTAAAAGCCTGGGGGGAAGGCCCCCTGAGGCCGAAGGAAATCTCCAGGTACCGAGACACACTCGGCCAGATCCGTGCCGCAGATAACACGGCCGGCCGAAATGCTGCCCGACACCTGGAGAGGTGTCAGATCGAGATTGATCTGAACCTAGAATACACCAACTGCGGTATTTGATGCACGCCCCACCTTACGGGCATGTATGGCACAAGGCCTTTTTTTGGGTGGGACCGGGCGCAGGGCCGTAGCCCACACGCGCCCGGAGTTTGTCAAAAATACCCTCAGCCCCCTTCGGCATTCCCCTTGTTAGGGGCGCCTCAGGCGCCGGACAATTAGCCCAACCCCCCTCGAAAGGGGGTAAAAGCCTGGGGGGAAGGCCCCTGAGGCCGAAGGAAATCTCCAGGCACCGAGACACACCTGGCCAGATCCGTGCCGCAGATAACACGGCCGGCCGAAGTGCTACCCGACACCTGGAGAGGTTTCAGATCGAGATTGATCTGAACCTAGAATACACCAACTGCTTCTCAGCTGAGAATGCAATGTTATATTTCACATCTATTTTGCACACGGTCTACTCGTCTTCTCTCTTCTGACCTCGGACTGAACCATTTATACATCCACCATTTCTAGTCACGTGAACTCCAGTAGCACAATCCATTTCAATATGTGTGCTTCCAAGCTAGAGATCCGTGTTCAAATCACACGGGTCGCTATCGGCACATTATTCTAACATAGCACTTTTTTTTTCTTTAGATACGTACAGCCGGTTATGAATCAGGAATTGAACCGGTGCACACCCTGTGTTTTCAGTCAAAACATTTTTTTAAGACTGGTAAAACTGTAATTGCTACACCAAGAGGTTTTCGTGTTCATTTCCTATTATGTCAGAATGATGCGCTTCCGGATAGAAATTTGATACTACAATGGGTTGAAGATTTCAGGCCCACATTTTCATCGAATAAAAGAAAAAACCCGGAAGAATAAAATGATATCATTCGCCAAAAAGTATCATAAATTCGGCCAGACATGACCCTTGATCTTTTTAGCAACCTTGGAAGCCATGATCATAACTAACTGTATCTGAAAAAAAAATCAGGCAATACATTAGCTAAATGAAGCAATGATTACAAGTACTACTTGCCAAAGTTCACTTTCAAACACGCAGATAACAGTTTCAAATGTGTGAGGTATTTCTGCTGAACTCTTTATATAGAAGTGGTCTGCGCCTTTATTCCTCTTTTTCAGCTCACAGACTTTCAGTATTATAAAGTTTGATCATAAATAATAGCCAATTATTAATTGTTTTTATTGTAATAAAGTTCTATTAGAAAAAACAGCTTACTAGTTCTTCTTTGATTTGTAAGAAAATTAACACTTTAACAACAAGTAGGAGTAGTATACTTATTATATATATATATATATATATATATATATATATATATATATATATATATATATATATATATATACGAGGTGCCTACGCTAATTTTCAAGACTTTTTTCGTATGGGCATTTAGAATTGTCGTAGACTCTTGAAAATGTTCATAACTCAGTATGTTATTGCTCTACATCTTATGAGATGACTGATCGATTTTCATGGGTTCATCTTCAAATCAACAGCTACAGCAGGAATTGGAATGCACCCTACTAAAACCTGATTGTCACAGCTGGTGAATTTCAAAAATGCAACCTGACACTTTTGAAGAACGATATGCAATAAAATTGTGTTTTAAACACCGAAAAAATGCCAGAGAAACGTATGGAATTCTTTGGACTGCTTTTGGAGCATCTTGCATGAATCGAGCATCAGTTTTTGACTGGCATAAGAGATTCAAGGAAGGTAAGGAGTCTGCGGGGGATGATGAGAGCTGTGGGAGGAGTAAGGAAATCAATACACAAGAGTTTATTGGCCAAAGGGTTAGGGTTAGGCTAACTATGCTGAGGTTTTAAGGGAGTTCAGGAAGAGATTCCGTCGGAAGGGGCCAGCACTCTTCAAATTGGGCCAGTGGCATTTCCACCAGGACAATGCACCAGTCCACAACTCCATTCTTGGGCATCAAGACACTTCCTCAGCCTCCCTATAGTCCAGATCTGGATCCCTGTGACTTTTGGTTATTCCCTAAGGGCAGAGGCAGTTGTTATGAGACAATTGAGGAGATAAAAGAGGCTGTGACGAAGGTCATTGACACGCTCACGTAAGAGGACTTCCATGGGGTCTTCCAGAAGTTGTTAGAACCGTACAACAAGTGCTTTGCAACCGGAGAAGAATACTTCGAAGGGAACTAGAATTTCATGTGTGTACTATCAATAAAAGCGCCCATACAAAAAAAGTCTGGAAACTTATCGTATGCACTGCATATATATATATATATATATATATATATATATATATATAGACATACACACATGAATATATATACCTATGTATATGAAAAAATAAAAAATAATAAATAAATATACTTGCCTCTGTTCTCTTACTCCCACACACACATATACCTGTGAATATATATATATATATATATATATATATATATATATATACGTGTGTGTGTGTGTGTATGTGTGTATGTGCTCACTAACGTGTACATGCGCGTACCTCTCAGTCTATCCGTCCGTCTGTCTGTGTATATCTCCGTCTATGTCCAAAGTACATTTCTCTGTCAATACAACTAGGAAGACAATATTTTCGAAAATTTACAACCTGACTCAGACAAATAATTACTAATCAATCTTTAAAAAAGAAATATACGTATCTACCAATTATAATGAAAAACTATTTCTTTAGAAATATAAATATAATATACTTACGCACGCGTGTGTATATATATATATATATATATATATATATATACACATTGACTGAAATAAGTAAAGACTTACATTTCTTTGACCGGTTCCACTCACGTATACACGGGTGTATGCAATGATTGCACAAAAGCATGATATATACACGATCGTGGATATATACGTACGCCCTGTCTTGTATCGATGTGAAGAAAAGAAAAACTCATATATCTCTTCGTTTTGTGAGTCTGTTTCGTCTCTCCTCATAAAAATTGCAAATGAATTTGTGTCATTTCTATCAACTACTTAGACTTAAATGAAGATTTATTGCGAAGAAATATTTAAAATTTGGAGGTGTCCGTGGTGTAATGGTTATCGTCGTAGGAAATGGACACGCCGACACGAGTTCAAATCCTGGACGAGACTAATTGCATTTCACATGGCACAAATACGCTTGGGAAATGTATAAATCCTATTATTCTCTCTCCAGCTATGGGTAAATAGTCGGGTAGACTGGGTTCTTCAGTCTTCCTTTTGGTAGTAATTACTTTCCTGGGGGTGCTCGTTGTATAATGGTTGTTGTCGTAGGAAATGGACACGGCGACACGAGTTCAAATCCTCGACCAGGCTGATTGCATTTCACATTGCACTAATACCCTTGGGAAAGGTATGAATCTAATTATTCTCTCTCCAGCTATGGGTAAATAGTAGGTGGGGCAACTATTCTAGGAGTAGGGAAACTCTGAATTCAAACCTGTTAAACTCCGCTTAAAAATTGACCTTGTGTCATATCCTGCCCGAGCGAAGGGGTTGGTAAATATAAATATTAAAAAATTGTATTTACTTTACTTGCAAAAGCAAGGCACATAGTAGACACGGTTTTCATGAGAAACTTTTTGCTGGAAATAAAATCTTGGATTGTATTACGTGTATTGATTGATATCATTTTAAAAATCAAATGGGAAAATAAAATAAAAAATTAACTAAGCCTGATTGTATTTTCCGAGGATTGAGATGTTCTACAAATAATTATTATCATTATCATCCTAATAGTCATCTTCATCAATTTGTACTGATAGCATGAATTCTCTTGTCTCTCTCACACCACCTGTTCCTATTGGCTATTGCTCTTTATTGATCCTTTAGGCTGTATCCTAAGTTTGCACAGAGCTGATGAATATAAGTCGCTACTAGTCGCCCAAATCTGATATCTCCATATATTGAAATCTACTGGAGAATGTCACTTATGAGTTCGTCTCTGCTTCTCAAGCAGTGTCCAGTATGTCTGGATCATTTTTCTAAGATGTATGTGCTGCTAGTGTGAAGTTTTTTTTTCAAATTCAGATATACCCTCGATAACTTCCTTTACAGCATATAACTAAGGAGATAGAAACTTTAATTTATTTTAATTTCTCTCATAATTTGATAATGCGTTTTGTACATTTTTACTTTTTCCTTATCCGGTCGTCGAAATAAAGCTAAAAATCCAGTCTGCCTTACTATTTACCTACAGCGTGAGAAAAACATGTAAATTCATTCCTTTCCTCAAACCATTTGCAAAAATTAAAATGCCTTCAACTTTGTCTAAGATTTGAACTCGGGCCACCGATTTAAATTTCTATGACATACTCATTATGTTGAGCGCACCTCCAAAATTTTTGTTATACTTAGCAAGCTACCAATTTTTGTGTGTATGATAACGTGAATCATATAAGGCTCATTGTAAGAATATCTTACCTGAAAAATTTGCAAAAGAAATCGAGGTAAGTAGAAATCGGATAAACAATTAAGACCATTTCGTCTAAAGCACTGCTGAGATCCGCTAGAATACCTAGAAGATTACTGGAAAGTTAAGGACAGCTGCTCTTACTCGGACTTAATATCTAGAATCTGTCAGAGAACTGAAACACAGTAGAACATGAAGGTGACGGTGGTGCGAATTTAAGATTGACCACTTGTAACGGTCCCCAAAAGCCTGGGGAAAGAAACTGCTTGAACTGGAGATCTGATGAAGAGTCGGGACCATCCAAACTGCTGCATTGCGTAAAGCAACTTGAATATTTAGAAGATTACTGGTGTATGAAGAAGAGTATCTGTCACTTGAATTTATAACTAAATCTTGCGAGAGTTATCTGAAAGCTGTTGAACATGAAGGTGACTGTGATAGCAATTGTAGTAGGTGTATTTGGAAGGCCTGAAAAAGAGACTGGCTCAGCTAAAGATTGTTGGAAGAATCACAACCTCCCAAATGACAGATCAACTAGAATTCTTAGAAAAGTCCTGAAGACCTGATGATACTAGCTGTCATTTTAACTTCAGTGAAAAACCACCTATTAGAACTGTAGAAGAAGAAGAAGAAGAACAACAACAACCGTAACAATAACAACAACAAAAACAGCATCAAGAACAAGTGTAGGGCAATATTGTGAAGCCAACCCAGGAATATTTGACGTCAACTTAGATTCACGTTGGAGAAAACCATTTCAAAACGTTTTTTGGACTGCTCATGAGATCCAATTGAAGCACTGCGAGATGGTCTTTTGATGGTCTTGATGGAAGAAATAGGTAAAAACATTTTTAGAGTTTATTTTCAACAGTTATCATTAAGAGATATCTTAATAATTGATAACGACTGTCTCAGTTAGATTCCAAATCATCCCTCATCCCTCATTGCAAAGAAGAAAGTTGTTTCATATTTTAAATTTTAAATCGAAGCCAATAAAATAGTCTTCAAAAGAGTAAAAATCCCCAAATCCTAAATCCCAAATTTTTAGAACTCAAAACGAAAACTTTTTCATGACTTATTACAAATAAAACTGCTGAAATTCGTTTGAATAGCCCAGGATACCTGGAATTTAAGGGATTCTTCCGTCAACCTCATGGATATCGTGAACAGTCCTTGGGATTGATTCATCAGAATGTAGGTCATAGTTCAATCTAACAGTTGCCCAGTTGGCTGGGGCAGTAGAATACACCGACTGCACCTCTGCAGATGAGTAAGATCCTCCCAACGAGTGTCCTAGATATGACAAAGAATCTGATGGTGAGGTTCCAGTAATGCTGGAGCTTTGGGTAATGCAGAGTACCCTTTCATTGCCATTGCTCCCAGGTCCACTCTGTCCCGAAGTGGTAGCACCTGATAAGGGTCCATTCTATGGGTTAAATAGAACTAACGGCATACTTATACTAAACTGAATTGTTTGACTAAACTAAATAGCTTGAAATAGAAATGTTTTTGACAATTATACCGTACTTACATTTAAACCGCGTGATTATGCTAAACTGAATTATTTGAAATAGAACTGTTTTTTGACATTGGAACTGTATTTACACTAACCTGAATTGTTTAACATAGAACTGTTTTGACATTAAACTGTGTGTAATCAAAATCTGTACTTATACTTAACTGAATTAGAACTGCTTGACTAAACAGAATTATTTGAAATAGAACTGATTATTCACATGAAAATGGATTTGGCGTTAAATAACCTGCAAAGGTTGATATGCTATAAAAACCAGCCAACCAAACAAACAATCAATCTAACAATGAAAGAAGCATGTGCACCCATTCTATTGGTTGTCGACAGTTACGTTCACTTAAAAATAGAGTTAGATTAAAAGATTTTAAAAAATCGTTAGTGACACAAAAGAAAGGTAAAGTATATTTTGCAGTTTAAGCAAAATTCCCGTTTCCATTAAGAGAAATCTGCATGGCGTTGTGTCAGACGCGTCAGATTGCAATATCAGTGTTACTTCGAAATTTAGTCACATTATTACGTTCCTTAACTCCATTATTAACCGTAATGAACCCCATTATTACCCAGCTATTGTTTAAATAGAACACTATTGTTCTTTCAAAAAGACGGCTTTGGCATTAAATAACCCACGAAGATTGCTAGGCTATAAAACAAAGAAGCCAAACCAAGTACTTTAGTGATGGGTTACAATTTACAAGGGAATCGACCCTCTTTTCATACGCTTAACATTACCTTCCCTGCATATTTATTAGGCCAGTCTTAAAGGATCTTGTATGTGAATGTGTTTTTGTAACGTCTTTGACGTTCCTTTTATGAACGAGATAAAGCGACAACCACCTTCATGTAACACTTCTTCGTCTAACTATTCTTCGTCTAATATCCTTTTGAAGAGAACCAATGATGAAAAAGAACCTCAAAATTTTGATATTTTGCTCTGTTTAGCTATTCACATATATATAAACAGATATATGCAGATAAGATAAACCAAAATTATATTTTTTTAAAAAAAGAGTATTTTTTTAATTTCTTCTACACTGTGTAGACGATACTCTAGCAAAGAACCAGGAAAAGCAGGGCATAAAATACAGAGATTTCTTAGTAATTGAATAATAATTAGCAAGTTAGTCTCAGAATTGGTTACTCTTGGACTGATTTCGATTCTCAATAATTGCGCTACATTAGCAATTTAGTGCCGTAATCAAACCAATAATATCAATAATATAAACTTCATTTCTATAAATGTCAGCTAAGGAACACACACTGTGAAATGGTTTCATTCAAGGGATTCAAGAAAGCCACACGTTGCTTACCTTAATTTTTTTTATCGTAGATTCCCTCTTCAGGGGATCAGAAAATTGCTTTGGAGAAATGTATCTCTGTTAACATCTCTTGACATAGATTGAAAAACATTTTAGAATGAGTTCCAGAAGAGAAACAGAAGTAATATGAGGCTCGAAAAATTCGTAATATATATATATATATAAAGGAGATTTTGTGGTAATTGAGAAAAAGAGGGTAAGAGGGTCATGTGAAGCACGAAATAGCTTCTCACAGAAAGAAAGGTTTTAAGTTGAAACTGGTGTTCATTAATTTCTGTTATAGTGCTTTAGAAGGATTCGTAAAATATCCGCCAATATATCGGGGACGCCTTATTAATTGACAGATTGATTTATTGATCTACATTCTAATGTTCCTCAGCATATGGGGCTTAACTGATGTGGGTACTAATTAATTATATGTATATCAAAACTCTTTTCAAAGACAAACACACCTTACAAAAGCAAGCAACCTCTGATGATGCTATATATATATATATATATATATGCCCTATATATATATATATATATATATATATATGATGTCATATATATATATATGTATATATATATGTAAAGGATAAAAGAATATTCATCGTGTTATTTCTCCCAAGGGTAATATATATATATATATATATATATATATATATATATATATATATATTACCCTTGGGAGAAATTACTAAATTATAACACGGTGAATGTTCATTTATCCCTTTTTAGTAGTAAATAAACTAATAACAGTTTAGACGCAAAACAATATTCCTTCAACAATTTAGATTGAATTATTGAAAATAATAATAAATATGGAATAACACCATGCTGATAAAAAAAACTAAAGGAACTCATTAACGAAAGAAAAAAAATGAAATCGATATTTACGACGTAATTACTCATCTTCGAGGTTTTATGGCATTCAACTTCTTTCAGTCATGGTTTTTCCCTAATTTATACAAATACCTGGTTTGTTTAAGTAATATTTCATGTAACCTGAATGTTCATCTATCAATTGAAAATATTTACTATTTCATCAGTTATTAATTACTGCTGCGTAAAGTTAGAATGAAGATGAATATCCTTTCTGCTAAGTCTATACTTTTTTGTCTGTGTTGGTATTATGAAGATGACGATCTCTATATTCTAAACATTAATACAGTTGTCCAGTCAGCTGGGGCTGTAGAATACACCGCCTGCACTTCTGCAGATGGATATCCACCCCCAATGAGTGTCCTAAATATGATGCTAAACGATATGATGGTGAGGCTCCAGTGATGCTGGAGATTTGGGGAATGCGGAGAATCCCTTCATTGCCATTGCTCCCAGGTACACTCTAGCCCGGAGTGGTAGCACCTGATTGGGCTCTATCAATAGGTTAACTGTGTGCTTATGCTAAACTGAATTATTTGAATTAGAACATTGACTAAAATGAATTGCTTGAAATAGAAATATTTTTGACAAATAAACTGTGTACTTACATTTAAATTGCGTGATTATGTTAAACTGAAATATTTGAAATGAAAATGTTTTTGACATTGAAACTCTACTTACACTAAAATGAATTGTTTAATATAGAACTGTTTTAACATCTAACTGTGGGGAAAAAATTTCTGTACTTATACTAAACTGAATTACCTGAATCAGAACTGTTTGAGTAAACTGAAGAGCGTGAAATAGAAACGTTTTTGACAATTAAACAGTGGTGTAATGGTTAAGGTGATGGACTGTGGGGACATAGTGAGCGAGTTCGTACTCCAGTCGCGCTATTATGTTCACTTTCAGACAAATACCCTTGAGGAAAGGTTTGAACCCTCTTATCCTCCCAGCTATGGGTTAAAATGTAACACTGCTGTTCTTTTGGAGAATAGTTTTGGCTTTAAATAACCTACAAAGGTTGATATGCCATTAAACAAAGAAACCAAACTGAAATCCACGTCGAAAAAACGTGTTTTTTTATTAATTCATTGATTGATTTATTGATTAATTCATTGATTGATTTTAATGGCATGTCAAACCATCTAGGCTTGTTTTCTCTAAAGAGGTTAGCGAATCTCTTTCATTGTAATTTATATTCACATTTTTACGTAGTTTTTATTCACACTCACTTATATGGAATCTCGAGTTGGTGACCTTTATCGAGAGCGACCCGAAGACTCCCTTTTCAATAGCTACAACACCGAGGTGTCGAGGAGAGCACTACTCATTTCCCTGGATTGCTCCACTTTACCCTTGATCATTACCTCGTAATGCAAGACGGCATCAAGTATTATTTTTTGAGTCTTTGGTATGACTCGAACAAGGATTGAACCTCAGGCTCTTGGATGTTGATGAAATTCTGAGAAATCTATGGTTTCAAGTAATTATTTATATCAAATAAGAGTTATTAGTTTGTATAGTTATATGGCTTCAAGTAACTAATAATGATACTTATTAAACAATTATACATTCAAGTATCTATTCTTAATTTAAATAATTTGCACACTATTGTATAGATTCAAGTAACATATGATAATCCATAATAATCAATTAGAGATTCACGTTACTAATAATGATCCTTAGTAAACTATAGTAGCTTCAAGTTACTATTCTTGATTCAAGTAATCTATTGTTATCTACAATCGTTTTTCAGTCAAAGAGGAATTATTTTTTTTTATCCATATATGGGGCCCTTGGAACTACTAATATTCTAAGTCAGAGTGAACCTCGGGGTAATGGCAATGAGAAGGTACTCCACATTCCCCAGGCCTTCAGAACTGGAGTTTTACCTTCAGTTACAGTACAGTCATACCAAGAATACGCCTTTTTGTGAGTGAGGAGGGACTCACAACTCTGCCAGGTTATACAACCAGCATATTCGAATCCCAGCCTCAAGAACTGTTACACTTCGTTTGGGAGGTGCCCGTGGTGTAATGGTTATCGTCGTAGGAAATGGACACGGTGACACGAGTTCAAATTCTGGACGAGACTGATTGCATTTCACATAGCACTAATACCCTTGGGAAATTTATCAATCCAATTCTCCCTCCAGCTAAGGATAGATAGTAGGACAGACTGGGTTCTTCAGCCTTGGTGAGGCAACTACTCTAGAAGAAGGAAAACTCTGAATTCAAACCTGTTAAACTCCGCTTAAAAATTGATCTTGTGTCATATCCTGTCCGAGCGGAAGGGTCGGTAAATATGGTTACACTTTGTATATGATGTATTTTTTTTAATTTAACGTGGGTCATATTGATATACGCACAGATATATTTATCCAACCCATTTTCCAGAAGTAGGATATGACATAAGGTTACTTTTTAAGGGATGTACAACTAATTTTAATTCAAAGATGTCCTCCCCTAAGACTGGTTGCAATATCAACCCTAAATAACCCAGTCGGTCCTACTATCGACCAATAGCTGAAGGTTGTTCGATTCATACCAATCCCGAAAGTATTAGCACAATATGAAATACAAACCTTCTCAATCAGAAATTGAACTCTGGGCACCATGTCCATTTCCTTCGATGTTAACCGTTATACTGCCTCCAGTCTACATACGTATAAAGAAAACTTTCATTTTCTTAAAGACCGCAGTGAATGCACTGCACTCAGTCTGTCAATATCTGGTTTAATGCTAAGGACTCAAGAATTATCTCCCTCGCTCCCATCTAAAAGATACGGTTTCATTTTAATTTGTTTATGATAGGTCAGATGTTATCGTCATGACTCGATTAGAAAAATAAACGTATTTTACGA
>OY757912.1:118558691-118618691 GCA_963585895.1 Sepioteuthis lessoniana | reverse complement strand
GCCTACCACTATACACAGACTCATGATTCAGTTTCTTTATTCTCATGAACCTTGTGATTCTCAGCTTTTGTATATCTTCTTGTCACTTAAACATAGCAAAGTGCTTGGCTATTGTATTACTTATATGACCACATTTCGACATTACTATAAATATTGAACTGTGCTTAGTCTTTGAATGCGTTTGCATTTGTGTTAGCAAATATCATTTCACGTGTTTCTTTCATTATTCATTGATGATTGTATATATATATATATATGCACGCAGACGAGTGCGTAGACCGAAATGAAAATATACGATTCGAGTGTCATCGAGTTTATTCAAACGCTTTATCATTTACAACACAAATATAATCATTGCGTATACAGTTGTACAGCGCAAATTGAAAGGAAAAGATACTCTACATGTGCGTTAAGTATTTTACAAGAACATAAGTGGGGCAAGTACTAAAGGAAGAGAAAGATTTTGTTAGAGCTTCTTTCCCCCATCGGTGTGAGTACATCTAAAATGGTATCCTGCGTATGATACTAAACTAAACCCGATGGTGTAGCTCATGTTCCTTTTTCTCCCTTTCTTCCTGGATTAAAATAATTCGAACAATTGCAGTCTCGACCAATACCAATGAGTCATCCTCTCTTTCAGGGAAATCACTCACAACAGGAGGGAAGTCAGTGAGTCAGGAGTTACTGTTTCAGAAACCACATGAGAATACGTTCACAGACCTTAAGTCGTGCTACCCTCTCGTTGGGTCATACACAGAATATACAGACACTATCCTTTACAGATAAGTAATTACCATATTTACCCAACCCCTCAGCTCGGGCAGGATATGACACAAGGTCATTTTTTAAGCGAAGTTTAATAGGTTTTAATTCAGAGTTTCCCAACTCCTAGACTAGTTGCCCCACCTACTATTTACCTATAGCTGGAGAGAGAATAATTAGATTCATACCTTTCCCAAGGGTATTAGTGCAATGTGAAATGCAATCAGCCTCGTCGAGGATTTGAACTCGTGTCACCGTGTCCATTTCCTACGACGATAACCATTATACCACGAGCACCCCCAGAGAAGTAGTTATTACCCAAAGGAATATCCAGGAGAAATACACTAAACAATAATCTGGTGGTGAGGTTGCAGTTCTGAAGCCATGTATAGTAAGAAATTACCCTATTTTTCTTTACTTTCAAGCCCATTCTGACCTGACAACATGTCTGCTCATGTCACCTAGTCATTTTTCAATATTTCAGCGGATCGGTATAGCCTCGGGTCTTCCTCTGATTCCCAATATCAACAGTTTCCAAATCCTTGAGGACTGTTACTAGTTCACTAAGTATTATTGGTATAAACGTTACCTTCATGTTCCAAAGCATTTTTCAGCTCTCCGGCAAGATCCAGGTGTGTTTTTCGTCTTTTTGCTTTCTTTGACTTTGATTGAACTGCAAAATACTGCAAGTTTTTTTTTTCTAATTAATAAACACTAAATTTGCTCTTCTGGCCGGGATTAGGTGATCAATTTCGATCCCAAAGTCCAATAGGATTTTATGGTTCTAATTTTCTACAACCGATTTTGACTTGTGCATATACCATTTTGCTGATACTTGGTCAAATCTTTCTCTTCACAATTCCTTGTAGATCTCCTTTACCCCTCAGTCCTGCCAAGACTTGTACTTCTTTTGTGCTAGTTTTCATCACTCACCATTTTTTGCGAGTAACCGTTTCTTCACTGTTCCTATATAAAGAACACTTGCTAATCTCTTGCGTATTATATATTTTTGCTTTGATATAATGTTGCATATTGACCTTTGACAGAGCCATCATGTTCCAGATATGTAAATAGGAAGGCAGCAATACATAGGTGTAAGCAGATCACGTGAGGGTCCTATTGACGGGTCAAATAGAAATAAAATGCGTACTTATGTTAAACTGAATTGCTTGAAATAGAACTCTTTTTTACATTTAAACTACGTTTTTATGCTTAACTGAATTGTTCTAAATGGAACTGTTTTTGTATGCTAAAATGTATTGTTTGAAGTAGAACTCCTTGACCAAAATCAGTAGCTTGAAATAGAAATGTTTTTGACAATTACACTGTGTACTTATGCTAAACTGAATTGTTTGAAATAGAACTGTTTATCGTATAAAAATGGATTTGGCAGTGAATAACATACAAGGGTTGATATGCCATAAACCCAAACAAACAAACAAAAAAACAAACCCGGAGTGGTAGCACCTGATAGGGTCCTATCTATGGGTCTAATAGAACAGAAATGAAATTTTGCCAAGATGAATTACTTGAATTAGGACTGTTTTGACATTTAAGATGTTTACTTATGCATAACTGAACTATTTGTAATGGAACTGTTTTTAAATAGAACTAAACTGTCTATTTATGCTAAACTGAATTGTTTGAAATAGAACTGTTTTTGACTTTGAAATTGTGTACCAATTCTAAACTGAATTGTTTGAAATAGAACTGTTTCAACATTTAACTGAACTGTTTTGACATTTAACTGATTGTCAACAAAACACGAAACCTATACTAAACTGAATTGTTTGAAATTTAATTCGGTGTTAAATGACCCAAAAAGAGTTGATTCCCCCTAAAACAAAACACCCAAACAACAAACCTCCCCTTCCCCAAGGAAGGTGACCTCAAAATCACCAAAAACGTCAGAGGAATAACTTTATAGCTGCTAAAGCTCTGTTTCTCAAACGTATCAAACCTGAAACTGAAAAGATTCTTAAGAAAAATCAGAACGATTTTCGGAAAAATCGATCAATAACATCACAGATTCTTACAATCCATCAAATCATCGAAAACATTCGTGCTATGAATCTCGAGGAAACACTATTGTTTGTAGATTTCTCTCAGACATTTGATTCCATGGTCAGAGAGAGGATGGGACAAATACTTCTTATATTTGGTCTTCCCAAAGAATCTGTTACCGTTTTAATGTTTCTCTATAGAAATACGAAAGCAATGGTTCGCTCACCGGATGGAAACTGAGACTTCTTGAACATTGTCGCTGGTGTTTTGCAAGGAGACACATTAGAAACATATTTGTTTATAATATGCCTAGATTACGTACTCCGAACGTCGATAGGCCTGGTAAAAAATGGCTTTACGCTAAAACACAAGAAGCAGAGGATATCCTACAGAAACTATAACAGATGCAGACAACGCATATGATCTAGTGCTTCTTGAAAATACATCAACCCAAGCTAAATCTCAGCGGAGCAGGCAACAGGAAGCATTGGCCTCCAAGTGAATGCAAACGAAAAACAAAGTACATGTGCTTTAAACGAAAAGGAGCCATCTCCACTCTAAGTGGCGAGCATCTGAAATCTGTAGACAAATACACGTCCCTTGGCAGCAGTGTCTCATTAACCGAAAGAGGTTTTAACATAAACCTAGCGAAGGCGTATATTCCTGTCGATATTTTATCGATCATATGAGAATCTTACGTATCAAATAAAATGAAACATGATTTCTTTCAAACTGTGGCTGTGTCAACAATGCTGTATAGATGTACCAAATGGAAGGCTAATAAAACGCATAGAGAAAAATTTTGGTGCGAACTACATAAGAATGCTATGAGCTATCTTGAACAAATCCTGGAAGCAATATCCACGAAACAATAGCTGTACAGACACTTACCTCCCATCTCTAAAACCATCCATGTAAAACCAACGAGACATGCAGGAGACTGCTGGAGAATCAAGGACAAACTCATCAGTGTCATTCTTCTATGGAACTCTATACATGGACGTGACAGTGTTGGCCGATCAGCAAAAAATTAATTGCATCAGCTCTGTGCAGACACTGGATGTAGATTAGAGAACTTGCAGAAAGTGATGAACGATAGGGACAAATGGAGAGAGAGTCATTGAAATACCTGCTGTCAGCGTGACTTAATGAGATGATGAAAAATTTTTTGAGAGTTGGTATCGCACAAAAGAAGAGATGAAAAAACGAAACCGGAAATATCCTTTCATGTGAGTATATATATATATATATATATATATATATATATTTATATATATAATGTAAGATAGCGTACATGTAGAGCTAACCGTGCTTGGTTACTTTCAGTTATCTATCCGAACATTAATATATAAACTATATTTGTGATTCTAAGTGGTCTTCATTGAAAAAGAGGGCTAAGTACATGATATATATATATATATATATATATATATCATTAATAACAATAAAATTAATAGATGTACTCCATAATGAATTTATTTAACTCGCTCATCAATTGGTCCTTCAGATGGGGTTTAAAAAGAAATGTTTCTTTTGAACCGTTAATATAGGGGAACACAGTTCTCCATAAGCAAAGTATTAAATAAATTATAATTTAAATATACCTATACATATATATATATATATATATACGTGTGTGTGTGTGTGTGTGTCTGTGCGTGTGTGTTAACATTTTCTGATCCAGTCGATGAGCTGATGAAATAAATTTGTAATGGTGTATATCTATTAATTTTCTTGTTATTAGTGATATATTTGGCCCTGCATGTGATTTTTATATATGTGTATATATATTAATTAGCCGTGCATTGAGCACTCTATTTGGATTATTATTTTTAAATCTAATCATAGACTTAAATAATATATATATATATATATATATATATATATATATATATATATATATATATATATATATATATATATATATGTATTTATGTATGTATTGCATGTACGAGTGTGCACTGAAAGTTGTTTGTCAGACGAACAAAGGTAAGGCTTATATCTATATTCTATACGACGTTTACAATCTCTCTCTCTCCCTTTCTCTATATATATATTTATATAATTCGTAGCCTAATAAGGAGAATTTACTTTGAAGAATATAAGTTTATTTCTAAAGAATTAACTTCATTGGCAATGTATTTTCTCATATGGAAAATATTAATCGTGTAGATAATACATGAAATATCTTTTATTTGGAATTCAGATAATAATTTGGCTTCAGACTACGTTCTTATTGATTCAATCGCATACATGTGCCATTGTTTTGTCTGTGTAAAAATATTGGCATATTATAACTAATCTATATGAATAAATATGAATTTCAGAGCGTATTCCTACACCCACACTAACATCAAAATGGTCGACATTATGTCAAATCTTTAATACTCATGGTTAACGTGCAATATGTATTATATGTACAAACAAATGAGGTTTATTAGAATCAAACCATATCTAATTTTCATTTTGATTTTAAAAAGTAAGTTTTAATGTGTTATTGATTTGTAATTACCTGACTTTATTTTAATATCTATTAATTCAAAAATTTATTTTGATTAAATTAAATTCAAATGAAAGGTTGCAATTTGAATTGAACGATAACCAGCTTTAAAAAAATACGTTGCATTTACTGATCCGGGTCTGTGTAAACAATATTATGTAATGTCATTCACCCATCAACATCACCCAAAGGAAATATAGAGGCGTTTGTGAAATAGGAGAGACTAGGATTCAACCACATTGATTCGAATCCGAGTTTTAAACAGTTGAAATTCTGATTTACTAAAACGTCAATATTTTGAAGGGTTGGATAACGTATAACAAACTCCGTTTTAGGAGCTTCGATATAAATTTTAAATGATGACCTTCTTCTGCCTCATGAAAATCGGTTTGAAAATTCACCGAGATGGTAAAGGTATCCATTTTAATCAAGCATTACTCTGGTTCTATAAAGCGATATATATAAACAAAAAAGTCTCAAACTGAAATCAGTCAGTGTCGTTTCATTCTGTATTACTGAAAATTGAAACTCACGTTTGAAAAATTGAAACTATATCTTGTCGCAACGAAACCCGGGTAGTACAGCTTGTGTATATATAATATAAACTTGATTTTATATATTTTACACACACTTCAAAACACTTACAAGTGCATGAGAACACACACACACACACACACACATATATATATATATGTATATTTGTATGTATGTATGTATATTAGCGTGAACATATCAACATAGATATGTTTTAATGTTTAATATAAAAACTGGTCGTACATGAAACTACATGTCCTCTTTACGGAACCCAGATCTAAGAGGCCGTCCTTCCCCGGGGAGACCGTGTGAGGCGTGTTATTGATACGTAATTTGCGCAGCTTTCTGGTGCTCCGTGAGGTGAAGGAAATTAGGCGCAGGATTAATATTGAAAGAACCGATCCCTGGAGAAAACTTAGAAAATCTTTAAGGGCGGCATTTACCACAGAAATATTGTTAAGATCTATTTCTTCTTTCTTATTTTCCTTCTTTTTTTTTTCTTCAGTATAGTTGTTGATCTAAAACATCAACTATGATAACCTATTTTAGTAAGGATGTGTATTACTTCACATAAACACACACACACACACACATATATATATATATATATATATACATTAAAGAGAAATGTTATTGTGTATATGGAAGGATGTGAATAAAAATCGAAATAATGCGTATTTTTGGATACATTTCATTATCACACGCATACAGACATACATTATATATATATATATATATATATATATATATATATATATAACATCTCTCAGAAAAAAGTAAATAGCTACCTTTTTTAACGCTTATGTTCTTTCAATTCAAAGATATCAGGATTTGTTAATTTAATTATCTCATGTTCTATATGTTTTCTAAACTGTATATATCAGTGTTTTATTATTTCTCGTGGAATACCATACAGTCAGATAGGATATTATATGTAATCATTTATTAATAAACACTACAGCCTTGAATTTCTTTAAGTTGAAATAACATTCCAACGCCAAATATCCTTTAGTATATGTATACATATTCTTACGGTTTTGCCTTTAGGCACACAGCGAGCATAATTCGTATAACGAATGTACATCACGTGACCATGGCCATTCTTGCTACGGCCATTTTTTCTCATTTTGGAAATCATCTTTCCAGCTTTAAGACGAGGTCACGTGAAATACATTCGTTGTACGAACTGTGCTTGCTGTGTGACAAAAAAGATAAAAAAATTTGTCAGCAGAAATATTGTAGAAGCTGTAGATGTGACTGACATCTCAAATGCCAGTATCTATGAAATTTAGGCACATACATACATACCTATATATATATATATATATATATATATATATATATATATATATATAATCAATACGGAAATATGAAAGGATCAACAAGAAAATATGTAGACAGAAAATGTCTATAATGTTCAACGAAATTTGTATTAATGAAGAAATGCTGCCAATATTATATATATATATATATATATATATATATATATATATTGTTTACTGTATTTATGAATATAATGTGTTTAATGTCAGTGTCTGAGTGTATGTATTTCAAAGTTTAAACAGAGTCATCAGCACTTGGTGACTGTCGATTTCTCGTTTATGCGACCATCTTTTGGTCTATTGATGAAATAAGCGAGAAACTTATCACATACATAAACACATACACACACGCGCGTGCGCGCGCGCGCGCACACACACACATATATATATATATATATATTATATATTTGTACTTATATTGTCTTTTATTTTTTATAAATAAGATGTGTTTAATATCGGCGTTTGAGTGTATGTATTTAATAGTTTGAACAGAGTCATCGGTGCTTGGTGGCTGTCGATTTCTCGTTTATACGACCACCTTTAGCTCTATTGATAAAATAAGCGAAAAACTTATCACATACATAAACACACATATAAACACCCACGTGCGCGCGCACACACACGTGCATATATATATATATATATATATAAGGTGTGCAGGTATTTGGACTGTGATATGCATATATTTTTGAGATCAAATACACCCAGCTATACCATTATGGACATGTCTGTTTGCTTTAACCCTCGTGCTAATAATCTTGGAAAACCTTCTACCCACCACCGATTGTTATGGCTAAATACTAGGGCAGATTGGACTCTTTGTTCTTGGTACGGCAACCAATGAATAAAAACTCTGAATTTAAACCAGTGGTCCCTTTTGAAAAAAAAAAAGAATTTGTTTCACATTCTGTCCGTAGGGAAATGATTGGGTTGGGTTGGGTGGGGTTTTATGGCATATCATCCATTGTAGGTTTTTCAACGCCAAATCTTCTTTTTAACCATTATAAACCCATAGTTTGTAGATAACATTTTTAAAAATGCCAGTGCTCATTGGTTTACATTCAGTAAAATGATTAAACGTATGACTTGTTCGTCAATTGTTCGTCGGTAATCTTATTTCTAAATGAGTCAGAGCTGATTTGTTTTCACAAAAGTGTTAGTATTGTTTGCACACAGTAAAATATCTTCAAATATTCTATCAAGAATAGTTCTCAACAGTATTAATGACTTGTTTCAACTAATTTAAATTATAGGATCTAACATAATTAGTTTTATTTGCACACTCTTAAATAGTTTCAAGTATCGCTATTCAATACCAGCATTTCAATTTAGACACACACTTACAGAGTTTAAAGTATTGCTGATCAACACAAATAATTCTATTTAACATTGCTCATTTTTGAGCGCACAGATAAATTGTTTTAAGTATTACTATGTATCACAAACAATCCACAGTTAAATAAATAATCAAACAGTTCTATTTTTAACAATTTAATTTAACGTAAGTCATTTGTATGCACATGGTTTAAATATCGAAAAGCTCTATTTGACCCCTAAATAGGACCTTAACAGATCAATTTGACCCCTTGATAGGACCCTATCAGATACAACCACTCCAGATCAGAGTTAACCTGGGAGCGATGGCAATGAACGGGTACTCCATATTCCCCAAAGGAATAAGATGTGTTTAATATCGGCGTTTGAGTGTATGTAAAATGGTGCTTCGCCATCAGATGGTATAATATCATATCCATAGAACTAGTTTAGGGGTTCTTATCCCTGTGAAGATTCAGTCGGTGTATTATAAATCCCCAGCCAGCTGAGATGGTAGGGAAGTGATGGGGGAAAATATATTTTTATCACTACTCTATTAGAAATACCTGACCTCTGAAAGGTAGACAGAGGAAGCTGAACAGCCACTATCAACATTTCTTTTTCATATAAAACCTCTTAATCATTCTTAAACTGAACTAAATTGGTTGTAAAAGAATCATATTAACAAGTCAAAAATTCTTCAATCAGTTTAGGGATTCTTATCCTATGCATTATAATTTCCAAGAAGAAAACAAGCAAAATTAAAGAAAATGAAGGTTACTGTCGTGTCAGTTGATAGAGCATTCGGGACGATTGTAAATAGGCTACTTGGAAGGGATAAAAATTCAACGAAATATCAAAACTATCTTTATTGAAAGCAGGATACTGAGGTGAGTGCTTTAGTTTTGAGATGTGTTGTCCCTTAGTCTCTATCATAAGCCATGAATGTGGAAGTGCCTGTGGTGTAATGGTTATCTTCATAGGAAATGGACACGGCGACACGAGTTCAAATCCTGGACGAGACTGATTGCATTTCACATAGCACTAATCCCCTTGGGAAAGGTATGAATCCAATAATTCTCCCTCCAGCTATGGGTAAATAGTAGGACAGACTAGGTTCTTCAGCCTTGGTGATGGAACTAGTCTAGAAGGAAAACTCTGAATTCAAACCTGTTAAACTGCGCTTAAAAATTGACCGAGCGGAGGGGTTGGTAAATAGGATCATAAGCCGCGAATTATTACTGTTTATTTATTTTGTGATCAATAAGCACAGGAATCATGATATTGAGATAAATGCAACCATCTTAATTAATGAAATGAGCTCTTCTGTCTTGGATCAGAGCATAGTATCTGGGTTTTTTCTTTTTTTTTTTTTTTTGCATGTTTGGTTTTTATAGCATATTAATATTTGTTGGTTATTAATGCCAAATCCATTTTATACATATAAACAGTTCGATTTTAAACAATTCAGTTTCGTATAAGTAGAATTTTTGTTAACACACAGTTAAATGTCAAAACAGTTCTATTTCAAGCAATTCAGTTTAAGATGAGTACCCAGTTCAGTTCTATTTGACCCACAGATAGGACCTTATCATGTTCTACAACTCTGGACCTGAGTGAACCATGGATCGATGGAAATGAAAGGGTACTTCGCATTCCCCGAAGCTCAAGCCTTACTGGAACCTTACCATCAGATTGTTTAGTGTCATATCTAGGACACACGTAAGAGGGGTCTTACCTCTCTGGAGGAAAGCTGTCGGTGTATTCAACAGCCCAAGCCAACTGTACCACATCGTATCGGTACTCTAGAATTTTAAAGAATTACACTGATAAGATTAGAGAATTATGCAGATGAAAATGTTTAATATTTTGAAGTAAGAGCAATGTTCTAGTAGTAATCCATTCTATTCATTCCAGAGAAAAAATTGTTGATATAAGCAGCATCTTAACATTCTTAAATATAGAGAAGTATTCAACAATAAAACTTGACCATTCCTTTTAATCAACAAAACCGACTTTACCTTCCTTTTTTTCCACAATAGAATTTTTTTCCGAACTCTCCGGGAATTGAATTTTAAATAGCCTCTCATTAAGTGCAATGAGGAGGTGCCATAAAACAACATCCTGGATCTATAAATTTTGAGGCCGGTCACAAATAGCCCGGGGGTTAGTGCTGTAATAGAGATACGCTGCTGTAGTATTGATTTGGTCCTTGGCACAGTGTACTGGTACTACCTTTTAATCTGAGCAAAAGATCGAAGATGTGAACAATCAATCAGTAAATTTCACGCTTTCCTTTGTACATACATAGATACTTACCAACATAAATGCAGAGGAGTTTTCGTGAAATGGCTATTGTTTTCGGAAATAGAATCGGTGACCCGAGTTCAAATCCTGGTTGAATTAGAGTTTCACTTCGAATTAATGTGTCTTAAAGAGTTATGAATCTCTCTTATCGCTTTAGCTATGAGTAAAATAGCAGGGTTTTTGCTACCAGTCTAGGAGAAATAAAAATAAAACCCTGAATTCACGTTGCTTAAAAGATGATTTTTTGGCGAATCCTGCACATGGCCGAAGATGTAGGTAACACACACACACATATATATATATATATATACTCAAACATATACATATACGGGTACATAGAATATATAATTAATACGAGCAAATATGGATCGTATATATGCAACATATGCTTGCTTTATATATATATATATATATATATATATATATATATATATATATATATATGCCCGTGTGTGTGTGTGTGTGTGTGTGTGTGTGTGTGTGTGTGTGTGTGTGTGTGTGTGTGTGTGTGTGTGTGTTTTAGGCAATTATTCCTGTTTTAGAATAACTGTGATAGCGGGCAGGAAATGCTGCTTCAAAGCTATAGTAAGTAACTTTTACATGCAGGAAATTCACTCGATGTAACAGAAGCCAGATATGGAAATCCCTGAGAATGTCCCTTGCAGGTAGGTGGCCGATTCTTAAGAGCTTAACAGCGACGGAAGCATGCTTCCTTTCGCAGCGGGGACTTGTTGAAAAGTGCCAAGTCGCGTTTCCAACGTGAATCAACGCTATCAGAAGGTTTAACATTGCATTAAATGTATCAGAACTAGAAATTAGCTCTACTGTTAGATTTTAGTCGATATATCTTATTACAGAGGAAAATATAGGTAATAAAAAGGTGTAAGTAATTAGATATTAAACATGTGTCCATAGTATGACTAGCACCACCAGCAGAACCACCAATCTCTACTTCTACTACTACTACAACTACGAGAAGAAGAAGAAGAAGAAGAAGAAGAAGAAGAAGAAGAAGAAGAAGAAGACATTTTAAAATCCACTCAAAAAGTAGTTTACAAAAAGCAGCATTAATCTATCATTTGATCCGTAGGATCACATCGGCAAACTGGGTTCAAACTGCAGCAAGGCAAGTTTGTAATCAATTTACAATAATGCGTTGAAAAGAGCAGAAATTAGAATATACATCTACTTTGCTATCGAAAAATAACAGGGCAGCGGGATCCATCTTAAGATTTCCAAAATATGCAATCGAAATTGTACGTTCTTTGCCCAAACCCAGAGAGACATCGAGAGGGATGAACACACACACACACACACACACACACACACACATATATATATATATATATGAAGTATCTGGAGGGACAGAGCAATAGACTGGTGACTACAGTGATATGGTACAAAACGTTCTCATTATTTCATATTTTTACAAATCTTGAAATCAACCAAGTATATGCGAAATTTCTCTTTTGAATAAAAACAACATTAAATTTTGAAGTTCACAAACATAATTTCAAGTATGTTGAAATCAGATGTGTTGATAGAAACTCGCTTGAGATCAGCCCCGTGAAACAAGTTAATTTATATTGTTTTATTTTAAAGTTTATATATATATATATATATATATATATATATATATATATATAATTATTCATGGAGCTTAGCTCTGTAGTGGCACAAGGCAAGGAAATATAGAGCACCCAGAAAGTGTCAGATTCACAAATAATCTTTTGCTATTTTAACACGCGGACAGTGCATCTAGCAAAATATCTAAAAAGCAGTCAGGACAAAGATATGACAGCCCTTTGGGAGATTGAAGTCAACAGTCAGTAATACCAGATAAGCAGGACTCTTCTCAGTATTCTGGCTGATCTTAATGCTGTAGTTTGATGGTCTCTACTCATCCTCTGATTTCTAATTCTTCCTGTCCCTTTTCCAAGCCTTTAGGAATTGTTCCAAGCGCACCAATCTCATTTGGTTTCACCGTCAACTCCATGTTCCATAGCGATTTCGGTTCTCTGGCAGGTTTTAAGTGCTTATCTCTCTTTTCATTTTCTTGGATTTTCATTCTGAGGTCGTTTGAGACGCCAAAGTCCACTATTTAGCATGTTCTCTTTTCATTTTTTTTTTTTTCGGTTAACTTTGACTTGGTCTTGGTCTGGTCTTCTGGACAGGACTAGGTAATCCGTTTGTATCTCAAAATCCAAAAGAAGTTTGCGTATCTCATTCTCAAGGATGAATTCTGATTAGTACATATACCGTTTGCTTGTGTCTTCAAATTTAAACATCTTGCACAATTTCCAGGGAATAACCTCCCTTACCCAGTCCTGTCAACTTTTTTACTCTTTTTGCGCTAATTTACTGCATTCGCTTATAATGTGATTGATGGTTTTATATCTATCACCACATAACCTACACTATTCTTTTGCATATTATCTATTTTTGCTTTAATAATGCCCTATAAGTAAAGTAAAAAAGTTGGCGACCATAGTCGAAGGTAACCCGAAAGCTCCCTTTTCGATAGCTACTACACCAATGTGTAGGGGAGGGCGCTAATCCTTTCCCTAGATTGCTCTACTTTACCCTTGATCCGTACCTTATAATGCTGAGTGTTAAGCAAGGAGGCATCAAGTACCATTTTTTGAGTCTTTGGTATGACTCGACCTGGGATTGAACCCAGGTCTCCCGGGCCATTGGCGAACACTCTAACCCCTAGGCCAATGCCCGGTATAAAATGCCCTATAGCATTCTTTTATTTATAAGGTTTTCCCTTTCTTAGCTATGTGCAGATAATCTTATGTGCGATTTCACCTGTTTGTCGCATGAAATATCCATTCATTTGTTTTTCATTACATTTCTGTTTCCTAGTTATTGTTGTTCTATCGTTTTTAATGTCGACGGTGTTGTTTCTTGTCACTAGGATTAGTTTTTCTTTGATTTTTTTAATGTAACCTTAGAGTTGTATTGATGCATCGACGCTCTCTTCAATGCTGGCAAGTCCTATTCCCTCTTATTTTCTTGACATCTATAGTCTATGTCATTTCTTGGATGTACGGCCGTATGCATCGTCATTAACTTTCTCGTCCACTGGTCCATTTGTTACAGCTCTTCCCTCGTCCTCTTCAAAAATGACCTTAAGTACGAGGGACATACGATAAGTTTCCAAACTTTTTCGCATGGGCATTTAAAATTGTCGTTAACTCTTGAAAATGCAGTATCTTATTGCTATACATCTTACGAGGTGGCCAATTTTTATGATTTCAGATTCAAATTAACAGCTACAGCAGCAATTGGAATACACCCTACTAAAACCTGATTGAATTTCAAAAATGCAATCGGGACGTGAGGATACTTGAGAAGAACGATATTCAATAAAATTATGTTTTAAACTTGGAAGAAAATACCAGAGAAACGTATGGAATGCTTCAGATTGCTTTTTGACCATCTTGCATGAATCAAGCATCAATTTTTGAGTGGCAAAAGTGATTCAAGGAAGGCAGGAAGTCTGTGAGGGATGATGAGAGGTGTGGGAGGAGTAAGGAAGTCAATACACCAGAGTTGATTGGCCAAAGTGTTAGGGTTAGGGTTACTATGTTGAGGTTTTAAGGAAGTTCAAGAAAATATTCCGTCGAAAGAGGCCAGCACTCTTCAAATCGGGTCAGTGGCATTTCCACCGGGACAAAGCAACAGTCCACAATTCCATTCTTGTCACAGACTATTTGACCAAGATGGGCATCAAGACTGTTCCTCACCCTCCCTATAGACCTTGCTTCCTGTGACTTTTGGTTATTCTCTAAGCTCAGAGACTGTCGTTATGAAACAATTGAGGAGATGAAAGAGGCTGTGACGAAGGTCATTGACATGTTCACACAAGAGGACTTCCATGGGGCCTTACAGAAGTTTTTGGAATGTTATAACAAGTGCCTTGCCGCCGGGGGAGATTACTTCGAAGGGGACTAGAGTTTCATGTGTGTACTATAAGTAAAAAGTCTGGAAACTTATCGTATGCCCCTCATATCTTACAAGGGAGACAACCCAGGCTTTTATCTTTTTGATGAGATTCTTGTTTGGTTTTGAGAATTTACTTGTTCGTCTATGATACTCTTTCTTAATTTTTCTTTCATATTCACCAATTTGCTCGCAAGTTTTTGGCACCAGCGTTAGAGTCTGAGTTATAGTAAGTTGCATCAAGTCTCCAGGACTCTTCTCATTATTCTGGCCCATTGAAAAAATGCTCTAGTCTGGATTGTTTTGATTTCCAATTCTTCTTGCTCCCTTTCTAAGCGATTGGGGACCATTCCAAGCGCGCCTATAACAATTAGTATCACCTGACTCTCAGGTTCCACAGATTTGTTTAGATCTCTGGTCAGATCCATGTACTCGTCTCCTGTTTCGTTTTCTTTGATTATCACGCTGTGGTTCACTGAGTTGGCAAAGTCTACTATATAGCAAGTTCATTTTTTGTTGTTATGTTCTTCTTAATTATCACTTAGGCCTCCCTGTCAACGCAGACAAAATAGAATACATGTGCTGTAATCAAAGAGGTCACATCTTCGCACTAAAGTGTGGTCCTCTGAAACTAATGGAGAAGTTCACCAACCTCGGAAGCAGTGTCTCATGAACACGTGACTAGCAGAGGCATGGTCAACTAACGATAGGCTAACGGTCATATAGAAGTCAGACCTAACTGATAAAATAAAATGCATTTTTTTCAAGCAGCGGTCGAGTCAATACTGCTATATGGATGCACCACTTGGACGTTAGCTAAGCGTATGGAGAAAAGGGTTGACGGCAATTACACAAGAATTCTGGAAGGTGTATTGAATAAGTCCTGAAGGCAACATTTATCAAAACAGCAGCTGTACGGCCACGTGCCACCCATAACCAAAACCTATCATATTAGATGAACCAGACATATGGGATACAGCTCGGGAGGTAAGCACGAACTCATAAGCGATATACTCCAGTGGACCTCTTCAAGTTGACGAGCAAAGGCTGGACGACCAGATGGAATCTATCTACATCAACTCTGGGCCGATATAGGATGTAGCCTAGAGGATCTACTGGGAGGGATAGACGATAGAGATGGGTGGCAAGGAAGGATAATCTTTTGATCCACCAAAGTCACTCCTAATACACGAAAAACAACCTTTGTATGATTAAGGCAAGTTTTTTCTTACATATATGACTACTGGGGCAAGTTATGCATAGTAAAGACAAACCGTTATTACCTTTGAAATATCTCAACATTTTCATAATTTTTCTGAACGGATGGTGAAAAAATAGCGTTATGCTCATAGTTACCTCAGATGAGCTTACTCTTATCACTGATCACAATATATATATATATATATATATAGCAAGGAAGACATATAGGTTTAGGGAAACTGTGGGTATGTTTATTGTTAAAAAAATGTGAAAAAATGTGTCTGGCTCTTATCAATCTGTTAACGGCAGAAAATTTAAAAGGGGGAATGCAATGGAAAAAAAGTGGAGGAAAGGAGAAAGGAGGAGGAAAAAAAACCCACATAGAGTGGGGGAGGGTCAGGTAGTTGTAGAGATGAACAGATGGTCACAGACTGATCACACTCAGTCCCAACAGACAGTCCCTCTGTTTACTGAAGGGATCGAACGTAAAGGGTCTCCAACACTTTTAGATGGAAAATCGAATGTGAGCGATTCAGAATACTGAATCATTCAACATTAAAATCTGTAACACATTCCCTACTATTAATCATGTGCTCCGCTAAAGAGGACTCGGATGTATATATATATATATATATATGTGTGTGTGTGTGTGTGTGTGTGTGTGTACGAGTTCAAATCCTTAGCGAGACTGGGCATTTCCTATAGTGCTAATGCCCTAGGGTTTGGCAAGCTTGGTAAGGTGACCGGTCTTGACGAAGAAAAACTCAAAATTTGAAATTTAAAATTTGACCTTAAGTCGCACCTTGCTCGTATGGAGAATCGGTAAAAACTGAATTCGTTCGAAGTTTAATGTTTAACGTTGTTGGAAATGGAGACGGTGACAGACTTTCAAAATCCTGGACGAGGCTGTTTTACATTTCTCATGGTGCTAGTACCCTCGTGAATTGTATGAATCCAATTGTTCTCTCTCCAGCTATGGTTTAATAGGAAGACAGACGAGGGTCTTTGACCTTGGTATGACAACCAATCCAAAAAAAAGGAAAACTCTGAATTCAAACCAGTTAAACACAGCTCAACAATGAGCTTGTGTGCGGAGGGGCCGGTATATATATATATATATATATAAGATTGGGTTCTTTGAGTTTAGCTTGAATATTTATTTTATCGAGCTAATCGATTTCGAAGCGATAAAAACTCTCTTGATTTTAGTTGAATTCAACGTCATTACACGAACTCTTACGAGTGATAATTAACTTTCATCGTTTTGTTTTTTTCATGTATTAAAATTTTGATGTAGATAAATTTTGGGGACCATGCTCATAATTATGTCACACAAAGAAAAAATAATGTGGCTATGAAACAAATGAATATATTTCTGGCTAAAATGATAAAAAGAGTCTTTAAAAATTTTAGATATATTTGACTTCCTGTTTTTCGAAGAATGTATTTTTATTTTGACATAGATTTTGACTGCAGATAATATTTATCTAACTATCTATCTATATATATATATATATACTTAATGATTCGACTTTAGGCGATAAAGATTCGAGCCACAGTTAACTTCTATGCATGCTTGTGTGCGTTTGTTGTGTGTATGTGAGAAAAGGAGAGAGAGATACGTGGAGAGAGAGAATAGGAAAAAGGGATTACGTATAGGGTGGATTCTCTGATCTTTTTCGATGATCCAAATATTGTGTGCTGAAAAATGCAATAGACAAATGGAAAATATTATCTCGTTCTTTTTTTTATAGAATGGTTAGATGTCAAATATAAACGATGGAAACCTGCATAGAGACAGATATTTGATGAACTGTGTCTAGAAATAAATGAGGTTGGAAGCTAACTTTTTTCTCATATTCTAAACGATACATGTTGTAATTATTGCAAGACTATGAGCCTGGGTAGCATTGATGACCTATCGATCACTCCTAACACACACACACACACACATATATATATATATATATATATGATACTAAGTCTAACGTAAAGTTGGCCGGGTTTCGATCCCAGCTTCAAGCGTCCTACGTGTCTAACCACAATGAAGAGTTGTGATACAACGAAACATTCTGTCTGTGGATGACAATATATACGCTCCCTCATAGGGGTTGCGCACTTTGCTGAAGGAATTTACGGCTGCCAATTGCATAATACAAAGCTCTTCGAACGAATTGAGCACTCTGGTATCCGGTAAGGTATGAGTGTAGACAAACGAAAACTACTACTTAATGTCTTATAATTCCCGAGCTGACGTGGTTCGCTTATTGGCTGAGCGGGATGATACTACGTCTAACATAATTTTGGGCGGGTTTCGATCCCAGCTTTAAGGGTCCTACGAGTCTAGCCACACTGAAGTGTTGTGATACAACGAAACTGTCTATACATGACAATATATATATATATATATATATATATATATATATATATATATATATATATATATTTCTCTGTTCCCGGTGTTCATATACAGATGTATATACATAAATACACACACATACGTATATATATATATATATATATATATATATATATATATATATATATATGCAAATATATATATAAAGGTATATATAAACACCAGGCACACTCTGCCTGTCGAGAGTTTTCACACCATTTCACGAAAATCGTGACACTCTGCAGTATTGATTTCTATTTACCAGGGGTTATATTTCCATAGGCTTTTTCCTTTATTAGGGGAACTATTTCAATAAGGAACAGAAAATAAAACCACAATAAATCACATACACATACACACATACAGAGAGAGTCACACACACACTAACATACACGCATGTATATTTTGTGACATAGAGAGAGAGGAGGAGAGCGATCAGAAGCACAAAAACTGAGGGACAACATTAGCTAAGGGAATTTTTTGATTATGTTGTTTGATACAGGAGTTAGAAAAATTATTAACATTAACAAGCCAGGAATTTGCATCAAAGTCGTTAGGTTCAGTGAAATGAATACATTTTTTTATATAAATAAATAAGAAAATGTCGGGAATAAGAAACATTTCGTTACAGCGAGAAAAAAAATAAATAAAAAGATATTTAAATTTGTAGAAAACAACAATTATTCCAGATTGATACTATTTGTAATTATCAAAATACTATTTCAATCTGCGGAAAAAAATCTGTTAAAACCTGCCAAAAAATATCTGTTTTGATTATACATAAATTTATTAAAACTTAAAATATCATTCTACATTAATAGTATAGGAATCTTTAAGTAAACAACACAAACAACTAAATGTCACGAATCATGACGTTTTAAAGCTTATCTTAGTTTACATCTTGAATGTTCTTAATATTTAAGCGCTTCTCATAAATACACCTTCTCAAGCCAAATCTCTGCTGCACAGCCTGGAGCAAGCAGCAAGAGGCAATGGTGTCATCTAGAACCCAGATAAAACAAAGTTCATGCGTTTTACACAAGATAGAACCCTTTCCACATTATATAGCAAGCCTATGAAATTAGCCGTCCAGTTTACCCACCTCGGTAGCAATATATCAACAACAGAAAGTAATATCTATTTACCCGAAAGAAAAGCATTGACTTC
The DNA here is from genome assembly GCA_963585895.1 of Sepioteuthis lessoniana. Classification (NCBI taxonomy): domain Eukaryota; kingdom Metazoa; phylum Mollusca; class Cephalopoda; order Myopsida; family Loliginidae; genus Sepioteuthis; species Sepioteuthis lessoniana. The sequence goes on along the minus strand of OY757912.1, from coordinate 118,599,235 downwards.
TAATGATAGCTTTTTGAACATATAGAAATTTGCTCTCACTGATAATATTAAATGGGAATCCTGTAGCTGTGCCAGTACTAGTGTATGGTTCCACTACATAGACTTTATTCAAATGCTGAGAGAAAAAGCTTGATGGGGATTACATAAGGATGCTGCATGCTGTTCTGAGCAAATCCCAGAAATTATATCTCACAAAACAGCAGCTGTACGGACACTTACTTCCCATCTCTCAAACCATCCAAGTAAGGCAAGTAAACCATAACGGGTAATGCTGAAAAAGCAGGGAGGAAATTATAAGTGACGTTTTCTTATGGACTCCTAAACATAAACACATTAGTGTTGGTCGAACAGCAAAAAATTACATTCATCAGCTCTGTGTGGACACTGGATGACATTTAGAGGACCTGCTATGTGAAATGGTCTACAGAGACGGATGACAACAAAAAGTGAAGGGAATCCGTGCTATCAGCACGTCTTGATGATGATGATGAATACTTAGTTATTTGATTTTGTTCCACACAGACTCAGGGTACATTCGTGAAGTCTTGATTATTTACAATATTATCTTGCGCCAATTTTAGATTTTATTACTATTTAGTCTGTGCTTTAAAAGTTTATAAAAATGCCGGCAAACGACTGTTTTTCAATCCATGAAATAGATATATACTATCTTATGTAGTGTACTAAACATGCAAGTGGGAATATCGGCGCTGAAAGGTCTTATCAGGTGTTTAGATATTATGCCAGCCCTATCTCTTACAATCGTTGTAGAGTTGATAAAAATCAATAGCTTTTTAGACAAGGAAGAATAATTAGTGTTATAAACAAGTGAACACCCTAAGACAAACAGTGGAGAAAAAAAGGCTGTTACTTGATTAAACTAAGGTAAGATATGTGGGTTGTTCAATAAGTTCTATGCCTCTCCCAGAAAGAAGAAACCATAAACGAATATTTTTGTTGGGGAAACACACAATAACTTATGAAGTTAGGAAAACTAATTCCAATTTTTTCTCATTTTATTAGAAGTGGAAGTGTATTGCCACTGAACAAATGTTCAGCTATAATTTTCCTTCTCGACGAGGCATGGAACATTTTCAACGAACCTCGGCAATATATATATATATATATATATATATATATATATATATAAGTGTTTGCATGGTTTGTCAAGGAATTTATTAACGTCCCCTGTTTATCAGATAAATATCAAATTAACACTAAACAAAAATAAAAAAAATAATTTTCCCTATTATTTGCACATATAACTGATTCCCAGTCTTAAATTTACATTATAAAATTAAAGTGAATATTGTTAGGCATTATTTAATACCAAACTCCAAATCAATCAACTCCAACAGAATACATTATTTCTGTTCTGAATTGTTGAGTTATCGTTTTTCTGCGGTATGTTTAAGTACATCTCGCAAATGTTTTTGAACCTATAAATTTATTGCCAAACCTCTGTAACAAAAATGAAAAAAATAATAAGGAAAGGCGTAATGGGTAGAGTGTTTGCCAATCGACCGGGACACTTGGGTTCAATCCCAGGTCACGTCATACCAAAGACTTTAAAAATGGTACTTGATACCTCCTTGCTTAACACTCAGCAATATAAAGTTATGTAACAAGAGTAAAGTGAAGCAATCCTGGGAAAGGATTAGCGCCCTCCCCTAAATCTCGGTGTAGAAGCTATTGAAAAAGGAGCCTTCTGGTCCCCCTCGACTAAAGGGAGACAACTTTACTTTTTACTTTATATTAAAGCAAAAATAGATAATACGCAATAAAATAGCAAGAGAAGGTTATGCAGTAATAGAGACGAAACGACCAATCCTGATATGCGAATTTGGGCAAAAGATACGACTGAGTGCTGAAAGTGATCCACTGATTATTGAACTAAAATTGAAATTTGACCAGGAGAAAAAGTGGTATATGTACAACCCGGAATCTGTCCTAGAGAATCAGATGCGAAAATTTCTCTGGGATCTTGGGGTGCAAACGGATTACCAAATCTCGTACAGGCGACCAGACTTAGTGATAGTCAACGACAACAAAAAGAAAAAAGAAAACCTGGCTAATTGTGGACTTTGTCGCCTCTGCAGAGCACAGTGTAAAATTTAATGGTGAAAAGAGGGATAAAGATCTGGAGCTTGCAAGAGACCTGAAGAAACTATGGAACATGATACCAATCGTTATTGGTGCACTTGGAACGATTACCAAAGGATTGGTAAAAGCCACCGAAGACTTAAAATTCAGCGGACAAGTAGAGACCATCTGTAACGTTGCGGTACCCAAGATAATTTAGATTCTGCTGTGGAAAAAACATACGAAGGCAAGAAATTCTGTTTAACTACCCAAAGGTTTCTTTACTACTTCAACTTGTAGGTAGTCGCCGGGAGAATGAAAGAGAGTATAGAAATTGAGACGACCGCGTTAGCTAGTCAAAGACCAGTAACGTATGGTGAGAAAAAGAGAGCAAATACAGACTTTGAATTTTCTTCCTGGTTTTCTGTCGTGTTTTTAACGTTTTTTCCGCTTGGTCACGTCTAGTCTGAGGCACCCTTTGGACCACGCCCCTAAAAAATAAGGCTCGTAAACATTTGCCTCCGCACATCTTCGTTGCTTGTGTTCAGCGGTTTTTACCTTATCTTGTCTCACAGTCAATTCCAGAAAAACAATGAGACGTCACCGCTCTTCTGCCTGGTGTCGGCAAGACGAACATCCGCTTCCCCTGGTTCCGTACAAGCGTACTAAATCTTTTTTGGGGAGGGACATCCAGTTTTTCAGAGTTATTTTAAACAACAAGACAGTCTGCTTTTTTTATTCATTTATTTTTTTTAAATTTCAATTTTCTATGAGCCGTTCAGTTACGTTACACAATTCAGACAAGAGCATTACTAAGACCTGCCAGAATACTGAGAAGAGTCCTGGATCCTTGAGGTCACTTGCTGCTACTCAAACTCCAGTGAAAAACCATCAGCAAACATTGGTGCGAAAAACTCTCAAAACAGTAAAATAATATATATATATATATATAATAAATATATATTAGATATATATATATATTTAATTCATGGAATTTAGACTGTGATCTCTGGTTTTCACTTTTTATATTATATTACACTTGGTTCGACACAAACCCACAAAGGGATTTGGTAACAACCAACACTTATAATATATATATATATATATATATATATATTGATAATTATAATTGCCCTAATATGGTAAATGATATCTAATATCTATTTAGAATATGTAATGCTCCATTTTGAAGATTAAAACCCTAGCATATTTGTTTTAAAACAAAACTAACGATATGTTTAATGATGGGTTGTACATTTTTATGGAAAATGCTGTACATGCAAACATGATGAGATTTTTATTGATAGATAGATTGGAAGTAAAACTTACTTCTTTGATGAACAAAGATACGAATAAATAACATTTAACAAAGCTATAAGGTATTGTCTCATGTTTGTAAAAGTAATTAACGTCGAAACATTTTGTTAACGCCATTTAAGGAATTATTCTTAAGAGACGGAAGCAATTTATCGACTCGGTTTCTCATACACACCATTTTCATGTCAGAAAAATGATAATAAAAAACCACCGACTAAGGAATTATTGGGTTTATTTTTTTCTCAATAACAAGAGACAAATTAGACACTGTTGATGACAACCTAAATTTTATATATATATATATATATATATATATATATGAATTTTTCTTTCTTGTTGCTTCTTTCTCTTCCTATCTCTAACTTCAAATGTATCTCTATATGTGCGTGTATATGCGAATATGAGTGGCTCTTTGTGTGTGTGTGTGTGTGTGTGTGTGTGTGTGTGTGTGTGTGTGTGTGTGTGTGTGTGTGTGTGTGTGTGCTCAATGTGTATGTATACACGTGAGTGGGTATATCCAGGTGTGTCTGGGTATTTACGTATATTCAGAGGAATAAAGTACATATGCAAATTGAATCTGGGTAAAAATTAAAAATATATTTATGAACAAATACTATATATATATATATATATATATATATATATATATATATATATATATATATATCGCATATTTTAAAATTGAACCGTGATGTGTATATAAATGTCTTTATTCGATTAAGTTGAACTTTAATTTAGAATATATTTTCAAATCACTAACTGGAAATCAAAATATTCCCAAATCATCTCTCTCTTTCTCTCTCTCTCTCTCTATCTCTCGCTCTTTCTCTGTATATATATATATATATGTGTGTGTGTGTGTGTGAGTATATATATATATATATATATATACGTTCCTTTCTCCCAAAATGACCCCCACTAAGCGTTTGAGATTTTTTTAACGGATACAATGCTGATTAACAAAGGGAATTTATTCAAAAATGTTCTCGTCCAGCAGAATTTTGACAACGAAACGTATCCGAGACTAAATACACGCCGTGGGAATATATATACGTGAAATTGGCTTTTATAAGTGTTTACGTATCGGGCTCTTTATATGATGACTGAGTTTATATGCTTAATAAAACATCAATTACAGTCTTATTGAAGCAATGGCACTTAAGAAAATAAACAGGCGTTTATACGGACATGAACTGTATAGGAATTTAATAGCGTAAAAACTCCACAGAGCTGAACGTTGATGATAGCTTGAAATAGTCCGTGGGAAAAATAAAAGCAAACAAAAAGACAGTCTTGTTAAATGTACGTTAAAACAATGCTACACGTCTCCAAACTCTAAATAATTCTTATTTGAATAAATTTAACGAAAATAAACTTAGCTGATAAATATCCTTTATATGACTGTGGCCCAAGTCGTTGGGGCCACAGAATACACGAACTGCATCTCTGCAGCGGGATAAGACAACTCTAATAAGTATTCTTATAGGAAACTAAACAATGAGATTGTCAGGCTTCAGTAATGATGTAGCTATAAGAAATACGGTGGATCTCTTCATTGCCGTCGCTCCCAGGTCCACTCTGATCGGGAAAGGTAGAAGCTGAAAGGTCCCTCTCCTTGAGTCAAATAGATTTGTTTGACATGAAAACTATCTCCTTTAACATTTAAATTGACGGCAAACAAATGATTTATGCTCAACTGAATCGTTTGAAATAGACCTGTTTTATCTTTTTACCGTGTTTAAACAAATAATTGATTTTTAATTGATTTCTGAGGGATACAAAGCAATACTTGGAACTATTTAATTTGTTGTCAATCTAAACTGAATTGTTTGAAACAGAACTGTTTCATTAGTTAATTGTGTGTAAACAAATGACAGATGTTTAATTGAATTGTTAGCGATCATAGCAATAATTTTAACCCGTTAAATTTGTTGATATGCTAAACTGAATTGTTTGAAATAGAATTATTTGATCAGTTCACTTTGAGTAAACAAATGACTCATGTTAGATTGAATTGTTTGTGTTAAATAGCAATTCAATTAACTGCACCCAGAAAATGATTAATTGTAAATAGAATTATTCATATTAGATAGAAATAAATAAAACCATGTAACTGTATGCAAAAACAATGAGCTTGTGGTGGATGTATGTATGTAATTTGGTTATTTCAGTAGATGTGCATCCGTATTTTACGGGTATTGCTCGCAATATTATTTCCTCCACAAATACAACACAAAACTTTACAATTGCGTAAAAGAAATGGAATAGAACACAACTAACATTAAACAACAAACAATTTAATATGCATATAACAAAATATGAAAACAAATAAAATACATGATGTGTAAATGGCCTTTTGGAAAATAAAGTTTGTCTAGAAGAGAATAAATTCATTTAAAGGTGTGTGTATGTTCATGTTAACGGAGTCCGTAAATAAGTCATTCTTGCTAACATTAAGTTCATAGTGGGTTTTATGATTGTGGCGACAGCGTGTCGCGTTGATGAAAAAAAGTTTGTCGGGTTTTTCTTTTGAACGTGATTCGTGGCCATCTGTAGCTAGGTCATGAAAATTGGCTGTAGAAGAAAAGGAGGTTGCCGGACATAGTATCGGCTACTACTTTACTGACTTAATGGCTAGTGGTTTAGTCTTAGTGAATGGCTCCCTAAATGTGTGTTATTTATACCGTAATAGTGGATCAAAGAATCGTCCTAAAATTTTGGCGCGTAGACATTTATTGACAAATCAGATTTGTATTTTACTAATTTATTTTAGAGCCTAAATATTTTCTGTTTGTTGACTTCCGATCCTATTTTTCTAGAATGTTCTATTCTACGATTTTAGCTGATTGGTTGAAAAATATAAACATGTAACTTAAATGCTAATGCAGTTTTGATCCTAAATTTCTAGAATGTTCTTAAGTATGTTTTTATTGCTTATTTTAAGACTAGAAAAAAAGTGTGTCCCATAAGCTCAGGCTCGTTTAAAGAATGTTATCATGTTTAAAAATCATATTTAATATATATGTATAAAAAAGGATTTGGCATTAAATAACCTACGTATGTTTTGTTCGTCTTAGTTGGATCGTATGTGAGGTGGTTTGTAGATGGTCGTACAACTGCTGTTTTGTGCTGTGTTGCGTTACGGACAGCGGGTGAAAAGATCAGGTGTGCCCTCTTGACCATAGATAGAGTAAGGCTGGTGGGCCGGAGAATTAAATAAAAAAGATGAAATAAAATGAGAAAGACAGAAAATTTCGGTTGCACCCTCCCTATTCATAAATGGTTATATATAATATCTGTTATAAGGAACGACATTCAAGACACAGAGATGAAGTGAATAAAACTTCATTAACAACAGGTTTCAGAAAGAAACGAAAAGGAAGAAAAAAAGGAGTAAACAAATTAACTGAATAATGTGATATTTACGTATACTGAATGAGCTTAGATTTTAGAATGGGGGAAAATAGAGTACTTACTTGGAAAGGCAGTCCGTGCTGTTGAATTTAAATATATGTTTTGACTTCTTTCTTTTCTTTTTTGTATTGTTATTTTCACTGTTTCTTATAATCATATTGTCTTAGCTTCATAGCTTTAAATATCTTTAATTTGCTTATAGTTAATTTTCTCCGGTGGTTTCATGTTTAGCAGTCAAAGGGGTTTAATAAATAAGCTATATTATTTTCTGTTTTCAGACTTTTTCTCCGTAATAGCGAGAATTGTGTCGCAAATTTCTCTTCTATCGTCATTCCGATGAACAAAAGAGTTTACTCCAGGAGTATTTTTCATCGAAAGAATCTGGTGAATAAGTCATCTTTTTTCTATTTTCGTTATTTTTCTCCATAATAGCAAGAATTTGTATGAGTTTCTCTTCCACAGTCATTTCGGTGAACAGAAGAGTCCACTACATGAGTTCGTTATCTTCGCACTTTTCTTCGTGCTTGACATTGATTCAGTTTGACTTTTATCTATTCCATTATCATTACGGTGAGGAGAAGATTCCATTCAACTTTTTATTTTGTCAGCAACTGTCCTTTCTGGGAAAAGTCATCGCATAGACAAAATCAGTTGGCATTCCAGCGATTTCTATATCCTCACTGATTTACTGGGTTTATCCAACCAGAAATATCTTCTGACTTTCAATTTTGCTGCCATCTAATCTTAATGAGACAGAGAGACAGAGAGAGAGAGAGATGATATTGATAGGAGCGTGCGCGGTTCCCTGCCTGGGGTCCGTGATAAATGGTCCCAGGATTTGTTCAAAACAGCATGTATGTTTCTTGCGAATTATTTGCCGAAATTTCTTAGATTATGTTGAATTTTCCACCTGGAAACATGGTGCAACGGATATATGCGTTCGCTTAAAGTGTTTCTTAGTGAAATCACGTAGAGGTTGCAAATTCAGTGCTGATTACAGGTAATTAACAAGAAATAGTTATTATGGCCTTTTTCTCTCGGTGTTTTGTGAGCGTCTAAGTATTGAATCGATACAGTAGTATTGACAAAGCAACAGCTTGGAGGAAATCCTGTTTTTAAATTTTTGAAAATGACTGTTTAATACTACTCCAGGCAAAAATTATGGAATTAATACCCTTAGAGTATATTAACTTCTCCTTTTTTTCATTGAGCCATGAATAAACTAAGAACAGATGAGACGCAAAAATATTTTTATTTAATAGGCGATTATAAACAATAACTTTAACAAACAAGATTAGATTATTCAAATTAATGGCATAACATTTTTTACAAGTTATGTAGGGAAAATATCGAATAATATTTTTGAAAGATAGAAAGAAAAAAGAAAGAAAGAAAAAAGAAAGAAAGAAAGAAATAGATTAGATAATGAAAGAAAAGAATTTGTATCCTTCTAAAATCTTGTTCCAGATCAATCAACTGACCTAATAAATTCAAATTCCTATCTAGAAGAGTTGCCAAACTGGGAAGGTAATTTGTGCCTTCACTTTCTCAAAATTCTTAATTGCTCCTACGATATTAGGGAAGAAAAATAGATTTTCTGTTGGTTCAAATACTTATTATTAGTTCTTTATATCATGTTATACCAAAGAACCGTTCAAATAAATCAAAAACACCCGGATATTACAAAGTATCAGCAGTAACAAAAAAAAAGGACTTGAAATACTCAAAACTTAAGTCTAAGATCATAATTTTTTTTAAAATATCAGTAGGACAGAGGCAATGTTGGTTGGTTGTTGGTTGTTTGGGTTTTATGGCATATCAACCTTTGTAGGTTATTTAACGCCAAATCCATTTATGAAAATAGTTCTATTTTAAACAATTCAATTTAGGATAAGTACGTAGTTTAAATGTAAGTACAGTTTAATTCCGAAAACATTTCTATTTCAACCTATTTAGTTTCGTCAAGCAGTTCAAATTCAGCTAATTCAGTTTTTAGTATAATTACAGATTTTGTTTACTCACAGTTAAATATCAAAACGGTTCTATTCTAAACAAATCCCTTTAGTCTAAATACAGTTACAATGTCAAAAAAACAGTTCTATTTCAAATAATTAAGTTTAGCATAAGCACACAGTTTAAATGTAAGAACGGTTTAATTGTTAAAAACATTTCAATTTTAAGCAATTCAGTTTAGCATAAGTATGCCGTTAGTTCTATTTAATCCATAGATAAGGCCCTATCAAGTGCTACCACGCCAGGCCAGAGTGGACCCGGGAGCGATGGCAATGAAAGGGTACTCTGCATTCCCCAAAGCTCACCAGCAGTTTGTTTTGTGCCATATTAAGGACATACATTGGGAGTGGGGTCCTTACCCCTCAGCAGAGGTGCAGCCGATTGGGCAAAGAGAGAGGCAAGAATTTCTAAATGAATTCATGAATTAGAATTTCATTATTTCTTATAATTGTTGTGTGATGTCATCCAGCGTTTTGGGAGTCTACACAATTTTTTTAATTATCGTGATAGTAACTCAATATCAACCAACAGTTCTATGGCTAACGCCAACGCCAACTTCATTAAAAACAAATATGTATGAAGATACTCAAGTTTATACCATTCTTTGAAATAATTATAATTAACCTTGTTTAAATTTTATTAAAACATCTACCGTCATTAAAAATAGCTGGAGACAACCAAAAGCGTTCGAAACCCTGAATCTTTCAAATCAATTCTATATCCATTTCCCTGTTCGTAAACAAGAAACACTTTCACAAAAATCCATACATTATTGGTTGTCTGCTCTTTTTACCTAAACATAGCTGTTTTGTATATGTTTTGTTAGCTTAATCTTTAAGCATATACATGTGCTGAGTGAGGATAATTCTGATAGAGGAGAAGCAAAAGGAACGTGAGAAACAAACGTTTATTTCCAATAAAATAATTTACAAAAACAGAAAATCGTTGCGAGTGACAAGGAAGTGGGGAAAAAACAAATGGATCACTGAGAGGGAAAGGAGATGTACGTTTATGATAATATCATTTGACTACACATTCTAAGTGACTTTTCTGTAAATATTAGCCGTTTAAAAACAGTTTAGGTTCTTGATTATGTTTCATCGCGTCGTTACGAGAAGAGAGCGTAGCAAATAACACGAAGATATACGGCGATACCTAAACAAAACTTAATAAAGACAAATCATTTGACAAAGTGAAAACTAACCGATCCACTCAAGAATGAAACGAGAAGAACAGAGAGAAAAACTGGAATCTGAAGACTGATTAAAATGAAGATGTGAAACGTACGTGCGAAAGAAAGAAAGAAAGAAAGAAAGATGACTAAGAAAAAGGGGAAAAAGATTTGAACGAAAGAAAGAAAGAAAGGAAGAAAGAAAGATGACTAAGAAAAAGGGGAAAAAGATTTAAACAAAAGAAAGAAAGGAAGAAAGAAAGATGAGTAAGAAAAAGGGGGAAAAGATTTGAACGAAAGAAAGGAAGGAAGAAAGAAAGATGACTAAGAAAAAAGGGGAAAAAGATTTGAACAAAAGAAAGAAAGGAAGAAAGAAAGGTGGGTAAGAAAAAGGGGGAAAAGATTTGAACGAAAGAAAGAAAGGAAGAAAGAAAGATGGATAATGAAAAGAGGAAAGTTTTTGAAAGAAAGAAAGAAAGAAAGAAAGAAAGAAAGAAAGAAAGAAAGAAATGAAAAGCGGGGAAGATATTTGAAAGAGAAAATATTTCAAAGAAGAATATATAAAAATGATGAGAGGGAAAGGTATGATATAAAACGAGAAATGAAAAAAAGACAGAAAACAATTGAGGGAAAAAAGAAAATTATCTGAAGAAAAAGGATAGTTTCGAAGAAGAAGGAAAAAGCGAAATGATGAAAAACCAGTAAGGAAAAAATATGGCCTGAAAGAAAAAAAGAAGGAAGAAAGAAAAATTCAAAGAAGAAGAAATAAAAATATTGAGAATGAAATCTATGGTTTGAAAGAAAGAAAGAAAGAAAGAAAAAAAGAAAGAAAGAAAGAATAATTCAAATGAGAGGAAGGAAAAACTATAAGGAAAATATGGCCTGAAGGAAAAAAAATAATGAATTATAATTTTTTGTTTAGAAAGAAAGAAAGAAAGAAAGAAAGAAAGAAAGAAAGAAAGAAATAATAATTCCATGAACAAGGGATAAGAATAATGAGAATGAAATTCATTGTTTGAAAGAAAGAAAGAAAGAAAATTCTAAAGAAGAAGAAAGGACAATGGTTAAAGGAAAAGTTATGGTTTCGAAGAAGAAAGATAAAAGATGCATCCTGAAAGAAAGAAAGAAAGAAAATTATAGAGAAGAAGAAAGGACCATGGTTATAGGAAAAGTATTGTTTCGAAGAACAAAGAAAAACGATGCATTCTGAAAGAAAGAAAGAAAGAAAGAATAATTCAAATGAGAGGAAGGAAAAGTAATAAAGAAGATGTGGCCTAAAGGAAAAAAGTTGCAGATATTTATTTCATTTATTTGATTTTTATGTTGTATAAAAGATAGTCTGTCATCAACTGATTTTATGAAGCGTAATTAATTTAGTCATCAGTTTGATATGTCATTATTAACAGAATTTTGATTGGCTTGGTTTTATGGCATATCAACTATTGAAGGTTATTTAATGCCGTATGTTTTTATAGATGCGAGGTGCATACGATAAGTTTCCAGACTTTTTTCGTAAGGGCATTTGAAATGTCATAAACTCTTGGAAATCCTCTAAAAATATGGTCAGGCATCTCATAATATGTCTAGCAATAACATACTGAATTTTAAAGGGTCTACGACAATTTTAAATGCCTGAACAAAACAGTCTGGAAACTTATTGAATACACCACATATTTAGTTTCAGCATTTTTTTCAGCAATAAAAAAATTAGAGTAGACAGTGAAACAAAAAAGTATATAGACATTATTTACTTTACTGCTGTTCAGTGTTTAGCGCAGATTTTTTTTATTATAATTTGTGAGCAACGTTCTAACTATACGCTCGAGAGTGGTGCCAATAATAGCTTTGTATTCTCCTATTGGAGCACCACTACTGAGGAATATAATTTCAAAGTATACTAGAAAGTGTAAAGAAAGAATATTTTTCTTCTTTTTCTTTTTACAGAAATAAATAAATTAATGAATCAATAATAAAACAAAGAATGCAGTTTCAGATAAAAAAAAAATTATCTTTCAATTTTTAAGCAAAATACTGAACGCACTGCTGAAATCGGTGCTAAAAAAGGTTATTAGTTCCTTATTCAAGCAGCTACCTGAACCTACCGCTTTTAGATAATTAGACGAGGTACTGACAGGAGGTAAGCTTATTTTTTTGTTTAATGACATATCAAACTTTGGTGGATTATGTAATGCCAAAGCCATCCAAGAACTGCGGTGATGCTATTTAAACCATAAATAGGAGGATAAAAGTGTATGTAATAGCGTGACAAGAGTTCGAACTTACTTACTACAGTTCCGCATTCGAACATTTTAACCATTACCACACGATGACAACGCAACTGGCAAAGAGAGAAAAAGCCTTAAAAAAATCAAGCTCAAGTATTTTATTTTACTCGGCGTACGAAACTGCATCGTGTTCTGTAATATATAGTCGAGTAAGCTGATAAGACTGATATGGTTTAAAGAAGGAATCATTTTATCTCGACGACAAATGAAAAAAAGAAGCGTCTGTGTTTACAATCATTAAATTTCAAGCGTAATTTTCAAATTAATGCAAATAATTCATCATTAAAAGTAACTATTCTGATTCAATATTAATAGATTTTATGTATTCATTTATACGGTTTCTATCTAGCACTGATAATTTGCAAGCAATTATATGGTTTCAGATAGCTAATCATTTTCCTCAGTTAATGAATAGATCTTCAAGGAACAATTCTAAATACAAATAATTTACATAGTTATTTCGTATGAAGTATTCCTCTCAATTACAAATAACTTTAAACAGATCAATTTAACTCATAATAAGCCCCCGAGTAGGTACAACCACTCTTGGTCAGAGTGAAACTGAGATTATTGTAATGAAGAGGTGTTCCTGAATTAGAGCCTCACCCCCGTATACAGCTCCGTGCCATACGCAGGACATGTATTTTAGGGGATTTTAACTTCTCTGCACCGGATGCCGTCAGCGTATTCTAACAGACAAGGTTTCTTCTCTAATTCTAATAATTCATAAACAATTATATTATTTCAATAACTACTCATGTTCAACAATAATAACAATAGTAATAAAAGTAATAACTGAAACTCTCTTTAATAAAAGTAGTTGACATAAAACTTAATGTTTTCAAGTATTTCTATTTAATACTAATAATTTTCGCTATATTTAACTCATAGAGAGAACTCAAAGTATTTTCTCTGTGGGTTCCAGTATACATTGGCGCAATAGCAGCTAAGTCCCCAGCACGGTCCCCAGAGGTTTCAAACTGTAGCCTTACCATCGGATACAGTTTAATATCATATCTAGGACGCTCTTTATATTAGGTTGAAGGCGCAAGGGATACAATCGACGTAATCTAGACCTTACTAAGAGAGATTAGGTGATCATATATGGAAAGTGAGATCGGTAGAAAAGTAGAAGAAAGAAAAGAAATAATGAAGAAAGAGGAAAAAACAAAGAAAGTACGGTTTAGAGGCGGGTGGAAGATCTGAAAGAGAAGGAATATAAAAATGAGGAGGATAGAGAATGTAAACAAAGAGGAAGAGAGAGAATGACAAGGAATGGTGGAACAAGTAAACGAACAGAAAGAATGAGTATTAGAAGGAATAAAAAATAAAGACTGAAAGGAAGAAGGAAGAGGAATAATTGAAGTAAAGAAAAAGGAAGTAGAATAAGACAAAGAGAAAAATAAAGAGGGGAAGGAAGAGTAGAAATAAGGAGACGAGCAATGATAAAGACGCTAAATTAATCTCAGAAAACAACTGAGCCATAAATATTAATTTAAAAAAAAGGAAAAGATTAAAACAAAACAAACAAAAAACAGTATAAAATGGAAAGTACAAAATGAATCCGGGTAAAAATGGAAAGCGTTGTCATAGAGAATATGAAATCATTCAAATAAAAAGAAAAGAGTTTCGGTCGTGACCGAGCAAATAAAGAAAAGAAGCAGGACAGAAGAGAAAACAAAACAGACTTTCGGAAAAAAGGGCTGCGTAAAAACATATGAAGCATTAACATTGAGTAGCAAGTCAAGTGGTTAAAGGGAAGGCCGAGTGCGCTTACAAACGCCATTGGCACAAAGGCGACCTAACACCTGGGCTTTGACCATAGCCGACGACCGAGGTCGACCAATATCAACTACTTCAAGTGTGATTTAGTCATTGTAGTAATTATTATAACCCCTGTGATTATGTTGATATTATTCATATATAGTTGCCTTCCTGGGTGTTGTTATTTGATCGAAAAGAGAGAAAGCCGAAGGGACAGAAAGAAGTATAGTGTGTAGACTATATATATATATATATATATATTAGGATAGCGTAACAGAGTCCCAGGCGATTGGTGACTGTCCGTTTTTCGCCATTGTGATCATCGGACTTACTCGACTGGGTGAAAAACTGGCTCTCACCCAGTACACCTGACCATATGTCTCCGCTATCTTAACTTAGTTCTAGATTATCGGTCACAGATATTGGACAGTTTTTATTCAGAAATACACCAAACTATATATATATATATATGTATATATATAAAGTTGACATGTGTGCCTGTTTCTTTTTACCCTTTGTTTGCCCGAGTAAATTATGTCGCCAAAGTAATCCCTTTTTTCCGCCACAAACATATTTCCCTACAATCTATTTGTAAACTTAACAAAGGAATTTTTTTTTCAAATTGAAGTTATTTAATGTTCATATTTTGCTTAAAAAGTTATCATTAACAAAGAAAAGCCAAGATTCTTTTAGAAAAATAAGATATAAAAAAATGTTTTACCATTAATTCCCAATTCCTTTCTTGAATAACCTGTCATTTAAAAAAAATTATTCAAATATTAAAAAAAATGATCGTTCGATCCCGCAAGGGTTGATACGCCATAAAATAAAATATTAATTTAACTAAACGTCAACCAGATTTTTCAAAAAATTGAATTTAAATTTATTTAACTGCAAAAGCTCCTTATTTCATAAACCAAATCTTCAGTACTTCCACTTATTTTTTTTTCTTTCTGTAATTGGGAATTGGTTATGCCTTTCCCCAATTTCTATTAAGCACAAATACTTTTATTATTTTATAACAGAAATAAAATCAACACGGATGGATCTCAGGGTTATTTCTTGTTCAAATTTATGTAATTATTATGCATGCATTCTACAGAACGTATACTGTTAGTTTATATATACCTTCAGAGTCAGAAGTAATCTACCTAGGTTTCACCAAACCGGATCAGGAGGATAAACACGCATTTTGCTCTCTTTAGTGTATTGAGCACTCTTGCGTTTAGCTTAGGTTGTTTTGGCGGTGTTTTTTTTTCTTTTGACGAGGCATTGGTATTAGTTGATTATTTTTAAGCAGTACGAACGCTTTTAGTCTTTTCTGTTTTTTATGAAATTTTTTCCCAGATATCAATTTAGATAATATTTTTAAATTGCAAATTGTAACATCTGTGTTTTTTCACACCGTCAGAATAACAGAATAGGTATAAAACTAAAATAAGAATATATATATATATATATATATATATATATATATAGAGAGAGAGAGAGAGAGATTCTAATGTATATAAATAAAGAGTGGTTAGTATCATTAAAAGACACACTCAAGAAATAAGTAAAGTGGTCACGTTGGTGAGAAATTGATAGTCACACAGCCAACGCCGTTGACAGTATTTATGCTATTCTTACTTATATATATATATATATATATATATATATATATATATATATATCTCTTCCAATTAAAGTGAACACTATTTATGTATATAGGAAACCATATGATGAAAATTAATCCAGGGGCACTGTTTCCAGTTAATCCCTTTCTCACGTAGTCGTAGTCGTATTCGTTCTTGTACAATGTTCTGATATTTACAAATTATGTGACTGAATCTTTCTCATCTCTCGCCACAAAGCCAACACTATTCTCCTAAATCTGATCTATCTCATTTTTCACTTAGTTACTTTTGTAGACATTGTTCTGGACTATTAAGAGAGATTTGTTTTCTTGTCTCGATCTTGAATGGTCCTGATCCTACCTCTCATCTTTGGGTCACCCAGTGTCTTTCCCTGATTCTAGAAAAAATTTTCAACCTACGATTAGCATCACGATCACCTTCATGCTTCCCAACTTCTTCAACTCTTTGCCAAGATCCAGGTATTTGAGAAGTTTTTCTCCTCATATTCAGCCCAATCATACTGGATATGTCACTGAACAATCTGGTGGTGAGGTTCCAGTCCTGGAGTTTTAAAGAATATGAAGTACACCTTCATGCCATTACTCCCCGGTCAACTCTGAACCTGGAGTGGTAATACCTGTTTGAGTTCTATCTGTGGGTCAAACAAAAATGTGTAATCATTTAACGACTATTTTTCTTCTTTTTATTATACATTAGATCTGGTCTTCTGGTAGAGATTGAGTAATTTGTTTTTTTCTGCAAAGTCCCTGAGAATTTCGTTCGTTCCATTCTGTAGAACAGAATCTGGTCTGTTCAAATACCATTTGACAGCATTGCCAATTTTTGGTCTCCACCAGTTGGTTACCATTTCTATCCCGTCATACCTGGTTTCATATTCTTTTTTACCAGTCTGCTGCATTCACTGATAATTTTGTATGCTCACATCAAACCTTTGATGGTTTTTGCCGAAAACTTATTATTGACGGCAAGTCTTTCCAGGATATTTCCTCTCTGACCGCTGGTATATCCTGGTCTGTCTGGATCTCCTCAGTTCATGATCGAGTTTGTAACTCATCCTATCTCAAATCTAGTATTTTGGTTATAGATCCAAAAGCAAACACTTTTTGATTACGTCTGGATTTTTTATTATTATTTTTCTCCTTGCGACTTTTTCACGTTTGTTTTAACAGGTGATTTTACACTGGAGTCTGTGTGACACAAATTCTCCAGGACTCTTCTAAGTATTCTACCTGAGCTTAACAACGCAATGGTCTCAATTCTTCCTCTGGTATCCAGATTCCATAGCCTCTTTTACATATCCAAGGAAATTATTATTTCATTCTTTGAGAGGTTTTCATACTAGTGTTAGCCGGTGGTTTTTCTCTGGAGTCTAGGTGACAACAAGTCTCTTAAGGTTTCCAGCACTTTCCTGAGTATTCTAGCCAGTGTTAAAAATGGTTTGGATGGTTTGATTCTTTTTCTGATTTCCAGTTCTTAAAATTTTTTCTCTAAATCTTTGGGGACCGTTCCAAGTGCGCCAACTACAATTGATATCACAGTCACCCTTATATTCCACAGTTTTCTTTTATTTTTATTTCTCAGCCAATATGAAAGTATTCTTCAGTTTCTTTTATTTTCACTAAGTGGTACGCCTAGTGAGTTGATGTAAGTCTAGTTGATGAAAAGTTATTTTACTTTTTTTTCCTTTTGTTAATTAAAATTAAGTCTTATCTTCTTGTCCAGATTCAGTGATCTATTTATATCTCAAAATCCCTGAGAATTTAATGCCTCTCAATCTACACGACAGATCCTGTATTATGAATTTACTTTTTGATAGTTTGGTCAAATTGTTATCTCTTCGCACAATTACAAGTGGATCACCTTTCACACCTTGTCGTACCAAGTTTTGTACTCTTTTTTCATAGTTGGCTGTATTTGCTTAAATGTGATTAACCATTTCATCCCGGTCTCCACATAACCCACACTTGCAATTATTATTATTATTATTATTATTATTATTATTATTGTTATTATTATCATTTTACTCATTGGAGTTTTTCACATCAGCGTAAGCTGATGGCCTTTCACTGAAGATTGAGTGACAGCAAGTCTCCCCAAGTCTCCAGGACTATTCTCAGTATTCTGTCTGTTTTCAGCAATGCTGTCGTTTGGATGGTCTCTACTCGGCCGCCAACTTCCAAATCTTCCAGGCCTTTTAATAATCCTTTAGTTACGGTGCCAAAAGCACCAATCACAATTGGTATAATTGTCACCTTCATATTCCATAGTTTTTTTTTTCAATTCTCTTGCAAGGTCGAGGTACTTATCTCTCTTTTCACATTCTTTCAGTTTTATTCTGTGGTAGGTAGAGACAGCAAAGTCAACAAATTTGCAGATTTTTTTTTCTTTTTTTGTTGATTATTATAAGGTATGGTCTTCTGGCCGAGATTAGGTGATCCGTTTGTATATCAAAGTCCCATAGGAGTTTGTGTGTGTCATTTTCTAGGACAGGTGCTTGGGTTGTGCATATACCATTTGTTGGTATGGTCAAATTTAAATTTCTTGCATATTTCCCTCTGGATCACCTTGTCCACCCAGGCGTGTCTCGCCTTGTACTCCTTCTGTGCCAATTTGCTGCATTCGCTTCTTATGAGATTGATGGTTTCGTCTCTGTCACTGTATAGTCTATAGTTGCTATTTTGTTATGTCTTATCTATCCTTGCCTTGATATGATTGGTTCCTATGACACTGTTTTGCTCTGCCATTAGGAGAGATTCTGTTTCTCTCTTAAAGTTTCCTTTTCTTAGCCATGTCCAGGTTTTGTCGTGTGAGATGTTGTTTATTAGTCGTTTAAAACGCCCATGGAGTTGTTTTTCCTCCCATTTTTGTTTCCTTATAATAATTATTATTATCATTATTATTATTTCAAAAGCATCAACTTTCGGCCTCATTGGTAATTTTGCTAGCTTCCTTCCTATATTAGCATCTTGATAATTAAGTTAATTCGCAAAGTTGAAAATAGTGAAGAGGAAACCTAGATATCAAATGAAAAAAAATGGAAAGGGAAGATGAAAATGAAAAAGAGAAGAGAGGGATAAATTCGAGGAAAACGAAGAAAAAGAAAAAGAGTTGCAAGGGAATGTGAGGGGGGCGGAAAAGAAAAGGGTAGGAGGAGGAAGTGAAAAAACATTTTTTTTAGATTCTTTATAATTATACTAGTTCCGACTTGAAGTGAAGCGAAGTAGATTCTATTAGTTTTATTTCTTTATTTATTCATTCATTTTTCTTTGTAGTTTTTGTTGTTTTTTCTTTTGTTATTGTTTTTTGCCTTTTTTCGTTTTTTAGGGGAACCTTTCATGCGATGCCTTGTCGATTGTCTTTTGGGGTTTGCTTTTAATATTTTTATTGTCCTACTCAACCTATCCTTTTCTCCCTCTGTTCCTTTATCCATATTGCACTTAATTCTCAAGTATCCTTTTCCCTTCTCCCTATCTCATTCAACGCTTCCCTTTAGTTATCCTCTCTGTCTTTCAAAGGTTATCCGTCTTCCTTTGTACATTTCTTAAGGTGGCTCTACTTAAACTTTGTTTTTTTTTTCCTAGTGGCACTGATCTTATTGCCTGGACACTGGGACTAGGCTATTCGTTCATTTCTGAAGAGTCTAAAATAAATAATCTCCTTAAAGAAAAAAGCAAAATAAAAAAAAAACTGACTTTCCTTCGAGCTCCAAACAAGTTACTGTTAATTTACAGAGCAGGCAATTTCAAATATTTTCCCTTTCTGACACCTGCAATATTTAAAGCATAGGATACAAAAGACTCAAAAGTAGACTATTTTAGAAACCACTTTTATTTGTTTTTATTTTCTTCTATACACGATCCTTTACATGGTGCTTCATGGTCCTGACCTTCAGTTGCCCAGTCAGCTGGGGCTCTAGAATACACTGACTTCACTTCTGCAGAGGGGTAAAAAAAAAACCCTTAACGATGTCCTGGATATGACACTAAACAATCTGATGGTGAGGTCCCAGCAGTGCTGGAGCTTTGGGGAATGCGGAGTACCCCTTTATTGCCATCGCTCCCAGGTCCACTCTGGCCCGGAGTGGTAGCCCCTGATATAGCCCTATAAATAGAACTAACTGCATACTTATGCTAAAATGAATTGTTTGAGTAAATTGAATAGCTTGAAACAGAAATGTTTTTGACAATTAAACCGTAAACAGTTAAGCATAAGAACGCAGTCTTATGCTTAACAGAATTATTTGAAATAGAACTGTTTTTCGACATTGAAACTGTATTTACACTTAACTGAATTGTTACATATAACTGCTTGAATAGTTTGAAATAGAAATGTTTTTGACAATTAAACTGCGTACTTATGCTAAACTGAATTGTTTTAAATAGAACAGATTATTTACATAAAAATGGATTTGGCATTAAAAACCTACAAAGGTTGATATGCCATAAAAGCCAACAAACCAAACCTAACCAAACCTAACCTTCAGCCAAAACTAAGTTTAATAATAATTACCCTAGTTATGTTTTCATTTTTTGGGTGTTTCTTCACCATGTTTAAAAAGCTATTTTGGTAAACTATTCCTTATGATAATTTCTCACTAGGTACCACATTCATCTTGCTTACAGGTTTCTCAGTCTTTTTTTTCCGAAGAGATAGACGACAACGTGTTTCTCTCATTGCTGCATACATACGAGGTGCATACAATAAGTTTCCAGACATTTTTCGTATGGGCATTTAAAATTGTCGTAGACACTTGAAAATTCAGTATCTTATTGCTATATATCTTATGTGATGACTGATAATTTTTTATGATCTCGCGTTTAAATGAACAACTACTGAAGGAATTGGAATACATCCTACTAAAGCCTGATTGTCACAGCTGGTGAATTACAAAAATGCAATCTGGACGGGAGGACACTTTAAAAGAACGATATGCAATAAAATTCTGTTTTAAACTTAGAAAAAATGCTCCCAAAACGTATGGAATGCTTCAGACTGCTTTTGGAGCATCTTGCATGAATCGAGCAACAGCTTTTGAGTGGCATAAGAGATTCAAGGAAGGCAGGGAGTCTGTGAGGGATGATGAGAGGTGTGGGAGGAGTAAGGAAATCTATAGACCTGAGTTGATTCGCCAAAGGGTTAGGGTTAGGCTTAGGTTTACTATCGGGTCAGTGGCATTTCGACCAGGACAATGCACCAGTCCATAACTCCATCCTTGTCACAGACTATTTGACCAAGATAGGCATCAAGATAGTTCCTCAGCCTCCCTATAGTCCAGACCTTGCTCCCTGTGAAATTTGGTTATTCCCTAAGCTCAGAGGTTGTTATAAGACAATTGAGGAGATTAAAGAGGCTTTGACGATAGTCATTGACACGCTCACGCAAGAGGACTTCCATGGGGCGTCTGGAACGGTCCAACAAGTGCATTGTAGCCGGAGTAGATTACTTAGAAGGTGACTAGAGTTCCATATGTTTAATATCATATTATATATGAGGATTTTGTCGCTTGGTTTGCAAATTGATCTCCTCGTAGCCTTCGATGGTTGAGCGCTACACAATGAATTCTAAGTAGCAGATTCAGCGGAAACCTAATTCTGATTGTTTTAGTTTTAGATCTACTCGACCATAATAGCATTGAGTGGTTTTTATGCATTAGTTTTACTTTAATCTCTCTACCTCCTCTGTATATATATATATATATATATCTGAATTATCATGACTAGAAAATCTGGCAAAAACCTACGTGCGACATACGGAACACTGAACAGCTGTTTCGACCTTATTCGGTCTCATTAGCAGTGTACACCATGATCTCCCCCACTGGAGATCGAACCAACAACCACAGAATGCAGAAGCCGAAACTCGGCCACTGGATCATATCACACATTAGCGATGTCGAATTAACTATTCATAGTGACAATGCGCGACCACTTAACCTCATGTGTCTTGAAGGTTCGTATTCCCTACAGAGGACACACTCACCTCCGGGGCCAAGTCTTCCCAAGTCGGTGTTATGAATCTACATAACGTTAACCTCATGGGCAGGAAATAGATTTATATTTTATATTCAAATAATATATATATATATATATATATAAAATGTAAAAACTATTCGACACAGTCATTCCGTATTTCAACTCGCAATATTTTCATGAGCAAGTCTCCTCAGACTCTTCTAAAATTCTAATTAATTTTAACAGTGCTGTGGTTAAAATGGTTTCGATTCTTCTCCTGACCTTCCATTCACCCAGTCTTTTTTTAGGCTTTTATGGACGGCCCTACGGGCACTAACAACAAATAGTATCACTGTTACCTTCTACAATGGTTGTTTTGTTCTTTAGAGAGATCCAGGTATTTTTCCAGCTTTTCTCTGGCTTTAATCCTAACTCGAAGGTTCACTAGAACGCCAAAATCCACTTTTTGTAAACTGATTTTCTTTATTATATTTCTGCGGGTTCTCCCGAATAATTTCAAGATTTTGCTCTTAATTTAATAATATATTTTCGAAATTATATCCGTATTTTAGATTTCTTTGCAGTCTTATCACAGCAAAATTGCATTCAGTGGAGCAATTTGATGGTTCCTTTTTTCTCAGGGCAGGCCTTTCATATTCTTCTTTTTGTTTTCCTCACTTCCTTTCATATTCTTTTAATCCGTTTTTTGTTTTAGCCGTTTATACCCCCCATTCCGTAATTTTTTTTCTTCTTATTTTCGATATAGATACACTTTTTCAGTACTTTCAGACAATCGTTGACTGCCTTTTTTTTTCTTTTTATTTCCACACTTTGCAGCTTTCTTTCTTTCTTTCTTTCTTTCTTTCTTTTTATCATTTCTTAATCCTTTTCTTTCAACTTTTTACGGCCTTTTATTCCCTGTCCTTCCTTCCTTCCTTCCTTCGTTTTAATTTTTTTTTTTTCAGCTTTTTGTAGTTTTCTTTTTTTCTTTCTTTCTTTCTTTATAATTTCCTTTCAGCTTTATATAGCTTTAAGTTGTTCTAATTTTTTTCTTTCTGAGTTGCTTTCACACTTACTTGCTTTTTGTAGATTTCAATAGCTTTTCTTTCTTTCTCTTTCTTTCTTTCTTTCTTTTCCTTTATAGTTTATAGCTTTCAGTAACTATTCTTTCTTTCTCTTTCTTCCTTCCTTCCTTCTTTCCTTCCTTCCTTTCTTTCTTTCTTTCTTTCTTTCTTTCTTTCTTTCTTTATTTATTTATTTCTTCCTGTTTTATAGCTTTCAGTAACTATTCTTTCTTTCTTTCTTTCTTTCTTTCTCTTTCTTTCTTTCTTTCTTTCTTTCGTTCTTTTCCTTTATAGTTTATAGCTTTTAGTAACTATTCTTTCTTACTTTCTGTCTTTTTTTTTGTCCTTTCTTCCATACAGTATTTTTACGACGTTTGCCACTGCAGTCTCAGAGGCGAAGCCGTTCACATTAAAGGGTCTAGATTATGGGGTAAGTAGCTGGTTATCCTGTTGTTTCGAATAAATCTCAGTATCACGCTGTCTCAGAATATTCAGTCTTGTTTAGGTGCATGGGTTTCAAGCTCGACAAAATGATGGGACAGAATGAATCATGAACGTCACACTATAAGGCAAAACGTGATTTATTAACATTTTTATTAACAAAGTATAAATTGTAGTGCCAAAAGTGGGCTTCTTCAACATATATATATATATATACGAGGAGCCTACGATAAGTTTCCAGACTTTTTTCGTATGGGCAGTTTTATTGATAGTACACACATGAAACTCTAGTCCCCTTCGAATTAATTTCCTCCGGCTGCATTGCATTTGTTGTACCGTTCCAACAACTTCCAGAAGACCCCATGGACGCCCTCTTGTGAGAGCGTGTCAATGACCCTCGTCACAGTCTCTTTCTTCTCCTCAGTTGTCTCATAACGACAGCCTCTGGGCTTAGAGAATAACCTAAAGTCACGGGGAGCAAGGTCTGGACTATAGGGAGGGTGAGGAAGAGTCTTGATGCCCATCTTGGTGAAATAGTCTGTGACAAGGATGGAGTTGTGGACAGGTTTATTGTCCTGGAGGAAATGCCACTGACCCGATATGAAGAGTGCTGGCCTCTTCCGACGGAATCTCTTCCTGAACTCCCTTAAAACCTCAACATAGTTACCCTAACCCTAACACTTTGGCCAATCAATTGTGATGTATTGACTTCCTTACTCCTCCCACACCTCTCATCATCCCTCACAGACTCCCTTCCTTCTTTGAATCTCTTATGCCACTCAAAAACTGATGCTTGATTTATGCGAGATGGTCGAAAAGCAGTATGAAGCATTCTACACGTTTCTGTTTAAAACAGAATTTTATTGCATATCGTTCTTCAAAAGTGTCAGGTTGCATTTTTGAAATTCACCAGCTTTGATAATCAGGATTTAGTAGGGTGTATTCCAATTGCTGCTGTAGCAGTTGATTTGAACCTGAAATAATAAAAAATGGTCAGTCATATCATAAGATGTGTAGCAAAACATAGTGAATTTTCAAGAGACTACGACTATTTTAAATGCCCATACGAAAAAATTCTGGAAACTTTTTTATTCACCTCGTATATATATATATATATATATATATATATATTCTACCTGTCAAAAGAATATGGCAATCCTCAAAAAATTTTATTTCTCATTTAAAAAGTTTTATTTTTTAATGAAACAAATCAAGCACCACAACGTTTTTATTTATCATACAAAATAAAAGTCTTCCTGAGTAACTTTGGCATGAATACAACCAGATATCTTTTGAAAAATCGATTTGAAGGCGTTTTTCTTCTTTAGTCCAAGGCATGAATAAAAAGTATTCCAAAAGTTACATTGAACTCACATTACCTATTCAGAGGACAATTTCATTAACGACACCCACTTGCGTGACAGAACGCTGACTGCTCTAAATATCACTTTACAACTGAACCAATGGTGTGAAAAAATGTGTCAACATCCACGCTGAAGAAAAGACTCTGAAGCTGGCTTCTATGGCAGAATTACTGTCAAAAATCAACTGTTGAGGAAGTAAAACAATGTCAAAAGGCTCCAGTTAGCAAACGCGCACAAACACTGGACAGTACAGCAACTGAATAAAATCCCTCCGACTAATGAATCAAAGTTTGAAATCTTTCGGTCATATAGGAGGGTCTATGAGCGGCCAAAAGTTGGTGAAAGTGCTGCAACCAGCTGTATCACAACAAACGTAAAGTATGGAGGAATGTTTGTTATGGGCGAGGGACTTTTGCATATAGATTTGCTCCAGGTGAAGGGCAAATTGAAACAGACCGACTATCACGGCACAGTACAGCATCACACGTACCCATCTGAAACGTGGCTTGTGTGACAAGGTTTTGTATTCATGTAAAATAATGACTTAGAGCATACTACTAAACACTGCTGGAGGTACATTGAAAGCTAGAGAAATATCGCCTCGTTCAAAAGATGTCTTTGCCGGCGCAACCGCTGGACTTCAATCCCATAGAACTGATGTGGGATGAACTTGACAGAAATGTCAGAGCTAACAATCAACTCTTAAAGGAAAGCTGGATAGACATATCCTTAAACTACGTCCAGTCTTTGGAGGAAAGAATGTTGATAATCTGTGAACAAGTGATTGCAGCCAAGGGGTCTCCTTTTGATAAATCAAAAGTTTAAGAAAATGTTTGTATTTTTTGGGGTATATTTTTTTCAGTGTGTTTCGGGAAGACTTATATTCAGTATAATAAATAAGGCTATTGAATTGCTTAACTTGTTTCATTAAGAATAATACTTTTAGTATGTAAAATAAAATTTTGGGTGGTGGCCAAATGTTTTTGACAGGTAGTGTATATCTATCTATCTATCAATCTATATATATATATATATATATATATATATTCAACATTGGAAAAAAGATAACCCAGATTTATATAATTGGCATATTCTCGCTGAAACACGTAAACACAAATATTCATTTCGCATATTTTATAATCGAAAACATGTTATTTACAATATTTATGATAGTTAATATTCGGTCGATGTCATTAAATTAATAGGGCAATGGCAAGGAATAAGAATATGTTGAAATTTTTTGCATACGTACTCACATATATATATATATATATATATATATATATGATATGTTTTGTCAATCTGAAACCGAGACATTGATTTTCATATTTATACATTTACACACACTTGGATACACTTCCATTTTCTTATATATATATATATATATATATATATAGATAGATATGTGCATGCACCACAAATAGGTAGCAACAAGAGAAAAAGAAATCATTTCGATTGAAACAATTCTTCCCCATCACCTCCTGACCCACCCTTCCTTTCCCACACCTCTTCTCAACAACTGACAGTGGAAATATGTATATATCTGTAAAGATGCATGCTATTGTTTGCGCTAATATACGTATATATATATATTTACCAACCCCTCTGCTCGGGCGTGATATGACACAAGGTCAATTTTTAAGCAGAGTTTAACAGGTTTGAATTCAGAGTTTTCCTTCTCCTAGACTAGTTGCCTTACCAAGGCTGAAGAACCTAGTCTGTCCGACTATTTACCCAAAGCTGGAGGGAGAATAAATGGATTCATACCTTTCCCAAAGGTATTAGTGTTATGTGAAATGCAATCAATCTCGTCCAGGATTTGAACTCGTGGCACCGTGTCCATTTCCTTCGACGATAACCATTACACCACGGGCACCTTCTAAATATACGTACATATATATGCTTGAGTAACAGCACATACACAAACATACTATAATTCAAAAGCACACAAATTTAGACACACAAATAAAACCCGGCTACAGCCAAAAATTAACCATAATAATCGATCTGTTTTTGAAAACATTTCACTGTGACTGACGAATCGATCAAGTTGAAAACCAGGGTCACCGATACTACCATCTAAAATATATATATATATATATATATATATATATATATATATATAAATTATCCAGTGTCCAAGGACAGTAGGTGAGGATTATTCTTTACATAGAATATATGAGGGTAATCATATAAATCTATGAGAGTGCTCAATGTATGGCTATTGTTAGTTCCCTATTTATTCTCTTGGGTATAACAAAATTCACATTCAGAGCGTATATAGTACAATTAAATGGAGACTCAAACTCGGTTAAGCCGTCATGATAAATTTATTTCGGCAGAGAGTATTGTTGGTATATTCTCCGTCTCGTCAGATGACTCTTTACATGCTCTCTCCTGTCGCAGAGTAGCGAATGTGGAGTTACAGTTCCTATTCAGAAGATAAAATAAGGTAATTAAAAAAATAAAAATAAAAAGATCAGAAAATAAAGATAAAAAAACATAAAGTGGAAATCAAATTACAAAGTTACAGATTCTTTCGTTCATAGGCGTGAGCAGAAGGGGGTTAACATGTTATATGTTAGAACGATTAAGAAACAGGAGTGGAATTAATCTACTGGTCAGTCCCTTCTAATTTTGTGTTCTGTTTGTGGTTTCTCCTACTTGGCAGGGGTGCTTTTCTAAACAGATCGTTTAACTAATGGCTATCTCATATATGATTTACATTTATTTCTAATATGTATGTTAATCAACCCAGCTGTTGCCATCCTAGATATTCCTCTTGTTTCAATTAGGATCGAGATAGTTAAACCGGATAAGGTAGGGACATTTATTATAGTCATCAAGTGTTTTTTTAAAAATTACCCTAAAAATGGTCAAGGGGAATTAACCACTCCAGAATCACAGGCCCTATTTTTGGCTTGATATTCTGCGTTCATCTGGCCCTTATCTATCTTTATCTTTCCCTGTCTTGGTGATATCTGCTGTTGGGCTGATCTCTATTAGTTACTAATATTTCTTTATCATAGGCCTTGCGATTATTTATTTACAGTGGCTCCAAATTAAGATAATTTAAATTTTCCTCTATGTCTACACTTAAAGACGAGCTCATTTCTCTCGTTCAACAAAAGTTTTCTATTTTTGAAATTAATCATGCTAATTTTTTCATCTAAGCATAGGTTACATCTACCGTTGAAGCTGTTTGCGGCAGATGAGTGCCTTATTTTTTTCCACTTAATTTGTGGAGATAGCCCCTGATCCTTAAGGCCCCAAAAGTATTTTGATAAAGCAGTCTGGTATCTAAGTTTTGGGTTGGAAAATGAGTGTCTGTGGCAGTATCATCTTTGTTTCCAATTTCCCGCGGAGATTCCAATATAGACTCTCTCCCCGTTTTTTTTTTTTTTGCTGTTCCATAGGAGAAATGCATGCTTGGTATACGACATTCCTCGTAGTGCAGCGTCCGCCTTAGGGGCATTCTTCCTTATTCCTACAGTTACAAGACCCCACGTTTGGGTTCCTATCCCTCGTGGTTAGCTCATTGAGTAGCCTCCGATTATGGTTGCTTAGTATGTTGTACATATTCTTGGTGCAGGAGTAGCTAATTTTCACTGTATTTCTATTAAAAATCTTACTCAATGGGTTGTCTCTAATAAAAAGTTTTTCTAGGAGGTGTAGTAAGTATCTACCTATGTTAATGTTAGTGAGCTTACAAAATGGTGGATTGAACCAGACTACTTTTCTATTTCTATTCTTTCCTCGTCTATTTCCGTGACTACTATTATTAATAATCTCACCTACCTTGAGGGGTGTGCGGGTCCCACCATTACTATTGCTAGCTCTCGAATTGAGGTCCACCGGGGTTAAGTATTCCAGTCTACCTTGGAATCCACTGTCCTTCAGGGCGTCATCATATCTACTTTTGTTTTCCTCGAAAATTTTCCTACCTGAGGACAGCTTATTAATTCTTTGGTTCGCCGCACTGGGGATCTGTCTGAGTACCGATATATAATATATATATATATATATATATATATATATATATATATATATAAGGTATTCTTCAGTCCATTAAATCCAGAGTAGGTAACAATTCCATTGGAACCAAAAAATTATTCAAATTTCCAATATTTAAATATTCCTGGTTAAGAGCTCAATGTAAATAAATTCACAGAGCAAATGATATCATTATTTCAAGACCGAATATTGTTTTTCTCTTGAAATAATACACTCTCACACACACACACACACACACACACGCACACACACACACACATTTATATATATATATATATATATATATATATATATATATATATATATATATATATATTCCTTCACGGTAAAGAGAGCAGATTCTTTTAACTTCAGTAAATATACCGCTTCTTACCTAAGTAATGCCATCTTTTTTACACAATCTGCTTAAACACAGACACAGACACAGACAAAAACACACACACATATATATGTGTGTGTGCGTGTGTGTGTGTGTGTGTGTGTGTGTGTGTGCGCGTGTGTGTGTCTAATTATGCATATATGTATATGTATGTGTGTGTGTGTGTGTGTGTGTCCGTGTGTGATATAAAATAGGACAAAATGCCAAATAAAGACAGATATGTACCAATTGTTTGATGATTACATTAATAAGGACTATTCAGAATTATGAGAACCTTATTCTAAAATAGTTGACGGATTTTTTCTGTTCTTATTTAAGACGCTTGCAATTTTATTTATATATACGCCATCTCCATTTATAAAGAACTCACCGACCCTTTTCTTTTCAATCCAGCATACGATGACCACTAAACGTATATATCAGTTCATAACAACATATTCCCGAAACCATACCGGTTAACCGTGGGTCGTGGCTAATCACCCATGTAGAATAATATTCAACTGATAAATTGTTTTAATAGTTTTGCCATATTTGGATCAGTATTTGTTCGTTGACAAGTGGTAGAGCCTCTTCAACTTCTAGCGAATTATAATCAAGAAATCGACAAGATGCATCAACAATTGTTGTATTTATGACCATCGTATAAAAACAACCTGTTCTTCTTGATAACGTCCTACTTTATGTATGAACCGATATTGCTCTAACTCAGCTTGGAAACTTTATTGCACCCAGGTAACTCACTCGACCGCTTTTTCAAACCTTTTGACAACTTTCTACAAAAAAATCACCAAAAACTTTGCATCAAGTCAAAACACTTCTGAAGAATTCTTCGGTTCCTGGCCTCCAGAATTTTCTGCGACCGAAATTAATAAATTTGTTTATTATTGCTAACAAATGCGTAAATTTAAACTGTTCTTAATTAGGCAAAAAAAATTTAATCAGGAATATATTGGTTAAAATTTGACGGTCAAAAACCATAGTTATTTTTTGCACCAACCTATTAGATAAAGTGCTTGAAGAAAACAATTAAATTTCCTATGTCATCTATGATGTGGAGCTGCATTTAATTAAAAGAATTAAGAGAGATGGCAATCGTTACCTCAAGATAATCATGCATCTTGACAGAGTACTGAAGGAATTAAAGCTCTTCTTGGAAAGGGGTATATAAAATGAAATAGGAAACGAACACTCTGGATCTACATCCAACTAAAAATCTAGGGTAGAAACGTTTTAAAATGGTTCATGAGAAGGATCCATTGATTAATGATGATTTGTTAACTCGCATTCGGGTAATTTGGAAACGCCCTGATTAGGAATATTGTTGACAACGATACAAAACAGCATCTGATATCGAGGTTCCAATTCTGTTGATCTGGAGAGTGTGGAGTACCCCTTCATTTGAATTATTCTCCGTCTACTCTGGCTCGGAGTGGTATTTCCTGTTAGGGTCCCATCTATGGATCAAATAGATTCAATTGAAAATTATTCACTATGAACAGGACTGCCAACAAAAACAATTTAGAAACAACAGCATATAAACGTAAATATAAACGTACAATGGACGTATTTCCCAAAGGTCTAGATCAGAAATATCTGTCGATAGCCATTAAAACCAATTAATCATATTAATTCGTACTTTAATCATCTTCTAAGTAGTGCTGTGTAAAATAGTTGGCCATTTCTTTGGTCATACGACCTGATTATGCCCTGAAGTTAGTACCACAATAAAGAATCCTTTAGGAGGTGCCCGTGGTGTAATAGTTACCTTTGGGAAAGATATGAATCTAATTATTCACCCTCCAGCTATAGGTAAATAGTAGGACAGACTGGGTTCTTCAGTCTTGGTAAGGCAACTAGTCTAGGAGAAAGAATACTCTGCATTCAAACCTGTTAGACTCCGCTTAAAAATTGACCTTGTGTCATATCCTACCAAAGCGAAGGGGTTGGTAAATACGATAAAGAAACCTTTAGGTATTATTTCCTTTTCTTGTTAAACCATGATTATTCTTTTTGTAAACTGTTTACACCAATTAACATGACTTTAAATGCAGAAAGTGACAACGTATTTTCGTTATTTATATATTTTGATGTCGCTGTTTATGGTCAGATGTCTTCAGCGGTCGTAGGGATCAGAATTGCGGAAAGATCTTTTTTCGTTTTGTCTTGTTTTACCTCTTCTGTTTGTTTAATTATTAACTTATAAAAACCAGTTTCCGTTCGCTTTTAATGCTGAAGCTGTTTGGGTGAAGTGTCTGGAAACGTATTCATCATGTTTTGTTTGATTTTTCTTCCATGTTTTTAAAAGTAGGGATCGTATTAATTGGAAAGAAAAATAAAAAAAAAAGACGTAAGAAAAATCCTATTTATCATCAATCTGTTGATGGAGGTAGAATTAGTGTAAGAGGGAGCAGGAGGAGTAAAGGAAAAAGTCAATCAAATGTTAATGACTTTTATGTCGCTATATGTGTTCTTATTTCTTTTTTCTCTTCTCTCTCTCTCTCTCTCTCTCTCTCTCTCTCTCTCTTTTCAAATTCACTGACGCATGACCACATCAAGTAAACACACAACGGAAGCTGCGTCTAACCCTGCGCATTGGATTGATTTAATTATATTAGCGTTTGTCGTTTTCATAAAAAGAAAAAAAAAAGATGAAATAAAGACTAACATTTGCCGTTTCTTTAATTATTTTATAAGAGTTGATTTTTATCTTTCTTTTATCATTTCATTATTTTGTGCATTTTTTCTTGAACTCGGCTTTTCTTTCTTTTTCTCTTTTTTTTTATTCACAAATCTGGTAGTATTAATGCTGGCCATTGTTAGGAAAGATTTTAAACAAAAGCAAAAAACAATAAATAAAACAACTGCACGGCTGACCTGAAAAAATTCCAAGTCAAGTGGCTATCAATAATAAAGCAGAAAAAGCACAATGTACGTTTGTCATATTTCCGCTTGGTAGCAGTTTAGCCAGGACGTCATCAATGCATACAATTTTCATTTGGCAATTACCTATGCAGGAACAGAAGGAAAAGGGACGTTTTGACGTAAAACCGGTAACTTTTCTATCCTTAACCAAACAAATGGACGTTTAGTGTGGATTAAGATGTGACACATTATACTGGTATACTTGGTATTGCTATAAACATTCCCTAAACTGAAATATTACCAAAAGCCCAAAGAATCTTCTTTTAACAAACCTTAAGACCCCAAATTATTTTACGAATTACTCATCAATCGAGATTAGAATAACAATTTTTTCCTTAGGAAATGGAATTAGTGACCCAAGCGCCAATCCTTGACGAGGCTGATAGAGTTTCATTTTGTGCTAATACCCTTAAAAGGCATGAATTCATCTATTTCAAAGTAGACTTGTTTCTTTAGTAATATAGGAGAAGGAAAATTCTAAATTGTGTCACATCGCATCCGTAGAGGAGTGGTGGCGTAAATGCATACATATTTGGCAGGGAGAACGGACTCATGCTTTTTCAATAATATTAGCACAAAGTGAACGACAACTGAATAAGCAGGAACTTTAACTCTGAGTGATGAATCCATTCTGTGGTCATTTAACTGTTAGGCTGTTTGCACCCACATTCAGGGAGTTATCAGCTGTGAAAAGGTTGTAAATGCAGCTGGACAATCGACAAGAGGGGTCAAGTTGCTAGGTCTACATTGAAAATCACTTCAATTTACCAATAAATGAATTGATTTTTATATTCTATAAAAAACAAAATTCTTACAATGTTAAACATATTCATTCCATAAAAATCTAAACTCACAGTTTCGGACCAAAATTTCCAATATCATGGCAACAGGAATGAGATCAATCGATTTTTTATGAAAAGTTTTAATTTTTTTATTAAAAATAAGACAGTTTTGTTTGGTTCAGCTTGTAGGCTATTTAATTCTAAATCGTTTTTATACATATATATTAAGTGTATGATTTCTTAGCACATTTTGTAGATAACATTTTTTAAATACAGTTAAATGGTTTAACTTATTTCAATCTAATACGGATAATTCTATTTAGTATTAATCACTAATAATTCAATTAAACATCAGTATTTTGTTTACACTAAGTTAAATGTAAAAGCAGTTCTATTTCAAACAATTCAGTTTAACAGAAGTACACAGTATTTTTGCTTACAAACAGTTAAGTATAAAAACCAATTCTATTTCAAACAATTCAATTTAGCAGAAGTTCACAGCTTAAATGTCAAATAGTTATTTTTGACCCACAGATAGGATATTATCGGGTGCTACCACTCCGGGCCAGAGTGGAATTGGGAGCGATGGCAATGATGGGGTACTCTGCATTCTCCAAAGCTCCTGCATTACAGAAGCTTAACCATCAGATTGTTAAGTGTCATAAACTGGACTCTCATTGTGGGTGTCTTACCCCTCTGCAGAGTGGGTTTATTCTGCAGCCCCAGCCGACTGGAGCAAAAGATATGATGATCATATTTACATAGGCTATTATAAACGAAAATCAAACATATTAAGCATCAGTTCTTAATAATAATTTAGAACAAACCTTTCTTTTTTTTTATTTCTTTATTGTATTTCTTACCATTTAATTTATAGAATACGTCAAAAATGACTATTATTAGAAAGGTTATTTTTTGCCTTCGACTAGAATATCTGCTTAATTTACACTGAGAGAAATCGTGGCTCCCCAGCTGTAAGGACACACACACACACACACATACACACACACACACACACACACACACACATATATATATATATGAAAAGTAAATAAAGGATTGTAATCCGACAATATGTAGAAAAATTGATAACGACGATCCAAGTGGAAGGACTGATTTATTGACTTCAATTCTGCTAAGATGCTTACTTACATCCATAATAAAAATCTAAGACGAAATTTCAAAGCCGCTGCTATCTTATTCTTTAATTCCCAAAATACTCGTCCTGGTTTTTATAATATTTCTCCTGACTTGAGCAAATACATTTTAAATAGTTACAATATATTCCATCCTTAGTTAATATTTTCCACATGTATCATAATTTTTATGCTTTCTATTTTTATTTTCATTTTTCTATCTTTTCTTTTCTTTTTCTTTCTTTTGCTTTTTCTTCCTTCTTACTCGAAATCTTTCTCGATAACAAACGTAACATAAATTCTATACAATATAAGTCGATCCTGGGTAGCGTTCTTTTGTGTCCTGTGGTGGGGCGCTCTCGACCGGCTGTGG
Organism: Sepioteuthis lessoniana; assembly: GCA_963585895.1. NCBI lineage: Eukaryota > Metazoa > Mollusca > Cephalopoda > Myopsida > Loliginidae > Sepioteuthis > Sepioteuthis lessoniana. Next base: position 118,565,126 of record OY757912.1, on the reverse strand, counting down.
TTGCGTGCTGCACGGTTCGGTCGGGTGTGTTCCACCACTGGATACATCACCTCTGGCCTCAGGGGGCCTTCCCCCCAGGCTTTAACCCTCTTCAGAGGGGTTGGGTTTATCGCCCGGCGCCTGAGGCGCCCCGAAAAGGGGAATGCCGACGGGGTCCGAGGCATTTTTGGAACTGCCTATCGCGTTGGGCTACGACCCTGCGACAGGACCCACCTTAAACACGGCCTTGTGCCATATTCGTACGTTGGTGGGACGTAGGATAAATACAATACAATACAATACAATACAATATAAGTCAAATGACGTAATTTTAAACAACAGACGCTGATTCACCAATTAAACGGCCAACTTTTTCTTATACCAAGTTTTTCCCAGGTTTTTGTATTTTGCATTTTTAAACATCCATCGTTGACTCAAAATCGCTAATATCACCCCCCTCATGGTCCTGATGATGGTTCAGTAGAAAGGAAACGCTATAGGGTCAACCTCTCAATTAATCTCTCCTTCTATTTGGATCGTTGTTATCAATTTTTCTACATATATATATATATATATATATATATAACGAACTTAATGTATCAGATATTTTTTTTTTGTTTCGTGCGGAATAATTTTACTGAGTAAGCAATGTATACGCTGTTTTATTTAAATAAACACACACACACACACACACACACACACACACACACACACACACACACACACAGAGGCTAAATTGCTGGTGGGTAGCCTTAACACAAGTGAGTTCGAAATCCATGCGCGTTATAACGTTCAGTTTTGGACTAATACCCATGAGAAGGATGTTAAACATCCTTATTCCACCGAGCAATGGGTTAAATAGTATCTGTGCTGTTCTTCTACAAGAATGGCTTTAGCATAAAATAACCCACGGAGGTTGATATGCTATTAAACAAATGAAACCAAACTAATTAAATAATTTGTTATATTTATAAATAATCTGTGGTCTGTATCAATGGTAGAGCATGTACATCTTTAATTTAGGAAAGGGTGAACATTGAGTCAACGTTGTTTGGTTACTGCGTTTCTCATTTATGCAATCATAGATAGATAGATAGATAGATGCAGGTATTAAACAAATCGATAGATATCGAAGAAAAATGCTGACATTGATAATGATGGATAGATATGTTATGAAATGTTCATGATAGGACGATATAATCCAAATCATATAGATATTGACATAGATAGATAGATAGATAGATAGATAGATAGATGTAATTTGGATCTTTTAGAAGAAATTTTCGAACACTAATTACATCACACGTATATGAAACAGAACACTACCAACTGAAATAGAATGCTTAAAATTTCTCATGTTTTTCGTTTTATTTATTTACTCATTTACCCTGAAGAAGGTCTTACAAAAACTGAAACGTTTAACGTTTGCAAAAATTTCAATAGATAAAATCATCTTTTGAAGATTTTGTGCTTTTTTCTTTTCGTACATATATATATATATATATATATATATATATATATATATATACATATATATAAACATGGTTTAGGAATGACTGCTATGTTTCTGTGCAATACACTGAGTCTTTATGCATAACTGCGTGTGCTTTTTGCATTTTTGTAAGGTTTTTATGTCTGTGATTGTTATGAGGTGGAGATGATGGGCGAGGGAGCGAAAAATGAAACAATGTTGCTATGACAGAAGGATCTCCCTATTTGATCGTGTCTTCTTAAGAAGACTTTTAATTGGCAAGATTTAGCTATCTTCACAAAAAGCAAACCCCTACCACCACTGCTAATCTCTTCTTCCATAGCACACAACGATAAAAAAGAAGGCTATGTCGTACAAATCACTACATCACGAGGCCTGGCCTTTTTCGCTTGATCTCTATTAGACGGCTTGCTGTTACGGGAGGATTTGGCAAAGAATGTTCGCTTCCTCTCTGAGAATCTTTCTTGGTGGTAATCTTTGAGGTCTTCAGGTTTTCACTTGGACTAACCCGCAGAGCAGTGTTGGTCTTTGCTCATTTTTAGTGAGCCTCCCCGTTGATGCCTAAGTGAGGACGTGCGCACACTGACGATTGGGCTCACATTGCGACCCACTTAACTTCCAGGGTCTTGTGAGAAAGTACAAGGACTTGGTCCCTCTCAGGTTTAGCGATCCGTGGTTCAATATAAACGTTGTAGGTGTCAGCACCGTATGATTCAATTACAGCAAATTTCTGTGTGAGTATGCTTATACACATGGATATAAATGCGTACAGTTTCTATGTATGTCTGCCCGTATTGATGCTCTCTCTCTCTGTAAATATATATATATATGTGTGTGTGTGTGTGTGTGTGTGTGGACGGGTTGGACGTATTCCGAGTATTGTAGCAGAATTTTCCAAGTATCTTCTAACGTGTGAATTATTAGATGACTTTTTTCTACAATAAAGTTTTGTAAAAGATGTTTTACATTTCCTTTATTGTGGTTGGTCTGTTTTATTTGTTTTAATGGGATATCAACATTCGTGGATTATTTATTGCCAAAATCATCCTTGTAGAAGAACAGTCGTGGTAATTTTTAACCCAGAGCTGTGAGGATAAGGTAGTTCATGCCTTTTCCAGAAGTATTAGTTTGAAATTGAAAGTATTACAGTGACTTTAGTTCGAAATTGCTAACTGTGATGTTGCTGTACGGAAGATTAGCTTTTATGCTTATCCAAAATCTGGAACGTCTGATAGTTTCTTTATAAGTACATATTTGTCTTAGCCAGGTTATTGGTATTATACATGGAAACACACACACACACACACACACACACACACACACACACACACACACACACACACACACACACACACACACTTATATATATATATATATATATATATCAAGTGAATAAGGATAGTGAATATCCAAAGAACGTGTGCTCAATGCACGGCTATTAAATACAAAATATACATATACTGCAGAGTGAATAACATATTTTTTGGTTTAAAAAACAAGAAATTTAGAAATATTATTCCATTATAAAAATTTTTTTTCGCTTATTAAATCTCATCAGATGACTTTTTTTAAAAATCTATCTAAGGAGCTTTGATAAGAGAAATAAATTTATTATGGAATACAATTTCTAAATTTCTTGTTTTTAAAGCAATATATATATATATATATATATATATATATATATATATATATATATATATATATATATATACTTAACGTTATGTATGCATATATACACTTCTGCTCTCATATTTAATGGTACTTTCTAAGTAATTCAGCAACATTTAGGGTCTGTATCATGAATGATAACTAACGATCATGGATCTAAAGGACAATCAAGAACACCGTCATTATTAAATTTTAAACACGAATATTGATTTATTGATTAAACAGTTAGCCCTTTCTTTTTATGTATAGTATTTCCTCCTTGTTTTTGTATTTTATTAAACATCCATCGGTGATTTACCATCACCAGATATCACCCTTCCGAGTCCTTATAATGGTTTGTTAGAGCCGACACTTTATCGTCGCCTTTCTTTCTCATAAAAGTCTTCTTCATCTTCTTGGAACACCTTGTTTATCAATTTTTCTCAATAAACGTATATACAATTTTGCGATGACATGAAGATGTACGAATCAACAACTTATTATGATTGACAATGTACCATTGAATAAAAATCCAAGATATTAACATTAATATTATTAATCTTGTTGCTATTTTACAGTCGGGTGATTGTGAATAAATTTGATCTCCAGCCATTTTACTTGGTAGGGTTCCTGAGTATTGTTGAGAGACTTAGAAATTATCTGTAAACTTAATAGCCAACAGATTATAAATGTACATATTTTTTCCCTATTTTTATTTAAACCTACACCATTTCTTAAAAGAATAACAAATTGAACAAGAAGTCTTCCAAATCTCATGATGTATCTGATGGTATATCAATCAAATAACAACATTTGGGAAATGTAATGATTTGTAGTTTTATCAAATTGTTTATTTGTTGCGAGAGCAGAAATTATTTGACATGAATTTTGAAATGAATTTTCGTCAAAATCCACATAAGATGATGGGAGAACAGATGAAATCGTGTCTTCCCCAGGGGAATTATCTCGAAGTAAAACACCAACAACCTCATCTTGTATTTGAAGCCGGGTAGCAGAGTCCCTTTCCTTACCGTTAGACCAGTGTAAGATGCACATGCACAGTATTTTATAATATATACTGTGATTTTTTTCTTCTGTTAAAAACCGTTTTCAATTATACAATACACATACATATATATATATATATATATATATACAAAGTAAATTTTCCATGTATTTATATATGAATATAAATACTTTGAGATTTTATGGTGCACATGTCAATTCCAGTGGTCTCTTTAATTACTTACATGGCTTTGGGGGCACCTCTGGTGGTGTAACGTTCAGCAAGCTAGACTAGCGAACCTACACGAGTGAATTCAAGTCTCATTGGGTACCCCATTCATTCGGCCTTGTGCCATATTGAAGCAAACAGCTTCGTATATTATACTTTACTATATGACTTTGGTTGGTCGGTCAATAAGAATAATTCATTATCCACTGTTTGGTGAATTTTAATGTCTTAGTTACTTTATCTTTTTGTCTGATTATTTATTAAGTATTTTTCTCTATTCCTAACTCGACGGAAAAGCTTTATTTTATTAATTGCCATTTGCCATTAAAAAATGATCACACAAAACACATCGACGAGACATTTGCATTTTGTTTACGTCTATTCAGTATCGATCATATATAAGCGCATCCTACTTATTCATGATTGCCAAATTTCATTTTTTATATCAGTAAAGACAATTGCGTAACTTCCGTAAAAGAATAACAAGTTCACTTATCTTGGATCTCGGATCAGAGTGTGTTATCTGTCCATCACGGCCAAGGATCAGTGTTGTATCTGCGCATCCCTGCCTAGAATCATTTAAATTCTGATTTATTTTTCTTCTCCTAAACTGGTAGCCTAAACAAAGATAAAAAAGATTGACCTAAATTTCCCCATAGGCCATCATCATTATCATCTCGGGCCGCAGGCATTGATTTTTCTGACTGTCTCTCACTATTTGTTTCTATTGTTTATCGCTACCGCCAGGTTTTCTCGACTACGTCCTGTGTTCTTACAGAGCTGTTGTTGATAAGTTCTAGCTGGTCACCCAAAATTCGCAGATCCGTATGAAGGGATCCATTGAACAAGATCCCTTATGAGTTTGTCCTTACTTCTCCAATAGTGTCCCGCATGTCTTGTTCGTTTAATTTGAGTGATTTTAGAGATAGGAGGTCGGTGGCCATTCAGTTGCTGTTTTGTGGGATGTTGGTTCCAGGATTTGTAAAATATAGCTCGTAGCATTCTTGCGCAATTCGCCTCTAGCTTTTTCTCCATACATTTAGTCAGCGTCTATGTGGTGCATCCATATAGTTGTATTGGCATGAACACTGCTTGGAAAAAATTGCGTTTTATTTCATCGGATAGGTCTGACTTCCATATGACTGATGGAAAAAATTGCATTTTATTTTATCGGATAGGTCTGACTTCCGTATGACTGGTGGAAAAAATTGCGTTTTATCTAATCGGATAGGTCTGACTTCTATATGACTGATGAACTATCGATAACTGCCCATGCCTTCGCTAGTTGCATATTGATTTCATTTTCTGTAGATGAGACGTAACTTCCGTAGTAAGAAGCAAATGTATTCATACGTTTCCCAAGGCCATTACCATGAAGTGAAATGTAAAAAGTTGTGTTCAGAATTTGAACTTGGTCATCGATTTCATTTCATGAGACGATGAATTTTCCGCTAATTACACCTCTACTCTACAGAATTACAATTTGTACTTTAGTTGATGACTATAAAAATTTTCTAAATCAGTTATTATATCAACAACTTGTGCTCATTAAACCAGTTTAAGCCTTTTTAACCTAAAGAACGAAATAGGAATATCCGTATCTGATAATTAAAAGCTCAAATTCGTCGTTTTTTTCACCCTGACTGCATGGCAAGAATTTTCCTGGTCCATAAAAACGTAAAATACTAAACTGCATCCAATGGTGAGATGCTAGTCCTACAGCCCTGAGAAGCGTGACGTCACCCTTTCATTTCCATTACACCTTGCCCCACTTTTACCCATTTTGACCCACGCTGTTAAGATCCCATCTTGGGGCTCAATATATCTATGTTAGACAATATCTAAAACGATTTTAATCTATGTTATTACATTGATTCTTTAAATATTAATATTGCAAATAAGCAGAAAGTGGTTACCTGATAAAAATTAGTCGAGGGTGACATGAAGGCTCCTTTTCAATAGCTACTATACCGAGGCGTAGATGAGGGCGCAACTCCATTCCCTGGATTACTCCACTTTACTTTTGATCCTTCCGTTATAGTGTTGAGTACTTAACGAGGTGGCATCAAGTACTATTTTTTGA
>OY757912.1:118413691-118556191 GCA_963585895.1 Sepioteuthis lessoniana | reverse complement strand
GGACAGCATCGCTGCAGAGGGCTAAGACCCCCACCAACGAGTGCCCTGCATATGACACTAAACAATCTGATAGTGAGATTCTAATAATGCTGGAGCTTTGGGGAATGCGGAGTACCCCTTCATTGCCATCAATCCCAGATCCACTCTGGCACAGAGAGGTAGCACCTGATATTTCTTACCTATGGGTCAAATAGAGCTAAATTGCGTATTTATGCTAAACTGAATTGCTTTAAATAAAATTGTTTTTTTATATTGAAACTGTACTTACGCTAAACTGAACTGTTTGAAATAGAACTTTTTTTACATTTAACTGTGTGTAAATAGAAACTATGCTATACTGAATTGTTTGAATTAGAAATATTTGACTAAACTGAAATGCTTGAAATAAAAATGTTTTGGCAGTTAAAGTATGTACCTATACTAAACTGAATTGTTTGAAATAGAACTGTTTATTTGTATAAAATGGATTTGGTATTGAATAACCTACAAAGGTTGATATGCTATTAGAACAAACCAAACCAAACAAACAAACAAATTGGTTTGGCATTAAATAACCAACTGTGGTTGATATGCCATAAAACCCAAAAAAACCCACCCACCAACCAACCAACCACTACCTTCATGTTTCACTTCTTCAGCTCTCAGGCAATATCCAAATATTTGTCAATCTTTTCATTTTCTTTATTTTCACTTTATGGCCAAATGAAAAACCAAAATCCACAATTTGTTTTCTTCTTGTGAATTAACACTAGGTCTGGTCTTTTGGCTGTTTGTATCTCAAAATCCCTGAGAATTTCATGATTAAACGTTTCATTACTGTCACTCAATAAACCACAACTACCCAGCCCCTCTTCGTCTGATCAATTTTTTCTTCTTGCCAGTTTTTCACATCAACTCTTTTAATGGATTTTGAGCGACAGTAAATCTCCTCAGGTCTCCCGGTCTCAGTAAGTATTTTAATTGATTTAAATAGTGTTCTGGTCTGGATGGTTTCAATTCCTCCTCCAATCTCCAGATCATCGAGCCATTTTCCAGATTCTTTGGGACGGTTCCAAGTATTTCAACTCATTGACATTCTCATCACATGTTCCACTGCTTATTCAGCTCTCTGGCAAGTTCCAGATATTTTCCCAGGTTTTCAAATTCTTTCATGTTGACTTCGTGCTTTACTGGCCCAATATGATCTGCTTATCAGTTTATTCTGTAATTATTTTTTTACATCTTATTCAGCTGTGAATGTTATCCGAGGTAAAAGTAAATGGCATTTACGAAATTCATAGCATATTTAATTTTGATCAGGATTTAAAAAAAACAATACTGTCTTTTTTCTTTTGTATATAACTACTGCTTAATTTTTTAAATTTATATATATATATATATATATATATATATATATATATATATATATATATATATAGTACAATTTGATGGAGACTCAAACTCGTTTAAGTCGTCATAATAAATTTATTTCGGCGAAGAATATTACTATACTCTCCGTCTCGTCTGATGACAATTTACGTGCTTCTCTCGAAGTCGCAGACTAGCAAATGTGGAGTTACAGTTCGTATTCAGAAGATAAATTAAAAGAATAAAAAAAAAGAAATAAAAATAAAAAATAAAAATAAAAATAAGCATAAAAATAAGACTAAAAATGGAAATCATACATTGAGCACTCTCATATATTTATATGAGTTTCCTCACATAATCTATGTAAAGAATAATCCCCACCCACTGTCTTTGGACGCAGACTGGTTATTTTTTAAATATATATATATACATATATATATATATATATATATATTTCGTTGAACATTATAGACATTTTTGTCTAAATATAAATAACAATCAAAAACTACAGATTATCGAAGCACTACATATGAAGAACATACAACGCAAACTTAACAGAATTAATTCGGAAACCAGTGCTAATGTACTTAAATATCTTTAGCGACTGACACTGTTTATAGAAATAAATTTAAAAGTAAACGCTACTCACTGCAACGGTACAGACGCTCTTCTTCTTAGAAAGTAGTAATGTACATACAACAGTTACATCGCTTTTGTAATAGATCTTCTCCTGATGATGGCCCAAAGTCGGACAAAAAGTACTTGGGAAATAAATAATTATGGAAAATACATCAACCAATTCCCGCCAAATGTTATAAAATCATTACAGCTATATGAAAGGATCAACAAAAAATATGTAGACAAAAAACGTCTATTATGATCAACGAAATCTGTATTAAGGAATAAATTCCGCCAAAATATACATATACATATATATATATATATATATATATATATATATATATATATATAAGCAAACGTTTTTCTATTATAAAATTGCCGAGTGTTACCATTGGATTTAATTCTATTAAGACTTAAAGATAGTGTATACTCTCAAATATTTATTTCCGTTGAAAAATACACTCCCTTAAACAGAAGTGTGCATGATTCAGTACTCAAAAATAAAAATGCGAACACCCATGCATACGCACGCAAATATATTGTAATGGTCTTCATTTTCATTTAACCTCTTTTGGAAGAATTGCTGGCATACAAAATTCAATCAGAATTTTTTTATCATATATATATATATATATATATATATATATATATATATTTTGTTGGGCCAAATTGAGGATAAATGACTACTTGAGAATCAAATGGTCCACAAGGGAATTTTTTAAAAGTTATTTATTTTTCTAAAACACGTGTCTTTTTCGAGGACTCTTTTCAGAATTTTAGCTGATCTCAGCGGTGCTGTGATCTAAACTGTTTCAATTCTTCCTCCTATCTCCTGTACCATCAGGCTCTTTTCTTGGTTCTTCTTCTTCTTCTTCTTCTTCTTCTTCTTCTTCTTCTTCTTCTTCTTCTTCTTCTTCTTCTTCTTCTTCTTAATATTATTATTATTATTATTGTTATTATTATTTGTAGTAGTAATAGTAGTAGTAATTGCAGAGTTTTAATCTTTATTGTGCGAGCCAGGAAACAAGTGAAGGACAACAGTTTTGACGAATATATCTTGATTTTCGTTGGTTTTGAGTAATAACATCCCCCATCCAAATTCGGGAAGTGAGTCAAGGTTTCATATATCTATAACTAGAATTCTTATTTACTTTGCTGTTCATATGTATGCTACCATAATCCCCCCCCCTAAAACGGCACATTACAGTGATATTTTTCTAAGGACAATGCTCTTTAAATGCTCTGAGAAAATAAAGTATTTCCGGTCCATTTTGCAACTGAATGTTCATTTTGGTGATTGTGCATTAACATTGAACGTCATCTTGTAATAATCCAAAGGTTTGATAAAGCTGAGATAACGATGAAATAATAATCATAATCCTTGACCACTTCCTAAACAGAAGAATCAATATCACCATGGATTGATGTTACACCTCAAACTGATCGAATTTTACTTTTGTCTGTCATAGATATTATATATATATATATATATATATATATATATATATATATATACCAACACCTCCGCTTGGGCAGGATATGATACAAGGTCAATTTTTAAGTGGAATTTAACAATTTTGAATTCAGTGTCTTCCTTCTAGACCAGTTGCATCAACAAGGCTGAAGAACATAGTCTGCCTGACTATTTACCCATAGCTGGAGAGAGAACAACTGGATTCATACCTTTCCCAAGAGTATAGTGCTATGTAAAATGCAATCAGTCTTGTCCAGGATTTGAACTCGTGTCGCCGTGTCCATTTCCTGCGATGATAACCGATACACCACGGGCACCTTTTATATATATATATATATATATATATATATATATATATATAATATATTTATATATATATATATATATATGTGTGTGTGTGTGTGTGTGTGTGTGTGTGTGTGTGTGTGTGTGTGTGTGTGTGTGTGTGTGTGTGTGTGTGTGTTTTACGTTTTTACATAGAAAGAGAAATATATAAACAAAACAGAACTGAGAACTCGTGGTGAACAAGAAAACAGGTTTATTTAACCACAGACAGAGTCATGCGTCTATTTACCAGGAGAAGAAGCTATAATAACTTTGTATGCAACCGTCAAATAGACATCCAAGTGCGTCAGGGACAATTTCAAGTCTGATCTTATTGTTCCTCACGAGTATCTATTCTTCCGGTCCCTTCAATTCCACAGTACCATGTCCACGGAAAGCACCTACTTTTCTATCCTTCAAGGTTAATAACTTTGATAGTTTTTTCGTTAGATCTGATCCATAACAATTTGTGTGTGTGTGTGTGTGTGTGTGTGTGTGTGTGTGTGTGTGTGTGTGTGTGTGTGTGTGTGTGTGTGTGTGTGTGTGTGTGAATAAAGAAATCGTGTACAACAATTTTCTTTAATCCTGAAAGAATGTCCCATCCATGGCTCAATTAGGTCTGTTTAAAAATAGTTTATATTCGATTGGATCAAGTGACAAGAAAATCTTAAGAAACAATAATACAAAAAATAGAATAAACGCAGTCTCCTAACCTCTTGGCATAAAATAACCCTCGACAGGTTGACATGCAATTATAATCAATCAGTTAAGAAAATCCTCGAATACTGACCAGCAGAGCAGGATAAAATCTAAAAGAATCTCTAATCTCACCGACTTATGTCACTTTCTTTACTTCAAGTTTCATCTATTAAAATGATATGAAACATTTTATAAACTTTTCCTATATATGAAACATTTTCTATAAATATTTATGTGTGTGCGGGGAGGGCGTCGAGTGGTATATGTTTGTGCATTATTTATGAGTATGTATATATTCTTGTGTATATAAATACATTAATAAGTGAAAAGAATTATTGGATCATATCTATATGAATATGTATTTGTGAATGTTGATGTAATCTTCGCATGAATAACGAGAAAGACAGGCACTTATTTACGTATATTTGATACACGTATCAATACATGTTTTAGGAGAAACCTTCAAATTTAAATATGTACGTACACATAGGTGTATGATTAAATATCGATCAGCATCTACGCTTAAAAAACAGCATTCCTTGAGAAATGTGTGTATTTTTATAGATAAGCTCAACTCCTCAGCCAGCCTTCACTTCCGCTGCGTAAAAATCAACCCTGAAGAATCATTCACAAATTGAAGGGGAAAAAAAGACATTCTTTTGAAGAAAAAAAAAAAATTCGCTACGACTTTTAATAATTTGAACCATGATATAATAATAGTAAAAAAAAGAAAGTGAAAAAAAAAACACATTGACCTTTGCAGGTAACATTACGGAGTGATTATGTACGGATGATGATAAGACGCTATTTTATTGCAATAAAAATGTATGTAAGTCGTTGTGGGTGCATTTTTTAAAGATTAAATAGAGTATAATTTAATTTCATTCGACTACATGCATCGTTTTTATCTAGTACGCACACACTCTTCCCCATTCTATCTCTCTCTCTCCCATTCAAATACGTACACACATGTGTATACACACTTTCACACACACACAAACACTCTCACATAGACACCCTTACCAACACACACACACACACACACACACACACACACACATATATATATATATATATATATATATATATATATATATATATATATATATATATATATATATATATATATCCTTAAACTGAAAAAAGGCCATAAATACAGAGTACCAGTTATGGCTAACATCCCATCAGAGTGTAAGCTAAACGTGAAATAAGATTACCTTAGACTGGCACAAGGATAGATTTATGAGATACCGAGAAAGAAATGCAATAACATGCTATGTAAGTTATACATTACCCCATGTAATTAGTCCAGGGTCTGATGAGATAATTACCTTATGGTCTAGAAATAGATAATATAATTATAATGATATAAGCCACACACAAGCGGTGCCAAATAAAATAGTCATAGCGTATGGCTTGGGCCGGTGGCTTATGTGTAGAGTTTCGGCCACTGCATCCTGTGGTTGTTGGTTCGATCTCCTGTGGCAGAGATGACGGTATGCAGCGAGCAACTTTATTTCCCTGGATTGCTCCACTTTACCCTTGATATGTACTTTAAAATGCTGAGTGTTAAGCAAGGTAGCATCAAGTACCATTTTTTGAGTCTTTGGTACGACTAGACCTGGGATTGAACCCAGGTCATCCGGGCCATTGACGCATACTCTAACTATTATAGAATGATGTCGAACAATATACTGACTAGACGAAGCAGATAAAATCTCAAAGATATTTTTGTCTCACTTCCTCTTGCCGTCTTTAATACTTACAGTTTGTTTAATTAAAAATATAATCCTGAGATGAATAACGAGTGTTTTATTTGACGATTTCATAAGGCTATCCGCTAGGAGAAAATTAGATCAGCCCAAACCCAAATGATAAAATTCAATGTTATTTTCCAGTCGTCTTGTTATCCTGTGGTACCAAAAGTAAAATTCTATTCGTAAATTCAGATCCCATATAATAGACGCTCACACTAAGTAAGAAAAATAGTCTTTTGAGCGGATGAAAAACTTAAAACTAATAACATTTCTTTGCATTGTCCTTGTCAGTTAATATGGAAACATTTTGTAGGTTTCTGATGATTCTGTCCCAAGATGTTATAATAATTTAGAAAATCGTCGACATAATTATCCTTAAAGGTGGAAGAATCAAATCAGTTCAAAAATATCTTCATTGTAAGAGCAACAATCTCATAGAAAATTATTTACATCCCCAAAATAACCTTGGTTGGTATTTTCCTGTTGTCTTGAATCCGGTTAAACTATAAAACAAATGTTACCACCAAATATTGTTATTTGACTTCACTAAATGCATCTGAATGGTGGGAAATGTATTTATTTGGAGATAGAAAAAATCTCTCTTTGGCTCAACCAATTTAAAAGATCTTGCTATTATTTTAAAGAATTATGAAAGCTGTAATATAAATATTTATCACATGTAATAGAAAACTGATGATGCCATCAAATGAGTTAATGAAAAATAATTGTTATCAAAGAAAAAGTTTCAATTTTAAAAACCACGAACTGAAGAAATCAAATCAAAAGTTTATTAAGGTAGATTATCAAGGTAAATGATACTATTATAATTAGAGGAGACACATCAATTATTTTATCATATATATAATGTTATAATAAATAAAACAGTTATTTACAGAAACGTACAGTTCAAATTGTGAGCCTTATTTTATCCACTGGTCATAATTAGATTTAATGTTGAGGTTACTTTGGGGTTTTTTTTATTGAAAGACACATCGATATTTACCTAATGATATGATCTAGTTATTATCTACTTAGAAATTTCTATCAGAATCCTCATGATAACTAATAGTGTCAGATGACGATTCATTTAAATTTCCACCTTTATATATATATATATATATATATATATATATATATATATATATATATATATGAGATTTTTGTTGGTCCAATGACAGGATAAATGAATACTTGAGAATCAAATGATCCACTAAGGCGATTTGTTTTTAAGTTATTCATTTTTCTTAAACATGTGTTTTTTTTAACGTTTTACGTCATCTTCAATGCTGCAAGAACAACGATGGATGTTTTGATAAAGCTTTCCATCGTTGTTCAAGCAACATTTTTCCACCATCTTTAGAAAAACTAAATAAAAACTAAACCCTAACGCCTTGTCTCTCATCTCTAATAAGACATGTCTACTAGAGGAGTTGCTATAATCAATTTTCCATAACTATTCTATGATTTGGATGGTGGGAATTTGCAAATAAAAAGATATTGAACAAACTGATATCCGGGAAAACTTTCCATAAAAAAAGGAAAAATCAAAAATATATGTACCACTCGAAAATAATCAACCAAAAAAAAACGCCTGCCTCGACAAAAGAAAAATCACCGACAGAATTCCTTAAGCTTTGTGTAAGAGTCCTAAATGCACAAAACAGAGCGAAATATGAATGTCTACAGAGTCAGAAAAAAAAATCTTCCAAAGTTTTACCTAACTGAATCATCAGGATCGTCCTGATCGGTGAAACCTAGGTAGAATTTTTTCTGACACTGTTGACATATATATATATATATATATATATATAGTCATCCACAAATTATATATATATATATATATATATAATTTTTTTGTTGACTTATATCTATGACTATGAGTGTCTTTCTTTCTTGATATTTCTTTAATAATTTTTCCATAAAATGTTTAATGCTATGTATTCTAATTTCCACGGACTGATTTTATTTCCCTGTAATGTATTAGAAGGAGTATCCGTGGTGTAGCGGCTAACGTCTTGGGCTTTGCTATCCAGTTAAGCGTGTTCGAATGAGAGTCGTGCAACTATTTTTACTTTCAAACCAATACCCTTCGGAAAGGTATGAAATCCATTTTCCTCCTAACTCTGGGTTAAATATTACGATTGATGTCCTTCTTAAGGATGGTTTTGGCATATCAACCGATGAAGATTGATACGCTATTAAACAAAGAAACCAAATCAAACATATATATATATATATATATATATATATTTATATATATATATACTATTATTGGAGAGGATTATTAACACCCATATCTAAAGTTAGTATCCCAAACTGAAAATATGTAAGTAGAAATCTTGAGAAAACTAGCTCTTTCGTATTTTTTCTGATTTAATTTATTCACTACAATAGAAGTAGGTGAGGTCGATTGAAGAAGAATATATAGACAATTTCAGAAAAAAAAAAAGAAAAAAGCATTTACAAGATTATCAAAAAATATTGTGAATGTGATCAGACGATAACATGGCGAGAACAGACCTTGTCTAAAACGAGAAGAGAAATATGAACGATAAGTTATTACGAGATGTAATAAAGAAGGGACGATTTGTACGCTAAAGGTTGAAAAATTGTGATCTGTAGGTTTTAGCTAAGAAGCCCAGCATGTAACTACTTGTCTTCCGACTGCAATACTGTCCAACCTCGTATGCCTTTCCTTTCCTTCAGTGCTCATCTATAATAGAAACACCATTGGATAAGAGAAAGGTGGTGTTGGAAGACACATAAATATGGCCACTTTCAATTTTTCTTTTCTGACTACTCCCTCTTCGACATCAGTGTTTCATCGTGGCAACTTATCATCGGGGTCCCGTCGTGCAGAGATCAAAAACGGGTTTCCACCCACGGGGCAACGGGACGATCACCTGCCGTCCATCGTTGATTACCGGGAAAATTAGAAACTAGTTTCAGTTGAATTCAAAAGGACTGATGGGTCATCAAGCGCACCAGGTGGCTAACAGGCGGCGTTCGAGTTGGTTTGTACACTATCTTTCCAGTCTGACGTCTTCAACTGTCACCATTGACGCAAAGGGACCTCAATCGAGACACATGCACGAATACATACATGCAAACACATATTTATAAGTCTGATTTCACTGGGAAGTCTATTTATTACACCACTTAGTGGTATTGGTTTGGTTTGGCGTTGTTTGTTTAATGGCATATCAAACTGTTCTGCGTTAGTTATTGCTGAAATTGAATTCATTCTTAAAAGTTTGATTACAGTCATGATTTAATTTGGTTCATCTGTTTAATGGCATATCAACCCCTAGTAGATTTTTAAATTATGTAATTTAATTAATTGATAAATGCTTTATTACAATCAGAAATTGATTTATTTATGGTGTATTTGTTTAACATCATAATAACCCCGTATGGATTATTTCTGTCGAAATTTTATTAATTTGTAAATATTTGACAACAGTTATAGTTTGGTTTGGTTTGGTTTATTTGTTGAAGGGTATATCAACCTTATATGGGTTATTCAATGCATAAATTTGATTCGATTCTAAAAATTTGAGGGGTGGTGTCCTCGTGGTGTAATGGTTAAAGCGATGGACTGTGGATTCGTAGTAAGCGAGTTCGTACTCTAGTCGAGCTATTATGTTCACTTTCGGACAAATACCCTTGGGAAAGGTATGAACCCCCTTATCCATCCAGCTATAGGTTAAATAGTACCACTACTGTTCTTCTCCAGGGGAATGGCTTTGGCATTAAATAACCTACAATGGTTGATATGCAGTTAAACAAAGAAAACAAATAAACAAACAAAAAAGTTTGATTACAATCATAACTATTCCCATTCGGTTTATTTGTTTAACGGCATATCAACCTCATATGGGTTATTTAATGCCGAAATTTGATTCGTTTCTAAAAGTTTGACTATTATTCATATTTG
The DNA here is from genome assembly GCA_963585895.1 of Sepioteuthis lessoniana. Classification (NCBI taxonomy): domain Eukaryota; kingdom Metazoa; phylum Mollusca; class Cephalopoda; order Myopsida; family Loliginidae; genus Sepioteuthis; species Sepioteuthis lessoniana. The sequence goes on along the minus strand of OY757912.1, from coordinate 118,546,032 downwards.
GTTATATTTTTTATTCGTTTAACGAGCATATCAAATTCTTATGGGAATTGAATGCCGAAATTACACTCATTTGTAAATGTTTGATTGCTATTATGATTTGGTTTGAAATTTGAAATATATAACACATTCCTTTCATGTCACTTTCCTACCTTCATTTATTCTTTAATTAACTGTTTCATCTTTATCGCACCTTCATCGATTTTTGATATTCTTGTGCGTCTCTTCAGTTTTTGCTTTGATAAAATTACTCTTTATGGCATTATTTTCTACTGCCAAATGTTGTATTCCTTCTGAGCCAGTTTGCTGTAATAATTGTTTAACTTTTTCAACTCTAACTTCCCATAATCCACACTGCGTATTATCAATTTCAGATTCGGCATAATTTCTTCAAATGAAAATATTTTGTGTTGCTATTAAAAGAGACTCAATATCTCTCCTTGCGTTTCTCTGTCTTAGACATATCTAAGTCATCATTTGTACACTTTCCCAAGTTTGTCACTTGAAGTATTTGTACAATCGTTGTTGTTTCTTTTTTTTTTTTCTTCATTTATGTTTTTATTGTCTTTCTGTTTGTCCTTAGATTATATTTGTTAACAATGATGTTACTGGTAACTGTACACTGTCTTTCTTGCTATTTAAGTCCCTGAAATGTACTCTCGCAATTCTATATATAAGCGAATCCTCTTCCTCCATTTTTATTTAACACGGAGTTTATCTACCAGCTCTTTGAGTCCATGCATTGTTGCATCGATGCAATCTCAATATTAGCGAATCCTCTTCCTTCTTTGTTTGACATATATCATCTTTCATCACTTGTGCGAAATACCTTGTAAATCGTTATCAGTTTCCTTGTTATTTGGTCCATTTATCTGAGTTTTACCTTGTCAGATTTAAGAAGGATCCAGAGTATCTTACAAGAGCTATTGCTTTTTTAGTTTTCTTTTTATCTGAGGTATTCATTTCTGTCTTTTCTTCTTTCTTTCATCTCCGTTTGCTTTGATGATATCTGCTTCTAAAATTTCAGCGTATTCATTGTTTTCCGTTTATGGAACTGTTCTGATGTTTTTCTTATTCAGAAGCTTTATTCATTTTGATAATTGTTTTCCCTGTCTTTCATAATAACCATGGTACATTTTCAATCCCAATTTTATTCCTATATCCTGGCTGTAGATTTAGAGTGTTTCTTAAAGATTTTTTGGTCTTTTCATACTGTGAAAATATCTTAACATCATCCATATGTACATGACGTGGTTTATTTTTCCTGTTTATTTCGAAAACTGATGAGCAGTTTGTTTGTATTGAGAACTGTTACTTAATCCTAGAGTTGTCTACAAAATGTTATTAGATTAGTTGAAACCATATCATTCTTTTTTGCAATAAAGAAATTTCACTGTTAACTAATCCAAGGGTTGACCTACGGTAAACTAAACTTAACTAAACTATTCCGAACACTTACTAATGTTTTTCTATTGGATATAATCTTGTAATATATAATAAAATTGTTCAAAAATGCATATATTTATGCAATCTAATATTTCATGACAGAAGATTTGCAATTTTATTTTTGCCAACAGATTTTAGATGTAACAAAGTTTAGTGATAATAAGTATTACCGAATAATATTCGTTGTGACTGTTCAATATTTCAGGAGGAATGATAAAACCCTACTTTTGATTTTAAAAAAAGCATAAATTAGTATTGTATTGATTTAAATCAAGTACTATTTAATTCTCAATCTAAAGATAAACAGGAATTAGTAATTTTTTTGATTTTTCAATCTGGCAAATCCGATTGAAAGTGAATTGTTCAAAAGATTTACAATCAGGGTTGAAAACCTGAAAAATAAAGCGAAAATTTCTATATTGCTTTTTACACATTTGCAGGAAGAACCAGTTTTTGATCAAAGATATTATCCCGGTCCTACTCCTTAGACTCTCTGTGGATATTTTTAGTTCTTAAAAACAAAACTTGGCTCTGTGTTCGCTATTTGGGAATATTGAAATGCAACCAACTGAACGAAGTGTTAGTTGAAAACTTTCATCACCGTTCGCAGTGATAGAAAAATTTTCTTCGTAGATCTATGGCTTTTCAAAGAACGTCTTAAAGAACTATAGACAAATCTCTGCCAATTCCTGTTCAGCTGTCTCGATACTTTTTGATCAGCAGCTTTTTGTAAAACAGTGGGCTGTACAAGTGTGGCACCCTATATTTTTTAACAGATTTGGATCCATACATTTCTTCTTAATCTTAACATTAAAATTTGAGGACGTGATAGACGCTTAAATGTATGGCTGTGCAGTTTAAAGTCTTATCAGAAAATGGAGATTCCAGGGTGCTTCGACCCATGTAAAACTTTCAGGAATAAATGTGCTGAATAGCAGGAGGACTATTTTGAAGAAAATTGACGTTCCATTCCTTGTTCGTTTTTTTATTGTTGAATACAACTGAAGTCTCGATAGGGTTTGAAAATTCCTTCTAAAACAATAAAGACCAGAGAAAAAGATCGAAAACACATTATTATTTCGGTCTTCCACTCTTAACAGCTCCAGCTTGGAAAAATTCTGTTTTTCATCATGGCGCATCTGTGGTCGAAGGCCGTCGACAATTTTCCGGAGTCTCCAAGTTTATAGTTCAATTATTTCTGCACATTGAAACCAGAACAATACGTTAAAATATGAATTCCGTTGTACATGATGAACGTTCCGATACTGACATCTTCTTGATCACCGAAAGCATCCATACCACCAGAGGTACACACGCTCTCAACAATGACCAAATATGGTCAAACTCACTCGTGCTTGGACTATAACATTATAGATTTCGCTTAATTTTAAATTGCCTTCAGTCACATTTGTGGAGTCTTGCACGCCAACAAGAAATGGCAAAAAGCTGAACACCTAAACTTTGTTTCTTTCACTTTCAATAAAATAGACCCACAAGAAAATCTGGTGTGTGTGTGTGTGTGTGTGTGTTATTTGGATATATATGTAACCCATAAAATGCCATATTGATCAATAATCTTTGTTGGTTGTTTCTTATTAAATTTAAAAGATTTCATAAAATAAACTATTAATATAGAGCTTTGTATAATATATGATTGATCAATGTTACTAACAACCAAAAAAAGGGTTCATTAAGTAACAAGAGAAAACCATTAAGCGAAAGAACGAGATGTAATTGTCAAGAAATATTATGGTAGCTTTTATGTCCCTCTCTCCCGGAACGAAGAGAAAATGTGATAGAAAAAAGTTTTTGTGTTCCTGAAAGAATAAAGTTCAATTGAAAGTGATAGGGTTGAAGCTGAATTAGATGCTACCTTGTAAAATAATTACTTTTTGCATTATATTTTATTTTCTTTGTTTGTCCTTTCTTTCTCTTGTTCGATATGTCCGCCAAGGTAGAGAGAATTTTCTTAGTTGTGTACTTGTCTATTCACCTCTTTATCGATATCTATCAAACGAATTATATACGTTACTATCATTCAATCTATCTATCTATCTCTCTATCTATCCGAGTCCGTTTGTCGGTCTTTCTTTCTTTCTCTCTCTGTCTCTCTCTCTCTCTATATATATATATATATATAAGTAAGTAAGTAAAGTTGGCGACCGTAGTCGAGGGTGACCTGAAGGCTCCCTTTCAACAACTACTACACCGAGGGGTAGGGGAGGACACTACTCCTTTCCAAGGATTGCTCCACTTTACCCTTGATACGTACCTTATATTGCTGAGTGTTAAGCATGGAGATACCAAGTATCATTTTTAAAGTCTTTGGTATGACTCGACCGGGGATTGAACCCAGGTCTCCCGGACCATTGGCGGACACTCTCTCCAAAGGGTCCATGAGCAGGTTATATATATATATAGAGAGAGAGAGAGAGAGATCATGGATTGGTATATTTATAAGGAATGCTCAATATCTTTGATAATTAAGAAAGTAAAGTTGGCCAGCGTAGTCGAGGATGATCAGAAGGCTCCCTTTTCAATAACTACTACATCGAAGTGCAGGGAAGGGCGCTACCCCTATTCCCAGGATTGCGACACTTTAACCTTGTTACGTACCTTATATTGCTGATTGTAAAGCGAGTAAGTATCCAGTACCATTCTTAAAGTCTTTGGTATGACGCAACATGGGATTGAACCCAGATCTCCCGGACCATTGATTGAATAGGTATAGAGTCAACGACACTTGCTACAGTCAGTTTCTTGCCAAGTGTTATCGTCTTAGCTTTGTTATATATTTAGCTCCATCTAGTTTTATCTATCATTCATCCTGTTATATATATATATATATATGTGTGTGTGTGTGTGTGTGTGTGTGTGTGTGTTTGTGTCTGTCTGTTGTGAGTGTGTGCGTGTATTTGTTTGTGTGTGTCTCTGCGTGTGTTAATAGTATCCTTTTATATATATATATATATATAGTATTTTTTCAATTTATCTATCACTCATCCTGTTTATATATATATATATATATACATGTCTATCTGTCTGTCTGTCTCTGTTGTGAGTGTGTGCGTGTATTTGTGTGTGTCTCTGTGTGTGTTAGTAGTATCCTTATATATATATATATATATATATATATATATATATATATATATATATAGTAGTTTCTTTTTCAATTTATCTATCTGGCTAAACCAGGTTTGTTCGTAATTAACTTTGTCTAGTCATATCCATCAATCTATCTATATTTAATATCACCAACATTGTCAGTTACTACCAGTGTATCTCAGTCTTATTTTATCAACTACGGAGATGTCTGACTTTTACCTTCTTTTTACTTCTCTTTTAATTTTTCAACCTTTTCTCTTTTATTTCCGCAACCTCGTCCTCTTACCCTTTTTCCTCCGCTCACATTTGATTGGCCACTAATTGCCTAGATGTCTAACTGACATGCGCAGTTGGAGATCAAGTTTTATAGAATTTAAGAAAAGGGCCAACAAAACAATTCAATAAAAGATATCTTTAAAAAGGCCATACTGTGGACACGGATTTTTATATGTACATTTTATGATTTGTTCTGATCACTTTTAAAAGCAGAGGCAATAGCACACATTTTCATACATGTTGAAAAAATGCACATATAAATATGCTTTTCTTACACATATTTATTTGCACCAGTCTGCCTATAAGGATTGTTCTGCTTATAATACTCACTGTTTCAATACACATCCATACACGCATGCATGCATTCAAAGATTATCTCACTCAAACGCCAAAAAGCAAATATACTGATATAATAAGGAAGGCTCTGAGAAATATACATACATAGGAGAGCCGAAGTAACAAAGCAGTCAATAAATTATTAGTCTTATTTACTGCCTTCTAACTTTTGACCAATCAGCTTTGACTGCTTAGGGAAATGGTCTGCGAGCTAAGCAACAGTGTTTGGTTCGATCCACGCAGAATCCCCTATCTCATGGCTTTGCACTACCTTTGCTTTGTAAATGACAATTTCTTCACCATCCGGAGGAGCAGTTGTGTTTTGTAAGGTTTATAGAATGCAGAATTTTTTTTAGTCTAAAAATAATCAACAAAAACATTCATAAGAACATCCAAGAAATTTTGGATTAAAACCGCATTAGCATTGAAGTTACATTTTTATATTTTTCAATCAATCAGCTAAAAACGTAGAATAAAAACATTCTAGAAAAACAGGATCAGAAACTAATAAACAGAAAATATTTTGGCTCTAAAATGAATAAGTAAAAATACAAATCTGATTGGTCAAGAAATGTATACGCGCTAAAATTTTAGGACTGCAATAAAACTATGTTTGATCCACTACTAAAATATAAATAACGAAGAATTAAATCAACCAGTTCAGTAGTCAGTTGTCGGTCATTCAATTCATTTCTTCCATGGCCAAAAAGTCATTCTGTCTATTAACCAATACGGTTTTTCACTAGAGATCATGAAACTAGCAGCAGAGCCGCAATTAAGATTCAAAGGGAAAGACTTGAGAACTTTCTTTCGTCAATGCGACACATTGTTGCCAAAATCTTTAGAAAAACACAGTGCAGACTTAATGAAAGGAAAGACTTTCCATCATTCATATACACAAACATATACCCGCATAAGTAAGTAAAGACAATTATTTTTATCCAACTTACTTCGGCCAACCATGGAACCATTTATTTAATAGACTTTATTAACATTTAAACACACACACACGTTGTGAACAATCTTATTTTCATTTAACTGGCCATAACTTTTTCCACAAAGGCCACCCACACATTATGTTTCTCATTTATTTTCATTCATGTTTTGTTATGAATATAAAATTGTTTGTTTTTTAATGTTCGTTGTTGTCATATTCCGTTTGTTTTACGTGATTGTAAAAATTTGTGTTGTATCTGTGGTGGAACTAAGCGTGAAGTAATACCCATAAAATATTGACGAGAACTCACTCTCACTCGCTGAATGCACCCACCACAGGTTGTTGTCGTAGTAAATAGGTACAGCAACCCGAATTCAAATTCTGAACGAAGCTGTTTTCGTTACAATTCGGCTAATACACTTAAGAAAAGCCTGAATCCATGTCTTCTCTCCTCACCAACACTAGCTATAAATAAACAGAAGGACAGACTAAGTTCTTTAGCCTTGGCACGGCAATCAGTCTGGGAAAAGGAAAACTCTCTGTTAAAAACAGCTCTACTCCGCTAACAAATTTAGCATGTGCCATATCCTGTTCGTTATGGAGTGGTTAGGAAAATACATCCTTCTTCACCACCAAGAATATGTAGACATCAAATGATTACCGGGCCGGGACACAAGGGAACGGTTTAGATTAATGTATGCAAGTATTAAGTTAGAAGGAAAGTTCCCTGCACCATCTTTCATACAATTTAGGGAATTCACAGAAATGTCCACCCTTCAATTTTAGTCGGCTCTTTATTGCTTGTGCTATCAGTAAACATTTCTGCTTTGTTTCGTTCATTAGAAGTTTACAAGCTGAAAAAAAAATTAAAACCTGAGAAAAAATCTATATTTATGAATTCCTATCTTTCGTTCATATAGAGTATAAGGGAAAAGGGAAGAATGATATTTAGATATCAATAAACAAGAAATGACTGAAAAAAAGAAATACAGTACATCTGTCTTCCAGCATTACTCACTCGAAACCCAACTCTGTGTAAAACCTTTCTATCCCACGCTATACTACTCGCTAATAAGCCGCGGATTGTTCCCTAATGAACATAAAGGATGTCGCAAAGGATCCAGAGGCACAGCAGAGTTACTCTACATAGATCAACACATCCTAAATGAAAGCAAGAACTGACGGAAAAATCAAGCTATATCCTGGATAGACTACAAAAAGGCATATGATATGGTTCCGCAAAGCTGGATAATAAACTATCTCAAAATGTACAAAATATCACATAAAACCATAAACTTCATCGAAAAAAAAATGAAAAACTGGAGAGTTGAATTAACAGCGGGAGGAAAAAGCTTGGCTGAAACAAAGATCCAAAGAGGGATTTTCCAAGGAGATGCATGCACTATCACCCTTACTATTCATAATTGCCATGATGCCCCTAAACCACATACTCAGAAAATGCACAGCCGGATACAAACTTAGTAGATGAAAAAGAACTGGAAAGATAAACACACACAATTAGAATATACAGTCAAGACATAGGGATGGAATTTGGCATTGAAAAATGCGCTCTGCTCGTCTGGAAAAGTGGCAAACGACATCTAACTGACGGAAGAGAACTACCAAATCAAGACAAGATCAGAACACTCGCAGAAAACGAAACCTACACATACTTAGGAATCTTGGAGGCTGACACAATCAAACAAGTGGAAATGAAAAACAAAATTCAAAAAGTATATCTCAGAAGAACTAGAAAACTACTCGAGGCAAAACTCAATAGCAGAAACCTCATCAAAGGAATAAATACTTGGGCTGTGCCCCTCGTTAGATACTCGGGACCCTTTCTTAAGTGGACCAGAAATGAACTTAGACAAATGGATCAAAGAACTAGAAAACTAATGACCATGCACAAGGCATTACATCCCAGAGACGACGTGGACGGACTATATGTACCAAGAAAAGAGGGAGGAAGAGAACTTGCCAGCATCGAAGACAGCGTTGACACATCCATACAACGACTCGAAGACTACATAGAAAAACACGAACTGACAACACGATAGATAACAGAATGACAAAAACTAGGAAACAAAAATGGGAAGAAAAACAACTCCATGGGCGTTTTAAACGACTAATAAACAACATCTCACACGACAAAACCTGGACATGGCTAAGAAAAGGAAACTTTAAGAGAGAAACAGAATCTCTCCTAATGGCAGCACAAAACAGCGCTATAAGATCCAATCATATCAAAGCGAGAATAGATAAGACGCCACAAAATAGCAAAAGCAGACGATGCGGTGGCAGAGATGAAACCATCAATCACATAATAAGCGAATGCAGCGAATTGGCACAGGAGTACAAGGCTAGACCCGACTGGGTGGGCAAGGTGATCCACTGGGAAATGTGCAAGAAATCTAAATTTGACCATACTAACAAATGGTATATACAGAACTCAGCACCTGTCCTAGAAAATAACACACATAAACTCGTACGGGACTTTAACATAAAAACGGATCACCTAATCCCGGCCAGAAAACCAGACTAAATAATAATAAACAAAAAAACTTGCAAAATAGTCGACTTTGCTGTCCCGGCTGACCACAGAATAAAACTGAAAGAATGTGAAAAGAAGGATAAGTACCTCAACCTTGCTATGAAATTGAACAAACTGTGGAATATGCAGGTGACAATTGTACCAATTGTAATTGGTGCGTTTGGAATAGTAACTAAAGGATTACTAAAGGGACTGGAGGACTTGGAAGTTGGCAGACAGGTGGAGACCACCCAAACGATAGCATTATTGAGAACGGTCAGAATACTGAGAAGAGTCCTGGAGACATGAGGAGACTTGCTGTCACTCAGACTCCAGTGAAAAACCATCGGCTAACGCTGATGTGAAATACTCTAATGAGTGAATAATAATAAGATAGAGTGTTGGAGACTTGAGGGGACTTGTTGTCACTGAGATTCCAGTGAAAAACCATTAGTTAACGCTGGTGTGAAAAACTCACAAAGAGTAATGTAATAATAACGAATGAATTTATCTCTAGGCAGCGTAGCTCAAATTCATCGATTTTTCTTTGGGTATAAAGTTTGACTTAAAAGTAAAGTTTGAATTAAACTGAAAATGAAAAAAAAATTACCTTAATTAATTAGCAGCTAGCAACATTCATACGATTTTCAGGAAACCATGATTGGAGATGAAAATAAGGATATTGGTTTAGTCTATTTTTTAACGGCATATCAACTTCTTATGGGTTATTTATATGTTTTTAAAAGCTTGATAACAATCATATCTATACTTTCAATGTTTTATTGCATTTCTTTTAAATAACACGTTTTCAATTTTACTGTAATGTTTCTTCTATACAGTTAGGGTGTCATGTATCTGTGAGAAATGATAATGAATGTTATCCATTTTAATTGTTGAGTTAACCATCTGTTGTGATGCTGACCAAAGAAATACACGGGGAACAAAAAAGGTTCGATAGAAAAACATATATATTCAAGTAACAGAAACAAGTGAACCTGGCTAAACAGTAGTTAGTTGATAGAAAGCGGAGAGTACAGTGTGGTTGTGAATATCCGTCAACTACGCAAATGGTATCACTCTTGATTGTGTCACGCTGATTGATGCACACCCGTCTGATGCTCTTGCTGACGTGAATTTATGGTGGAGGGCGAGTCCATTATATAGGGAATACAACACCATCTAAATAACTTAAGGATAATCTCCAGGAATGTTAACAGAGCTATGAACCCGATTCCCCATACTGGCACCACAGTATGAGAGAATGTTTCATAAAAAAACACCTAAACCTAGGATAAAAGGGTAAAAATTACCTCCATGTACAGTTTAGGATATAATCAGTGTCACGTGACAACACAGATGTTTTTTACCTCCACAGAGGTTCAAAATTGGAGCCTCATCATCAGATGCTGTTTAGTATAATATTTAATAGACCTTATTTTTTTTGGGGGGGGGGTCTTATCCCTATACATAATGGAGGCATTCTAAGCCTAACTGAGTAAGCTTAAAGCAAAGGACAGGTGTTCAAAAAATCTATTGAACAAGAGTGCACTATATTTCTATATTAGCGTGGAGATGCTCGTGGGGTAACGCTAATCGCTGTAGGAAATGGAGACAGTGACCCAAGTTCAAACTTTGTATTTCTCTTACTTCAATTACTCTAAGGAAAGGTATGAATCCAATAATTATCTTTTTACTAATAGGTAAATAGTAAGGCCACCGGTCTTAGAGATGGAAAATTCTGAATTTTCTCAAACTCCACTTACAAATCGTGTCGCATCCTGCTCCTGGTGGGGGGTTATTTTAAAGTTTTCCTTCTCCTCGACTGGTTGCCTAACAAAGACTAAAGAACTCAGTCTCTCCAACTATTTACCTCCAACTGGAGAGAGAATAATTAGACTCATACCTTTTCCAGGGGTATTATTAGTGCCATGTGAAATGCAATCAGTCCAAGCAGAGGATTTGAATTCTTGGCGCTGTGCCCATTTCTTACGACGATAACCATTACACAACGAGTAGTTTTATTTATCAAATCATTTATGTAGAATACTAGCAAAGCTTTCCGATTGACAAACATTTTTTGTTATTATTGCTTTAAAGTGATAACAACCAATTGCCACAAAAAAATAACGAATTTTAGCCCAAAGATTGTTGGCTATTTGGAATATTATTAAGGATGGTAATTAATTATATGTGTGTTGTGGACCAGTAAAAGGTCTAAAAGAAAGACACAAACTTGGGATTACGTGAAACAAGTATATTGAACGAAAGTATAAATACAGCATAGGGAAAAGAGAGTTCAACATCAGTCTGACTTCCAAAGTGTTAGGCTGGAGTTAACCTAATAATTTCCAAAGCGCTTTGCTTCGATGTAGCTCAACGCCGAATAAATAGGGCGCCAATGAGACTCGAACTTACTCGTGTAGGTTTGCTAGTCTAGCTTGCTCACCGTTACACCACCAGAGGTGATCAAGGATGGGATTAACTTAACACCGAGATAAATATTCTCCCGGTAAGTAGCGCCCTCTCCCACACCTCGGCGTAGTAGCTATTGAAAAGGGAGCCGTCATTTCACTGTCGACTAAGGTCGCCAACTTTACTTTTATTCATAGTAATAGGAAGAGTTCATTATAGTCCGTAAGGTAGGTACCATAACAAGAAACTAAAGAGTCGTTTTGTATTTGAGTGCGTTACGACTTTCGATATCATATTTACCCAACCCCTCCGCTCGGGTAGGATATGACACAAGGTCAATTTTTTTAAGCGGATTTAACAGGTTTGAATTCAGAGTTTTCCTTTTCTTAGACTAGTTGCCTTACCAAGGCTGAAGAACCCAGTCTGCCCTACTATTTACCCATAGCTGGAGGGAGAATAATTGGATTCATACCTTTCCCAAGGGTCTTAGTGCAATGTGAAATGCAATCAGTCCAGGATTTGAACTCGTATCGCCGTGTGCAATTCCTGCGACGATAACCATTACACCACGAGCACCTTACGACTTTCGATATGACCAGTAGCGTACTACTTTGGTTTACAAGAAATGTTTCATATTAAAGACTTTAATAAAACCTCGTTTATAACATTTATTTTCTCTTTCTTCCTTTTTTTTTTTTTTTTTTTTTCGTGGTCATTTGAATCTTTTCATATCCGGAACGGAATTTATGACACCACTATTGTCTTGCAGTATCGTTTGCAGTTAATATTTTAAATTGTAACTTGATATATTTAACCGCTTTAACTGCATGGCCTCTCAATTTAAACTCATTCCAAATTCAGCTGCAGTGAGCACAGATATCATATTTCAAAGATTAGAAATATTCTATAATATGCAGATTTATTTAAAATGAAGTGCAATGCCAAGATTTCACATCCTATAAAGGATTGACTGAACTGAACGAATTGTCAACCCATTTACGAGTCTTCTATGCCTAGTGGGTTGGGGAACGCGTTCATTGTACATTTATATTCATAAAATCTAACCATATTATGAAATGATATAAAAAGAAACGAGAATACCTATTTGAGATTGAGTCGTATAAAATTATCAGGGATTTTGAGATAGAAATGGGTTACCTAATCCCGGCAAGGTGACCAAAACTAGTTTTAACTAACATGAAAAAAAAAACATGTCATTCTATGGATTTTGCCGTTTTTGAGCATCGAGTAAAAATAAAAGAACATGAAAAAATATATTGCCAGAGAACTGAAGGGAGCTATGGAACATGAAGTTGACGGTGATACCAATTATAGTTGGTCCTATTTACCAACCCCTCCGCTCGGGCAGGATATGACACAAGGTCAATTTTTAAGCGGAGTTTGACAGGTTTCAATTCAGAGTTTTCCTTCTCCTAGACTAGTTGCCTCACCAAGGCTGAAGAACCTAGTCTGTCCTACTATTTACCCATAGCTGGAGGGAGAATAATTGGATTCATACCTTTCCCAAGGGTATTAGTGCTATGTGAAGTGCAATCAGTCTCGTCCAGGATTTGAACTCGAGTCGTCGTGTCCAATTCCTGCGACGATAACAATTACACCACGGGCACCTCCACCTACACCACGGGCACCTCCACTTACACCACGGGCACCTCCACATACCAATTATAGTTGGTGCACTTGGAATGATTCCAAAATGATAGGAAAATTGACTGGAGGAATTGTAAATGAGAATAAGTTTCGAGAACATCCAGATAACAGAATTAGGAAAATCGGCTAGAATACATAAAAGAGTAATTGGCACCTGAGAAGAAATGCTGTCACTCAGATTCCGGTCAAATACCAAGCAGGGGTGAAAATCATGCAATGAGTAAAATAATTATCACAGAGAGAAAATAAAAGAAAATGAAAAGATATAAAAAAAAACCCGAACTGAATAACTGTGGAACGGTGACTGATTGCATTTCACATAGCACTAATACCCTTGGGAAAGGTATGAATCCAATTATTCTCCTTCCAGCTATGGGCAAATAGTAGGGCAGACTAGGTTCTTCAGCCTTGGTCAGGCAACTAGTCTAAGAAAAGGAAAACTCTGAATTCAAACCTGTTAAACTCTGCTTAAAAATTGACCTTGTGTCTTATCCTGCCCGAGCGGAGGGGTTGATAAATATAGTTAATTGTAGTTAGTGAGTTTTGAACGGTACTCATAAGTTTGAAGAAATTGAAAATCAGAAAAACCGAAACCATTCCAACCACATCATTGCTATTGTCTTGAATACTGAGAAGAGTTCTGTAGACCTGAAGAGACTTGCTATTGCTCAAACTCTAATGAAATAACACCAGCTAAAACTGATGTGAAAAACTCGAAAAGATTAATAATAATCCGTATTAAACTATCATAGCTTCCAGTAACTGTTCTCTATAAATAATATACAGTCATATATTCTCAAGTATTTTTTAAATTCCTTTTTTTTCATTTATCCTTAACCATTTATTTGCTCAGACTTATGGTATCACGTATTTCTATACAATACAAATAATTCTTAGAGATCTATTTGATCCATTGATGAGATCATAACAGGAATTATCTCTCCGTATCACAAGAAACTTGTAGCTAATGAAAATGAAATAGTACTTTACACAATTCAGAATTCCACAAATGCAGTCTTATCATCAGATAATGTATAGAGTCACACCCTAGAAACCCCTTTTTTACAAGGAGATATTACCACTCTACAGGGAATGCAATCAGTGTTTTCTAGGCCCTTTGGAGCATTCGTGATTACTAATTATTTTCCAGAACGTTCTATTCGGTCAATTTAATAAAGCTCTGATATATATATATATTCACTTTCTATTCACGAAACTTTTGTAACCAACTCTGGCCTCTAAAGAAAATCCAGCATAAACAATGTCAACCCCATATGCGAAGGTTTCCATGCAATAATCCAATTCTACACATGGATTCTGATAACTAGAAATGGCTTAAAACTAAATGCTATGAGTGTGTGTGAATAATTCACTCAACCAGCGCACAAGTCTGTCTACGAGATCGCTACATTTGCTAAACTGCCAATGAGAATCGTTATTGCCATGACTTGTATATGTTTCTAAAGTCGACACCTTCTACCTTCCAACCGCATGAAATTCACTGACTTCTCCGTCAAGCGATCCGTCAATCCGTCTGTCCGCACGTTCCCCAACCCGACCGTCTTCTAGGCAACTTTTCACAATATTCTTCCCCGGTGCGACATCTAATGGAAGCCATAGTCCCGTTATAATGCTTCGTTAGTTCTGATTCAACTCAATGCTGATAGCGCTTCATCTCTCTTTCCCGCAGATTATCTCTCTAGCGCACCGGGAGGTCACTGTTTTAGTAGTTTTGCTCAAAATTCGTGTTCAACCAGAGAATCTGTACTAGTGACTATTCCATGTTAATTTGGAGTCATTTGCAAGTACACGAAACTGGAGGCACGCTTAGCGTAACGGTGATTGTCTTTCGAAGTAGAATCGATGATTAGAGTTCAAATTCTGGATGACACTATTCGTGTTTCTTTTCACGCAAATTCTTTTTGAAAAAGCAAGAATCTATCGGTTCTACCGTCCCATGCTAACGTTAAATATTAGAGCAGATTGTGTTCTTTAGCTCTGGTAAGTCAAACAGTCCAAGAGAAAGAAAATTATGGAATCAGACTAGATGTAATCCGCTTAAAAATTATGTCATATCCTGCCTATGACAGAAAGTTTGGGTGAATACGAGGATCATTAAATAAGTTTCCAGACTTTTTCGTATGAGCACTTTTATTGATAGTAAACACATGAAACTCTAGTCCCCTTCGAAGTAATCTCCTCCGCCTGCAATGCACTTGTTGTACTGTTCCAACAACTTCTGGAAGGCCTCCATGGAAGTCCTCTTGTGTGAGCGTGTCAATGACCATCGTCACAGCCTCTTTCATCTCCTCAATTGTCTCATAACGACAGCCTCTGAGCTCACAGGGGGAAAGGTCTGGACTATAGGGACGGTGAGGAACTGTCTTGATGCAATTCTTGGCCAAATAGTCTGTGACAAGGATGGAGTTGTGGACTGGTGCATTGTCCCGGTGGAAATGCCACTGACCCACTTCCTGAACTCCCTTAAAACCTCAACATAGTAACCCAAAGCCTAACCCTAACCCTCTAGCCAATCAACTCGTGTGTATTGACTCCTTTACTCCTCCCACACCTCTTATCATCCCTCACAGACTCCCTGGCTTCCTTGAATCTCTCATGCCACTCAAAAACTGATGCTCGATTCATGCAAGATGGTCCAAAAGCAGTCTTAAGTATTTCGTACGTTTCTGTGGCATTTTCCCGAGTTTAAAACCGAATGTTATTGCATATCGTTCTTCTAAAGTGTCCTCATGTCCAGATTGCATTTTTGAAATTCACCAGCCGTGACAATCAGGATTTAGTAGGTTGTATTCATTTGAAGCTGAAATCATAAAAATTGGTCAGTCATATAGCAATTGGTCAGACGTATAGCAATAACATACTGAATTTTCAAGAGTGTACAACAATTTTAAATGCCTGTACAAAATGTCTGGAAACTTATTGAAGGCACCACGTACATACTTCACAGGTCTGTTTTATGAGATAATTATTGACTAGTCTGGTTTGGTTTGTTTATTCAAAGACATATCAACATCTAATGGGTTACTTAGTGCCGAAATTTAATTCATTTCTAAATGATTGATTTTAATTATAATTATATTTTCAATCTTCTATTGCATTGTCTGCAATCATTTGTCTGCACATTGTGAGATATCATTTATTGCTAACTAATACAAATAATTAGCTCGTATATCATCATCATCATCATGTCATGCGGCTAGCACGGATATCACTGATCCTCTCTCTCCACGTGTCCCTATCATTCATCGCCTCTGGCAGGTCTTCAGGGTTACATCCCTTATCATCACATAGCTGCTGTATGTATGTTCGAGCTGGCCGTCCTGCTTTTGATTGGCCATATGCAGGGGTCCACAGGAGTACATCACTTACGATCTCGTCCTTGCTTCTCCAGCAGTGTCCAGCATGTCTGGTTCGTCTAGCTTGTATATATTTCGTGATAGGTGGTAGGTGACCGTACAGTTGGTGTCTTGTGGGGTGTTGCTGCCAGGACTTGTTCAATATTGTTCTTAACATTCTTGTATAATTGCCGTCTAGCTTCTTCTCCAACCGTTTAGTCAGCGTCCAAGTAGTGCATTCATATAGCAGTATCGACACGACCGCAGCCTGGAAGAAACTGCGTTTCATTTTATCGGTCAGGTTTGATTTCCATGAAAAAAAGCCCGTATATAGTTTAAAGTATTCCTTTCTAAAATTAATAATTCAAGCAATTATTTGGTTTCAAGTAACTATTCCTTTTTAACAGTGATGATCATTTGTTTGTATTTAATTGTATGAAGCCCATTTGGCTGACAGTAGGTCTGTAGAAAACATCAATTGCATCTTTGCTGAGAGATAAAACCCCTCTCCCTTCATCAAGTGTCCTGGATACAGCACTAAACCATCTGATTATGAGGCGTCAGTGCTGGAGCTTTGGTGAATGCGGAGTACCTCTTCATTGCCAATACTCCCAGGCCCACTGTTAGAGTCTCGTCTGTGGGTCAAACAGAAATATCTAATCGTTTTCTTTACTTGAAACCATTTAACTCTGAGCAAATGACGGATGTTAAATTGAATTATTCATGCTAGATAGCAAAAGTTGATTATATTTGTCGCTGCCTCCCACCAGACAGGACTTGACACAAGGTAAAAAATCCGAAGGCTGATTAAAGTGGGGATAAAGGGGAGGGGAAGGTCGGAAACGAGCCGAGACTCGAACCCTGCTGGTCTTTGCGGCTCATCGACCCACAAAATGCAATGTGGTTCTAATGAGCCAAGCTGTTTCACGAATCCAAATCTGGACACGGGTACGTATGCCAGGTTATAGCTTGAACTAGACAGCAAAGTCTAGTGCTATACATAGGGGACAAAGGTTGCAGCTCGCACACCCGATGGTGGCCCAACCAAAGCTGGGTGCCTTTCAGCCTCGAATCTGCCATTGATCGATACTCCATCCGGCACGAATGCCAGAGAGCTCAGCAAAAGCCGGGGCAGTAATAGTCATAGCAATATTTGAAACCATTTTACTGTGTGCAAAGAAATAAGTGTGTGTGTGTGTGTGTGTGCATGTGTGTGTGTGTGTGTGTGTTTACATCTGCACACTCACATTCGCCCATAAATATGATTTGGTACCACTCAAGCAACTATAGTTATATGGTTTTAAACATTCCTATGTCATACGATTATTTTTTAAACAAATCTATTTAGCCATAGATGGGACCCTACCAGATGCCACCACTCCGGGTCAGTCGGGACTTTTGAGTGCACCATAGTTACCACATCTCCATATTTGGAGCTTTGTCACCAGATGCAGTTTAGTGTCATACCCAGAACACTCCAACTCTTTAAATAATTCTCTCTCTCTCTCTCTCTCTCTAGCTTTCTTTCTCTATCTCTTTCCAGTCTTCCAATTTTCTCTCTTTCTCTCCCCCTCTCTCTCTCTCCTTTTTCTCTCTTCCTCACACACACACACACACACACACATTTTATTTCAGTCGTCCACCGATTCGAGTAAGCAACGTGGTATCGGCTTTACATGTCTATAATTATGGACTGAAAAGTCCTCACCTTCTATGTGTCCTAAGGACAGGCCCCACTTACAAACCCCGGAGGGGTTGCTAAAGCGAAGGTTTCTGTGAGAAGACACCGAACTGAATCGGGTGTTGAAGCGAAAATCTGATTTCTATGGGGGTGAGTTTCCGTTGAAAAAAGGGGACAAAGGTTTTTCTTTTTATACTTCTCTCGTCTTCTCTTTGCTTAAAAATATTTCTTAAAGTTATGACTTATTTAAATATTTAAGAAGCTTCATTGTTTTTAGGTCTCTACGCGTAGACACGTTGACAAATCAATAAAAAAGTGGTGTATATCCTAGTGATGTCCAAAAAAGTGCAATTAATTACCAATCTCATACATTTATTGCTATGTGAATAAAAAAAGTTGTAGATGTTACCAGCATTGGCGCGTCCTGAAAAGATATGCTTGAATAAGCAAATAACTCTAGTATGATCATAGAGTAGGTTGGGTTAGGTTGTTAAGGTTTCAAATCATATCAATCCTTGTAGGTTATTCAATGCCAAATCCTCTTTATACATATATATTAAATATATATGATTTGGTTTGGTTGGGTTTTATGGCATATCAATAATTGCGGATTATTTAAAACCAAAGCCTCTTTATACATATATTGAAGGTTATTTAATGCCAAAACCTGTTTATACTTTAATTAATATATATGATAGGTTTGCATAAATTTCTGAGATGAAGCTTGATAACTGTTATTACTTACAATATTCGGACTATTGACCACATCTTTATTGTTATACTTGTAACGTTTCGGTGGATATGTCCTTCGGCCTTCTTCCAGTAATTCCTGTCAAATTCAGGAGCCCACATATGATTTGGAAACAAATAGTTTTTCGAAACATTAATCGAGCAATAGCTCTTTTTTTTTTTTTGCATCCAATTAAAAGATTTTAAGTATTGCTCTGTCACACTAATGATTTAATGACATCAGCCAATACTTTGCACACAGATATGTGGTTTGAAGTATTGCTATTGAACACTATCAATTCTTTTGCGCACCGATAAATAGTTCTAAATATTCCTATCTAACACAAATAATTCTATTCAGTATTAATCATTCGCTTGCACAGTTAAATAGTTTCAATTATTGCGATCTAAAACCAGTACTTTTATTTGCATACAGTTAAATGGTTCCAAATATTCCTATGAAATACAATTCAGTTTAATATCAATTGTTTCTTCACACACAGTTAAATCGTCAAAAAGTTCTACTTGATGCATAGATAGAACAACAACAAGTACTCTCTCCAGGTCAGGGTGGACATTGGAGTCATGGCAATGAGAGGATAATCTACTTTCCCAAAAGCTCCAGGGTTATTGGAGTTACACCATCATATGGTTTAGTATTTTATCCAGGACATTCGTTGAGGGGGTCTTATCCCTCTGCAGAGATGCAGTCGATGTATTCTGCAGCTCCAGGCAACTGGGCTATAATCTTAGACGAAAATGAACATTTTTTTATTCATTTAACAAATAAATACGAAATATTTTTACACTTACCAATCCACTGATTGCAATTTTCTAAACAAAATTTAGCAACTTCGAAAAATTTTATTCTATTGATTTGTTGATTTTTATGGCATGTCAATCCATCGGAGGTCATTTTATCCCTATAGGTTAGGGAATTGCGTATATTCTACGTATATTTTTTTCCATAGTTTCTTAAAAGAGTTTTTTTTACACACGATGATATGATATCAAGAATTCTTTATTAATGAAAATAATATGGGGGGGTGTCCTCGTGGTGTAATGGTTAAAGCGATGGATTGCGGATTCGTAGTACGCGAGTTCTAAAAGGATGGAAATAAATTTATAATCCTAAAGTGACCGGTTTTATTGTTTTTCTTAAATATATATATATAAATATATATATTGTTCTTTTCCTTTTTTCTATTTTTTATTTTTTTTGGCTATTGCAATTTGAAACCTTATCTTGAAAAAAATCAACACAAATATCGGGTACTCCAGGTACTATATATATATATATATATGTGTGTGTGTGTGTGTGTGTGTGTGTGTGCGTACACATATATATATGTGTGTGTGTGTATGCGAGAGACAGAGAGACAGAGAGAGGGTGAGACAGAGAGCGAAACTGATAAGGCAATCCAAGTAGAAGGAGAGATTTATTGCAAAGTAAAGTCGATACAAGCGTTTCGGTTCTAATGAACCATCATCAGGTCTGGGAGGGATGATATCAGTGAGGTCAAATCAGATTACACTCCATTATTTACTTCCATATATATATATATATATATGTATGTATGTATGTATGTATGTATGTATGTATGTATGTATGTATATATGACTTCCTGATTTGAATTCATGACAGTGATTCTGTTTCCTTGGACGATAACCGTTTCACTAAATCTGCGAGCTTCAGGTTCTCTAGGCATTTGTATACAAAAGTATGTAACCGAAATCAGAGCATTTTTCTTTTGATCCTATATCAAACATTACCTGGGTAAAATATCACAGCGAAGTGCTGTTACTACTGCTAGCATGCATGTGCATATGTATATATATATATATATATAATTGTTTCTCTTTTATATAAATCTATCCTATCTCTAATTAGAATCCCGTTGTTTATATTTTTCAGTTTGTTATTTTTCTCCGTTATAGTTTCGCAGGAATTCTCTTTAAAAAAAATTGAAATATTCGGCAGTGTGATGTGTGCATCCCTCGGTGAACATTTTTTTATGTTTGGATAAACCTTGTTTTGTTTTTTTTGGTGGGGGGTGCATTTTCTTCTTTTTTTTTCTTATTCTTTGAATTTTCGTTTTTTTTTTTGTTTTTTTTTAATGTCTCTAGCATTACAACTATTTTTCTATCAAACATTTCCTCGATTTCCTCTTGGGGTAGATGCATACGGAACACCTGTACACAAATTCATGCGTTACTGTTGTATCCGCATAGATGCACAGTATATACATACATGCATAATATAATATATTAATATAAAAAAAAAAAAAAAAAGAATCAGGATTGAGAGTTAGGAATGAAACAAAAAAATCATCTTTTAAATATGTAATGTGGTATCTGAAACATCCTCACAATAGATAGAGATGACTCACGCTCTTTCTATCACAAACTCTCTCTCTCTCTCTCTCTCTCTCTCTCTCTCTCTCTCTCCACACACACATACACACACAACATAGCAAATACCAAGAGCAAATGTGGGGTAAAGTAGACAAAGGTAAACCCACTCTAAGTTCATCGTTTGTTCATTGGGTGTTTTCAGTGAGATATTTTAGCAGATACAGCTGCTAACAGGACACACAACCTGCCGCTAACCCAAAAACTTAGCAAGCTCATGTGTTACCTTACTTGTAGCCGAGACAAACAAGTACCTTCTATTTCAGTGTTAACAGCTTAAGTGAGAGAGAATTTATCTTTGGTGCCGGGAAGTCTATCTTTATGCTTGATCGTCTTTCTCTTCCTGTGTGGAGGCTTCTAGTAAAACGTTACTTTTGAATTTTTTTAATTTTTTTTATTTTCTTATCTCCACAGCATCTCTCTCAAATAGAAAAAGTTAGGATAGAGGCTGCCACATTCGTACAAAAATGTGTTTGGCAAAAAAAACCCAAATCTGTTGTCAAGAAGATTGGTTGGGTTGGATTTTTATGTTTTAAAACACACCAACTTTTTCTACTGAAATTCGACTCATTTGTAAATTTTTGATTGTAATAACAATATTTTGGATGTTCTATAGTTGTTGTTTTGTTGTTGTTGTTGTTGTTGTTGTTGTTTGTTTGTTTGTTTGTTGGGGTATATTTTTGTTTTTCTAATTCCACTTTTTATCTATAATCCTTTCTTTGCACATATTTGTATGGTTTCAAATATTCCTATCTTATAATAACAAGTTTTACACAATCATATGGTTTCTAATTCCCGTTTAATAAATCTTATAAAGCAAGCTCGAACTCGCACTATTATAAATACTCTTGGGGAAGGCATGAACCCATTATTCCCAGGACGTGAATTAAACAGCACCTGTAGTGTTTTTCTGTAAGGATCACTTTAACATTAAATAACTGAGGAAGGTTGATATGGCATTAAAACAAAGAAAAGAGTTGAAATAAAATAATTTATTTGCAGAGTTATATGGTTTCAAATATTCCTATCCGACGTTACTAATTTGCAAGCAGTGATATGATTTCAAATAAGTAAATAAATAAATAAATGAATAATAATAATAATAACAATAATAATAATGGAATATAAAAGTGACGGTGATGCCAGTCGTAATTGGCGCATTCGGTACAGTCACTAAAAGATTGGTACAGGAACTGGAGGACTCTGTAATAACTCTAACAGGTACTATCAATCCTTTGTCCCGTCGGCTGGGGCTGTAGAATACACCGAAAGCTTCTCTGCAGAGGGGTAAGACCGCCCCCAATGAGTGTCCTGTTTATGACATTAAACAATCTGATAATGAGGTTCTAGGAATGATGGAGCTTTGTGAATGCGGAATACCCCTTTATTGCGATCTCTTCCAGGTCCACTCAGGCCCGGAGTAGTAACACCTGATAAGGTTAAATAGAACTAAACTGTGGTTTGAGTTTACGGTTTTTAAACTGCGTACTTATGCAAAACTGAATTGCTCGAAATAGAACTGTTTTGACATCTAACTCTGTGTATTACCATCTCTTCCTGACCCACTCTCTCCCAGAGTGGTAGCAACTGACAGGGCCCTATCTATGGGTAAAAAAGAACTAAACTGCGTACTTATGCTAGATTGAATTACTTGAAATTTAACTGTTTTGACATTGAAACTGCGTACTTTTGCTAAACTGAATTGTTTGAAATAGAACTTTTTTTGACATTTAACTGTGTGTGGACAAAAACTATACTAATGCTAAACTGAATTGTTTGAATGAGAACTGTTTGATTAAACTGAATAGCTTGAAATAGAAATGTTTTTGACAATTAAACTGTGTACTCATGCTAAACTGAATTGTTTGAAATAAAACTGACTATTTGCATAAAAATGGATTTGGCGTTAAATCACCTACAAAGGTTGATATGCCATCAAACCCAAACAACCAACCAACCTACAATCTATCAGGTTTTGAGGAAATCTGAAAGTAATGACAATGAAGTTTTACTCCAATATACCTAGAGATCTAGAACATGAGCCTCACTATCGACGTATATTAATTCAGTTCTTAGATCACCTCCTTTTAAGGATATCAACACTTTACATATCATTCAGTCGGTGTATTCTCAGGCCGACTAACAGAGGGGGCTCTTTTGTTCAGCAAAAATCTTTTTTGTTTATGTCCTGGGTGGTGAAGTGCTGGCTATTAACTTCGAGATTTTTACCAGGGAAGGGTGTTAAAAATTTTTTTAAATGTCAATGATTTGAAAAAGATTCATTAACTAACGGAAAAAATATTGACACAATTGAAATAATTATCCTTGTTCATAATATTGTTTAAAACTCTGTTTCGACCGATACATCCTTTCATTAGTATTCCCAACAATTATAAATCGGAGAAAAAAAAAATCTAAACTTTATATCTCTGTTTTTGAACGCAAATTCAAGATATGACAGAAAAATGATGTGAGCAACATCACCAATAAAAAATATGTCCTCGTGGTGTAATGGCTAAAGCGATTGACTGCGGAATCGTAGTAAGCGAGTTCGTACTCCAGTCGCCCTATTACGTTCACTTTCGGGCAAATACCCTTGGCAAAGGTATGAACCCCCTTATCCTCCCAGCTATGGGTTAAATAATACTACTACTGTTTTTCTTGGAGAATGGCTTTGGCATTAAATAACCTACAAAGGTTGATATGCCATTAAACAAAGAAACCAAACTAAACCAAATGTCACGAAAATTTCAAGTATTCTGCAGTTCGTTTATATCATCATCAAAATTGTACCTGAGTAATGATTTGCCTCTGAAGAAGTAAATAACCCCTTCTCCAATATTTTTATTCATTAATCATAAATAGATGATGTATGTGCATCGGCTCAGCTTGATTAAAAATGCATGCCTTATAAACAGGTAGATACATTGGCACATAGAGTAAATCCACATCAGTATGACGCGGTCATAATCAGACATGTGTAACGTGACATGTACTTGATTTGTGACGAATCTATATTCAGTCAGTCCTTGTCACCGAATATAGGAGACGTGTTCTTTCATTACGTCAGCTATGATTAATGTTGTCGAAGCCATTTTGTAGCAAATATTCGAATACACGCACGAAGGCACGCTTATATTGTGTTGAGTCATTGATAATTTTCTATTCTGTAAAATATAATTTTTTTATGAATAATTTAACAATGAATAAATTTCAATCAGTAGTATATTCAGCATTATTTTGAATCACCTCTTGTCATTCATTAGGTAGCTTGTTGATGCCTCTCAAGGAAGATACAACTGGTTTTGAGATCAAAACCTTTCCACAAACCTGATGCTCTTGAGAATATTTTTGTTCTTCAGATCATTTAGCAGAGAATGAAAACACTGGAAATCGAGTGGTGCAAGGTCTGGGGAATATGGTGGATGGGGTAGAACAGACCAATCTAAATCTAATATCTTTCCTGCATGATTCTTGGTTGGTTGGTTGGGTGGGTTTTTATCATATTTCCCCCCACCCCTTACGGGCAGGATATGATACAAGATCAATTTTTTTTAAAGCGGAGTTTAAGAGGTTTGAATTCAGAGTTTTCCTTCTCCTAGACTAGTTGCCTCACCAAGGCTGAAGAAACTAGTTTTTTTTATGCCATATGAACCTTTGCAGGTTATTTAACGCCAAGTACAGTTTTATATGAATAATCAGATCGATTTCAAACAATTCCGTTAGGTCAAGCAGTTCTAATTCAGTTAATTCAGTTAAGTATGAGTACAGATTTTGTTTAGACACAGGTAAATGTCAAAACAGTTCTATATTAAACAATTCAGTTTAGTATAAATACAGTTTCAATGTAAAAGAACAGTTCTATATCAAATAATTAAGTTTAGAATAAGCACACAGTTTAAATGTAAGTACGGTTTAATTGTCAAAGACATTTCTATTTCAAGCTATTCAGTTTAGTCAAACAATTCAGTTTAGCATAAGTATACCGTTAGTCCTATTTAACCCATAGATAGCATCCTTATCAGGTGCTACCACTCCGAGTCAGAGTGGACCTAGGAGCAATGACAATGAAGGGGTACTCTGCATTCCCCTAAGCTCCAGCATTACTGGAACCTCACCATCAGATTGTTTAGTGTCATATCCAGGACACCCGTTGGGGAGATCTTACCCCTCTGCAGAGGTTCAGTCGGTGTATTCTACAGCCCCAATCGACTGGGCAACGTGATGCTTGCTGAGTGTGGCCTTGCATTATCAGGGAGAAGCACAATATTTCTTTTACTGACGTTTGCAGGGCGTTTTCTTCGAAGACTTTCATGCACACGTTGCAGCTGGTGAAAGTGTGTCTGTATTGAGCGTCTGATTGCAATTTAAAAACTCCAAAGACGTAACTGTAAGGTGGTCCCACTATAAACATAGCAGAACGTATCTTGCATGAAGGTCCACTTTTGGTGTAAGTTGCGGAGATTGCCCCTTGTCTAACCACTGCCTTTTGCCAATGAGCATTGTCATAAAAGAACCATTTTTTGTCCCTTGTAATAATATTCTTGAGAAACGGGTAATATCGCTACTTTGAGAGAAGATTTGTTGGTATGGATATATCTTCATATTTCTTTTCATTAAGAGAATGAGGATATAAAACGTCTTGCTTGCTCACCTTTCCCGTATTTTTCAAGTGGCAGCAGATGGATGGATTAGGATGTGTTAAGTCCTAATTCTCGAGTACTTTTAAACGAAGCTATCGATCATATGGAAATCAGACCGGACCGATAAAATGAAACGCAGCTTCTTCCAAACAGCGGTCTGGCCGATACTGCTGTATGTATGCACTACTTGGACGCTAACAAAACGGCTGGAGAAGAAGCTAGTCTGCAATTACACAAGAATGTTGCGAGCAATATTGAACAAGTCCTGGTGGCAACACCCAACAAGGCACCAACTATACGGCCACCTGCTTCCCATCATGAAAACTATCCAATTTAGACGAACCAGACACGCAGGACACTACTGGAGAAGCAGGGACGAGCTCATAAGTGATGTACTCTTATGTACCCCCACATATGGCCGAGCAAAAGCAGGACGACCTGCTCGAACATACAAACAGCAGCTATGTGAGGATACGGGATGTAGTCCTGAAGACCTGCCAGAGGCGATGAACGATAGGGAGAAATGGCGAGAGAGGGTAAGGGATATCCGTGCTAGCGGCACATGATGAATTTTCTTAAAGCCTCTTGATCAAGATCTAAGGAACGTTATGGTCTGAGTTCATCACTCAATGAGAAAGAAACTTTGAAAACTAGTCTCGGATTTGGCGGTCAGTAACGAAATCTTGGCCCTAAATA
Source organism: Sepioteuthis lessoniana (assembly GCA_963585895.1). Lineage (NCBI taxonomy): Eukaryota > Metazoa > Mollusca > Cephalopoda > Myopsida > Loliginidae > Sepioteuthis > Sepioteuthis lessoniana. The sequence goes on along the minus strand of OY757912.1, from coordinate 118,519,805 downwards.
CTAGAAATTTTCTCAGTTTTTCCGTGGCATTTTTGTTCTTGTTGAACTTTCAAAAAATTACATGTCAAATATACGCTTTCAGTTCCTCTATATTAGGAGCGTTAGATTATATTTTAAATTATGCTGCTTGCACTTTCATTAGGTATATAAGAATGATTGATGAAAACTCTTTTTAATCAGATAATTTCCCTTCGTGTTTAAAACCTTGGAAATTTGAAATGTATAGTTACAAATTAATCTTAAAAAACAAAAATTGTTTATGACTCAACCCAATGTATATATACATATATATATCAAGATTCTTAGGAAAGGATTAATTTAGATATATCAGAATGTATTATTTTCTGATGAGTTATTTGAAGTGATTAGGTTGAAAGTTTTAAATTTCTTCCTAACTAATCCTTTTCTATAACTCTTCCTCCTCCACTGAACTTCTTGATAGGACAAGCGTCGTATATATGTTCAAATATCCTCTCCAAACTTGCTTAATATGATTTATTAAGCGGAAACTTTAAACCATATGTCTTTATAAATTGTTAGTATGAGATAGGAATACTTGAAATATGTGAAAACAAATGATTATAATACGTACGTTTGTCCTATCACTACGACTCTTTCAAGATGTCTTACAATGCATATTAATGACTCTATCTCTATAGCTCTACATCTTAAAAGTCACTTTCTCTCCAAATCCAAATATCGAAAAATTCTTGTTGAATATAATAGTACATGAAAGTAATAAGCGACAACTAAATATTCTTGCAGTCCTACATTTAAAAACAAAAAAATAAATAAATAAATAATTGAATTAATTTTGAAAATAGTTACAATGTTTTGAAAAGCTTTTAGTTCTTTTTGCTTTTTAGTTGTTGTTTTTTTAACTATATGAGGATATGGTCTTCTTGTCCTCTTTTCTGCATTGATTTTATACACACACACACACACACACAAACACACAGATACACACACATACACACACACACACACGCACAAACACACAGATACACACACACACACACGCACACACACACACAGATACACACACATACACACACACACACACACACACACACGCACAAACACACAGATACACACACACACACACACACACACACGTACATAGTTGTTTTTTTTTAAACCGACTCCATCACGTTTTTAGCAATTTTAGAAACAATTCTTTGCATTTGTGACCCCCTTGCCCGATGATGGCCTATGAAGGGTTAAAAAGCGTCTGGGAAGAAAAAAATTGGCGAATTTATCTACCAATTCAAACAATAAATTATAACACTTCTCAGGGCGTCGGAAAGGATCTTGATAAAATTGTATAGACACCGTGTGTCTATATCATTTAACCAAACTTGCTTGATGGAGTGAATGCTGCCTAATTATGCAAATATACACCAACACACACACACACACACACACATATATACATATGTATATATATATATATATATATACAAAGAGAGTGGTAAGAAGGAGAGGACAAAAGACAAAGAGATATAGAGACAGAGAACTAACAGAAGGGGATGAAAAGATAGACTAGTCTTGTAAACAGAGTGAGAACTGACGTTTGGAAATATTGAACGAATTTTTTCAATATCTGCTGGAGTCTACACACCCACGCACATACCAATTCAGACATCGCTAAACATAACACGCATGCACACACACACACACACACACACACACACACACACGCACGTATATGAATTCATATATATATACACACACACACACACACATATATATATATATATGTGTGTGTGTGTATCTGTGCACACGTGTGTGTGTGCATCTATTGCTGTATATACCTTTTTCAAATGTATGTATGTGTGTAAAAATGCATGTAAATTAATCTTTCCAGTCCGAGCAGCAAGTGAAATATTTCACACTCCGTACTTTTCTCGGTCTGTCGTATTTCCGCTAAACCCAATAAGTGTAAATACTTATGTATTAATTAAGGTTACTTAATCTTTTAATTGCCTATTTGCTGTTCTGTTCTCAAATATTTTACTCCGCTTAGTACCCCCGAGTGGCCACGTTCTTTCTTAATAATCATTCCTATGTTCAATCAAGTGGTCCAATCATCGGCTTCACTATCAACACCATCAACATTATCGTTATAGCTATTAGGTTATTACAATATTTATATCGGAAAATAAAAATGAATTTAACATTGCTGTTAAAATTGTAAGTATCGACTGGTTAAGACTAAACTAAAACTTCATTTTTCAATTCAAAAGGAAAATTCACTTGATCAAAACACTTGAAGCATACTATTTGAGATGTATGACTTTGCGACAATATAAAAAAAGTCACTTGGTTCTGCCAGAGAACACAAACTGTTAAACTGTCCAACATGTGGCTTTCATAATTATTCAGCCATCTTGCTTCGGCTTTTAGATTGATATTACACTCTGGTGTAAAATAGCGTGTTATATAAATCGTACAACTGTATAGTATTGGAAACCATGGGATGCAGCACGGTTCATGTGAAGTAAGGGAGATGAATCCCAGAACGGATCAATGGCGTGCTGAACAGAGGAACCCCGCAGGTCAATGGTAAAAATGAAAGCGCTCAGTCAGGAAATTACTGCTACTTATCTGTAAGTGTGGTGTCTAAAGATGAAATAAACCGCCATCGAAAAATTACCATTACTCGTAATCGTGTTTTCAGCCCACGTTGATGATGATAATGTTTTCAAATGAATAGAAAATAATTTTTTATTTTCTTGATATTTCTTCTTTTTTCCTAACAGTTTTTATTAACGTAATTATTGGAGCATGAAAAACGATATTTTTCCAGATTTTTCCAGATTTCAGCCCATCAGGTACGGTTCCTTATTATGCACGAGGACTATAAATCAACTTTTTTCTATCCATATTAGGGAGTGGATTATCGAAAATTGTATGTATAATCCAATTAAATGTGTTTTATGTAGTTGCAAAGAAAAATCCATTGGGATATGTATTTGTAATTTTGCTTCTCGAAATGTGAGCTTATTTTCACTACAAATATTTTGTATTTTTTGTCTGAATATGTCTGCTAATTTGCTCTCAATACTGCGAAAATTTTATGTTTTAAGACATAATGTAAGTAAGTTGGCCAACCGTTGTTGCGAGAAACTCGAAGGCTCCCTTTTTTAATAGTAACTTCACCAAAGTGTTGGAGAGGTCGCTACTCCTTATCTTGGATTGATTCACTTACCTTTGATATCTACTTTTTAATGCTGAGTGTTAAGCCAGAAAGAATCTTGTACCATTTTCTGAGTTTTTGGTATGACTCGACCTGGGGTAGAACCCTTGTCTCCTTGACCATTGACGAATAATGAAACCATGATGTGAATAATGTAAACGATATAAATTCTTATTTCTATTTCGTACGAACCAATGAAACTTAGAACAAATACTTAAACTTTCATGTTACAAATTTGAAAATTTATTTTACAAGAGGATATTTTTTCCAAAATTTTGAAATGCAAAGTTAAGGGCGCTTCCTATAAGCGATTTTTAATTTATTATTATGTTATATATACGATAAAAAGTATCAAGACTGAATCTTTATTTTTTGAAAATATTTTCAATTTCAAAATTTAAATAAAGAAGTCGAGATGTAAGATAAAACCATGTATAAAGATCTATGTAGATATCTTGACTTTGGTCTGGGTGTATCACTGTGTCTTTATTGATCAGCAGTCTCGATACTTTTAGATCAGCCATTTCGAGGAAAACACAAGCTTGTGAAAGTGCTACCAATCTTCATATTCACCAGACTTGTACCTCGCAGCTTTGTTTGGTTTCCTAAACTAAATATTTATCTCAAGTGTAAGATTTCATGACGAAAGTCATTGAAAGAAATACGACGTTGCAGCTATGTTTCATATCGAAAGACGGGTTTTAGAGGTGTTTCGATCAATAGAAAACTCCTAGTTAAATTCAAAGGGAACAATTTTTGTGAAAATTAACGTTTCGTTTTTTGATCCTGTATAGTTTGGTAAATGCAGCTCATTACTTTTTCAGTCCACCACGTTCTTTGATGTGTACACTATTTAACACCATAAAACGATGTCATGTAAGTCCTGTATTTTATCTTTCTCCTGAAATGCCAAGTTAAGAATTTGTAGGTGATTTGATCATATCAGTAAGGAACATAAGATCTTGTATCAATTTATCATTTTTTAGTTGAGAAAAGGATCTTTTATTTTCCTTAAGAAAAGTAATAAGAGGCTCCAACAAATCCACATATCTACTCAAGACTTTGCTGATTGACAGTCACTTCATACGGAGTAAAAAGAGACATCACGAGATTGATCCAAAAATTCCAATTCTTGAATAAGATTCCTGAACCTTCAGTAGGTCTTCTCATTTGTCCATATAAAGTTGATAATTTCAAGGATATCTTTTATGACACTATTATTCTTGAAGTATACGGCCATCAGGTGTTCACAATGATTAATTCAATAAACAGTGAAAAACTCAGGACAGATGGAATCACTTTCATGTCGCATGTTTTTTGTTCTGGATTCAAATCGAAATTTTTGGAATATGCCAATTTTCTAAAAATTACCCTGCGCTTCATATTTAAGGTCAAAGAGCTGAATGTGGCTAGCTGTGTGCAGTTTGGTTACCCGACCCTATTTAAGATGGCGTACTATATTGCCAACCCAAGGATGCAAGAGAGATAACTCTTTAAAATTAAGACTGAATTAATTCCCTTAAAAATGCGAGCAGGGTGAATGCTCGTGAAATAAAAAAGACATTCTCTAAAAGATAAAAAAAAATATTTTTAAAAGAATCTAACCCCTAAATAATAATAATAATAATAATAATAATAATAATAATAATAATAACTTCATGTTAAAATTTGTTTTCGGTTTTAAACTCTTTAATTATTACTGTAATTTGGCGTCATAAAAACAATATGAAATGCAATTATTTTACTCCCTCTCCCTTTCCCTCTTGAAAAACCTATTACCGACCTAATTAGTAATATTTAATTAAATCTGGTTAATTACCTAATCAGAAAAAAATATTTCTTGACACATATTTTTTTTAGTGTTAAAATTTTAAATTTGCATGATTAATTAATCGTTACTGCAACATGGCATTCTGTCGATAATAGTTTATTGTTAGAAACACCATTTTGATAAGATTCAACTGTTCACTTAGACCTTTTCCTGGTTATAAAAAAATAGGCTGAATTCTCTAACTTTAAAAGTATCGTTTTTAGAGATATATGCTTTAAATAATTTATTTTTGTTTCGACTTAAAGTCTAAATCTTGATAAAATATTTTCTTTATATTTATTATATTATATGATAGAAATTTAATATTACGACATCGAGCCCACCAGATTACAACGTCATTTAAGCTCTGTGTGTGTGTGTGTGTGTGTGTGTGTGTGTGTGTGTGTGTGTGTGTGTGTGTGTGTGAGATAGATATATAGATAGATAGAGAGATAGAGAGAGAGAGAAGGAGGAGGGAGGAGGGTAGCAGACTGTCTGTTTTTCTGCGTATATTGGTCTGTGATCTCTTCAGCTGTGCCAGACATTGAGTGGTTAACATAAGATATTCTAGCAATGACTAAGACACTCGGTTAACCTAGGTCGAAGACTTTTGTTTTTAAACATAACAGACGGACGGAAAATATCGTTGTGGCTTTTGAAGAATTGTCAGATGTCAATTATTAGCTGAACAAAGATTCGGTTAACTCTATCAAGAAAAAAGTATGCAAACTTACTCTTATATTTGATTATACATATAGTTGATTATAAAAAAAACTGTAGGCCAAAATTACATTGATTTCCAAGAGCCACCGCGATATATATAATTTCATTATTATAATCTTTCATATATAATTGATATATGAGCGCCTCGGTTAGTGTAATGGTTAACAATCAAGATAAGAAAATCTTCACGAGTGAGTGCAACATCTAAGCCAAAAGGTTCTGTAAATTACTATATAATTAATATATATCAATATCATACGTTTGCTTAATTATATTTTTAAATGATGGATTACCGTAGAAAAGTCAACAGTAATATGTAATCTGAAATGCTTGCTGGGTACATAGAATTTCTTATAAAACTTGAGGGGCCACAGTATCATATGCGACTATATGTTTGTCATGCACAAATGTGTTCAAACTCAGTCGGCTGGAACTATAGAATACGCCAACTGTTTCTCTGTTTCACCCCACCAACGAGTACCCCTGAGACGACACTAAACCATCTGATCGTGGGGTGCCAGTTCTGGAGATTTGAAGAATGTTGAGTCCCCCTTCATTGCCATTGTTCCCAGGTCCACCTTCACCCGGAGTTAGAGTACTTCTTTGTTTCCCATCAATGGGTGAAATGGAAATGTTTAATCATTTACAATACTTAAAGATATTTAACTGTGTGCAAACAAATGACTTATGTTAAATTGAATTATTTGTACTTCATCACAAGTCTTGGGACAATTTAACTCTGTGCACACCAATATGCTCTTGCCTGTTTAAAAAAGTTACCTCCAAACTTACTTTACAAATTATATATATATATATATATATATATATATATATATATATATATATATATAAAGTTGGTTTTTGTAGGTCGAAAGAAAGAATAAGGATACATTTTAAAATAAAAAGGTCCACGAAGAGATATGTATTTTTCGAATCCATTTAAAATAAACAAAATAAATTTAAAAAATACGAATGTCTTCTTGGACCTAATTATTTTAATATATATATATATATATATATATATATATATATATATATATATATATATATATATATATATGTGTGTGTGTGTGTGTGTGTGTGTGTGTGTGTGTGTGTAAACAGGATTAGGCATTAACTAACCTACATGGGTTGATATGCCATAAAACCCAACCAGCCAACCAATAAATACATGTGTATATATACTCCTTCAACAATGCTAATATATGAGAGGATCATGGTCAACCTATGAACGTTTCAGTCAGTTTTTGATTTTTAATCTATTAAATTCAGCTATGAATACTAATCACATGAATTAGACATAAAACAGCGAAAATTTCAGACCAATATTCTGATAATAATTAACTTTCAGAGAAATGCCAGTGATCTTATGTTAATTATTTTGTTACAATAGGCATCTTACATTCGTATGTTGTGTTTAATATGTAAAAATCTATAAATTACCCAGAGAATAAAGCATTATTCAAAATTCTATTTTTCTCTATTCATACCTTTTTCGTTTGTAAATCTAATCTTTATTCTCTGTCTGTCTGTCTGTCTCTCTCTATCTATCTTTATCTCTTTCTTTCAATCTATCTATCTATATATATATATATATATATATACATGGAAAGAGCCAGACATACACACATACATACATTCATATATACATGCATACAATGATAACTGCGCCAATATAATTAGCTAAAATGACACATACACCCACATAGATTGATAACCGCACCCACACAATTAGTTAAATAGGCACATACATCCACATAGATAGATAGATAGATAGATAGATAGATAGATAGAAACAGATTGAGATTGATAGATCGGTCGATAGACAGACAGATGAAATAATACATACAAAAATAGATCGAAAAACACACCTGCGTAATTAGCTAGACGGACAAGCACACCCAGATAGATAGATAAATAGATATACGCTCATAATTAACTTGTAAGACAAACACACCCAGATAGATAAAAATCGACAACATTTTGTTCAATTTGGCAATAAAACATAAGGAACCAACCAGGTTGAGTTGAACCCACGAGCCATCGTTTGCAATAAAAGAATCAGCTTTCACCTTATATATATATATATATATATATATATATATATATATATATATATGTGTGTGTGTGTGTGTGTGTGTTTGTGTGTGTGTGTTTGTAAAAGCTGAAATTAGATGCATTTATACAGCCAAAACGTTATTCACTGAGATGCATGCACAGGCAAATGCATACAGGAATCATATTAATTCTGGTTTTACGCATTTACCACAGAAAGGAAATCCTTGGAAGATATCTCGACGACCAACACGAATAGACACACTCACATCCCCCAAGCATCGATACACACAGAAAGTACTTGCACACACACGGAAATACAGTCTCCTCATACAAAAACATACGCCATCTATCATTCATTCTGTAGTTTCTTTTTCCCGCGCTTTCTCTTTCCAGTGACGAATCGTGAGCCAGCAGCCATGTTGGCTTCGACTCAGCCGCACAATGGCACCGTTGATTAGGAACGAGGCGTTCTCCATTGCAAAAAGCAGGACATCGTCTTTTCCGGAAATATCCCCACTGTCCTGGCACAGCGGTTTCCAATCAGGGTCGACTTTTGCTGGGACATCTCCACCGGAAGTGCAAGCGGACAGGCCCGAACCTAGACCATCGATTTGTCGGCATCGCATAGCTGGAGACCATCCGACAAAGCACAGAAAGCCGGAGACTCCTGAGAGAACCGGTGACTCCCTTCCTTTTATTCCCTGTCTCTCGTCTCTGATTTTGCTCCATGCCTCTCGTTCGCTCGTCGACCCACGCGCCTTTCTCCAATATCTTTGCGATACTACAATCAAAAGAAGGAGTTCTATTTAGATGTGTATATATATATATATATATATATATATATATACATATATATATATATATATATCTTTTGTTGAGGGACGCGAACGTTACCGAAAATAAATGTACTTCGCCGTAAATAGCCGAAAATGTATTTGCTTACCTCAATAGTTTAAAATGGACGCATTTGTTCTTCTGTTCCTTCTCGTCCTCCTCCTCCTCCTCCTCCGTTCTTCTCGCTATTATTATTATTATTATTATTATTATTATTTCCTATCGTCTTCATTTTCTGTCTCTGGTAAGACATGGAAAGATTTTTTGAATTTTTTCTTTTTTACAAAAATGAAGGGAAAAAAAAGCGATTTGCAGAGAGTGGGAAGAGGCACCCTGTAGTGTGTATTTTAATGGAATAAGGAAGGATGGGTTGGAAGGAACGTCGACGATGGAAGGAAACGTTAAAAACCTTCTCATCATCCTTACCTCTCTTATCGCAACCACTAAGACTAACATGAAAATAAACCTCACCGCCCCACTGGCATAAACATCATTTCTCCTCTATCAACCGCTTTCGCCGCAACCAGTAATAGTATCGCTTTTAATACCGTATAAAACTCAATTATCTGCGCCATTACAACTGACACTACTGCCATCAAACCCACACCCTCACTGGACCCACGTACACCATCGACATAACCCTCGACATCACCACTGCGATACTCTCCAATCATCATCATCATCATCTAATAGTATGGTTCATATAATCACCCACGCACTTAAATACTGTCAGTATACCTTTTAGTAATTGTGTGTATTATTATTGTCACACACGATACAAATGTTGAGTTTTTAGCAAATTAGCGCACGAGTTACTGTAATATAATGAAGCTTAACATTGTAATTAGAGTGTCTTCTGGGTAACTGATAAAAAAGTTAATGCTGAAATGAATATTAAAGACAACAAACAGAAAACAAATAACAGGAAGTTGAGCTGAACATAGTTTTCTTTTTTAATATTTATACCTTTTTCCATGCTAATCAATTATTTATAGATTAATTTCGTGTGTGCATTAATTTCTATGTGTACAGTTTATATAACTTTTATTTATTTGCTTATTTATTTATTTACTTATTCTAGATTTTAACCGGCATATTGATCTGGTGGGTAGAGTGTTCGTCAATGGTCATACCAAAACTTTAAAAATAGTACTTGATACCTCCTAGCTTACCACTCAGCAATATATGGTACATATCAAGGGTAAAGTGGAGCAATCCAGGGAAAGGAGTAGCGCCCTCCCCTACGGTCGCCAACAACAATTTTGCTTACTTGTGTGTCAGTACCAGATTACTTAAAGGATTAAATTTGGTTATTTTCAGTGAAATTTGGTGCTGATATCTTAATTCAGTAGCCGGAGTAGGATTAAGTAAATCTGGCCTGTTTCTTTGAATACCAGACTTCAACTCTTTCTCGACAGTAGATTGCTAGTTCAAAACCCAGAAGATTTTGGAAACAAAATAGAGAAAGGTTTTTCTCGAGAATGATGACAGACCTTTTCTAAAAAAAAGAGGTTTTACTTTTAGATGTGATGAAACAATCTGTTTTAGATACCATTACAGGGGAAGCATTGTGAAAACAGTTTTAATTTTACTGGGATTTGTTGTTTTTTTTTTTTTACTTACTCGCAAATATTAAACAGCTTTTAGTAAACTGTAACAGAGCTACGGAGTCTAGCCTACAAGCAAACCAGTAATATTAGTAAACAGCTCGAATTGGAAATAGGTAATACACCCCGGAAACGCTTAAACTGGTATTTCTTTTGCGCTTCAGCTTTTATTGTGGCGTTCCAAAGGCGAGATATGTTTTCGGGTAGTATAAGGGTTAAAAATTACGCCGTTGTGACAACTGACTTTATTTTTGGTATTTAACTAACTTCCCCACCAAACCAGATTGCGACACATGGCCGTTTTATAGTGCAGAATCACACAGGAATCGAGATCCATACATGGCTATTTCAGAAAATGCATGATCTCTTCACCATTTCTCCTATTTGGGTGCTTAAGTCTCCAAAGTATCAACTCAACCTTGCAAAGAGAAGGCTCTCTGGGACTAGACAAACTGTTCAGTACCACCAACCCGAGGTGTGCTTGATTGAGGGTATAGCGAGTACGTTACCATTCGAGGAAGAAACAAATCCACATAAATCGTAGAAATTAGACGCATAGATATGTGTGAGATTGTGTATTGAGAGAAAACAAACGATAATTCTACCTAATAATATTTATTAAACAATAAATGATATAGGAAAATATCCACTGCACAAAGGATAATACCTAATAATATATTCTATTACTGTATAATGTTCCATGATAGTTTACGAAATCCTTTTAGTTTTTACTTTTAAAGAAAATTTTCTACTGATTAAAAAATTCGTTAACTCGGCACTTATTCATACCAGACACTTATGGAGGTGCCCGTGGTGTGAAGGTTATCGTCGTAGGAAATGGACACGGCGACACGAGTTCAAATCCTGGACGAGACTGATAGCATTTCACATTGCACTAAAACCCTTGGGAAAGGTATGAATCCAATTATTCTCCCTCCAACTATGGGTAAAATAGTAGGGCAGACTTGCTTCTTTAGCCTTGGTGAGGCAACTAGTCTAGGAGAAGGAAAACTCTGAATTCAAACCTGTTAAACTCCGCTTAAAACAATTGACCTTCTGTCATATCCTGCCCGAGCGGAGGGGTCGGTAAATATGTATTCATACCAGACATTGTGCTTGATATCTTATTATTCACATTAGAAGTATTAATTTTAATTATATTATCTGTTTCCATTTTTATCCGATAAAGAATTCTCAACAGTAAAAGATCATTGATTTTGGAGCGTATCTTCTATAGACAAACAGTCATCAGGAAATTGTGTGAATGGAATTAAGGTAAAAAATCTTTGTGTGACAGCTGCTCTACCTTTTGAGCTACAAGTTATCGCCTACGTGATAAGCTGTCGATTCTTTGGTATTTATCTATTTATTCATTTATTCATATTTATCAAATAAGGCAAATATCGAAATATTTTTTCTGTAAAAGTTTATAGAATTAAAAGATATCGGCATATTTTTCGGTAAAAGTGTGTAGAATTAAAAGGTTGGGTGTATGATTGCTTGTTTTTGTTTTTAGATGTTTTTTTCCATATCAACGCTTGAAGGTTATTTAATACTAATTCCTGCTTATATATATATATATATATATATATATATATATATATATATATATATATAAAGATTCTGTGGTATGTGCAGGATTTAAACATTGCTTTTAAAAGCGTGTGCATTTTAAAATTAAAATAAAAAAATTTAAATTGATTAAGATATTTTAAAATTCTAAAAAAGCGGACGCTTTTTTTTTTCGGTCACGTCTCTTTAGTGAATTAAAAAAACTGTGACAGATAAGTTTATGTAAGAGGAATTAGACTTGAGGTAGTGACCGTCGAAAAAGCATGAAGGGCGAAGAAAATGGATCAATATATATACATATATATCATCATGTCGTGCATCTCTCTCTCTCTCTCTCACTCTCTCTTGCCATCCTTCATCCATCGCTTCCAGTATGTCTTCCAGGCTACATCCTGTGTATGTATTGAGCTGTTGCAGATAAGTTCTAAATGGTCGTCCTACACTTGCACGTCCGTGTGAAGGCATCTATCGGAAAACCTCGTTTCTGAGTTCGTCCTTGCACCTCCAAAAGACTCTGGCATGTACAGGACTTACACTCCTATATTTTAAAATGGACGTTATGCCACTTGTTCCCGAAACAAAGATGGCGGACGCACGTAGACAATCAGTCTCGGGAACCCAATGGTCAGGAGAACCACATGGTTAGTGCTTAAAACTACGTCCGTACTCTAATATCATCCCGCGTTTTGGGAGTTACTTTATGACAAGAATTCTCTATAAATACTACGTCTTCCAACATTCATTTTCTTTTCACATTTTCACTTACAGGACCAACACACTCTCTCCAGTGTGACTTCCAGAGAGAACCCAATCACTCTCATTTCAACTAAAAGCAGTCAACCGCCACAGATATGTATACGCCATGCAAACATTCTTTTGCTTGTTACACCTTTTCGGTGAGATTTTTTTCAGCTTCAAAAACAACAGAAATTTCGTCAAACCACAGAACGAAAGAAACAACCAGCATGGGAGAAGACACGTTCCTCCTAATATACATTATTAAGATTCTATAGAAAATATTTAGCCAATACGCATAGGACACTTTTGTTATTTAGTTCCTTTTTTTGTAGTATTAGTGTTAGTCACACACACGCAAACTCACACAGGAATATATGTCAAACAATATAAGAACACTAATGTTTTGAAATGTTTAATTGCATGTTTTGTTGAAATAGAAATTTGAATTTTTTTGTACTGCTTTGTTTTGAATGTTCTTTTTGTCCGCGCCGTTTCACATCTTTCATATCATTATTTCATTTACCTCATTTGCCCTTTTTCAAATATAAACCATACTACTTCAAAATGGGGGACCAAACATATTCAGCAAACAATTACATGTCCCCCTACACATGTCTTGTTCGTCTATATTTGGATGGTCTTTGGAATGGATGGTTGGCGGCTGTACAGTTGCTGTTTGGTGGGATGTTACTTCCAGGATTTCTTTAATATACCTCGTAGCTTTCTTGCGCAATTGCCGTCTAGCTTTTAAAGCTTAGTTAGACTTCAAGTGGTGCATCCGTACTGTAGTTCTGAAATATATATATATATATATATATATAAACTTAAAAAAACACGCCTCAAAGAACTACACACAACTCAACACCAGAGAGGATATCTAACAACACTAATAAATAAAGGGTTGGAAGTAGCAGAAAAATACCCCTAAGAGAATTGAGGAACCCCAAAAAACACAACAACGAAAAACCCCTTACATACGTCACAACTTACAACAAAAATAAACCAGAACTATTAGCAGAAATATTGAAAAATCTGGAATTGAAAACAAAGACAAAATTAAAGAAATACTAGACACAACAAAAATAATTAAAAGCCAGAGACAACCAAAAAAATCTGAAAAGAATACTCACCTCTTCTACATTAAAAAAAAACAAAAAAAACACAACACCAGGAGTTACCAAATCCAAAAATAAATGATGCAAAATATGTGGTATAATTATAGAAAGTAAATCCTGAACTTTTAAAAATACTGAAACCAAATTCAAAATAAATAAAAACTTAAGCTTCAACTCAAAAAACATAGTCTACAAAATTGAATGTAACGAATGCAAAGAAATATACATGGGGTCAACACAGGCACTAAATACAATAACATCGCTTCACAGGAGGAATATCAAAATAGAAGAAAACAGAAAATTAAATGTTTCAAAACACCTATACCAATGTAGCAGAGGAAAATTTAATATCATGCCTGTCTACCAAAACAATGACTACACGCTATCTTTATAGATAAATTCAAACATAAGTTAAATAAAATATGAACCATATATCACAGCAATATGAGACATTACGAAAGAAAGAAAGAAAGAAAGAAAGAAAGAAAATGTAAGAAGAAAGCGAGGAATATATATATAAAGTTGGTTGGTTGGTTTGTTGGGTTTTATGGCATATCAACCTTTTTAGGTCATTTAACACCAAATCCATTTTTATGTAAATAATCAGTTCTATTTAAAACAATTCAGTTTAGCATGAATACACGGTTTAATTGTCAAAAACATCTCTATTTCAGACTATTCAGTTTATTCAAACAGTACTAATTCAATCTAATATCAAAACAGTTCTATGTTAAACAATTCACTTTAGTGTAAATATAGTTTCAATGTCAAAAAACGTTTCTATTTCAAATAATTCAGTTCAGCATAAGCATGCAGTTTAAATGTAAGTACGGTTTACTTTAAAAAAAATTCTCTTTTAAGCTATTCAGTTTAGTCAAACGGTTCAGTTTAGCATAAGTATGCCGTTTGTTCTATTTAACCCGTAGATAGGGCCCTATGAGGTGCTACCACGCCGGGCCAGAGTGGACCTGGGAGCAATGGCAATAAAGGGGTATTCCGCTTTCTCCAAAGCTCCAACATCACTGGAACCTCACCATCAGATTGTTTAAAGTCATAAATTGGACACTCGTTGGGGTGGGGTCTTACCCCTCTGCAAAGAAGCAGTCGGTGTATTTTATAGCCCCAGCCGACTGGGCAAATGTAGAAAGGAAAGACGATTTGGATAGGTGAATAAAGACAGCAGAAGTATTGAAGTTAAAGTGAGAGAAGAAAAAAGACAGAAAACGGGAAAGAGAAAGAAAACAGGAAAGAGAAAGAGAAAGAGAAAGGAAAAAACAGACTGAGATATAGGCATATCTTAAGTCTATTTACGGAGGGAACTATGTTACAATCCAGTAATCATCAATTTTAATATCTTTCTGATAAACTTCGTTTGATTCCAAGGGAGATAACTTATAAAAATTATTCAAGAGTTATTTTTCTCAATAATTGTCAAATTGTAAAGACAGATTTAATGTAAATACAGGTCAAAACGAAACTTGAAAATTTGTTGATATAACTCCACATATTCAATTCAAAATAAACGCTTGATAAAAAAAAAAAAAAAAAAAAAACGAAAAAGGATACAACAGAAAAATTTAATTTTCTCCAGAAGTAGGTAACCTACCATGATATAAATCGTTCATTCAAAACTTATCAACTGATCACGCTTTTCACTTAGAATATTTTATGTAAATTGTAAAGTAATCCTAAAAAGTACATCATTAAAAAAAAGGCATTCCCCTCTTTTTAAATCTTTACACCAAACTACTTTTTTGTACCGACCAATGGGCATAATGGTTGGAGTGTTTACCAATGGTCCGAGAGACCAGGGTTCAATCACTGGCACAAGTCATTCCAAAGACTCAAAAAATGGTACTTGATTCCTGCTTGCTTAACACACAACATTACAAGGTATGGATCAAGGGCAAATGGATCAATCCAGGGAAAAGAGTGGCACCCTCTTCATCAACTCGGTGAAGTAGTTAAAAAGGGAACCTTCGGGTCGCACTCGACTCCGGTCGGCTAACTTACCTTCTTCTAAGGCAGGTTAAGCTCTTTAAACTTGGTATGCCTACCAGTCTAATAAAAAGAAACCTGTGAACTTATTGCAGCTCGATCTCCTCTGAAAAAAAAAATTACCTTAACTCGCATCCTGTTCGTGACTGATCAGTTCAAAAAATAATCATGACCTTTTTCTTATTTTATTATTTGTTGAACTTTTAAAAATTTATACATTGAGTTAATGGTTTTCATTGCTTCAGAATTTTCCCTTATTTTTACAATTGCTTTCTTGTCTATGCAAGAGATATACCTCAAACAATGACTATTGTTCTTAATTTGAATACAATATTGCAAATCTTGCAAAATAGAATAAAAAGTATTAAAAAAAACAACAAACAAACAAATTATCTCAAACTATTTTGATAGGAATACCATATCATTTCTATTTCTTTTTGTCTGACCTTGTGAAAATAACAGTAAAAATATTATCTTTATTTAATGGCATATCAACCTTTGTAGGATATTTAATGCCAAAGCCATTATCCTAGAAGTACAGTACTGCTGGTATTCAGCTAGGATGATAAGAGGGTACACACCTTTCCCAAGGGTATTTGTCCAAAAGTGAACGTAATAGCGCGACTGGAGTTCGAACTCGCTTACTATGATTCCGCAGTCCATTGCTTTAAGCAGTACACCACGTAGACTCGCCACCCCGAGTAAAATATTAGTTTCAAATTCACACATCGTTGCCAATATTTTTCATTGTTTTTTTTTCTTAATTCTAAAGTTTATGTTACATTCTCATATACTTGTTCGTGACGCAATGAATAACAGACGCAGGAAGACTTCTTTATAAATATATATACCTCTCACTTTATTTGTAAGGGTTCGAAAAGTTTGTGTGGGGTTTTACTGTGAGAGGGAGCTGGTGACCGAACAGAAACTTCAATATTTTGACCTCCACTCTTATGTCCGTCAACGTTGTGTCTTTCTCGTTCTCCAGATGCTCAACCGGAGGCCCTGGGGTCCACTCTGCTGGGTGCTGGCTTTCTTTACTGCATCTTATCAGCGTCTTCTCTGGACCCCAACTTATCAGGGCCTCAAGGCCCCTTCGGCCTGATGTGGCTTTCCATACCACATCTCGTCTATAACTCTCCTTCTCCAGCTCTAACTGGGAACCCGAACTCAACTCAAGTGCGTTATATATTAGTTCAACGTCCACTCGATCTTTGAAATCGCATGTTTAATCGTCATCAAGCGGAAATAACTGTCATGCAGTTCACAGGTCACTCTCTTCCGGTGTCTCAGTCTACGAGTGTACCATGGGAATTTTTTAGCTCGTCCCATTTCATCAGCCAATTTCCGCCCACGTGATTTCCTCTCATAACTGCCATTAGAATGTGTCACCTCCTTCCGGTGCATCACCTTGGAATGGCATTTTTGGCTGGGTCAATAGGTCAAAATATAACATTTATACTTTTCGATTACTTCTCCGTTGAAATATAAGAAATCAAAGTAAAATATTTAAAACTATAAAAAGTATGGAGATTAAAAAAATGAAAATGAGTAAATAAAAATAAAATAGATTCAAAAGCTTGCGGTTCCTTGAAAATTCTGACAAGAAATTGGAGCCACGCATATCTGAAAGACAAAACTACCGGCGCCAGAAAGAAACCCGTTCTCACTTTAGCTTCATATATTATACATGAGCTTTAATCCAAGAGGAGACATCTCCACACAAAAGGGTGGGCCTTTGAAACTTGTGAACAAGTTCTCCTACCGCGGAAGCAGCGTCTCATCAACAGAGACAGATAGCAACAGGCGACTAGCAAATGCATGGATAACTATCGTGAGGCTATTGGTTATATGGAAGTCAGACCTGACCGATAAAATAAAACGCAGTTTTTTCTAAGCGGCGGTCGTGTCGATACTGCTCTGGGGATGCACTACATGGACGCTAACTAAACGTATAGAAAAAAAGGTTGACAGCAATTACACAAGACTACTGCGAGCAATATTGAACAAGTCCTGGAGGCAAGACCCAACAAAGCAGCAGCTGTACGACCATCTACCACCCATCACGAAAACTATTCAAGTTAAACGAACCAGACATGTGGGACTCTGCTGGAGAAGTAAGGTCGAATTCATAAGCGACATACTCTTGTGAAGCCCTTTACATATTCGAGGAAAGGCAGAACGATCAGCTAGAACCTATATACAACAGCTCTGTAGTGATACAGGATGTAGCCTTGAAGACCTACCGGGAGCGATGGTCGATTGAGACGTTTGGCGGTGGAGGGCCTAGGAGATCCGTGATGGTAGCGCGAGATGATGATGATGATGATACTAGACGGACCTTCTTTCCCTCGGTTACTAGCAGGCTGCGCACGTGTCCGCTTAAGTCTTATACTTGGCGTAAAACTGTCTTCACTAGCTACAGACTATATTACAAACACCAACTGGATTTATCAGCCACTATTAAAAACGCCAATTTTGGACTTATCAACAACTGAAAACGAATCGTACATTTCAGCGCCTTATTTGGGGGAAGCAACATTTCTTCGCTACAGAATGGCCGTATTAAACCCAGAAATTTAAAAAGTGTCTCCTATATTCGGCTCCGTCCTTTTTCTTCCTTCTTTCAATAATTCTTTTGTAGCCATCACAAACAAAGCGGACGCAAATGAGCTAAATGGGGAAAGA
This sequence comes from Sepioteuthis lessoniana, assembly GCA_963585895.1. NCBI lineage: Eukaryota > Metazoa > Mollusca > Cephalopoda > Myopsida > Loliginidae > Sepioteuthis > Sepioteuthis lessoniana. The sequence continues at coordinate 118,501,463 of OY757912.1, read as the reverse complement.
AGAAAGAAAACGATGGAGTCTGATATCTAAACCCAAATACCCACAACCTACGAAACTAAAAAAAAAAAAAAACCTTTAGATTTCATGTAATTGATTTAAATTAAATGCGAGAGGAAACATCAAAATTAGATTACGACTATTCATTTTTTTTCAACAAATTTTTTTCTCATAATTTTCTAAAAAAAAAACAGCGAAAATTAGATGTCCGAATTTCTCAGACGATGCCCGATGATTTTTATCATTCAGGGTTTTCGGATTATTGTTTTCACCTTTATTGTTATATTCCTCAGGTTTCGGTCGATGTATCCTCCGGCCTTCTTCAGGTGTTTTTTGTCGAACTTAGGAGCCTAACCAGGTACAAGTGTTACGTATTTTTCCGTCCAGCAGGATACATGCCGTAATGGTTTTTGGCGATGGTTCCCTAAGTTTCTAAATGACTATCATCCTGACCTTGAAGGTTCAATCCTAACTGCAGGTGAGTAACAATACAGGAATACTCAACACTTTTACCCAGTTATGGTTAACGGGATCAGAGTCAGTGACCCCCGTGGATTAAATAAAGGACGTGGTTCGAAGTTCCGTGTAGGCTTCGGAGTTCAACAAGTAACACTTAAAGAAGGCCGGAGGACATATCGGCCGAAACATGATATATATCACTAAAGATGTAGACAACTGTTGAAAAACCCTGAATGATATAAAACAACGGAAAGCTTCGCAAAAAAGTCTTAGTGTAATATACTAGCTTTGCTAGCGACAGAGTGCCATGGATGAACTTAGCAGATTCAATGCAGCCGCAAGATGACATCAACAAAGTGGTTTTTACAGGAAAGAGAAATATAAAATATGATGGCGAGTATATAATTTATTGCCTATGAGCTCAGGTTGGCTTAAGTATAATGAGAGCTAAAATTAATGATTTACAAACTATATATATATATATATATATACAGGATTTGCCATTAAATAACAATCAACTGGTTGGTTGGTTGGTTGGTTGGATTTTATGGCATATACAAACCCTTCTAATACATATATATTAAATATGGTTTCCTAGCACTTTTTGTAGGAAAGATTTTTAATCGAATCCAGGCTCATATATATATTATTTTATTTTATTTTTGCGCACAGTAAATGGTTTCATTTGTTTCCTTATAACACGAATAATACTATTTACTATCAATTGCTTCTTAGCACACAGTTAAATGTTTTCAAGTATTGCTATTTAACACTAAAAATTTAATTAAATACCTGTCATTTGTCCACACACAGTTAAATGTCAAACAGTTCTATTTCAAACAATTCATTTTAGCATGTCAACAAAGATAAATAGTTCCAAATATTGAAATGTATTACGAACAGTTCAATTGAACATCAGTCATTTGTTTACGCACATTCAAATGACCAAATTTAAATAGAGACAAAAATGATCATATAGACTGTTAAAAAGAAGATATTTGAAATATAATGAAAAAAAAATACATATTAACAATTCGTGAAAGAAATGGTTTTTGTGTTTCAAGGTAAGTAATTCAAAGTATTTTTAAAGAGTTATTTCCCCTGAATACAGCGTTTATGTCTTCAAAATATTTATTGGTATTTCATTTTAATGTACTTCCTATGTTAGAATAGTTAGTAAACTTGCCTTGCAAACTTGAGCAAATGAGTTCGCATCTCGTATGTGTGTCTCATACTTCTGACAATGTAAAAGACTTAATAAATGAAAACAGTTATTAACTTCGGATACTGAGGGGAATCTACATAAAAATTATTTGTGTAACAAAAATCATCATCATCATCATGTCGTGCCGCTAGCACGGATATCCCTGACCCTCTCTTGCCACTTCTCCCAATCATTCATCACTTCTGTTAGGTCTTCAGGGCTACATTTCGTATCTTCACATAGCTGCTGTATGTATGTTCGAGCTGGTCGTCCTGCTTTTGCTTGGCCACATGTGAGAGTCAATAGGAGTACATCACTTATGAGCTCGTCCTTGCTTCTCCAGCAGTGCCCTGCGTGTCTGGTTCGTCTAACTTGTATAGTTTTCGTGATGGAAGGCAGGTAGTCGTATAGTTGGTGCCTTGTGGGGTGTTGCCGCCAGGATTTGTTCAATATTGCTCGCAACATTCTTGTGTAATTGCCGTCTAGCTTCTTCTCCAGCCGTTTTGTTAGCGTCTAAGTAGTGCATCCATATAGTAGTATCGATAAGACCGCTGCCTGCAAGAAACTGTGCTTTATTTCATCGATCAGGTCTGATTTCCACATGATCGAGAGCCTATCGATAGCTGTTCATGCTTTCGTTAGCCGTGTGTCGATGTCTTTTTCGGTTGATGAGACGCTGCTTCCCAGGTAGGTGAACTTGTCTCCTAGTTTCAGAGAGGTTCTGTCTGGTGTGGAAATGTCGCCTGTTTGGTTATAACAGATATATTCAGTTTTGTGTGCATTGACATGGAGGCCAATGCCTGCGGCGGCTCGTTCCATACAATGCAGTAGTGTTTCGGCCTAGTTGGGTGTATTCGCCAGTATCGCTATGTCCTCGGCGTAGTCGGCGTCGGTAATTGTTTTTGCAGGGTACTTTCTACTTCTTTTCTTTGTCAGCTTGAATCCATTTTCTCTTATTTTGTCGATTGAAGTTCTAAGCACGATGTCTAGACAGATGATAAAGAGGTATGGGGGTAGCGTGTTCCATTGTAGTACTCCTGCTACAATGTCGAAGTATTCTGTGTCTGCAGTAAATCCAAACCAAAAAAAAAAAAAAAACAAAAAAACACCGACATGTCAGGGCCAGTATCGGAAGACAGGTGAAAATATGCCCCCCAACAAAAATATTTCTTTTAAATATACATTAGTCCTGGACTTTAACTAAGTTAAAACTTAAGGTAAAAGAAAGCCCTTCCCCACCTTTTCTTTTCTTTTTACACGTACACATGAAAAGCAGCATGATGGACGTAATGGTATGCAAACAAACCCTTTGACCGCTAAGCGCAATGCTTAACCTTGTTCTAGACGTGTGAGATTTGCGGCTTAACGCTCAGGATTGTCAGTTCGATCGGGGAAATACTGCTGCTCATCTATAAGAATGGCTTCTATAGATGAGAATAAAAACAGCCATCGAAAGATAACCATGACCCACATACATAAACTGCTTCACTCTTCGCGCGGGTAAAAAAACGGTCGCGTCCTGCTGAGGTTGGAGCCCTGGCCTCAGTGTTCGAAAAATCAGCAACAGAGCTCAAACAAAAACTACTAAAATGCAAAGAAACAATACAAATAGCGACATTTAACGTTAGAACCCTAAATAGAATTGGTCAACAACCAGAGCTAACTGCATCGGCCGTAGTACATAAGATAGGCATAATTGGCATACAAGAACACCGATACACTCACACTGAAGATATCAAATATCACGAAACTGGCAATGGATGGACGCTAGCCACTGTATCGGCATGGAAATCTCTGTCAATGCCACGGTAGGAGGGGTAGGAATGTTTAAAGGACCAAGAGCGTTAAAAACACTTAAAAGCATTGAGAGAATACAACCGAGGATGATGGCAGCTACGTTTAATGGAAACCCCAGAGCAACAATCATCTCCTGCTACAGCCCTACCAATGTTAGTGAAAAAACCGAACTAGTCACCTTCTACGAGGAGCTGTCCTCTCTAGTGCGTAGCATTCTGAAACACAACCTGCTTGTCAGTGGCGGGGATATGAATGCCCAAATCGGGAAAAACATAAACAACAAATACAGCCTTCCCAACACGTCAAATAGGAATGGACAAAATCTAACTGATTTCATGATAGAAAATAGATTATCATGCCTCAATACAAACTATTAAAAAGGGGAGGGAAATTATGGACCTACACGTACACGAACAATAGTAAAGCACAGATAGACTACGTCTTTATAAACAAGAATTGGAAAAATAGCGCGATGAAATGCGAGGCAAACTCCTCTTTCAAGGGTGTGTCCTCCGATCATCGAACAGTCACGGCCAAATTACGACTCAGCCTACGAAAAAACGCTACACGAACAGCGACCACTAAACACTATGACTGGGCCCTTCTGAACAACAGAGATATTAGAGATAAATATGTATTAGAATTAAGAAAGAGATTCGAGACACTACAAGAAAAGACAGAAAAATGTACCCCAAATGACGAATATGAAAATTTCGTTGATGCACACCTCGAAGCGGCATCAAAGTGTATTCCAACAAAACCCTAGAACTAAATATAGAGTCCCATGGGAAACGTTAGTGGTTAGAGAAAAACGTGCACTCGTGAAAACTGCCTCCAAAAGCTATCGGAAGAACCCAACAAACACAAATGCCTGAAAACGAGAAAAAGCACAATATCAATTAGCAGGCATATATCTAAAAAGAACAAACGGAATACATACAAAATCAGATAGATAATATTAGAGACTCGGTGGAAGATAGGCAATCTAGGAAAGCCTAGCAAACAATAAACGAAGTGAGTTGAAGGAAGAGCACAGCCAAAGCAAAATTGAAAGCTGCAAACCATCAGGAAAGAATAAAACAGTGGAAACAGCATTTCGAAAATCTACAAGGAAACCCACCGAAAGTAACGAATGAACCGATCACCAGAATTATTAGTGAGCAATTGGACATTAAACTAGGTCCGTTCACCAAAGAAGAACTCGATTCGGTTCTAAGAAAAATTAAAAATAGAAAAGCTGCAGGGCTGGTCGAGATTCCCCCAGAAGTATGGAAGACCAGACAATTCGACGACATACTGCTCCGACAATGCAACGCAGTCTATAATCAAAATACGATAGACAGATGGATGAAGGGATGCATCCTTCCTTTCCCTAAAAAGGATGACCTCGGATTAGCCAAGAACTACCGAGGTATAACACTTACATCCATAGCAGCCAAAATCTACAATGCCCTACTACGAAACCGCATAGAACCCAAAATCGACAACATCCTTAGGAAAAACCAAAATGGTTTCCGAAGAAATAGATCCACAACCTCACAAATATTGACCATCCATAGAATCCTTGAAGGCGTACGGGCAAAAAATATACAAACGACATTACTATTTGTCGACTTTACCAAGGCCTTCGATTCCATACACAGAGGGAAGATAGAACAAATCCAACTCGCATACGGCCTACCAAACGAAACCGTAGCAGCAATAAGAATTCTCTACGGAAACACCAAAGTAACAAAAATAGTCAGTTCAATGTATAGTGAGTTCCGCTACTACAAGCAGTTTCTCCAGGCTAGTCTAAAGGAATAATTTCTGGTTATATTGCTTCGTCTGTAAGACACCCCAACGGGGCAGGAAAATCTTTTGTACCGGAGACTTGCTTTCTGCAGGGTACCCACATTAAACCAAATTTGTTTAACTTTGTGGTGGAATTTGATCGAGTGGGTTTTGGTATCGAAGACTTGAGGTTCTGTCTTGTCTTATTTGTCGTATCTGAGAACTGTAGCTCACCGCCTCAATCATTTAATTGTGAGGAACACAATTCGGACTTTTTTAGCGGATGAAATTAATTATCGTTTAATATTTTCTCGAGCAAAATAATGCAAAACAATTCACGACGAATTAACAACATATAAACTGTCTTATATACTTAAGAGAAAGAATACAATGACATATGAGCTAAAAGATACATTAGAGAGAAAAGTCTTATAATGCAGATGCAGAGTCTTTTGATATGAATTAAGAGTCATTAATAGAATGGAAGTTGTTAAGTGAAGACTTATATCTCAGCATGGGATCGAGTGTTGTACGATATGAGGGGCCATCTGCAGGGAAATGCATACAGTAGTGCGTGCTTCTCTTTGTCGAGATTGGACCAGAGAGAGAGAGAGAGAAAGAGAGAGAGAGAGAGAGAGAGAGAGAGAGAGAGAGAGAGATTGATTGATTTTATCGCAACTTTTTATGCAGTACTTTGGTAGCACCACTAAACAGCAATTAGAAATACTATTTGGAAGACAAAGGATGTAATCCTACAGATGTAATACCAACTCGTTCCGGAAAAAATAAAATAAAATAAAAACTAGTACGTTGCATATTTTCATTGAATAAAAGGCTTTAACTAATTTCAGTGGACAACCTGATACTTTTGGTATAAACATTCATTCATCGCCTCTGGTAGGTCTTCAGGGCTACATCCCGCATCCTCATATAACTGCTGTATGTATGTTCGAGCTGGTCGTCCTGCTGTTGCTAGGCCATATGTGGGGGTCAATAGGAGTACATCACTTATGAGCTCGTCCTTCCTTCTCCAGCAGTGTCCTGCATGTCTGGTTCGTCTAGCTTGGATAGTTTTCCGGATGGGAGGCAGGTGGTCGTATAGTTGGTGCCTTGTTGGGTGTTGCTGCCAGGACTTCATCGAGTGCATCGCTGCTGAGGGGTAAGACCACTTCAAAACGTGTGCTAGATATGACACTAAACTGAATCTTTTAGTGAGGCTTCAGTCCTGGATGTGGTGGGAATGTGGAGTATCCTTTTATTAACATTACTCCCTGTTCTACTATGACAAGAGTAGTAGCACTTGTTAGAATCCCATCAATGTATCAAATAGAACGAGTATCATATGTATAACAGTTAATTGCGTTTGATGGTGAGGCTCCAGTTTTGGAGCTTTGGTAATGATGATTATTCTATGGGTTTTTAAAGGTAATTTATGATATTGCTTTCTATTTGACTCCATTCTGGGCTATTCTATTCTTACCCAACGTTGTCTTGCTGTTTTAGTCGTAGGTTGTTAGTAACAGACGCGGCTGCTACTAGTGGAAAGGTTAGCCAACGCGTCGTCTAGAGACGGACGCATGGCGCCTCTAGCAAGAAAGATTCAGTTGTTGTCACTCCGCTGAGCGAGATTCTTTCTTTTTATCGGGGCGGTTCCTTTTCTTTGCGCCCCTCTTACTGTCTGGGGTGTCCGCGAGTTTTTTCACATTTTTAAGAATTACTTTTAATTTAATTTAATTTTTAAAATTTTTTCTATTCCTTACAACTCCTCTTTGCCATTACTCCTAAGTCAATTCAGTCTCGGAATACTAGTACCTGTTAGGGTCCCATTTATGGATTAAATTGAACTGTTTTGCCATATAACTGTGCAAACAAATGACTGATATTAAATTGAGTTGTTAGTGCTGCAGCACAATATTTGAAACCATTTAACTGTGTTCAAACGAATGAGTAATGTTGAATAGAATTATTAGTTTAAAATCCACATTGGAAACCATTTAACTGTGTGCTAATAAAACTATTAATGTTACATGCCAATACTTGAAACCATTTAACTCTGCGCTAACAAAGGAACACTGGCTTGTTTAAAATGTTACTTTCAAACGATTTTTTTACAGTCACACACACACACACACACACACACACACACACACACACACACACACACACATATATATATATATATATATATATATATATATATATATATATATATATATCAGCTCATTGGCCAGATGGGTAGAGTGTTAGCAAATGGCCTGGGAGACCTGGGTTTAATCCAAGGTCGCTTCATAGCAAAGACTTTAAAAATGTTACTTGCTACCTCCTTGCTTAACACTCAGCAATATAAGCTAGGTTTCGAGCGTAAAGTGGAGCAATACAAGGAAATTAGCGCTCTCCCCTACACCTAGGTGTAGCAGCTATTGAAAAGGGAGCCTTCTCGTCGCCCTCGACTACGGTAGTCAACTTTACTTTACTATATATATATATATATATATATGTGTGTGTGTGTGTGTGTGTGTGTGTGTGTGTGTGTGTGTGTGTGTGTGTGTGTGTGAGCAGGATTTGGCATTAAACAACCTTCAAAGGTTGTTATGCCATAAAACTTGACCAAACAAAAATATACAGATGAAATTCAGTTTAGTCATTCACCCGATAGTTTCCAAAAATTCACTCTCAGATTCTTTTTCTTACCATTTTGTTTTGATAGGATTAAGCAATTTCTGCCGAAAATATTTCATACGATGAACAAAAAAATCCAATTTGTTAGTTGACTCAGTTTGTGAAATTTGTCTTGACAGTAAGTTCGAGAAGAAATACTGAAAACATGTTAACAATAATTAGAAAGTCCATTATTTTGAAAGTTTCAATTAGATCAACTTTCATACTTCTTTCTAGTAAAGTCTGTCGTAGATTCTGTTTATTTTTTTTTTTGTCACTCCAATTCAAATATTACATTTTAATTTTCATACTTAGACATTGTAGTCCAGGCCTGAGTACAATATTATTATTAATATTATTTACCCCTTTAGAGTTTTTTACATCGCGTTAGCTGATGGTTTTTCACTGGAGATTGAGTGACAGCAAGACTCCTCAAGTCACCAGGACTCTTCTCAATATTCTGGCCGTTTTTAATAATGTTGTCGTTTCAATGATCTCCACTCGTCCGTCAACTTCCAAGTCCACCAGGCCTTTAATAATCCTTTATTTACTGTGCCAAAAGCACCAATCACAATTGGTACAATCGTCACCTTCATGTTCCATAGTTGTTGTTTTTTTTCAATTGTACGCCAAAAGATTTCACAAATGTTCGAAAAATCAATGTTGTCTTTTTTCTTTTTTTTCTCTTTTTTTTTTAAAAAGAGACATCATCATCATCATCATCATCATTATTATTATTATTATTATTATTATTATTATTATTATTATTATTATTATTTATAGTAGTAGTGGTAGAAATAGTAGTAGCAGTTGTAGTTTAATCAATATTAATGTCTCTGAATTATTCTTTTTATTCAAGTTTGAGATCGGTTCTTCTACTTTGTTTTCTGTTTGGACTTCTTTATTATCATTAACGTTATTTTAATTCGAAATTTCGCTTTGCTATTCATGCCAGTGTTTTTTGTTTTTTTTTGGTTTTTTTTTTTTTTTGTTTGCAAATATCTGTTTTGTCTTTGTTCAATTATTCTCCGTATGTAATCTAATTTTAATGCAATGGAATAATGTCGAGTATGAAGATGCATCAACCGTCAGTTTCAATAAGACGCCTTCTATGTTATTTCTTTATTAGATGATTTTTGTTTTGCTCTATGTAAACATCGAATTCTTTCTTTTGCATCTGGTTCACTTTTTCTTTACATATTTTTTTCTATTTTTTCTATTTTTCTTTAAGGTTTCTAGGCTGAAAATTGCATTGTAGACACTGAAGTCGTAATAGATGCTTCTGATGCGGACAGACTCGATTGAAAGCTGAATGACAAAGATATATCTTAACACAACAGAGAGGACTTCATTTTCGAAGTACGTTATGGATTAGACGTGAAAAAGAACTTTATATAATCACAAAGAAAGTGTAACGAGGGTAACTGTTAGCGTCTTATGAAATCAGTGGCTCGAGTTCAAATCCTGGACGAGGTTATTTGCGTTTCACTTCGCACTAATGCTCTTAAAAATAGGTAGAATCAATCTGATCTCTTTCCTTCAATGGGTAAGTTGTAGGGCAAACTAGATATTTTAGTCTTGACTCAGCAAGAAGAAGGAAAACACTTTGGTGGAGAGAGGGGCTCATATTGTGCTTCATATATATAAGATTATTCAGTTTTTAGAGATTAGATAATGCTTTCCTTTTTTGACTTAGACTTACATTAATGTACTGGTTCATAGAATAGGGAAATAATTGTATCTTGATTCAGGAAATTAGGTGTTTTACGTTTTTTGTTTTTGTTGTTGTTTTTAACAGAATAGACTCATATTGATTACAGCTGGTTTTTTGTATACTAACAAAATGAATCTCAACGATTACGAAAAATACCTTCAGAATGGGAACATTCTTCCTATTAAATCGTACATCTCACTGCTTACATTTGAAATGAAAGAAGTGCGAAGATTAGACATCGTCAAATAAATTGGTCAATCTCATATCTAGTTATATGAGCATTAGTCGGATGAAGAGGCTTGTTGTTATGAACCGATTAGAATGCAAATTGAACTCAATGCAAAGCGTTCATAATGTAAACCCCGCCACTGTGTGCATATTCACTAGATATTTTAGAAGATTTAACAACAAGCGAATCATAGCGTGTATGATCTATTAATTTGGATGCAGAATATAAAATATTTAATAATTGAAAATAAAAAAAATCAAATATGCTATAAAGCAATATCGTATTTCAATATTATATCCAATGTATGTACCGAAAAGTATTTAGAACATCATTACCCCCAAATTGATATTTACATAATTTCTAGTTGGACTAGCTTTGTTGGTTTTGTTTGTATAATTTCCTTCGGAGTTGACCGTGGTGTAATGGTTATCGTCGTAGGAATAGGACTCGGCGACACGAGTTCAAATCCTGGACGAGACTGATGGCATTTCACATGGGAAATGAATCTAATTACTCTCCTTCCAGCTATGGGTAAATAATAGGGCAGACTAGGTTCTTCAGCGCTTGGAGAGGCAACTAGTCTAGGAGAAAGAAACTTCTGACTTCAAACCAGTTAAACTCCGCTTAAAAATTGACCTTGTGTCATATCCTGCCCGAACGGAGGGGTTGGTAAATATAATAATTTCTAACGGCATATCAACGCTTTATGGGTTATCTAAAGCAGAAAACTTCATTTGTACATTTTAGATTATAATCATAACAATCTATATTTTCAATATTCCATTGCATCAATTTTTTTTAAATCGCACATTTTCATTTGATTGTAATAAATATTAGTTTACACAGTTATATGGTATCAATATTCCTATCTTATACTAAAAATTCATACAAAATAATATGATCTAATTTATTCCTTTTTGATACGAATACTTTTTTTGCGTGGATTTGAAATATTATTATCTACATTGGAATAATAATTTATACAGAGTTATATGGTTTAAAGTAACTAATAAATATCTGTTTACACCATTACTTAGTTTCAAGTATTTCAATCCTATACAAACAATTTTCAAACAAATCTATTTGATCTATGACTGGGACTCAAACAGGCATTACGACTTCAGGTCAAAGTTGACCTGGGAGTAATAGCAATGAAAATTAACGCGCTCACCTTTCAGTAAAAACTAAAAGGGCAATAAATGTTATTAAGAAATAAAAGTTTCCCATATACAAACCGTATGTAGCAAATGTAACAAAAAAATTCCCCCAAAGATCCCCCACAAGACAAACACAACTCTGCTTGAAAAAAAAACGGATTATTATCAGAATATATTTATTTCGTGGCCGAAATACGTATGAATCTCACAATATCGGCTTAACGTCTGGATATAGCTTGAACTTTCGGATAATGATATCATCGTTTGAGATTGCAGGTGTTTCTAAATAACTTTAAATGTGGAAGTATTTTTTTTTCTCAATGGTTTCGTTGAGTACGATGATCAGTCTATAAAAGATGAGGATTTAAAAAAAAATTAACATTGTACACTATTGCTTTAAATCATAAATTCACCACTTTTTGGTGACAGTGTTTTTTTAAAACATGATTCGGCTCCATAGGCTAAGTTTGCTTTTCTTAATAGATATACAGAACGACTATGGCTTTTGATACCAAGATTCTTGATAGAAAAAAAAAAAACTGGAAAAATTAAACTTATCATACACTATCGCTGATTTATAATACTTCATGCGAATTTGAAAAAAGATAATTTTTTCTTCTAAACTAAAGATAAAATGACAGCCATCCAAAAAAGACGTGAAAAACTTCATTATAAAGGAAGGAGAAATATGCTAGAACCTGTTTAAATCAATGTCGTAAAGACTACAGACAATAATAAAAGTCACGACAGCCACACCAAATGTTGATTTGAAAGAATTTCTTTCTTTTGGGTATACTTACTATTGAACTGCTATATATTCACATATTCCTTATCTCAGTTCCAATACTGTTTAGTAATTGAAAAAAAAAAAAAGAAAACTTATAATAATATTTTTGTCTTCTTTGTTTAATGGCATATAAACGTTTGGTTATTTACAGCTAAAATAATTCTTGCAAAAGAATAGTAGTGATACTATTTAAAATTTAGTGTTTTGAAATGGTTAGTTTCTATCACACTATAAATTATTTGACAACACAAATAAATAATGAAACCTCTGAAAAATATAATAGCAGGTGTAAAAGAGTAAGAGTGAGAAGGTGTCCTTTTTGGTGTCCCCAGTGAGTATATTGGTCTTTGAGTTTGTGCTGAGTGTGTGGGTGTGTCGGTGTGTGTGTGTGTCACTGTAGCGAGTTGCTCGTGTGACTGACGGCAAGGCTGGTTCTTCCGTGCGTGAAGCTAGTAGCCTCGTGTTCTTCTGTGAAGGCGAGATAGGCCTGTTATGGCTGCGAGCTAGGTGCTCTCTGACCATGTGTGTGAGTCACTGTAACAGGTGGCTCGTGTGACAGACCGTAAGGCTGGTTCTTCCGTGTGTGAAGCTAGTACCCGCGTGTTCTTCTGTGAAGGCGAGAGAGGTCTGTTATGGCGGTGAGGTAAGTGCTCTCTGAGGTTGTCGGCTGACTCCCAAAAGGACTAGAAAAATCGTTCTAGAGAGGGAGAAGTAATCAATGCGCTCTGCCAGGCGATTGGTAGGTGCATAGCTGAATCGCTTGGCAGGGGCATTGATTCGCGAAAGGAAATAGATCTGACTGCTACAAACATATGTCTGGGGGATATTGTAGTTCATACATTTCCCCTGGCAATTAGTCCGTAAATGAACATAATAATTCGTCTTGAGTTCAAAATCGCTTACTAGAGGGTGCAGGAGCAAAATTAGGAATATTCTTGAATAATGATAAACGACTCTATCATAAAGCAAGATTGATTTTAATTTTTTTTTTAAATTAGAAGATTGACATAAAACAGTGAATTTACTCAATATGGCAACCGTTTTTCAATTATTGTATTAACAAACGTTTGAAAAAATTTGCATAACTTCTCAACAAATTCTTCAGACCTTTATTTCATTCTTCCTCAATAGCAGTCATAAGCGAGCCAATATTTGAATGGGAAGTTCCATTTGCATTGTTTTCTAAAACACCCCACTGGACTTAAATCTGGTTTAATTGCTGTACTCACAATTTTCTTAAGGACCTTTTATTCATAAGCGAGCTTTCTTATTGACGTTGGGGAGTCCATCTTAATCACCGTAGCGAGAGTAGTTAAAAGGCCTTCTTTTCTTTTTTTGATCAATCTTAATTCCCCCCTTTTCTTTAAAAAGCTTTTTTTCTGTAAAATAATTTTTCTTTGCTTTTTATAGGGTGGACAAAGAAACTTTGGCTTGGTTTCGGCTTTAAGTAAATCATAGGTTCTTTGTCGTTTCTTTTTTTTTTTTGCTTACTTATATTGGACCGGACATTGGCATAATGGTTAGAGTGTTCGCCAGTGACCCGGGAGACATGGGTTCAATCCCAGCACAAGTCATACCAAACACTCAAAAAATGGCACTCCATGCTACCTTGCTTAACACTCAGCATTATAAGGTAAGGATCAAGGGTAAAGTGGAGCAATCCAGGGAAAGGAGTAGCGCCCTCTCCTACACCTTGGTGTTGTAGCTATGGAAAAGGGTGTCTTCGGGTAACCCTCGACTACGGTCGCCAACTTTATATTGGGCTGAATTTTAAGTAGAATTTGCTTGAATAATAGAACTAAGCATGAAAATTTAGATTTATCGCGTTTTTTTTTTTCAATAATTAAACTGATCAGAATTAAAAAAAAGGTTTTTAAAAGTAATTCCTATTTTGCTTCTGCCCTCTGTACGTTGTCACGTGATGAGGGCTTCCTTTTATAACATCCATTTTGACATAATGATGTTCTACTAAGGATCATCAAATTTTGATCTTCTTGTTTTTGAAGAATTCTACGTTGTTTTATTTTAAACGGTAGATATGTATTTATTCATAATTGATGTTTTTTTACGGAAACTACTGTTGATACAGATAAGATATTAACACCATTGGATAGAGATTTTCTGCAACAAAATTATTTTTTCACTATTCATCTCGTTCTTTATTGGTAAAAATATGTCGACAGAATTTTCTGTATCTTCCACCCGAAAAAAAAAAAGACAAAAAATGAAAATAACAAAACACAAAAACTAACAAACAAAGTCTCCTGGATCTAAAACTAAACTACATTCGCTGGCTTAGTGGGTAGATTATTCGCCGATGGTCCAGGAAACCTGGGTTCAATCCCATGTAACGTCATACCAAAGCCTTTTAAAATGGTACTTGTTACTTTTTTGCTTGAGGCCATATACGTAAATAAAATACTATATTAAAGCTAATGAAGAGAAATAATTACTTACAACCATATAATAATTAGTAATAGATGGGAATCCTGGAAACTATAGAACTGTGTTCAAATTACATTTATCAGATTGGAATACTCAATATCATATGAGCCAGAAACAATTACACAAATATGTAAATATTCATATAAATCCTTTTGATTCGAAATCTTTTTTGATGAATAATTGGAATATATAAATTCTATACAATATTCCTAAAAAGTCACATGACGTAATTTTAAAAACAAACACTGATCTACTGATTAAAAAGCCAACTCTTTACCGACATACAGATTTTCCTGAGGTTTTTGTACTTTCTAAACATCCATTTAACATCACTAATATCATTACTCCCATTCCTGATGAGGACTCATTAGAACCGAAACGTTATAGTGTCGACTTTGTTTCTCAATAAATCTCTCCTGCTTGGATTACTTTGTTATTTTTTTCTCTATATTGTCAGATTTTACTCCATTATTTACTCCCAAATATAAATGTATAAGAAAAGTTATTACACAACCTCTAAGCACAGAATAATCCTTGTTGGGTTGACATGCTGTTCAAACAAATAACCAACCACCCAACGGAGTAACTGTTCTTTACTGATCTGGCGTATTTTTTTCCGTCGCAATAAATATGATGTTTTACTTTCGGAGCACAACATGGGTACATGAAGAATTAAACCTCAGTAAACACTCGTAAAAAATCGATTGAATCCATCACAGGAGAAGCAGCTTCCATCCAAAATGAGATCGGCCATTATTTGCTTGGCAGCAAACTTTACTTCTGGAAGTAATCGTTTAATTCTTCACGGGAAGGCATCAGTGGAAACATCAGTCAGGAGCCAAGCCATTTTCTGAGAGGCCTTTTTTTGGGAAATGTGCCCAGACTTTCAACAGTTTCGTCTTGCCTCACCACTTATGAAGATTTCCATTCAGTTCTCTGTTATGTTAAATACTGTAATCGTAAAAGTGAAGGCATTGTTACTATTTTGGTATTGTGCCAAGGAACGCACATGAAGACTTTCAGCTCACCTATCAAACCGGTAGTAATCTATTAACTCCGTCTACATTTCATTTATTTGATACTTACAACGTCTTCCTCTGCAAGTTGAGACCAAAAGAAGCTAACCGTTTATAAATGGTCATGGTAGCTCCTTTGGAATTTAAGAGAGTTCAATGTAAACTTTCATATACGTTTTTCATATTAAATCTTTTTCCATTGATCCAATGGTTACTGATTGTGCTTCGTCAACTGTCAATACGAGTGACTCTATACCGGAACAACACTATTGGGCCCCATGTTGAATACTATTTCAAACCGGTCAACTGCGCTTGCGCGTAGATAGATTTGAGATTTTCGATAAGAACCGCTCAGGGTGCATTCGATAAAATATTTACATATCAAAATGAACCCACTCGTAACTTCCCCTACAATATGTCCCCATTATTTTTTTAAACATCGGACTCCACAGTAACCAGAAGAATATTTTTTGACGAAAAATGAAAAAAAGTTGACGTTTTTACTCTGGAGTCGCAACCTTTCACCTATGCATACAATATTATAATAAATTTTTCTTATAACGTTTTTTAAAAGGAAACTATATATATATATATATATATATATATATATATATAATTTTCTTTCGCCTTCTTCATTGTAAACATTAAATACATTTTTAACTTTCTTACAGGGAAGTCTACGTGGCATATTAGCTGGCGTATGATATTGGAGTGAGTTCAAACTTGAATCACACTATATTTTTCATTTTTGGACAAAGCCCTTTAGGAAAAGTATGAAGCCCCTTATCCTCCCTGCTATGGGTTGAATAATATAACTTTTTCTTCTAAAAGGCTTGCTTTGGCATTAGAAAAACCCACAGACGTTAATATGCCATCAAACAAAGATACAAAAACTTTTTGATATTAGAAATGTGTATACCATTTCCATATCAAATTTTTATACCTTTTCCATGTAAAATCTTTATACCTTTTCTATATTAAATTTTTATACTTTTTCCTTATCAAAATTTTTCACAATTTTTTATAATGAACTTTATCATACTATTTCCATATTAAACCTTCCGATACCTTTTTTTTATAGTAAATTTTATTTTCTTATTTAACTTTCTGATACCTTTTCATTGTAAAAGAATTAATTATTCATAAACGTTAATATTTAATGACTACATGATCCCAAGCTCTGCTTGGGTATCTCATAGTGGAATCAGCGATAGTATTAACGTTTCCCATATCTGCTAGGCGTTCGTAGCGCAATGGATAACATCTTAGAAATTGAGCATAGCGATTTGAGTTCAAATCGTTGACGAGACTGTTTACTTTTCATATAATATTGATACCCTTGGGAAAGGTAAGAATCCAATTATTCTTCCCAAGTGTTAATAGTAAGGCAGATTAGATTCTTTAGTCTTGGTATGACAATTGGTCAAGGAAAACTCTGAATTTAAACTTCGCTTAAAAACTGACTTTTATTGCATTCTGCTCAATTAGAATTGAAAGTAAAATATACTATTAAATTGTGATTTTAATCTTCATTGGTTCATAATACTTTTGACCTTATACCAAACTAGACACACCTTTGTAAAAATAGTTCTACGCGTTGCATTTTCCTGCTCAAGGATTTGATAAAACGTATTTTTGATATGAAGTCGATTATATATTTTTTCAAGAAAATACAGAACTTAAACCTATTTACTGGCGATAGGTATCAGATTGTTTTTATTATTTGAGAAAATAAACAAACATCTGTTTCTTTTAACTTCTGCAATCCTATACATTTAAAATATTCCCTTTTTCCAGTTCTCTGGTGAGATGCTGTTATTTGTTTATCTTTCGGATTTCTTTTATCTTCAAGTGATCACCACATCCCCTAGAACAAGTGTGCGCAGTTGGGAGCCCGCAGGCCACCACCCGGCTCGTCAAGCCATTTAGGGTGTCCCTCGTCAACACTTTGATTTTTCTCCCACTATGTACAAATTTCGAATTTTTTTCAAATCTGTGAGATAACTTTCACTTGTGTAGCACTGTAGATAGATACAGTTGCCTCAGAAAATCGCTTTTTTCTAACACACTTAATTTGAAACTGCGGTTAAATTATGTAAATGAATCAGATTCGTTTTGGGTGGTGCTGATTCTATTTAGTAAACATTTTTATTCCTGACCAGACCGATAAAATGAAACGCAGTTTCTTCCAAGCAGCGATCGTGTCGATACTGCTATATGGATGCACTACATGGACGCTAACTAAAAGGCTGATGAAAAGACTTGACGGCAACTAGAGAAGAAGGCTGCTAGCAATATTGAACAGGTCCTGGAGGCAGCACCCCATAAAGTAGCAGCTGTACGACCACCAACTACTCATCACGAAAACTATCCAAATTAGACGAACCATATATGCAGGACACTGCTGGAGAAGTAGGGACGAGCTCATTAGTGATGTACTCCTATGGACCCCTACACATGGCCGAGCAAAAGCAGGGCGACCAGCTGAAACCTACTTACAGCAGCTCTGTTAGGATACGGGGTGTAGCCCTGAGGACCTGGCGAAAGCGATAAAAGATTGGGAGGGGTGGCGAGAAAGGGTAAGGAATATCCGTGCTGGTGGCACGACAAAATGATGAAGATGATTTGTTATAAAAACTTTATTTTAAAGTTGATTTAGGATTTAAAATTTTTCCATGTTTTTCAAAGAAAAAACTAGAATAAATTTCCTTCTGAAAAATATTATTAATGAATTAACTGAAATATAAAAAATATCAAGACTTTAAAAAATTCAACATACTCGCTTACTCATATTGAAAAAATATGAGTATTGAAAAAATGTTTCTGGTTGAATTTAAATTTCTTATCCCTTCTTGCAAAGAAAGCTTCTTCGTTTCCTTTTTAAAATCTTAAATGATAAATAAAAAATCTGGTTTTAACTTTATTCATCGTGAGAAAAAATGTGTTGATTTTTGAAATATTTCATGAAAATTTTGATTTTGTTTGTATTTCTAAAACAAATATTATTGAGAAATTTAATGAGAAAAAATATTTATGGACATTTTCCTGATACCGCCAACCACCACGTCCCAACCTCAAGGGTTGCGTGGCTGTCACTGACACTTCACACTCCCTTCTGTGTACATACGTGTGATATCACGCGTTTGTTGTCATTATTATGTTGTATAAATGTTTATATTTTTATGGCTATGGAAAGTAATATAATTACAACTTTTAAATTCATAGTTTTTACGATTTTAGAATAGTTTTTTTTGTCATCTTGAGGCAACTATTTTTAATAGTCATTTTTTTCACTGCTGCTGCTGAAGACAATTTAGTTTCATTTTAATTTTAGGCGCAAAAAGGCACATTTTTAACACAGTCTATGAAATTATTGATTTTACTTAAATTTGTGAAAGATGAAATATATTTATTGCCAAATTCTTGTAGCGGAATCCCTGAAGTACTTATTGATTTATAGTTTACGTCAGATAAGTAAGTAAAGTAAGTTGGCGACGGTAGTTGAGGGTGATCCGAAGGTACCCTTTTCAATAGCTTCTACACCGAGGCGTAGGGGAGGGCGCTACTTCATACCCTGGATTGCTCCACTTTAACCTTGATCTTTACCTTATAATGCTGAGTGCTAAGTAAGGCGGCATCAAGTACCATTTTATTGAGTCTTTGGAATGAATCAACCTGGGATTGAACCCCGATCTTCCGGACCATTGGTGAACACTCTACTCATTAGACTAATGATGTTCTAAAATCTAAAAAGCGAAAGTTATGATTTTAATGATTTTTTTTTAATTACCATCTTTCCAAAAAAACTAAAATATAATTTTCTTGAAACTTTTTTATTTTTTTTTAACACATTGAATTTTGTTTTTTTTAATGAAAAGAAAACGTTGAAAACACATTTTTCATGGAGTAATGAGTTTTTAAACGTATTTTTCATGGAATAATGAGCTTATAATAAGCATTGAAAGGTGAAAATGTTGGCAGGTAAGAAACGAAAAATCGATGACGAAGGAAGGGTATTCAACAAGGAATAGTGCACAAAATTTATGGCTGTCCCACCTAACCAAGGTATTTTCTGCCTCGTTTGCCAAATTACAACTGCAATAATGAAATCTCATAACACAATTAAATGTCATTACTCAACTAAGCACGCCTCCCAATTTGGTAAAATTGTTAGTCAGGCAAGAGTGGATAAAATTGAACATTTGAAAAAATCCATTAAAAAACAACAAGGTGTTTTTACTTCCAGCAGAAAGATTCAAAACTGGTGACAAAACAGAGTTTTAAGCTTTGTGAATGTATAGTAGAAAAAGAGAAGCCTTTCAGTGACTGAGAATTAATTATAAATTGTTTGACAATATTCACAGAATATGCATGCCCGGAGAAAAATATTTTGCTGAGCAAACTAACCTTTCCTGCTTAACTGTCTTACGTTGGACAAATGATCTTTTAGATAGTATCAAAGAAATTTTGAAAGAGACATTGAAATTGGATGAGAGGACTGATATCAGTGGCACAGTCCAACTTGTCATTTTCATCAGAGCTGTTACTGCTGACTTTGATATTGTTGAAGAGTTTTTAGATATGACAAGCTTTTCCTCCACAACCACATGACAGGACATCTGTGAACAGGTGCTTAAGGCAGTGGAAAAGTTTGAACTGAATCCTGCTAAACTGTGTGATGTTTCAACAGATAGTGTTCCTTCTATGACAGGTAAGATAAATGGATTCACTACAAAATTTTCTAACTGCTGTTTGAGTACAAAACGTTGTTGTTAGTCCCTGCATTATTCACCAAGATAATTTGTGCACCAAAGTTCTGGATTTTGCAGAAGCCATGAGCAATGTTATCCATATTTACCCAACCCCTTCGCTCGGGAAGGATATGACACAAGGTCGCTTTTTAAGCGGAGTTTAACAATATTCAGAGTTTTTCCTTCTCCTAGACTTGTTGCCTCACCAAGCGCTGAAGAACCTAGTCTACTCTGCTATTTACCCATAGCTGGAGGGAGAATACTTGGATTCATACCTTTCCCAAGGGTATTAGTGCTATGTGAAATGCAATCAGTCTCGTTCAGGATTTGAACTCGTGTGCCGTGTCCATTTCCTACGATGATAACCGTTACACCACGGGCACCTGCAAATGACAAATATTATCGAGTGCTTAAATTACATTCGAGCACGAGGATTAAATCATCGGCAATTTAAAGCTTTTCTAGATATGCTTGACGGTGAGTATCCTGATGTTATGTACTTCTCTGTTGTACGTTGGCTCAGAAGAGCTGCCACTTTAAAGAGGTTCTGGAATCTGTGACAGGAAATGAAGTTCTTTATGGAGAGCAAACATCAGAATACGGCCTTCTTAAGCAATGAGAACTGGTTGAATGAGTTAACATTCCTCACAGATATTACACAGCGTCTGTGTGATCTGAACTTAAGACTACATAACTCAGAGTCCGTTCTATTGAATGAGACGCAAAAACCTTTTTAGGATTTTGAGATACTAATGGATTACTTTATCTCGGTCAGCCAAAAAGAAAGAGAACCAGCAGAATAGTGAACTTTGCCCTCTCAGCAGACCACTAAGTAAAATTGTGAAAAGAGGGATAGATATCTGGATCTTGCGAGAGAGGTGAAGAGGCTGTGTAACATGAAGGTAACGGTGATACCAATTGTGGTTGGTGCACTTGGAATGATCCCCAAAGGACTATTTAAGGGACTGAAAGATTTAGAAATTAGAGGATACATATATACCACCCAGACTACAGCATAGCAGAGATTTGCCAGAATATTGAGAAGAGTCCTGGAGACTTGAGGAGACTTGCTGTCACTCAAACTTCAATGAAAAAATATCAGCTAACAATGGAGTATAATAATAATAATAATAATAATAATAATAATAATAATAATAATAATAATAATATGTAGGGTATGCGGTGACAGAGACGAAACGGTCAATCACATAGTAAGTGAATGCAGCAAATTAGAACAGAGGGAGTATAAGACGAGATACGGCTGGGTCGGCAAGGTGATCCATTGGGAAATGTGCAGGAAATTTCAATTCGACCATACAAACAAATGGTATATGCACAACCCAGCTCCTGTCCTACAAAATGACATGCATTAACTCCTATGGGACTTTAACATACAAACGGATCACCTAATCCTGGCCAGAAGACCAGACCTCATAATAATCAACAAAAATAAAAGAGACACTGCAAAATTGTCGACTTTGCTGTCCTGGCGGACCACAGAATATATCTGAAGGAAAGCAAAAAGAAGGATAAGTACCTCGACCTTGCTAGAGAATTGAAAAAGCCGTGGAACATGAAAGTGACAATTGTACCAGTTGTGATTGGTGCTTTAGGCACAATAACTAAAGGATTATAAAAAGGACTTGGAAGTTGGCGGACGGGTAGAGACTATCCAAACGATAGCATTGCTGTGAACTGCCAGAATCCTGAGACGAGTCCTGGAGACTTGAAGAGATTTGCTGTCACTCAAACTTCAGTAAAAAACCATCAGCTAACACTGATGTGAAAAACTCTAAAGGAGTAAATAATAATGAAAAAAATAATTGCAAAAAGGCAAACAAATACTTGAATCTTGCCAGAGAATTAAAAACGCTTTGAAATATAAGGGTGACAGTGATACCAAATACAAAAGGTATCTTGGAACGGTTTGCATAGACTTGGAAAGGGGACTGAAAGAATTGGAAATCAGAGGAAAAGTCGAGACTCTAGTATTGTTGAGATCAGCTAGAATACTGAGAATAGTCCTAGGGAGACTTTACGTCACTCAGACACCAGTGAAGAACCTACAGTTGCTGTGAAAAAATCTCAAGAAGCATTTTAATAATCATAATTGCTATAAAGTATTGATAGAAGTAGTTGTAGTAGTAGTTGTTGTTTGATGTCATCAGAAGCCTCTTGATAAGTGCAAGTTGAAAACTTGTTTTCCCTAGACATTATGGTACCGTTTTATCGGTAAATATAAGAATCACATCATTTTCTTATTTTGATAATTACAAAGACAAGCTTAGAATGTAACAATGGTTCTCGAAAGATTATATGGTACAATTTTCTCAGAGGAACGAGCCTGTCTGTCTTGGAATACAACATCTACAATCCAACGTTTTTATACTGGCACCATTTGTAAATGGTTTTTTCCATGTTATTCTCATTCTAAAAAAATATATTCACTCTGTTTAATATTGTTATGTGGGTCAAGAGTGTAACGTATCACCCAATGAAATACAAATGTCCATTTGGTTATTCATTCGTATTAAGGTAGGTGTCTCTTGACTTGATGCAATGGAACAGGTAGAATAAATTAATTGTTTAGAAATGTTTCCTCTGGGATAATCTCTTCTTCATCAGTGTGGACCTGGCAGTAATGGAATGAAGGGATGTACTCTTGAACAGGAACCTCATAACTAGAAAGAGTTTAGTGTCATAATTAGGACACATAGCTCTAATACCCTTGGGAAAGGTATGAATCCAATTATTCTCCCTCCAGCTATGGGTAAATAGTAGGACAGACTCGGTTCTTCAGCCTTAGTGAGGCAACTAGTCTAGGAGAAGGAAAACTCTGAATTGAAACCTGTTAAACACCGCTTAAAAATTGACCTTGTGTCATATCCTGCCCGAGAGGAGGGTTTGGTAAATATGATAATCAGGACCCGAAATTGTTTGGTTAAATACGTGGAGCGTTCCGAAAATAATGCTTATGTGATCAAAAAGACAATGATACAAAACAGGCACATCATAATTTGGTAGATCAACATCAAACCGCTTGATCGTGAATAGGAGACAGACAAACAAATACTAGATTTTTTTTTTTACATAAATTGGTTCTTGTGTGTTTTGCTAAACCCTGCAGATCAAAAAGTATCGAAGCTGCAAAACAAAATCTATCGGGGGTGCTAATCAAAAGGTAACTATACTGCTAAAGAGTAACAAGGCTACTAATAAAATGTTTTGAGAGTGAAACTCAAAGGCTATTGAGTCTGTTAATTCAAATGTATTGAGACTTAGCTAATGAAAAGATATTGAGACTTGGAATCAAAAACTACCTAGAATACTGATGAAAATGTATCAAGAGAGCTAATCGAAACGTGTCTATGCTGATAAAGAAAGAGTATGAAGTCTACTAATAAAAAAGAATCGAGACTGAGTTAATAAAAAGTATCGAGATTTGGAATCTTAAAATACCTAGACTGCTGATGAAAATTTATCAAAACTGCTAATCAAAAGGTATCCATACAAAAAGTATTGAGACTTCTCATCAAAATGCTTTGAGACTATAAATCAAAAAGTATTTAGCTGAGCAAAATTTATTGAAAGTGCTAATCATAAAGTATCAAGACTACAGATCAATAATTACGTAGTGATTTCAATAAGCTTCCAGACGTTTTTGTACAGGTATTTAAAATTGGCGTAGACTCTTGAAAATTCATTATGTTATTGCTATCCATCTTATGAGATGACTGATCAATTTGTATGATTTCAGGTTCAAATAAACAGCAACTGCAGGAATTGGAATACACCCTACTAGAGCCTGATTGTCACAGCTGGTATATTTCAAAAATGCAACCTGACACTTTAGAAGAAAGATATGCAATAAAATTCTATTTTAAACTTGGAAAAATGCCAGACAAACGTATGGAATGCTTCAGACGGCTTTTCGACCATCTTGCATGAATCGAGCATCAGTTTTTAGGGTAAGGGTTAGGGTAACTATGTTGAGATTCTAAGGGAGTTTAGTAAGAGATTCCTAGGGAAGAGGGTAGCACTCTTCAAATCGGGTCAGTGGCATTTCCACCAGGACAATGCACCAGTCAACAACCCCATCCTTGTCACAGACTATTCAACCAAGATTGGCATCAAGACAGTTCCTCAGCCTCCTTAGAGTCCAGAACTTACTCCCTGTGACTTTTGGTTATTCCCTAAGCTCAGAGGCTGTCGTTATGAGGCAACTTAGGAGGTGAAAGAGGCTGTGACGAAGGTCATTGACACACTCACATAAGAGAACTTTGATGGGGACTTCCAGAAGTGCATTGCAACCGGAGGAGATTACTTCGAAGGGGACTAGAGTTTCATGTGTGTACTATCAATAAAAGTGCCCATATGAAAAAAGTCTGTAAATTTACTTAATGATCCTGGTCTTGAGACTGCTAATCAAAAATATTTAGAGTGCTTATAAATTGGTATCAAGAATGCAGTTCAAAATGTATTGAGATGGATGATCAAAAAGTATCGAGATTGTTGAACTAAAGGTATAGAAACTGCCAAACTAAAAGTATCAAGACTGCTGATTAAAATGTCTCGATATCTAGCATAGAGGGTTTAGACTTTGGGATCAAAATGTATTAATTAAGCAACTCAGAAGAGTCAAATATCTTCATTTAATAAAAGATGAATTAAACTTCCGACTTATTTCACTCTATCGACACATTTTCTAAGAAAAATAGTTTGTTGGATGGTATATTGTCTGGTTAGTTTTACAACGTGTCAACATTTGAGTTATTTTTAGCTGAAATCATTTTATGAATCATTGTCCCCAATTTTATAAGGTATAACCATTTACCATCACAATTACCACTTCATACTTTTTTGCAATATCAATGTATTAGTTGCTAAACTAATTCAAAATCATTTATAACAATCTCAGATAGATTAATAGCATACTATTATATGATGTCAAGTATTCCTATCCAATACAAATAATTTTTACACGAGTATGTAATTTCAAGTAAGTATACCTATCAAATGAAAAATATTTCAAAGTTATATGGTTTCAAGCATTCCTATACCATACTAATAATTTTCAGTTAATTGTTTACCCCAAATTGTCAAAGTGGACCTGGGAGTAAGGTCAATGAAAAGGTGATTTCATATTCGAACGGGAACTAAATCACTAGTTTAATGTCATACATAGGAATCAAAATAGTTTTATTCAATGAATGGAACGCTCCAAAAGTAATAATTTCCCATAACCACTTTCAATTTTATTAATTCTTGTTTCCATGAAATATTTTGAGTTAAATAAATTTTTGCATTATCGGTAGATTGGAATGTGACAAACTGATTTTTTTATGAAAAGGACAAGCGCCTTAGTGACTAAAAGCTTCATGGATAAAGATGAGACAGACTTGTGGAAATAGAAAATGAATGACAAGTCGTCAGGTCAATTAACCAGGTGGAAAAAGCCGGAAGGAAAATACTTTGGTGCCCTGAAAACCTCAAGTAGATGTTTTTATAAAAGCAACCACGTTCAGATGTCAGAGAAAAATCTCTGCGAACAGTTGAAGTTAAGAGATCTCCTGTCAAAATCCCGTATGCACTCATAATGTCTTCGACTCTCTCTCTCTCTCTCTCTCTGGCTTAGACTCCGCTCTCGTAGCAAACCGGGGAAATAAAGAAAATAGATGAAATTTTTTTATACAAAAATGTTCGTCATTTTTTGGTATCAAGTCCAGCTGCAGTGTGCAACCCACTAAGAGCAGCAGGAGCAGTATACAACAAAATTTCAATACACTATACAAAACTCACAGAATTAGCAGACTTAGCTTCTGTTTACTAAGGTTTTTGTTTAGCTGTTAAGAAACTAAAAACCCACATCCACCACACGTCAAAAAACGCGGAACAAATATTAGATTGATAGATAGATCGATAGATCTAATGAGCGTCTTGTTATCAGTTCCTCTTACAACAATTATTGCAAAGGCTTTTCATGGCTTTTGCCATGCGAATCATTGACAACCCAGTTGTACGACCAACAGCAACTTATCAACGTAGAATATAGACAGTGACTTCTGTTCGATTCTTGAATGCTATTGTTTGTATTTCTCAAAAAGCTAATTCCTTTAGAAATAGAATCCATCTATCCCCACCCAAGAAACTATAAAGATTCTATCTACTTTGTTTGATCTTAGCTATTTTTTCTTTATTTAGCAGTAAATAAAATAGTAACAGAGAGGACACCAAACATGTTTATTTTATTGCAGACCATTCCAGTTTCAGTATATATTCCATATACTGAAACTGGAATGGTCTGCAATAAAAGAAACATGTTTTCTGTCCTCTCTGTTACAATTTTATTTACTGCTAAATAAAAAAAATAGCTAAGATCACCTAAATGAGTTAATTTCACAATTATTGGCAAGGGCAGTATATGAACAACCCTAGACTTTTGACAAATGCTGAAGATGTACAGTATTTGTTTAGGGATAAGTTCGGATTTACATATGCTTTTCATGAACTGAAAGAGTGGAGACATTATAGAATTTGGTCTGAGGTCGCATCACTATCTTTACAATCATCATGCATTCAGATTTGACATTGAATATAATTAGTCTTTCTCTGAATCAAATTCTCCTTCACAAAAATATTTTTCGTTTCTCATTGAAAATTATAAAAACCGCACCCTTCCTAAATAACAAATAAGGTGTGTGGCTTAATTAAATTGATTGCTAATTAACCAAAATAATTATCATTGACGTTGTAACTTTAAAAGAAGAAATTTGATGTTTTATAAAAAAAATATTGAATATTTGATTGAAATGGTAATTAGAAAACGTGTACTTTCGTTTTTAGCACAAGTCATATTTTCTCCCTTGAAATTCAGCTGATGATTCAATGAGATATTCAATTTTGTTTTCTTCAATGGGTCTTCTTGAAGTTGAAGGCATAGAACTATTTGATAGAATCAGTTGCGTAGCTGGTTGGGGTAGAGGCAAAGTGATCAGTTTCTCACACTGAACATATTGTTCAAGATTGTCCTTTTACCTTAAGACTTTTCCATTATCCAAGTAAATATATACGGACTAAATGTTGATTTATGTGTATCTACCAAACCCTTCCGTACGAGCAGGTAATGACACAAAGTCATTTTCAAGTCGAGTTTAACAGCTTTGAATGCAGAGTTATCCTTCTCCTAAACCGGTTGCTCTATCAAGATTAAAGAGCCCAGTCTGCCTTGTTATTTGTCCTTAGCCGGAGAGAGAATAATTGGATTCATACCTTTCCATTTGACTTATACATCAAACCGTTTTCTCGTCGACTGAGGAAATACAAATAAACACATCTAAGTTGTTTATATAGATATTATTTTAATAAAGACAAAAAATGATTCATGGAATTAAGAAGTGACTTTCATTAAAACTTCATTTTTTTCGTAGAATTTCTAAAATGTAAATGATAATAATTTTTTGGCATTATACGAGGATGATTAAAGAAGTTTCCAGACTTTTTTCGTATGGGCACTTTTATTGACAGTACACACATGAATCTCTAGTCCCCGTCGAAGTAATCTCCTCCGGCTGCAATGCACTTGTTGTACCGTTCCAACAACTTCTGGAAAGCCCCTCTTGTGTAAGTGTGTCAATGACCATCGTCACAGCTTCTTTCATCTCCTCAATTATCTCATAATGACAGCCTCTGAGCTTAGGGAATAACCAAAAGTCACAGGGAGCAAGGTCTGGACTATAGGGAGGGTAAGGAACGGTCTTGATGCTCATCTTGGTCAAATAGCCTATGACAAGGATGGAGTTGTGGACTGGTCATTGTCCTGGTGGAAATGCCACTGAGCCGATTTGAAGAGTGCTGGCCTCTTCCCAGGGAATCTCTTCCTGAACTCCATTAAAACCTCAACATAGTAACCCTAACCCTAACCTTGGCCCTTTGACTCCCTTACTCCTCCCACAACTCTTATCATCTATCATAGACTCCCTGCCTTCCTTGAATTTCTTATGCCACTCAAAAACTGATGCTCGATTCATGCAAGACGGTCGAAAAGCTGTCTGAGGAATTCCATACATTTTTGTGGCATTTTTTCCTAGTCTAAAACACAATTTTATTGCATATCGTTCGTCTAAAGTATCCTCACGTCCAAATTTCATTTTTGGAATTCACCAGCTGTGACAATCAGGCTTTAGTCGGGTGTATTCCAATTCCTGCTGTAGCTGTTCATTTGAACCTAAAATCATAAATATCGGTCAGTCACCTCATAATATGTATAGCAATAACATACTGAATTTTCAAGAGTCTACGACAATTTTAAATACCTATACATAAAAGTCTGAAAACTAATTGAATGCACCACGTATATTGGGTTGTCAAGTTTGTTTGGATTCATAAAAAGAAAAGAAACAAAACAAAAAGCAAAAACAAAAAGAAACAAAAATATATTGGACTGGACTAAAAATTTGATCGTTTTGTTAAATAGAAATAAAAGACATTTTAATTTCAAATTTATTGAATACCATCTTTGGGTATTAATAGGGTTTCAGTATTCCCGGACAGAGGTTAGAGAAAAAGGCTCAACTTTTCAAAGATCAGAGACAAAAAGAGATCAAGAGTGGGTTTTTGGGACTGTCATGTGACAAACAGTGGACAGGCATATTATCCAAAGGAGATGATTATCACTACATTTATATTATTCCCTTAGAATTTTCCTTGAGTTATATAGGGAGAAATCTAGGAGGTGCCCATGGTGTAATGGTTATCATCGTAGGAAATGGACACGGTGACACGTGTTCAAATCCTGGACGAGACTGATAGCATTTCACATAGCACTAATACACTTGGGAAAGGTATGAATCTAATTATTATCCCTCCATTTATGGGTAAATAGTAGGACAGGCTGATTTCTTGAGCCTTGGTGAGGCAACTAGTCTAGGAGAGGGAAAACTCTGAATTCAAACCTGTTAAACTCCGCTTAAAAATTGACCTTGTGTCATATCCTGCCCGAGCGGAAGGGTTGGTAAATATGATAAAGGGAGAAATTTCTTAGGGCCCAAGTTTTAATGACATGAAGGCCATTCTAAATTTGATATTGGAAAATGTAAACAATGTAAAGATAACTCTTCTATATCGGAAAAAAAAAATACAGCGAGTATTCTCCTCCATCTTGGGTGTGAGATAGAAGTCCGGAAAATTTTAGAGTAAAATTGATTAAAAAAGTTTCATTTGTTCAGGAAAAAATGGAATTTAGTATCCACAGACGCACGGGTCTAAATTAACACAAGAAACAAATACAAAGTCTCAATTATTCAGAAATGATATTGAATAAAGCTGATTAAGAAGCGTTCTGCGTCTGAAAGATTTGACTAAACATTATATTCGGTAAAATGGACATCTAGATAAATAGATCGATAAATACGAACAGAAGGAAATTTATATCAATAGATTGATAGATAAATAGATAGTTGAAATATCGCAATTATTGATCATTATCTAATTGGTCATCGTCATCCTACTTAATAAGAAGAGAGGAAATATTTGTTTATTTCTCAATCATCTTTATTCAAATTTATACTTAGGCTTGTTGATCGAAGATTAGAATAAGAATACTGCATCCTCTACAGACGAGTAAGACTCCTCCACATGCTAAAAAAGCGGTGTTTTGGGGATGCATCTAATCTGCATCTGATGGTGAGGCTGCAGTTCAGGAGATCTGAGTAGTGTGGTGTGTCTCTTCATTGCTATTACTCCCAGGTTCACTATGACTGAAAGTGGTAGTATTTGCTAAAGACTCAACTATCAGTCAAATGTCTGTCTCATCAACCGTGATGGACAAAAACACGTGACTAGCAAAGGCATGGATAACTATCGATAGACTATCGGTCATACGGAAGTCAGACCAGACCGATAAAACGAAACGCAGTTTTTTTTCAAGCAGCGGTCGTATCGATACTGCTGTGTGGATGCATTACGTGGACGCTAACTAAACGTATGGAGAAAAGGCTTGACGGAAACTACACAAGAATGCTACGAGCAATATTGAACAATTCCAGGAGGAAACATCCCACGAAGCAGCAGCCATACGGCCACTTACCACCCATCACGAAAACTATCCAAGTTAGACGAGCCAGATATGCAGGATACTGCTAGAGAAGAAGGGACGAACTCATAAGTGACATACTAATGAGGAGGACCAGCTAGAACCGACATACAACAGCTCTGTGCCGATAAAGTATGTACCCTTTAAGACCTACCAGGAGCGATGGGCAATGTAGAGGGGTGGCGGGAGAGGGCCCAGGAGATCCACGCTGGCAGTGCGACGTGATGATGAATGATGGTTGAAATAGATTTGTTTAAAATTGATTCATATTCGATTGGAGTAAAAAATCTCCTAAGAAATCATCATCATCATGTCGTGCCGCTAGCACTGATATCCCTGACCCTCTCTCGCCACTTCTCCCTATCATTCATCGCTTTTGGCAGGTCTTCAGGGCTACATCCCGTATCCTCACATAGCTGCTGTATGTATGTTCGAGCTGGTCGTCCTGCTTTTGCTTGGCCATATGCGGGGGTCCATAGGAGTATATCACTGATGAGTTTGTCCTTGCTTCTCCAGCAGTGTCCTGCGTGTCTGGTTCGTCTAACTTGTATAGTTTTCGTGATGGGAGGCAGGTGGCCGTATAGTTGGTGCCTTGTGGGGTGCTGCCACCTGGACTTGTTCAATATTGCTCGAAACATTCTTGTGTAATTGTCGTCTAGCTTCTTCTTCAGCCGTTTAGTTAGCGTCCAAGTAGAGCATCCATATAGCAGTATCGATACGACCGCTGCCTGGAAGGGACATAGAATAAATGTGATTCCCTAACCCCTTGGAATAGATTGGTTGACATAATGTTAAAGTAAACTAATCGATTAATCAGTCAATTAACTATTGAATCAATCTTGTGCTAATAAAAAAACTAAGTATACAGCATTTAGTTCATTTTCTCTTATTTCAAATAAGTTTATATCACATTCCCTTAAAAGTGAGATCTGAAAGTCTCTGTTCTATATATATCTACAAAAGCGTTCATACTTGATTTGATTTGGTTTGGTTACGTTGTTTAATGGTATATCAACCTTAGAGGGTGATTTAATGCCAAAGCCATCTTTTAAAAAATAACTGCAGTGGTACTATTTAATCTACAGTTATGGTGCATCCACGAGAAGAAAATCTTTTTTTTGTATATGGATTATTCCAAACCAAATTTTCTTCTGTGCGGACGGGTAAGACTCCCACCAATAAGTGTCCTGGATATGACACTAAACAATCTGATAGTGAGGTACCAGCAATGCTGGAGTTTTAAGGAATGCGGAGCACCTCTTCAATTCCATTGCTCCCAGGTCCACTCTGACCCAATGTGGTAGCACCTCATAGAGCCCTATCTATGGGTTAAATAGAACTAACGGCATACTTATGCTAAACTGAATTGTTTGACTAAACTGAATAGCTTGAAATAAAAATGTTTTTGACAACTAAACCGGACTTGCATTTAAACTGCGTACTTATGCTAAACTGAATTATTTCAAATGGAACTGTTTTTTGACATTGAAACTGTATTTACATTAAACTGAATAGTTTATCATAGAACTGTTTTGACAATTAACTGTGTGTGAACAAAATCTGTACTTATACTAAACTGAATTATCTGAATTAGAACTGTTTGAGTAGACTGAATATCCCGAAATAGAAATGTTTTTCTCAATTAAACTGTACTTAAATTTGAACTGCGTACTTATGCTAAACAGAATTGTTTGAAATTGAACTGTTTTTGACATTGAAACTGTACTGACACTAAACTTATTTGTTATATATAACTGCATGAATAGTTTGAAATAGAAATGTTTTTGACAATTAAACTGTGTACTTATGCTAAACTAAATCGTTTTAAATAGAACTGATCATTTACATAAAAATGGATTTGGCGTTATATAACCTACAGAGGTTGATATACCATAAAACCAACAAACCAAACCAAACCAAATTTTGCAGTGCTGGACCTCTCCAAGCAGACTTATAAGTCCCTGTGGTGTAATGGCAAAAATGTGGAACAGTAGCTTCAAACTTCTGCTGCACACTGTAGTTTACACTCGGTCTGATACCCTTGGGAAAGGAATGAACTCCCTCTTACCTCCAGCTATAATTTGAATAGTATCCCTGATTTTTCGCTAGGGTGGATTTGGCATTAAATAACAGGTTGATACGCAATTAAACAAAGAAACCAAACCAAACCCCAAAATACGTATGCTGCTTCTCTAGTCATTGAATTGGTTGTTCCAATTTTATTTTTGATTACAGAAGTGTGGCAATCATATTTTTAGTTACAAAATTTCAACATAGTCTAATTCAAGAAATTATTTAATGAAATAATTGCCGTTTTCATTGCATAATGTTCCATTAGGAAAATTAACTTTGATTTATGTACAGAATAGCACGCCCAGGGAATTTAATAATGCATCGTTTATTTTTATTCTCTGTTCTTAATTTTTTACTGAACAGTCATCGCTAATTTTCAAAATTGCTCAGTGATCATCAGCTGTAACTTAAAATTATTTTACTTTGTGGGAGAGAGAAAGACTAAACATATGACCATGCGCAAATTTTAGCTATTTTAGAATAATTTATTCGGGAGATCGGGGTTCAATCCCAGGTCGGGTCATACCAAAGACTCAAAAAATGGTACTTGATACCTCCTTGCTTTACACTCAGCATTATAAGGTACGTATCAAGGGTAAAGTGGAGCAATCCAGGGGTAGGAGTAGCGCCCTTCCCTACACCTTGCTGTAGTAGCTAATGAAAAGGGATATTTCGGGTGACCCCCGACTACGCTCTCCAAACTTACTTTACTATTCAGAAAACAAGATTAACAAAATGACTAAATATTACTTCTACTTGAATGGTAAGTGTCTCAAAAGGCATTTTATTCAGTTTGAATCGTCAGGGAAGTTATTGGGTTCATCAATGATAATAGACATTTTAATGTTCTGACACTCTTACCAAGATTACCAAGCTGATATTGATTTCTCCCTAATATGCTTCATAACAGCCATTATCCTTGGGTCAGCTCTCTTTATCCAAAGTCATCTAATGCTTTTTTGCGAGAACTCTGCGATAATTCTATTGCACACCCTCTTTTAATGTTTTTTTTATAACACTTCTAGTGTTGGCCCTATCGAACGATCACCCAGAAAACCCTCGATAGCCTATTTCTGTTGACTAGAAATAGAGCTCGCCAGCTGCCGGTTATGGACTCGTTGACCAAAATTAAATCCTTAACGAGGCTATTTGCTTTTTACATAACGCTTCAACCCCCCTTTGGAAATATATAAATCTGACTATTTTACCCCCACGTAAGTAAGTAAAGTTGGCGACCGTAGACTAGAAGCCTCCCTTTTCAATAGCAACTAAACTGAGGTGTAGGAAAGGAACGACTCATAACTAGTAGATAGAGTGTTCGCCAATGGCCCAGGAGATCTGGGTTCGATCCAAGGTTGAGTCAAAAAATGGTACTTGATAATTCCTTGTTTAACACTCAGTAATACTTATTTACCAACCTCTCCGCACGGGCTGGATATAACACAAGGTCAATTTTTAAGCGGATTTTAACAGGTTTGAATTCAGAGTTTTCCTTCTCCATACTAGTTGCATCACCAATAATATAAAGTACGTACCAAGGGTAAAGTGTAGCAATCCAGAAAAAGGTTCACTGCCCTCCCTTACTCCTCGGTGTTGTAGAAAAGAGAGCCTTCCATTTCCCCTCGACTACAGTCGACAAATCATGGGTAAATTTTAAGGCAAACTGTTTTTTTTCCCTGGTGAAGCAACCGGTGTAAAAGAACGAAAATTGTAAATTCAAACAGCTCTACTTTGCTAAAAAAATCACCGTGTGTCGCATGCTGCACGCAGTGGATGGGTTCGGTAAACGCAGAAAGCGTACGTAAAGTAACGATTATTGCCTTAGGAAATAGAATTGTTGGTCTGAGTTCAAATACTGGGAGAAGCTGTGTGTGACGAACATTTCTCAGTTTTCTTCTCAGCTATGGATAATTAGAAGGGCAGATTAGGTTCTTTACCCTTGGTTAGGCGACCAGTCAATGAGAAGGAAAAATCTAAATTCAACCCAGATTTACTTCCCTCGGAATTGACGTTGTCTCACTTCCTAACTTTGGTGGAGTGGTTGTATACATACACTTGAATTGCAAGTCAACCATGCTTTCTTTATTGTTCTACCAATGATATAAGTATTTTATTATGTTATGTTATATCCTTTTTCGTTCGTATGTGCTTTAATCAAACAGGCGACATTTCCACACTAAACGGTAGCTCTCTGAAATTTGTTGACAAGTTCACCTACCTAAGAAGCAGTGTTTCATCAACCGAAAAAGACATCGACACGCGACTAACAAAGGCATGGACAGCTTTCGATAGACAATCAGTCATATGGAAGTCAGACCTGACCGATAAAATGAAACGCAGTTTCTTCCAAGCAAGGGTCGTGTCGATATGGATGCACTACACAGACGTTCACTAAACTGATGGAGAAAAAGCTTGACAGTAACTGCACAAGAATGTTGCGAGTAATTTTGAACAAGTCCTCGAGGCAACACCCCACAAAGCAGCATCTATACGGCCACCTACTTCCCATCATGAAAACTATTCAAGTTAGACGAACCAGACATGCAGGACACTGCTGGAGAAGCAGGGACGAGCTCATAAGTGATATTCTCCAATGGACCCCCTCACATGGCCAAGCAAAAGCAGGGCGACCAGCTCGAACCTACATACAGCAGCTCTGTGCCGATACGGGATGTAGCCTTGAGGACCAGCCAGAAGTGATGAACGATAGGGAGGAATGGCGAGAGAGGGTCAGGGATATCCGTGCTGGCGGCACGATAAAATGATGATGATGATGATGATATATCCTTTCCAAATATCAACCACATCCCGAGCAGTGAAGCCGTTTGATAAACAGCGTTAGATGTAATATGAATATTTGTATTCTGAGTTTTAGTAATAATGTTTCTTGAGTATTTCAAAGTGGACGAGTATTTGTGAGTCTAACGTTACGGACGCCGACTACGCTGATGACTTGGCGTTACTAGCGAATACGCCTAATCAAGCAAAGACACTACTGCATAGTCTGGAACGAGCCGCAGCTGGCATTGGCCTCCATGTCAATGCAAACAAAACCGAATATATGTGTTACAACCAAACGGGCAACCTTGCCACACTAGACGGAGCCTCTCTGAAACTAGTCGACAAATTCACCTACCTAGGAAGCAGCGTCTCATCAACCGAGAAAGACATCGACACACGACTGACGAAGGCATGGACAGCTATCGATAGGCTCTCGATCATATGGAAGTCGGACCTAACTGATAAAATGAAACGCAGTTTCTTCCAGGCAGCGGTTGTGTCGATACTGCTATATGGATGCACCACATGGACGCTTACGAAGCGGCTGGAGAGGAGGCTGGACGGAAATTATACAAGAATGTTGACAGCAGTATTAAACAAGTCCTGGCGACAACACCCCACGAGACTCCAACTATACGGACACTTTCCCCCATCACAAAAACTATACAAGTTCGACGAACCAGACACGCAGGACACTGCTGGAGAAGCAAGGGCGAGCTCATAAGCGATGTACTCCTGTGGACCCCCACACATGGATGTGCAAGAGTGGGACGACCAGCACGAACTTACATACAGCAGCTATGTGAGGACACGGGATGTAACCCTGAAGACCTGCCGGAGGCGATGAATGATAGGGAGAAATGGCGAGAGACGGTCAGGGATATCCGCGCAGGCGGCGCGACATGATGATGATGATCAACGTTGTTGAAGTTCTTTTTTAAGTGCTTCTATATTTTTCTCAGAAGAGGCAAGGAGGTTTTCTTCTCTCTATGAAGATTGTTTGGAAACTCACTGAAATGACCGGCCTGGATTATTAATAGATAGGAGTTACTAAACGTGGGAAGCACCGAAAAACTCGTTGTTACACGAGTTTTTCGGTGCTTCTGTGACCGTGATCGAAGAGACAAACACTTTAAGAAATTTTCAAAATCATTGCAGTCAAATAGTTGAGTGACTGTATGAATTAATAAGAAGATAGTGTAGTATTTTTAAAATGGATTCAGAAATCGTGCTCAATAACGTCGTGGCAACTTGGTTTTGTATTGCCATGATACAACTATGTGTATACATATACATGCGGAAACATAATCAACAATAATGACCAACTTCAAAGAACAACGAACATACTTCTTTAGAAAAATATACCTCCCACACTTTATTCTCGAAAGGGTTGCAAAAGGGTTGATCTTGGTTTTGTGTGAGAGGTGAGTTGGAGACGCAGAGAGTCTGCACCATATTGACCCCAAATTTCTTTTGACCCTAGCAGCACCTCTTCCTCACTCTCCTGGGCTGCTCAACCGTGGGTCCTGAGTGCCGCAAGCCCTCAGCCTGCAAGCTGATTCTCACGTTGGCATCTTGTCCCCCAATTGACTCCAACAGCAACTGCAACACGAACTCTGACTGGAACTCACTGCTTTGAGCTGCAACTGACTCGAACTGACCCAAGCCGCCTGTGGCACCTGGTTATATAATTGTTTGACTTCCACCTGCTTCCTGTGGGCGTACGCATCAGCACCGAATTCAACTACGTCCACAGGTCATGGTATGACAACTTATAATCACGAAAACAATCTGAAATCCTGCCTTGGATTGGATGGTCTCTATCGTGAGACCAAACCATTGAAGAATTGTGAAAAGTAGTTAGAAATTTAGTCAGTTGGTTGTGAGACGTTGCCATGCTTACATATGTGAAAGTAGGTGGAAATATTTTTCTATTATGTATTCCAAGAATAAATTACCCGAATGTAGTCGGGTTATATGTAAAAGGAAAGGCATCATAGCCAAGAAATAAAAAAAAAATGATGCGTACACAACACTATTTAGTGTTTATTCTTTCCGGCAAGAGATGACTTCGTATTTGAACATAACAACGAAACAGCTTCTTCCCCGTAAAAAAAATGGAAAAGAAAGAAAAGAAGAAAGAGCTATCAATACAAAATAACGAGGGAGTCGAGCAATCGGTGCTATCGACCGAAGAAGGTAGCAGACACCAATCTAACGCCAAAATGTTACACATATCTATATAATTTATTTTGTACATTGAAATAAAATTAACATACTTTTTCATGAATGGGCTATTCTGTACAAACATCTTAATATTTCATTTGTTAAAGATGTAATTATTTACGCCTAACACACAAAGTAGAATAAGGACGAGTATATGTGGATACAATTACAAATAGTATGAAGAAATGTAGGAGTGGAAGTATGAAGAGACATATCGATAATCACACGTGGAATAACGGCTATTTGCATTTCACTTTGAAATAAACCTCTTGAGAAAGGCATGAAACCTATTCTCCACGAGTTATGGATAAATAGTTGGGAAGATTTTATCTTTTTCGCTTTAGTAAGGCAGCAAGTAAAAAAGACGGAAAGAATCTAAGTTCAAAATCTCGGGTAGTCGTACTCTAATCTATATCTGCCTCGATTAGCTTTCATTATCAGCAGTGTATGAATACGAGTAGGAGGCCGTAGAACTCTGGGCCGACGACCTGGCATTCGCCCCGGGTGGTTTTATTTCTCCAACAAAATCTTAGGCTCAGGGGTTCGTCCCATCAAGTCTTTGCCTACTTGCAGGACTAAGTTTGCTTGGTGCCTCATGAGCGCAAAAAGGACAATGACGAATTCAAGAATTTTGCATCTCCTGCGCATTAGTCTCGATTCATGAACGGCTCCCACCATAAAATGGCCTGGTGCCATATTTTAACATGGTGGAATATCAGATAAATAGCAGCAGCAGCAGTAGTAGTAGTAGTAGTAGTAATGATAATGATGGTTGAAACTGTTTTATCAATATGAGATTGTCTGATAATGTGACAAGATTTTTTCCTGTTATATTATTTCACGTTTATTTTTTCCGTTACTCTAGCAGCAGCAGCAGCAGTAGTAGTAGTAGTAGTAGTAGTAATGATAATGATGGTTGAAACTGTTTTATCAATATGAGATTGTCTGATAATGTGACAAGATTTTTTCCTGTTATATTATTTCACGTTTATTTTTTCCGTTACTCTAGCAGCAGCAGCAGCAGTAGTAGTAGTAGTAGTAATGATAATGATGGTTGAAACTGTTTTATCAATATGAGATTGTCTGATAATGTGACAAGATTTTTTCCTGTTATATTATTTCACGTTTATTTTTTCCGTTACTCTATTTCACGTTTATTTTACCGTATACTATTTCATGTTTTTTTTTCGTTACACTATTTCATGTTTATTTTTCCGTTACATTATTTCGCGTTTATTTTTCCGTTACATTATTTCATGTTTATTTTACTGAACACTATCTCAAGTTTATTTTTTCCGTTACACTATTTCACGTTTATTTTCCCGTTACATTATTCCACGTTTATTTTTCCGTTATACTATTTCACATTTATTTTTCCATAACACTATTTCACGTTTATTTTCCCGTTACATTATTTCAGGTTTATTTTACCGTACACTATTTCTCGTTTATCTTTTCCATTACACTATATCATGTTTATTTTTCCGTTACATTAAATCACGTTTATTTTTCCGTAACATTGTTTCGCGTTTATTTTCCCGTTACACTATTTGAATGTATATTTTTCCGTCACGATTATTCTCGTTTATTTTCCAACTATTAAAAGTGACCCGTTCCCAATTGTGTGGATATGACGCAGCAAAACATTAAGACAATTTTTCAGTGTTTTTGGTATCAGGTTTTGCACTCTTTACTTCTGAACTAATATTTTAAAAAATAACAACACGAAAATGAACTTTGATGCCTTATCCTGCGGAATTTTTTCTGAATCTGAGATTCCTATAGTTTAAAAGAAATTACCTACAAACTTGAAATAGGAACCACACTTCAAAATACACGAGACTCACATATGGATACACAGTTACTGTAATGGTTATCGTAAGAAAACATGAATTTGAGGAGCCAAGTTCAAATTCTGAACGAGGGTAGCACTGAAGGTGAGTTATACTGGAGGAGCAGGGCGAGTAGATGATTTATCCAAAACGACAGTTGTTGAAGTTGATAGTTTTCAACATCTCGTCCTCTTGGTTAGACTGTAACATGATACGTTCCATCTAGCACCCCGTCATTCGTCTTTCAGAGGTGACCCTTTAAAGCAGTGGTTCGCAAGAGATTTTGAGCCATGCCCCATTTTGGTATTTCTAAAATTCTGTTACCCTAAGTAATAATTAATTCTTACATATTCAAAATTTTACAGAAATTCACGAGAAGTTAGCTTAAGTGGTTCTTAAATTGGTCTCTAAACAAGCCCCACCAAAACATTGCCTGCCCCACCTAAATACCATTACGCCCCACCTGTGGGGCAGGCGCCCTTCGATGAGAAATACTTTAGAGAGTTAACTGAGGCAAAAGTTTGGACGGGATGTTCGATGAAACACACACACACACACACACAGACATAAATATATATATATATATTGTGATTTACTTTTATTTTTCTGATGCGGTAACTGGGTATGGGGAGACAAATTCTGAAAATAATTGGCGAACGAAGAATCAAATATATAAGTAAAATCCTGTTACTAAACGAACGAAGAAGCGTGTGGTGTTCCTTGTCTATTTTTACTTCTTCCACGACCTCGGAAACTGGACACAGAGAATAGGTTAAACGAGCTTCTTTCTCTGTGTGTTTGACTCTTTATCCGACGACAAGCCATCTCGAATACAGCAACCATCGCCGTCCACGCTAAAAGTATCTGTTTGCATCTCAGTTCACATTCATACGTTTACAAAAAATATATAACCATATTTTCCCTTGCCTGCTATGAGTAAAATTGTCCATTAAACTCTCTGGCTTTCATAGAGCAAACTCTGCCGGAGGAGGAAGAACTCTGAATTCAAAACTTAAGCAGTGATTTTTGAAGATGTGGCACACTGATGCACAATTAATCTGTTATCATTTCATCAAAAAATTGTGACTGTTTCTACCCAAAACTGTAGATAAATCACCTGGGCAGGTAGTCCAAAGGATCGCATCTTTAAATGAATAGCTAAGTAATTATTGATTATATCTTACATACGAGTATATCCACGAATGAGTAAAGCGGACAATTAAATTTAAAATTAAAACAGTAATGGGTGTCCACTAAATTGTTGTAATAAGCGTATCCCTCTCCTCTGTTCCATGATGAGTCAGTCGGACATTTGAAATCAGCGTTTTTCTCTATTATACTTTCCCGTCTGACCACGTTTTGTGCTGATGTGATTTTTGTTATCAGTAGTTTTCGAGTTGCAGTTACTTACGTGATTGGTGGAGTTGGAAATATTTCCATCGGTTCTGTTGGAGATATGGAAACTGGTATTTCGAATGAGTCATATACAACCTTCATTGGCAATTCTCTAGCTTTTTGCGTAACATATTTAATCGATCTCGGCCTTAACGGATGTAAGTGTCTCTTACATTCGAATCTTCTTCAGATTGAATAAGGTAAAACTCTTGATATTTTTTCTGTCTTTCCATCAGTCATACTCGTCCCTCCATTTTTTTTATGAATTCGTCCCTTTTAGGTGCCTTTTTATATCTACAAGAGTCACAGGTAACTCCTAAATTGTATTGCATAACAATACGGATAATTCCTTTTCATCTATCAAGGCAGCTATCTCCATATCTTCTAACGGTTATGAAAATTTTGGAATCAATCTCGACAAACCATCGACGTGCCCGAGTATTTTCTATGATAGAAATTTTATCTTAAAATTATTGTTCAACAAGATTATTCCCCAGCGCAGTAACCTGTTGGCAGTCTGCTTTTGTACACCCTTTTTTGATCCAAAAATTGTTGACAACTGTCTATAATCCGTCTGTAATGTAAATTTCTCCCATGGATGAATCTGAGAAATTTCTGGACGCATGGTCTGTAGGCTTTGTAGTCCCATCTTTAAACGTGTGAACAATTACTGCTCCGATCCCATAATCGCTAGCGTCGGCAGATACAATGATCTTTTTTTAAGGTCAAAATGAACTAACGAAAAATCTGCTTGCAGATAGTTTTTATTTTCTGGAAAATGTCTTTGTATTCTTCAGACTAAATCCATTTTGCACCCTTTTACAGTAAGTCATTCAATAGAGCTCTAAAATTATTCATTTTGGGAATGTAGATGCCATAATAATTGACCAAGCCTGAAAACACCTGAAAATTAGTGACGTTGCTTGGTGATGGCGTATTTTTAATAGTTTCGGCCCTTTCCGGGTCCGGTCTTCTTCCGTTCTTGTCAGTTATTTGCCTAAATATGTTATCTGCTTCATAAAAATTCGCATTTCTCTGAACCTAGCTAGAAGTCATATTCGTCAATTTTCTGGAACACTGACTTAATATGTCTTTTGTGCAGTTCGTTGTTTTCACTCCTTAACAGGATGTCATCTAGATAAGTTGTGGTAAATTCTAGTTAACATGGTGTCCATTACTTGTTGGAACAGGCTGGGAGCAAACTTTAGTCCCAAAGGAAAACAATTTAGTTTGAAAAACCTTTATGTGTATTAATCACAAATAACTTCAAGTACTCTTCATCTACTTTCACTTGTAGATATGCCTCAGACAAATCTATCCCATAAAACACCTTGCTACGATTTAGCTTAGAGAAAATCAGTCATCGGTTCAGTTGTGTCCTTAAAAGGGGTACAATCAGACCAGGGGGTACTTGAGTGGAAAGGAACTGTTAATTAGTTCGTAGAATAAAGAAAGGGATTATTTGCAAGAGAGATAAAGTTTGAAAGACAAAGAATTGTGAGGTACACTACTAATCGCCGAAGCAAGGTGAGGTATAATGCCATGCTCACTGTATATATAGTCTCTCCACATGACTGACAGGGTGTGTAGGATATTCCATTACAACGAAGTCATTGATTATAATCAATACTTATATATATATATATATATATATATAGATAGATAGATAGAGAGAGAGAGAGAGAGAGAGAGAGAGAGAGAGAGAGAAAGCAAGTGAGAGAAGTGAGAGAATTTGAGGTGAAATCGTTACCGTTGTAGGAAATGGGCACGCCGATTTGAGTACAAATCTTGGACAAGGTTTTATTTAATTTTACAGAGGGCTAATAAACTTTGAAATGTATGCATCTATTTTCTCGAAAGTTATAGGTGAGGGGCAGTCTGAGGTCTTTAACCTTAATATGTTCTAAGAGAAGTAAAAAATCTTAATTCAAATCGGTTAATCTCCTCAAAAAATTGACCTTGTGTTGCATTCGGCTCGTGCAGAGAAGTTGGGGACATAAATGCATGCATATATACATACATACATGCATACATACATACATACATACATACATGCATACATATGAAGCTGATAAAGAAGAAAATGAATGAATAAAAATCTGAACTAAAAATTTTAAATTCTTATTGCTTTAAATTGAGCAAAATGTTTGATGATAACAATGTAAAACCCTTTTTTCTTGTAGTCAAAGATAAAATTAGTCAAAGGGTAAATATGTTTAAAAGATATAGTTAAGATTCAAGCAATAAAGTATCGCAGAAATTGTTAACTTAAAAAAGGGGAATATTTTGTGTGTATAAAACACTTCGTAACAATTTTTTTTACTACGTGAGAGACAAAACGTATGATTTAACATAAATATGAATTCAGCAAATTAAAGATAAATATTTTTAGCGCAAATTTAAACGTTAACACACCTTTATTTGATTGAAGAAAAAATAAACGAGTTGAAATAAAATGCGTTCTTAAATGAAAAGAACGTAGATTTTCACTGAAAAAATATATCGAAAGGTATTTGAGTCGGTAAAAATTCGGAATTCATTGTTAGTTGAATAAGTACATTAAATTCCATACTAAATGAAAAAATATTTATTTCTTAACTCACTTATACTGTTGTATATTGACCTTCGACCCGGCCAAACATGCCATTCCAAAGTGATGCACCAGAAGGAAGTGGCACATTCCGAAGGCAGTTATGAGACGAAATCGCGTAGGCGGATTTGGCTAAAAAAATGGGACAAGGAAAAAATCCCATGGTACACTCATAGACTGATGCACCGGAAGAGAGTGACCTCTGAACTGCAGGACAGTTTTTTTCCGCTTGATGACGATCAAACATGCCATTCCAAAGATTGAGTGGGCGATTGAACTATTATATAACTCGGAGGAGACAGGAAGTCAGACGAGTTGAAGAACGGACGAGTTAGAGACAAGATGTGGTAGAGAAAGCCACCACCCAGCAAAAGGGGCCCTGGGGACCCCCGATTGAGTGTGGAGACCAGACCAGTTGGTGAGAAGATGCTGGGACGAGAACATGTCCTAGAGAGGCTGGACCGACAGGCCCCCGGTTAAGCAGCCCTAGAGAACTAGAAAGAGACAACGCTGATAGCCATAAGAGTGGGGGTCAATATATTGCAGTCTTTGTTCAGTTTCCAACTCCCTCTCACGCGCAAACCTTGCAATAAAGTGAGAGGTATATTTTTTAAAGAAGTCTTCGCTCGTCTTCATTCATTGCGTCAGTATGTATTCAGCATATATATGTATATATGTATAGTTGTATCATATGAGTATACAACAATACTTTTCAGCTTAAAATTAGCAAAAAAAAAAAAAAAAAAAAAGAAATGGATAATTTATCTATCAACCAAACCGGCAAAGAAATTGCATTTTTGATACATTTGGTTTGCTTTGCTTGTTTTGGTTTAATGGCATATCAAACTTAGTTATTTAATGCCATATTCATTTTTATAAAAATAATCAGTTATTTTTCAAACAAATCAGTTTAGCATGATATATATATATATATATATATATATATATATATATACCCTTCGTATATATATATATATATATATGACGGGGTTTTGTAGTTCAGAAGCTAGCAGGTAATTTTTTCTTAAAATCTGTGCAATAGTACGTGGAAGTTATTTAGATAATTTCGTAAGACTATCAAGGATGACTCAAGGCGCAAAAACCGGATAAAATTTCAATGTGCAGGCTTCTTGTATCGTGCTAAGGAAATGATACACAGTTAAACATAGAATTAACTATCTATTAACTGAAGTGGTACAGTCGAACAAATATTATAATTCTTGCGCCATGGGTGATACGCCCTTAGTTGGTCTTACTACAGACTGAGACCTTTCAGAACCCACGTGCTTAGAAATACGACGTCTTTTTTACCTCCGAGATACCGGAAGTCACGTTGTACGAGCCACTATACAACAAGGCTTAAGATATTCCCGGTTATATATTGAAAGTGTTGCATGTTTCGAGAGAAATTTAAGAAGCAAAACATTTTAAATTATTGAACACATACGGGTTGCAAACAAAGAAAATATTTTAATTAGTCATTTTTTCTTTTTCTTTTATTGTTAAT
Source organism: Sepioteuthis lessoniana (assembly GCA_963585895.1). Lineage (NCBI taxonomy): Eukaryota > Metazoa > Mollusca > Cephalopoda > Myopsida > Loliginidae > Sepioteuthis > Sepioteuthis lessoniana. The sequence goes on along the minus strand of OY757912.1, from coordinate 118,456,982 downwards.
ACATATTTTCTTTGACTTTCATTTGTTATGTTCTTTTATAGGCTTATTTACAGTTCCAGATTTTCTGGTTTGTTTGGTTTCTTTGTTTAATGGCATACCAACCTTTGTAGGTTATTTAATGCCAAAGCCATTCTTTTAGAAGAACAGTCGTGGTACTATTTAACCCATAGCAGGGAGGATAAGGGGGTCCATACCTTTCCCAAGGGTATTTACCCGAAAGTGAACGTAATAGCTCGACTGGAGTACACAGTCCATCGCTTTAACCATTACACCACGCGAACATCCCTGCCAGATGTTCTTGTCACATATTCATCTCAGCTTTAAACGTGTAAGTCCTTGGTTACTTAGGCCACAAAGGTCAGAAGCTTTGACCTCCTCTGCAATCTTACAAATAGTTGGATTCATGCCTTTTCCACATGATTAATGCAAAATGAATGCAAAAATCTTCAGTTGCATGCTGAACTCGCCATATAAATTCCATTTTCTCTCTGTTCATATATATATATATATATATATGTATATATATATATATATAAATGAGAGAGAGAGAGAGAGAGAGGGAGAGAGAGAGAGAGAGAGGGGAAGGAAAATCCAATGATGTCTGCTCCATTAACGTATTAATACATTTATCCCAGCTTGGATTCTAAGAAGTGTCATGGCAATATCAGACAATCCGATAATCTTACTAGAAAAGAGTAAGGAAAAATATTTCACATCAGTGAATATATATATATATCTGTGCGTGTGTGTGTGTGTGTGTGTGTGTGTGTGTAATATATATATATATATATATATATATACATATATATATGATATTAAAAAAATGTAGACAGATGTTAGAAACAATGAAAATTTGCATTAGCGTGGCAAGTAAATGTAATGTCCTCCTGGAACAAATATCTGTTTCCATTTTGTCTGCAGTAGACAAAATTTTGCGAAATATCGGAAAGTTAAACACACACACACACACACACATACATACACACACACACACACACTCATACACATACACACAAATATGTGTCTTTGTGTGTCTATGTGTCTCTGTGTGTCTGTGTGTATATTTATATGAAGTTGCGGTATGTTTTAGTTCCTTTAAATACAAACTCTATTCAGTATCAATGTGTGTTTTTATCGCCAGGTAAATATTTGTAGACATTACAAATATTTGATTAGCAAACTTTTTTTCTTTGTGCGAGTGAAACTTTGCAGAGATCATTGCAGTGGAATCGAGAAAACTTGGAATGCGGAGAATAGCAGCATTGTTTTGAAGAAGAAATTAAAAAAAAATAAAAAAATAAAAAATAAAAAAAGAGCAAGTAAAACGTGAAAAACACAAATACAAAGGCATCTGAAAAGAAAGGAAAAAAATGAAGTCAAAGAATGACAAGAAAATTTTCTTAATATTTCGAAGAAAAATATAAGAATAAGTGTATTAAAAATGAAAAAAAAAAGTGGAGCAGAAGAATGGCTAAATTATCATAATTTCGAAAAGAAAGCATTATTCATGCTTTAAAGATAGTCTTATTTTTTCATGGTATCAGAATGTAAAGAACAACTTTAATCTGACCGTAAAAAGGAACAGAAGAAAATTAAACGAAAGTTCGTTAAAACTTCATAATATCAAGGTAATTGATCAATTGATTGATTGATTTTAACTGCATGTCAACCTATCACGGGTTTTTCTTTACGAAGATGTTAGTGGATTGAGTTCATTGTACACTTATATTTATATTTTTACAAGTACCTGTTTTTAAAGATTGTTCTTGTACACGCCATATGGTATCAAGTATTGTTATCAAATACAAATAATATGTGACCCAAACGGCTGGGGCCGTAGGATACACTGACTTCATCTCTGCAGAGAAAAAAGACTCAACGAGTGTCCTGGATATGATAATAAACAATCTGATGGTGAGGCTCCAGTCATGCTGGAGCTTTTGAGAAAGCAGAGTACCCGTTCACTCATATCGCTTCCATGTCCACTCTGGCTCGGAGTGGTAGCACCTGATAGGTTCTTATCTATGGGTCAAATAGAACTGTTGGACAGTTAAACAGTATGTGAACAAATGACTTATGCAAAATTGAATCGTTTGAAATAGAACTGTTTGATCATTTAATTTTGTATAAATAGATGTCAGATGTTCAATTGAATTCTGACTGATACATAGCAATCCTTGGAACCATTAAACTTTGACTTATGTCAGATAGAACCTTTTGATCATTTAACTGTGTATCAACAAAATATGTTTACAAATCGTATATTTTATTTATATGTAAAAACAGGATTAGGAATTAAATAACGAACAATGGTTGATATGGCATAAAACCTTACAAACCAATAAAAATAAAACATTATCGGTACACAACTGTACGAGTTAACCTATTTCCACTCAATACAAATGATTTAAACAAAATTATATAATTTATAGAAACTATTTCTATAGAGTGATTATGGGATTTTGGTGGCGCTTGTAGCGTGACGGTTATCATCATAGGAAATCGTGTCGGGGTTCAAACCCAGAACGAGGCTATTTGCATTTCACATAGCACTACTACTCCTGCGAAATTTGGGAACCAAATTATTCTCCCTCCAGTTGTAATGGGGAAGACTTGGCTCTTTAATCTTGGGATGGTTACCAATTTAGGAGAAGGAAAATGGAATTAGAATAAAACTTGGTGTGAGTGGGCTCCACCAGGATTTTGCTGTCCCTTATACCACGGCCAAACCAGATTACGGTATATGTCTTTTATGCTTTTTGAAAATGTGATACCAAGTTAATAATAATAATAATAATAATAATAATAATAATAATAATAATAATAATAATAATAATAATAAAAAGCTGTGGAACATGAAAGTAACGATTGTGCCAATTGTGATTGTTGCGTTAGGCACAATAACTAAAGGATTATTAAAAAGCCAGGAAGACTTGGAAATTGGCGGACAGGTAGAGACTATCCAAACGACAGCATTGCTAAGAACGGTCAGAATCCTGGGACGAGTCCTGGAGACTTGAGGAGACTTATTGTCACTCAAACCCCAGTGAAAAACCACCAGTTAACACTGATGTGTAAAGATAATAATAATAATAATAATAATAATAATAATAATAATAATAATAATAATAATAATAATCCTTATTAAACAATTATAGCTTCAAATTACTAGTTTTGATATAGATAATTTAGAGTTATATGATATCTAATATTCCTATCCAATACTAATGATTTTAAAATAAATCTATTTGACCCAAAGATAAAACCATTATAGGTATTACCATCTATTTTATGAGGTGCCCGTGGTGTAATGGTTATTGTCTTAGGAAATGGACACGGTGACGCGAGTTCAAATCCTGGACGAGACTGATTGTATTTCACATAGCACTAATACCCTTGAGAAAGGGTATTATGAATCCAATTATCCCTCCAGTTATGTGTAAATAGTAGGGCAGACTAGGTTCTCCAGCCTTGGTGAGGCAACAAGTCTAGGAGAAGGAAAACTCTGAATTCAAATCTGTGAAACTCCGCTTAAAAATTGACCTTGTGTCATATCCTGACCGAGCGGAGGGGTTGGGTAAATATGTATACACATACTATTGAAAAAGTGTGCAGTCAAAAATAGTTAATGCCACTGGATTTACTCTAAAGAATCATCGCCTCAAAACCTGAGTGCCCTAACAGTATCTAACAGTAACACCAGCCATTTTGGTTTTCTGTATCATCATGCGAATGCCCGATAAAGGTGCAATATTTTCGTATAGTTATTTCTTGTATATATATATATATATATATATATATATATATAACAGTAAGAGTGATCTATCTATCTATCTATCTTGCTCACCGTGGGAATATCAGACAGATCAAATTGCAGCTCTTTGTATAGTCCTTTTTTATGTATCATAACGTTCCAGCAAGAAGTGTTAATTCAGTTATATAAGAATTGAATTAAATAGTAAGTGAACTAGTCATTACGCTGAATTACTCAAGTGTATAGCAACGGGAACAATGTGTTGCAGCATGGTGGATGTGAAATAAGGTTGAAGAATCTAAAGGCGGATAAATGTTGTGCTTCAAAAGATGCTGGACGGTGGAAACTTATAGGATCGAATAATTCAGTCAGAAAAATAGTGCTTACAGTATCTGCAGTCAAGCATTTACATATAATATGGGTGCAATACCGGTAATTGATGGATATTGGTCTCCTCATCTTCATGGAAAAACTCCGTCAATGATGCCATTGGAGGAGAAGAAATGCTTCTGTATTCTTGTGCCTAAACATCACTAAACAGAATCGAAGAAATCTAACCGAGAGTCATATTTACCACATTTAATAGCAATCTCAGCACAAAAACCATCTCTTGATTCAGACCTATCAACCCCAGTGAAGAAACAGACATCACCGCTTTTATAACGAGCGATATTTTTTTTGGTCAACACATTCTCAAACACAACATTTTTGATCATCGGTGGAGTCAAGAATGCTCAAATATAGAAAAACGGAAATAATTCAATCAACCTACTCAAAACGCCAAACAGATATGGGGGATATCTAGTAGACTTTTAACTGGAGAACAGGCTTTTATGCCTAAACACAAATTAAGAAAAACGGAGAGGAAGCTATCGACTTACACCTACCAAAATAACTCTAAACCCCAGTAAGATTATTTATTCATATACAAAAAAATGGATAAATAACACTTTGATGTGAAGCCTATTCCTGCATCAAACATGTATCTTCCGATTACTGAAATAAGAGAGAGCAATCTCTTTTTTAGAGGTAAGCTTCTAAAATTTGTAGACCAGCAACATACCTCGGCAATAATGCTCGAGGTTTGGTTTGGTTTCTTTGTTTAATGGCATATCAACCTCTGTAGGTTATTTAATGCCAAAGCCATTCTCCGAGAAGAACAGTAGTGGTGCTATTTAACCATTAGCTGGGAGGATAAGGGGATTAATAGCCTTCCAAAGGGTATTTGTCCGAAAGTGAACGTAATAGTGCGCCTGGAGTTCGAACTCGCTTACTACGATTCCGCAGTCCATCGCTTTAACCATTACACCACGAGGACACCCCCTATAATGTTCGATGTACTAAAGGTGATATCAACATCAACCAAGCGAAGGCGTGAGCTACTATAGACAGCTTTTCGATCATATGGAAATTCGGGTTTTCGATAAAATAAAATGAGATCTATTCCAACTGGGGTTGTGTCAGTACTACTTGATAAGACTACATAGATATTAATAAAACTACACATATATAAGAGCTACACATATATAAGAGCTACACAACAAAAATTCAATGTGTTGACTTGAACAATTCCTTGAAGCAACCCTCCACAAAACAGCAACTGTGCGGCCATTTACAACCCATTACAAAAAAATCCAAGTTTGAAGAAAGTAACATTCGGAACATTGCTGGAGAAGTAAGAATGAACTTATAAGCGACGTTGTCTTATGGACTTCAACATATGGACGTGTCAGTGTAGGCCAACGAGTACGGACTCAAATTAGTTCTGTGTGTAAATTGGATCCTATCTAGAATACCTGCTAATTGCAATAGATGATAGAGAGAGAGAGAGAGAGAGAGAGAGAGAGAGAGAGAGAGAACTAGGGAACTCTATGCTGTCAGTACAAATTTATGACAGTGGTGATTATGTCTGTACAAAGACCTCAATAATGATTCATTTATCTAGTGATATCAGTTTGATTTATCTGACAAAAAGATAACGTCATTGGGAATTGGAGATAACGTTCTTCGTGACCGAAGTTCAACCTATTAATTCTTAAAATGGTAACCCCTACTGATAAAGAATGATAATCTTTTGTAATATGGAGAACCTCTTAAACCATGGAGCAACTTAAGTCGATATATAATTTTGGTTCGAGATATACGCAGTTATATATATATATATATATATATATATATATATATGATTAATTTTTTATAAATGTTCTATCATTCTGATGGTATGAAAATAAAAACCAGATGACAAAATTTACAAATAAAAAATATGGCAAAAACTGATATCCGGGAAAAAATTCCATAAAAAAAATCTAAAAATATATGTACAACTTGAAAATAATCAATCACGCATGGCTACCCAAAAGTAAAAAACCCTGCGAAAATTCCTTAAGCGAAACGTAAGGGTGCTCAATACACTAAGTTGAGCAAAATATAAGTACCGACTGAGTCAGCAAAATATACCGAGGTTTCAGCTTACCAGTTCATCAGGACGATTCTTTCAGAATCGTCCTAATAAACTGGTTAGGTGAAACATAGGTAGTTTGTAAGCATTTGTATATATATATATATATATATATATATATATATATTCCTGCAACGGGACCACCAACAAGTACGTAAATTAGGATGGTTTAACCTACAGAGAAACCCCACTCCTACTTCTAGCACCTAATATTTTGACCCCCTCTACCCTCGCATGTGAATTTAAAAAGTTTTTATTTTATTTTCTATTTTTCATTTTTTAAATTCGAACTGTAATTCCACATTTTCTACTCTTCGAGAGAAGCATGTTAATAGTCATCTGAAGAGACAGAGAGTATAGTAATATTCTCCGCCGAAATAAATTTATTTTGACGACTTAACCAAGTTTGAATTCCCATCCGATTACACTATATATATATATATATATATATATATATATATATATATATATATTGGAAGTCAACTAATTTCTATATTGAAAAAAAAAGGATCAATTTACGTGGAAAAAATACGCTCCATATGCTATAATTTTTGTGTCCGTATTTTTGCATTTATCGACCAATCAGAGCATTCACGCTAGTTTTAAAATTTCTAGATATTACACAGACAATATTTGACTTGATGCGAAAAATTTGAAGTATCAAACCCAAAATAATTTAAGAAGTCTTTTCTTAACAAGAATATTAAAAATAGATCGTTTTATCCAATTAGAACCATAAACAATTCATCAACTTTTTTATCTAATTTTGAGCCTGCCAAAAGAGTATAGATAAGCGAAGAAATAGATATTTCTGGAGTAAGTATGGAATTATCTACACTTACTCAAATACCTTCCGGTTTATTTCTTTCAAAACTGATTTTTATTTCAACTTCGTTTATTTTTTCTTGAATTAAACGAAAGTTTTATTATATTTTCATTGAGTTAAAAATATTACAACTAATATTCCCTTTGTCCGCAGCTGCTAAAAATTTCAGCCATAGTCGGATATTCATTATGACATGAATACATTTCTCCCTCAACATAATGGCACTCTTATTAAAAAAACAAAACTTTTTTACACACACAAAATTTATCAACTGAGACTTGCACCACGTCGTCTCTTACATTAAAAAACTTTCTTTTTTTTTAAAATAAGTAATGTTGGCAATCTTAGTCGAGGGTGACCCGAAGGCTCCCTTTTCAATAGCAACTAAACCAAGGTGTGGGGGAGGGCGCAACTCCAATTCCTGGTTTACTCCACTTTACTGTTGATCCTTACCTTATAATCATCATCATCATCTCGTGCTGGTAGCACGGATATCCCTGACCCTCTCTCGCCACTTCTCCCTATCGTTCATCGCCCTAGGTAGGTCTTCAGGACAACATCCTGTATTCTCACATAGCTGCTGAATGTATGTTCGTGCTGGTCGTCCTGCTTTTGCACGGCCATGTGTGGGGGTCCATAAGAGTACATCTCTTATGAGTTCGTCCCTGCTTCTCCAGCAGTGTCCTGCATGTCTGGTTCGTCTAACTTGAATAGTTTTCGTGATAGGAGGCAGGTGGCCGTACAGTTGGTGTCTTGTGGGGTGTTGCCGTCGGGACTTGTTCAAGATTGCTCGCAGCATTCTTGTGTAATTGCTGTCTAGCTTCTTCTCCTGTCGTTTTGTTAGAGTCCATGTAGTGCACCCATATAGCAGTATCAATGTGACCGCTATAATACTGAGTGTTAAGCAAGGTGGAATCGAGTATCATTTGGTGAGTCTTTGGTATGACTCGACCTAGGATTCAGCATCAGTTTCCTGGATCGGTAAATATTTACGCTCTGAATAATATTAACTTTTCTTTATAGAAAAGATTTTGTAGCTTCTATTTTGAAGCAAACGATTCACTCAGTTTTCAAAAAATAAAACCGGTGTTTTATTCAATCCTTTACTCCTTTTTCCGATATATATATATATATATATATATGACTCTCCCATTGATCTCGACGTATGGGAACTTAATAGTTCGGTTAAATATAAGAACAGTTGGAGTACCTATATAGGTGCTTTATTTATAGAGGTAAAGGTCACAGTACTTTAATAAGCTGATGAAAGAAGAATGGAGCACCAAGTTGCCACAGATTCTCCATATTAATCTTTTGCGTTTATATTCAAATTTTTCCTTCTCTTTGACTGGTTGACCTAACAAAGCTTGAGTGCCCAAACTACCCTACTCTTTTACACAAAGATGAAACCTCATATATATATATATATTCAGAGATAGATAGTTAGAGAGAGAGAGAGAGAGAGAGAGAGAGAGAGAGAGAGAGAGAGAGAGAGAGAGAGAGAGAGTAATAGAGAAGGAGAGTTTTATGGATTTTTCTTTTTTTGGCAAATGCATAATTAAAACGAATACAGACGAGCATTTCTTTAGGTTATGTCAGATTCTTAAGATAGCGTTATGATCTTTAAAATGGTTACCTAATCAGGATTGCATATTGAGTTGTGTCACTTGACACCAAGCATCTTTTTAAAAATCCGAATAAGTCAAACTGCGAGATGATGACACACGAGGAGTGTTAAGAATTTGTTCTGTGACAAGGATTTACACAATGACTTGCTCTCAACAACTCCAAAATGTGGTCCCATACAGATATTTCAGAGTACAGAGGGAAAAGATGAAAATTCGATTAGTAATCCCAAATATTTCCTCTATTAACTCTCCTATCCTTGTACCTGTCTGAAAATCTGTCTTGTTTAAATGAATCACATGCCTCAGAACACTCGAAAGCGATTGGGTCCATGTATGTCGAAATCAACCATGTGTGCTTTATATTTATAATAAAAAATTTGACACAATATATGTAAATATTTCGATATTTAAAACTTAAATGAAGACTCCTTAGAGATACTTTGACCAAAGTAAATCAAAGTTGAATGAGTATGTTGAATGGAAAGAAATCTTTTTTGAAATAATTGTTTTATTCTTTTCCTGTCTATTTTTTCTGACAAATATGGCAGCACATACACATTTGAAAATACACCTACTTAATACATACACACATGCATATGTGCTTAAGATATATGACACACATACGTACACACGTTCATACATATGCTCCTACATGCATACATAAATACATACATACTTTCAAACATATCCATCATATGTAGCAAACTTGCACCACTTCATCAGGTGTAGCTTTAGAGGACCACTGAAGGGGTTTTATTGATGACGTTTAAACTATCAGCCTGATCGTGGTAACCTGATCGTCGAAAAGAAGTCAAACACAAATCAATTCAGTTGGTTTTGTACGTACAAAAATATTTGTGGCCGGGCTTTTTCTTGTAAGTAAAGTAAAAGTTGGTGATCGTAGTCGAGGGTGACCCGAAGGCTCTCTTTTCGATCACTACTACATCAAGGTGTAAGGGAGGGTAGTACACCTTTCCGAGAAACCGTACCTTATAATACTGAGCGTTAAGCGAAGAGGCATCAAGTACCAATTTTTGAGTCTTTGGTATGACTCGATCTGGGATTGAACCCATGTCTCCCGGGTCATTAGCTAACACTCTAACCATTATGCCAATGAAGTCAGCCGATAATAAAGATAGAGAGGAAGAAATTTATGTCGGCAAGAAGAGAGGCGGATAGAGGAAGACAAAAGATAGACGACAGACGACTTCGTTATTGCTTTGCTCACCAGCTGCTTGTGCGTACATTTTCGGCCTCCATCGTCTGCTCTCGCGATTACTCTCCCTTCGTGCCTTCTTCAACCTTCTATATCTATCCCCAAAAATATTGATTACGTAATCATTCTTCCTAACGTCACACGTTACTACCAAATAACAAATATTAGCTAATTCTAACCAATTATTTATCTTCAAATATTTTCTATTCCAGGTCACAGATATCAGCTGATTCTAAACAATTGTTTATCTTTGAATACTTTTCATTGCAATTCACATGTATTAGGTGATTCTAGATAATTGTTTATCACTTCGGAAACAAATATTTATTGCTGATATTTTTTATTCCGAAGTATTAACTATAAAAAAAGTGCTATTCAAGTTTTGAATCTAGATAACAATTGAAATTTGCAATTTGGCTTTAAAATTTAAACTTATCTTAGAAAAAAAGAAAATTGACTACGAAAATAATTAATTGAAATTTTTAATCATTTTACATATACATACATTTATACATTATATATATTTGGTTCAGAAATATGAAAAATACACACATACTGGCTTACATATTAGGATCATTAAATAAGTTTCCAGACTTTTTTCGTATGGGCACTTTTATTGATAGTACACACATGGAACTCTAGTACCCTTCGAAGTAATCTCCTCCGCCTGCAATGCACTTGATGTACCGTTCCAACAACTTCTGAAAGGTCTCATGGAAGTCCTCTTGTGTGAGTGTGTCAATGACCTTCCTCACAGCCTCTTTTATCTCCTCAATTGTCTCATAACTACTTCCTCTGAGCTTAGGGAATAAGCAAAAGTCACAGGGAGCAAGGTCTGGACTATAAGGAGGGTGAGGAAGTGTCTTGATGCCCATCTTGGTCGAATAGTCTGTGAGAAGGATGGAGTTGTGGACTGGTGCATTGTCCTGGTGGAAATGCCATTGATCCGATTTGAAGAGTGCTGGCCTCTTCCGAAGGAATCTCTTCCTGAACTCCCTTAAAACCTCAACATAGTATTCCTTGTTGACTGTCTGTCCAGTGGGAACCCAGTGTATGTAGATCATGCCAGTGCTGTCAAAAAAAAAAAAAAAGATCATGAAAGCTGTGTGGGTGGATTTGCTCTGTCTTGCCATCTTGGGTCTGGGAGAGCCAGCATGCTTTCACTGGGAACTCTGTCTCTTGGTCTCTGGGTCATAGCAGTAGATCCAGCTTTCGTCGCATGGCATTTTTTTCTATTTTAAAACAGAATCTTATTGCATATCGTTCTTCTAAAGTCCAGATTGCATTCTTGAAATTCACCAGCTGTGACAATCAGACTTCAGTAGGGTGTATTCCAATTCCTGTTGTAGCTGTTCATTTTAAACTGAAATCATAAAAATTGGTCAGTCATCTCATAAGGTGTATAGCAATAACATTGTTAATTTTCAAGAGTCTACAACGATTTTAAATGCCTGTACAAAAAAGTCTGGAAACTTATTGGATTCCCCGTATACATACAAGCATAGGATGTGGTTTAAAAATATGAGACAAACTTCATTTTAAAAATTTGCTAATAAATTTCCAACGTCAGTTTCTATGACGATCAATTCCATGACTTCATTGTCATTTAACTAAAAAATCGAGAGGTTCTATTTTATGGCATATCAAATATTGTGAGTATTTTTTTAAAAAGATCCAAATTTGATTTATTTGCACATATTTAAATGGTTTCAAGTATTTCTATTCCTTATTTGTACATAGGTAAGAGGTTTCAAGTATTGCTCTTTAACACTAATAATTCAATTTACACATAGTAAAATGTTTTCAAGTATATCTAATTATTGTTTGCTCAGTTAAATTGCTTCATGTTGTGTAGATTATTAGATAGTTCTATTTCACCCTTAGATGGGACCCTAACAGGTACTTACCAATCCGGATCAGACCTGGTAGTAATGGTAATAAAGGAGTACTCCACATTCTCCAAAGGTCTAGGACTGGAGTCTCATCATCAGAGGCAGTTTAGAGTCATATACAGGACATTCGCCGGTGGGAGAGTCTCTCTTATTTGCAGAGATGCAGTCAGTGTATTGTACAGCCCCAGCTGACAGGGCTATTATTTTTTTAAAGAAAATTTATTGATACCTGATGAAGCTTTGTAAATGAAATATATCATACGAATATGTTGTTTTTCAACAAGTTCTTTTCGATTCTTCTTCTGTCGTGTTTTGTTCACACACACATACACACGCACACACGCATATACATATTCTCTCTTTCTTTTCTCACACTCTTTCTCTCTCTCTGTCACACACGCACATACAAACACATATCCCAGACTGACAAATGCATATATATGTATACATACCCATACATACACACAGATACATATATATATATATATATATATATATATATATATATATATAATTTTGGAGAGATCGGACATTCTATTTATATAAGCAATTTGAAGACTGTTTCCGAAGGTCTAGTACAATGTCATAAATAATGATAAATCATAATTCAACTGGTTATTGCTTTTAGCTCGATTTACTTTAATATTCTTTGTATGTCTCGAATTCCAGTCGCCTTTGTTGTTGGGCTAATGCAGTAATTCCCATCGGTCCTAGTCATTGGTGTTCAAACTCACGTTTAACACTGATTTTTCCGTTAGCACTCAAGATAAGGAGACCATCTGTATTCTGAGATATGTCGCCACAAAATATTTTTTTAGCCATACGATTTTGGATCAGACAGTATACCGAGATAAAAAGAAAAAAGCTTTCATAGAGAACTAATTCCCGGGTATTTTACAATTTTATCTTAGACTTTTACTCTTTTGTTATTAAAACTGAGAAGTCAAACGGATTGTATTTGTCTCTATCGAGTATATATCAGATTAAGTTCAGACAAAACCAAGGCGCCTCAAAATACAACTTAAGACCAAACGAATAAGTAATTAACGGTTGCTGTTTTTTTTTAAATTTTTCAACTCCAGTTAAGATGCTTAATGTTCCGTATACCTAAACCATATTTTCAAAGTGTAGTTTGTAGTTTTTGATATATATATATACCGAAAGCTACACTCTGAAAAAAGTGTCCTTTCCATATATATATATATATATATACCGTATTTGACGGCGTGGAAAGCGCTTTTTTTTTTCTAAAATATCTTTTAAATTTCCCTTGCATCTTTTTTTGCTATTTGTAGATTTGAAATTCGCAATAGACAGCCGAAGTTTTCTACCTGGCAATTTCTATTAGCTTAGACTTTAGAGTAAGTTTCATATGCCTATTGTCATCATTTAAAAGGCTATTATGAAGATTAGAAATTTTATCATTGATAATATTCATTATATTTATCTCCTCCTGTTTGATATTAGTATTGTTTATTTCTTAATTTGACCAGTTGAAATTGGGGTGCGACTTATACACCCGTGTTTCTAATACGCCGTCACATACAGTATATATATATATATATCATTTCACACCGCGAGCATGGATTTCCTCGACTTACCCTCTCCATTCAGCTCGTCAATCGCATTTAGCAGCTCCTCCATACTTAATCTTGTGTCTCCACAAAGCTGTTGTTGATAAGTTCTAGCCGGACCTCTAAACCTGCTCGTCCCTGTGAAGGGGTCAACAGGAAAACGCCTCTTATAAGCTCACCCTAACATCTCCGGCAGTTTCCTGCTTCTCTGACCCGTCTGATTTGAATCGATTTAGAGATGGGAGGTAGGTGACCAGATAGCCGCTGTTTTGTCGGATGCTTCTTACAGGGTTAATTCAATATGGCTCACATAATTTTTGTTCAATTGCTGTCAAGTTTTTTCTCCATCCACTTAGTTAGCGTCCATGTGGCGCATCCATATAGTAGTAAGGACATGACCACTGCTTAGAAAAAATTGTGTTTTATTTTTATCGGATAGGTCTGATTTCCATATGACCGACAGCCAATCGATGGTTAACCATGTCTTTGTTAGTATTGATATCATTGTCAGTAGATGAGACACTGCTCCGATGTGGGTGAATTTGTCCACTAGTTTTAAGGAGCTACTTGCTAGTGTGGAGATGTCTCTTGTTTGATTTTGATTAAAGCACATGTACTCAGTTTTGTCTGCGTTCACATAGAGACCTATACCACCTGCTGCCTTCTCCAGGCTATACAGCTGGGATTCGACTTGGGGCGGTGCATTTGCCAGGAGCACTATGTCATCATCGTCGCTTACGTCCGTAATAGTTTGTGAGGGGCATCATCTGCTTCTTGCCTTTTCACGGAAAAGCCATTTTCCTATCATTAAATCTATTGACGTTCGAAGTACGTAGTCTAGGCAGATTCCGAACAGGTATGGGGCTAAAGTATCACCTTGCAGAACACCTGTGCATATGCCAAAGAAGTCTGTGATGATACGATGATTGAACTTTTACTTTTGTGTTTTTATAGTGCATCTTCATGGCAGCAAAGTAGTATTTGCTCCATCTTGTCTCTGTGCATGGAGACATATGCATTGGAGAAATCTACAAATAGCATGAACCCATTCTAGAATTCGTCAGATTATCAGAATTTGGATGGGTTTCTCCGAAAACCATTTTGATTCTTCCACAGAATTTTCTCAAAAGCGGGTTCGATGTGATTGAGTAGCAAAGCATTGTAAATCTTAGCCGCAATGGAGTAAGGTTCATAGCACGGTGATTCTAGGCAATTCCGTGGTCACCTTTCTTAAGGAAAGGGAGGATGCAGCCTTTTTTTCCATCCGTCTATTGTGTTCTGATTATTAACGGCGTTGCTCTATTAGAGCTGTATGTCGTCGAATTTACTTGTTTTTCATACTTCTTGTGGTATTTCATCTTCACCTGCCAGCTTTTCTGTTTTTAACTTTTGATAATACTACGTGGAGTTTTTCTTGAGTAAACTGTCTTAGTTTGATGTCTAGTTGATTTAATTATTTTCGTGATAGGTTCATCCGTAAATTTAGTGGATTTTCCGAGCAGATTCTTGAAATGTTCTTTCCACAAGTGTAGTCATTCTTCTTGGCTGGCAGCTTTTAGTTTTGCTCTCAAGGTGCTCTTCCTTTTACTTACTTCATTTACAGTCTGCCACGCTATCCGAGATTGTCCATCTTAGACCACATTTCTGATCTTATTGATCTGATCTTGAATATATTTTATTTGTTCTTTTAGGTATGTGTTAGATAGTTCAGTTCGTACCTTCATTTGTTTCTGAGCATTGGCATTAGTTGGGTTAATTTTATTGCATAGAGATGCCGTTTTCACTTCGTCACAGTTTTTCTTAACCGTCAAAGTCTCCTAAGGAACCCTACGTCTTTTGATTAGTTTAGTTAGTATGGAGTCTGCTGCCGCCTCCATGTGAGCATTGACGAAATTCTCATTGTAATTTCTGAGCATCTGCGTAGACAAATTCTGTCAATGCCGACATTGGGGCACTGGAATGCGTCACGGTCCACATGCCCTAAAATCTTTTAACAGCATCGAGAAAATATAATCGAGAATGATGGTAGCTACACCTAATAATGTTCCTGATATCTTCTGTAGTGCACCGTTTTTGCTTCTGAGTGTTATCGAATCTTTATCACTCTCATCCCTCTTGTTAAGCAGGGATCGGCCAGAGTGTGCAGTTATGATTGTTCGTGTTGCATTCCTGCAAAGGCTCAATCGTATCCTAGCTGTGACAAAAGAGGAGTAAGTCTCACACTTCAAAGCACTATTAATAAATTTTTTTTATTCATGAAGATGTATTCCGTCTGTGCCCTATTTTTATTTGCGTAGGTGTAGGTCCATAGTTTTCCTTTCCTTTTTCTTTTTTAAATAAGTATTAATGTATTTTAATCCGTTAGGAGTTCCCCGTTTCTGTTTGACGAGTTGTGTAAGTTGAATTTGTTGTTTTCATTTCTACCTATTTGAGTACGCATGTCTCCTCCGATGATGTGGACATTGTGCTTAAGGATGCTATGAGCAAAGGGGGAATCTCATTATAGAAGGTGTTGCGGTCCTTTTCAATACCAGCATAAGTAGTGTCGTAGCAGAAGATGGTTGTTGTGCTGGGGGTGCCGTTAAACGTAGCTACCCTCATTCTCGATAATATTTTCTCGACGCTCTTAAAAGATTTTAGGGCATGTAGACCGAGAAGCATTCCTATGCCCCTATGACAGCGTTGACAGAATTTGTCCACGAAGATGCTCAGACAAACGTTCTTCCATTACCAGCATTGTGGTATTTTATTTCTACTTCCATATGATGTAATCTGTATTTTTGTACGCATACTATGTCTATGCTATGCTCTACTGTAGATGCTTCAGTTCCCGCAGTTAGTGTATTATATTTAGAGTTCTAAAGATAAATGTTGCTATATGTAATGAGCTTTAACATTTAAGTAAGTTCTATTTGTATTTGATTATGAGTTCTGTGGCTGATTCTTCGAACACTGGGGCCAGAGCTCCAACCTCAGCAGAACACGCCTTTTTTTTTACCTGTGTGAAGGATGATGCAGTTAGAATACAAGGCCTGAGTGAGAGTTATGGTAATTTTTTTATAGCAGTATTTTTATCTTATCAAGAGATGCCAAGCTTAAAGAAGAGTAGTAGTAATTTACGAAGCCCTTTGCTTCGATATGACACAAGGCCGAATAAATGGGGCACCAAATGAGACTCGAACTCACTCGTGTAGGTTTGCTACTCTAGCTTGCTAACCATTACACCACCAAAGGTAGTAGTAGTAGTAGTTTGCTGACTGAACTATTCGATTCTGGCCGTTGACTTGTGGGGTTCGTCCGAGAAGAATCATGTAAAGCGCGCCATTGACCTTAGATTGGTTTCATCTACTGGGCTTCCCATGGCTTCAAGTGTTTAACTTATGGGTTGAATAATAAAAAAAAAAAAATCAACAAAAATAAAAATAAATATGTTTCCTCTCCCTCTTTCTATTCTTTCATTTTTTTCCTTTTTTCCCTCCCCTTTCTCCCTGCTGTTCATTCCTGTACTAATGTAGTTCTTTTCAGACCCTTGAGACAACTTCTTGTCTTTGGCACCTGACTTGTATATGGTGTATTTATTTCTATATTGGTCATACGTCTTCGTAGAAGATTCGGGATATGCGTGGTCAACATATAATTTAGTAAAATATCAATCACTCAATTAGAGACCAGTGGTGTTAAAAATATGATAGAAACAGTAACACTCCTGCGGGGGTCTCATTTCTCTAATACTCGCTTTTATTTAAATTCACTTGAACATGTGCGAACCCTGTCTTTCGTTTATGTATTATAACCCGTTAGAGTCTCTACGTCTTTCCACTCCCACCATTTTTAATAACTTTTGAAGACAATGGAGAATTCAACTGGACATACTACTCTTAGACCGACAAAAAATACTACTACTAATGATAATAATAATGATAATAATTAAAAAAATAATAAAGACATCAACAGAAGAACATGCTTGTTAATGCCTAGATTTTGATCAATATTTCAGTTAATTTTTCGAGGTCTTCGTTTTTGGATAAATGAAAGAAAGTACGACACTGACAAAAGGGTGGGGGACTCATTTCTGTAATGCTTGCTTTGATTTAAATTCAGTTGACATTGTCTTTTGTTTATGTACTATGACGCGCTGGAGTCTCAACGTCTTTCCATTCATAAGGAAGTCTGGGTTTTTGAAACATGAACAACAGTGCGAAATATGTATTATAGACACCTTGGTGTTTTCATTATAGCCAGGTTAGTTTTTTTTAATTTTTTTTTTTTATAATAGTCACCTTGGCTTATTTTTTATTAAAGCAACCTTGGCTTTTTTTATGAATATACATTTTTGAAAGGAGTTCTTTAAAATAAGATTCTGCGGATGTATCTGTGTAATCAATCTGTCAATTAGGATATTTTCTGTGTAAAGATCACGTGATCTAACATCTCATCACGTGACTGAATCTCATGTTATATAGACACTTTATTAGTCACTTTTTGTCGTACTCTTGTCCAAACAGTGGATGAAACACAAGAAACTTGAGTTAGGTATATTACATAGTCAATGATTATACTGTTCATAGGTTAATGCACTTAAAATGACCTACCAGGAACGTTGGATGATAGGGATGGATGGCGAGAAAGAGACAGAGAGTCTGGGGACGCAATGCTATCAATGTGACTTAATGATGACAATGATACCGGTGTTGTTAGTTTTGTATTGAGCACACATTTAAGACAAGCCTTTTTTATTTATAGTTCTTCAACCATTATATATATATATATATATATATATATATATGAATGTGTAAATGTGTGCCCTGTTTAAACAATTTTTCCTGCAATGTCAAAAAGGTAGTGAAATGACCCTATCCTACTACTAATGACTTTTGCGTCAAGCTGTGTGACCGGATACTAAAACTTAGTGAGGAGAACGCTCGCGGAGGGTGCGAGAAACGATCACATTCGCGTGTGGGGACTTTTTGAAAAGAGGCAGTCAATTGGTCACCAAAAGGGTGACAAGTAATGACCTAGATTTTAGAGCTAAACAATACCGCTCTGCAGTCAGTTGTGGAATACGTTCGTCTAGGAATATGTCTTTCCAAGATCTATTAGGAAATACTATTTAACGTCTGCCTGCTTTTGAGACCAGTTCAAAAGGAAATTTGAACACTAACAATAAAATGAATGACATTTTTCTGCGATCACGTGTTTCACTTATTGTTTATTCATCTTGACATCTTCTCTTCAACTTGTATTTTTCTCTTCATCACAACAACAGCCTAAAAAACAATAAAACACGTGAAGATATTTTATAGTGGTCATTCAGTACTTCATCTGAAGACTCTAAAATTCATTAAAGACAATGAGTCCTATTAGGAAGTGCCCGTGGTGTAATGGTTATCGTCGCAGGAATTGGACACGGCGACACGAGTTCAAATCTTGGACTGATTGCATTTCACATAGCACTAATACCCTTGGGAAAGGTAGGAATCCAATTATTCTCCCTCCAGCTATGGGTAAATAGTAGGGCAGACTAGGTTCTTCAGCCTTGGTGAGGCAACTAGTCTAGGAGAAGGAAAACTTTGAATTAAAACCTGTTAAACTCTGCTTAAAAAATTGACTTTGTGTCATATCCTGCCCGAGCGAAGGGGTTGGGTAAATATGATGAGTCATATTCGCTCAGGATCGAAATCATTGCCGGCAAGGGTGCTTGTTTGGTTGTAGATTTGAATTCTTCACTTGCAAGTTTAGACTGCCACTAGCGATACTATAACTCTGACACTGTAAGGTCTTTTCTCTCCAGATTGGATGCAATAATGCATATGTGTGTTGCTGCATGTATGACTATATGAGTATCAATATGCTTATAAATGTAGCGCATATGTGGGAAAAGTTAAACATTTTGAGACAATCAAAGACAAGGGTTTTTTTTATTTATTAAATATCACCTTCCCAAACAAAAATAGTGCTAAGATATTTCAACATCCATGTATAACATTAGCCTTTTTCTAAACATTAAAAATTGCAAACTGTTAGAAATTTGTTCTTAAACCGTAAAACGATGTTGCCTTTAAAAAAAAAAAAAAAAAAAAAAAAAAGATTCCATCACATGACATGATCAAATTCAATTATATTTTCCCTGTGTTACTCGTCTTTGCAAAACCAAAACAATTAGCCCTGATGAATTCTCTCGACTTGCATGAAACATTTTTCTTTTATGATTATTCAATTTTATTCTTATACTCAAAATATTTTTTTAATAGAATGATTTTGTATGCTGACACATTTTGAAGTCGAAACGCGTTGGCAAAAATAAATTAATTAATAAACTAAAATAATACATATAAGTCATCAACTACCCAAATACATATCTTTCGTCTGTTTACCTTTTCCCACATATCTTCTGTCTGATTCATTTCATTCCTTTGCACATCTAACATACATGTAAGGATGTAACCGCAGGACAGAGTGTATATGTGTAAGCGTTTATGTGGACATAATCTGCTATATCCAAGCGTATGTATTTACCTAACACCGTTTGGTTTGGTTTCTTTGTTTAATGGCATATCAACCTTTGTAGGTTATTTAACGCCAAAGCTATTCTCCTAGAAGAACAGTAGTGGTACTATTTAACCCATAGCTGGGAAAATAAGAGGGTTCATACCTTTCCTAAGGGTATTTATCCGAAAGTGAACGTAATAGTGCGACTGAAATACGAACTGGCTCACTACGATTCCGCAGTTCATCGCTTTAACCATTACACCATGAGGACACTCCACCTAACACCGTTGCGAGAGTAGGATGCGATACAAGGTCAAATTTTGAGCTGAGTATAACTTGTTTGACTTCATACTTTTTCTTCTCCTAGACCAGTTGCCATACCAAATTTTAAAAAAAAAACAGTTTGCCTTGCTATTTATTCTTAACTTGAGGAAGAATAGTTGGGTTCATGGCTTTCCTTAGAATATTAGCACAATGTGAAATGCGAAACACCTTGGTCAGAATTTGAACTCACTCACTGAGTCCATTTCGTAAGATGATAACTGTTCCACCACAAGCACATCCAGAGTGTATGTATGTATGTATGTAGATAGATGTTTATGTGTAGTAGTATCAAGGGATAGCTAATCAAGTTAGCGAGGTTGGTAGATTTTAATAGATAGACATATTTTTCGATGAGAATGAAAGGGTTAGTTTTTAATATTCATAATAATAACTGGAGTTTTCGATGCAAGTAGAGTCAGAATTCAGTAGACACAGACATCACTTCTTAAAGTAATTTCGTTTTCTGCAGTTCACGCGGGAAAAGCAGCTTTCTTTTTAGAAAGCCTGAACCGCATATATTCAAGAAAACAATTAGGAGATAGATCAATTGTGAGGGAGAGATGTTATATCAGAGGGAGTTCAAACCAAGGTTAGTAAGACACAGTCAGTTGTCAGGAAGGAAAAGTTAACAGTCTGCTGTTTAAACATAAAATCGGATATAAAACTGCCCATCGCCCAAGCGCATATAACCAAGTATCGCACGCACTCGTCGTCCATGATAAAACAGAAGTGAAATCGTCTATATTCAAGATTACGCTTTTGTTTCTAATGTTGACCCCTGGCTTGCATGGTTTCGACCAAACCCGGTTGCTGATAGATCTTCTTTTGAAAACAATCACAATGCTTTATGGGAGGAGTCATATTAGCTTTCAGGTGAGACAGGGTAGGCTGTGACGATGATTGCTTCACAAAGAAAATTATTAATGATAATGCCCGGGTGAAATTTGATTTTGAGATTTAGGAAAGAACCTCGTTCGGCTTCACTAATGGAATCGGTCATCGCACTGCGAGTAAAGGTCAAGGGAAGAGGCACTCAACGTGATTCTAGTGATTTTAACAACCTTTTTGGCCAGACGGTGATACGAAATGTGAGTTGTTGCTTTGAAGTATTCCATCATTTTAGCTCATAAATATTTGCCAGTTGATTACGAGACAAAAATCGCCATCTCTGACTGAATTTTCTTCTAATGACTGTCGAAGTCACTTTGTTCTCAAGAGCCCTCTCACCTTGTGGACGAGACTAAGAATTCTCTGCCGAGGAGTAAGACAGCACAAGAATGAAAATAAAAATGTACGATGCTCATGATTCATAACCACTAGGCATAAAATGACATTAGACAGGTTGAAAAGCAGTTAAAATCACTCAATCAATAAATCGATCAATCAAAGAGTTATATATGATGGATGTTGTGTCTTTCATATCTCGAATATGTGGGTTGATAAATAAAACTGGAATAAAAAAAATGTTGTGCCATGATATATCTTAACATTTTTCGAACTATTTTGAGGTGCTGATTTTTTAAAATCATTATCATCCTGCACGCCTGAATATTTTATCATGCAAATACACAATTTTAAAAGATATTATTTATACCACAGAAAAAAAAAATTTGGTTAAATCTGTTAAGATCATGGTGGAATCGTTTGTTTGATCCAAAGTTCACGTGAACCAGATGATCAGGAAAGTTTTTCAAATGTTCTTTAACATTCATATTACAATTCCGGGTCTAAAAATTGTGAATGGAATGGTTCAGTGTAACTGCCGTGCTTTACATTTCCAAGAAATTCGGTTAGGACCCCAAAATTCATTTCAGGTCGTTTACTTCAACTTCATTTCCAAGGAATTCGGTTATGACCTCTAAAAATGCATTTATATTGCTCTAATTTCATTTACAGAAAATACAAAAATTGGAACCCTAATTCGTGATCTCAAAATAACAGCTTTTAAAATCATTTTCATTCTACATGTCTGAATATTTTATCATACAAAGACACAATTTTAAAAGATATTATTTATACAAGAGAAAAAAAAAACATTCTGGTTAAATCTGGTTAAATCTGTTTATTGGATAATAAAAAAAATCATGACGAATTAGTCATTAATTTTGCATAAACAAAGTAGAGATACAAATGAAAAAACCTACCGAGTTTGAACTTATTTTCTATTTTAAAACTTTTCTTTTCATTTGATCCTCTTTGGTGGGAAATTTTGATACTGTCCATTTTCAAATAGCAACAAAAATCTTCCCCTATTACCCTATACCTTCATCCATGGTAAAGTCTTTCTATTGTTTTAAGATCTTAGTGGCATCGTTTGTCTAGTCCATTGTTAACGTGAACCAGATGCACAGGAAAGTTTTCCAAATGTTCTTTAACATTCATGCTACAATCCCGGGTCTGAAAATTGTGAATGAAAAGGTTCAGTTTAACTGTGTAACATATTGACCCCAGCCAAGCTGTCAAAAAAGGAAATGCACCTGTGTAAATAACAGGTGCCTCCGGTCGAGGAGTATCAGGATATAACCTTGACCGTAGACGAGTTGAATGAGTGCGATTTGTGACGCCCACAAGAAGAAGGTGGACGTCGAATAACTGTATAATCCGGGTGAAGACAGGAAGTCAGCAGTTGGAGTTCAGATGAGTTGGAGATATGATGCGGTAGAGAAAACTAGCACCCTGCAGAGGGGGCCCTCGGGCCCCAATTGAGCAATTGCAGTTACAGAGAAGATGCTGGAATGAGGGACATGTCCCAGAGAGGCTGGGCCCCCAGGCTACCCGTTGAGCCGCCCAGGAGAACGGGAAAGAAACGCTGTTATGGCCATAAGAGTGGGGGTCAATATGTTGCAGTTCTGTTCAGCCTCCAACTCCCTCTCACACACAACCCTTTCAATAAAGTGAGAGGTAGATTTTTTCTAAAAAATTGTGTCGCTCGTCTTTATTATGTCGTTGTTGTGAATCTGCATGCACCTGTATATGTGTATGTATAGTGTTCATGGCTATACAACAACTGCCGTGCTTTATATTTCCAAGGAATTTGGTTATGAACTCTAAAAATTCATTTATGTTGCTTTGATTTCATTCAGAGAAAATACAAAATTTGGAACTCAGACACATTTTCTAATTTTTGATCTCAAAATAACAAGGAGGGTGTCCTCATGGTGTAATAGTCAAAGCGATGGACTGTGGAATCGTAGAAAGCGAGTTCGAACTCCAGTCGCGCTATTATGTTCACTTTCGGGCAGATACCTTTAGGAAAGGTATGAACCCACCCTAATCCTCCCAGCTATGTGCTAAATAGTACCATTGGTATTAAATAGCCTACAAAGGTTGATATGCTATTAAACAAAGAAACCAAACCAAAACAAAATCAAAATAACAGTTTTTAATTTTTCTTCGTTAAACCCTGGAAAGGCACTTTGAATATACTCGTCTTCCTTATCCATAGCTTTCCTGAATTGCTTCATTAACCCCAACATAGTTTGAAGTGAAAGGGTCAATGATAATTCTATCTCCAGAAATTTATTTCATAATCTCTTATTTTACCAGATATAAAGAATTTTCGAAAAACAAAAAAGATACTTCGAAATCAGTGCTATAAAATTAGTTGAAAACATTCAGGAACATTCATGGAGCAATTTAATTGTTTGCTCGACTAACCTTTTGTAACCGAAAATTCAGAAAATGTGTGCCCAACGCAAATTCACCGTTTGACAAAACGTAGTAGATTTGTGATTGATTAGATGTTTTAATCTTAAAGATATTTTTAGATGCTAGTGAAATATTGATTTATTGTTTTATTAAACCATAAATTAATCAGGTCAATCAATAACCAGTGCTGAATTTTATTCAAAGGAAAATTATCATCACCATCTAGTGGCGCTGACGCCACGGATTTCTCCTCTCTCTCTCTCACTCTCACTTTCTCTCCATCCGTTCCTATCATCCATCGCTTCCGGTAGGTCCCCCAAACTATATCCAGTCTCTGCAAAGAGCTGATGTAAGTTCTTACTGGTCGGCCAGCAATCGCACGTCCACGTGTAGGGGTCCATAGAAGAACATCACTCATGAATTTGACATCGTCTCTTCAGCAGCGTTCAGCATACCATGTTCTTCAAAGTTGGATAGTTTTTGAGATGGGAGGTTGGTGGCCGTACAGCTACTGTTTTGTGGGGTGATGCTTCCAGTATTTGGTCAAAACTGCATGTAGCGTTCTGGTGTAGTTTCTATCGACGTTTTTTGTGGGTTTTCTTAGCGTCCATATGATGCATCTTTACGGTAATATACATAAAGCAACGGCTAGGAAAAATACTGTTTAATTTTATTTGATAGATCAAACATCCATATGATCAATAACCTATAGATTGTAGCCCACGCTTTCGCTAGGAGCATTTTGACATCGCTTTTTGTAAATGAGATATTCCTGCTGAGGTCTGTGAATTTGTCAATTAATTTCAGAAGTTTGCAACATAGAGTATACATGTCTCTTTCTGTTACATAGCCACAATTAACGCTATGTGCAAAATAGACATATAATGTTCATAACGATAGAACATATAAAGAACATAGGAATCTCGAAATTAGAAAACACGTAACGATTTCTTGTTCAGGTACGAAAGCTTTTTATTAACTTTGAGCTAAAGGTTTCGATATAAGGAGGAGAGACACAATCTCGCTATGCCGTCTTATTCATTTGGCCCGTATCTCGTGCGGCACCCGCGAGCGAGCCCCAAAAGTCGAACCTCCTCGTTCGGCGTCTAGTTTTCAACTCTCTAACTTTTTTCAAATCTCCCACAAACCACTGCGCGCTTCCGGTGCGTGACGTCACCTTCACCCTGTCACCCCGTTCCGTCATCTCGGGCTATTGTGACGCACGCGTTACCACCTACATCAAGGTTTGCACCTGACTAACCCATGTGCTGAGCCGAAAGGTTCTCAGCCGAACTAAACTCAAAGGCATGAACCGAAATCCCTTGGCCAATACGTTACATTTCTAGTTTAAAAAATATACTTTTATTTGTGTTTATATGGTGGCCAATACTTTCTGCTGCTTGGTTTACGCTATGCAGCAGAGATTTGGTCTTGGAAGGTAAATTTGCAAGAAGCACTTAATCATCAGCATTGTCTGTGTCTGTTATATTGTCTGCAGGATATCGTTTACATATAGCTTTTTCTATTGTAAAGCAAATTTTTTTATCAGATCTATTAAACTTCTAAATACGTAGTGCTGGCAGATTATGAAAAAAAATATGGCGCTATATATATATATATATATATATATATATATATATATATATATATATATATAAGATATATATATATAAAAAGATATATAAAAAAGTTATTAAACTGGAAAACACCAGGCCCTAAGGGAATACATGATTTTATGATATATATATATATAT
Organism: Sepioteuthis lessoniana; assembly: GCA_963585895.1. Lineage (NCBI taxonomy): Eukaryota > Metazoa > Mollusca > Cephalopoda > Myopsida > Loliginidae > Sepioteuthis > Sepioteuthis lessoniana. The sequence continues at coordinate 118,431,419 of OY757912.1, read as the reverse complement.
ATATATATATATATCATAAAACCATGTATTCTATTAGGGCCTGGTGTTTTCCAGTTTAATATCTTTTTTAGAGTAATTCTAAATAAATCGATGTGTATTTCAGTTTTCGGGCCATCTTCGAGCCCTTCTACGAGGAACATACGATATGTTTCCAGATTTTGTTGTCGGGGCACTTTTATTGATAGTACACACATGAAACTCTAGTCCCCTTCGAACTAATCTCCTCCGGTTGTAATGGACTTGTTCCAACAACTTCTGGAAGGCCCCATGGAAGTCCTCTTGTGTGAGCGTGTCAATGACCTTCGTCACAGCCTCTTTCATCTCCTCCACTGTCTCATAACGACAGCCTTGGAGCTTAGGAAATAAGCAAAGGTCACAGGGAGCAAGGTCTGGACTATAGGGAGGCTGAGGAATTGTCTTGATGTCCATCTTGGTCGAATAGTCTGTGACAAGGAGGGAGTTGTGTCCTGGTGAAAATACCACTGATCTGATTTGAAGAGTGCTGGCCTCTTCCGACGGAGTCTCTTCCTGAACTCCCTTAAAGCCTCAAAATAGTAACCCTAACCCTAACCCTTAGGCCAATCAACTGTGGTGTATTGACTTCCTTACTCCTTCCACATCTTTTATCATCCCTCACAGACTCCGTGCCTTCCTTGAATCTCTTATGCCACTCAAAAACTGATGCTCGATTCATGCAAGATGCTCCAAAAGCAGTCTCAAGCATTCCATACGTTTCTGTGGCATTTCCTTCTGAGCTTAAAACAGAATTTTATTGCATATCGTTCTTCTAAAGTTTCAGATTGCGTTTTTGAAATTCACCAGCTATGACAATCAGGATTTAGTAGGGTGTATCCCAATTCCTGCTGTAGCTGTTCATTTGAAGCTGAAATCATAAAAATTGGTCAGTCATCTTATGATATGTAAAGCAATAACATACTGAATATTCAAGAGTCTACGGCCATTTAAAATGCCTGTACGAAAAAGGTCTGGAAACTTATCGTATGCACCTCGTAATTCTCTTGTCATATTGTTCATCCATTCAGCCTTTTCGTTATGTTTTTGGTTCCATATTTTTGTTCAACATCGTTCCGTTTCTTTTGCATCCGGTTGTAGGTATGTTTTTTTATAATCTCCTCCAAATTGTCAATAGAATTTTCTTTCTTTGTTTTAGAATGTCCTTTTTATCAGTATTCTTTCACTTTTGTCGATATCTCTTTAATCTTCCTTCTTTCGTCAGTATTTTATGGTTTATTCCCCCAAGTTGTATTGTTATTTTTTCTTGTGTTGCCTTTTCCTTTTTCTTCCTACATAGTCTAGCGTCTTTCCTTTGTTTTATCATTTTGGTCTGTTTTCGTAGATTTTTTTATCTGCATTTCCAGTCGAATTTCCCATCCTGGTCTTGATTTTTCCTTTGTGCTTTTTGAGGGGATCCAATTTTCTCACAAACTAATTTCTCACCTGCATAGATTAGTTAATTTAATTCGGTTATATTATTCTTTGATATATAAGGTAGTACTTGATTTATTTTATTCGTTCCCGTCTTAAGTGTTCTCCGTTTTATGTTTCTTAGTGATAATAAAGTAGTCTTCGCACTGTTCATAATTCTCTTCAAATTTTCTAGATTTACTTTTCATTCTTGTGTTTGTGTTTGCTCTGGGTTGTTTGGTTATGCGTTATTTGGTTGTGTTGTGTGGTGTTTCCATTTTCTGAAGTTGGTGGTTCATTTCGGTTGGGCTGTTTTTGTTTGTTAATACTTGGTGTGTCTGATATTGTATTACTCTGTTGTTCATAATTCACTTTCTTGTGTATTTCTAGTATTTCAAGGTAAGAAAAACAACCTTTCTTTATTTTTGTCCTGACTTGGTCGGCAAGTCTTTAGCTTGTTGTCCGAAAACTAGCACATGCTTTCCAGAGCTCTATCATTCTTTTCCTATATCCTTTTTGTCAGTATTGCTCATAAAATAGCAGTGTAGTGCAAGTTAGTTGTCTTCCCTAGTTCATGTTTTGTGTTTACGTCTCTAGTTGGTGTGGCTCCTTAACTCGTCATTTGTGTACCTGAAAAAAGAACAGCTGGCATTCGCAGGATGACGTCAGGTCTCCCATGTTATCTATCAGGAGAGCACCTGCCGATCATGACACCCAAGTCTGTTGCCTGGGTCCTACGTTGGGTCATATTTTGTTTCAAATTTTTTACCATGGGTGATATATTGTGATATACCAGACCCAGAGGTTGTCCATTGTTTGTACGTCTGACATAGATTTGAACAATAACACTCACAGTGACTGTTCATAAACAGCGGGTCACAAACAATAAAATCCTTAGTTTTAACTTAGTTAAAGTCCATTAACCTCTTTTTTTTATAGTTTATTTCTTAACTGAGTAGCTGAACTAGTTTCAGTTGTTTCTGTATTACCTTCATGATAGGACAGACTAGGTTCTTCAGCCTTGGTTAGGCAACTAGTCTAGGAGAAGGAAAACTCTGAATTCAAACCTGTTAAACTCCGCTTAAAAATTGACCTTGTGTCATATCCTGCCCGAGCGGAGGGGTTGGTAAATAGTGTATTACCTTCATGGTTTATATTTACTGACCTATTTTGAAACTTTATTTCCGTTAAAGTTGGTCATATTTTTATAAATACTAAGCTACTGATGATTTCCCCGTTATATGGAGGAGAGTAACTGTTCTTACTCCATGCTTTCAGCCTACATCCGGTACGTATTTCCTTAGATTAAGAGTATTCATAGATGAGCGATATAGAAATTGAGGTGGTAAATTTATACAGATCTGTTTCGTGATTTTAAAATAGTTTATCCTTAAATAATTTTGGTAATTAAAAAGACTTCGTTTAAAATACAACTGTTTACCAACAAAATTTACGAGTAACGAAAAATCAATGTTTTTAAATAAAAGAGAGATTCTGCAGTCACAAATTTCTTTAAAGACCACGCTGCAAAAATTCGTTTGGTTATTCTGGTTCAAGCCTTGATATAGTTTTGGGGAGTTTTTTTTTTTAAATATATCTTTATATTCTAAGATACAGACGTCACGTGGTATTCTAGAATGTTCATTTCTAAAGTAATTTCCTTTCTTTTTAGGTGGCAAGATATTTTTTATTTATTTATTTGTCTATTTATTGATTTTCATCTTCAGTTTAATTTTATTTTTAGTTCCCTCTGTTCTAGATAGATTCTCACACCCCCATACCCTAATACTAGTCACAATTTAGGCAGTAAATTTAAACAAATCTATTTCTTGATTTCGAATTAGTTTAGCTGAAAAAAAATTTGAGAATTAAAATTTTTTCATTTAAATACAACTGTTAACCAAGACAATTTACCAGAAACGAATAATCAATGTTAAAACAAAAAAGACAGATTCGTCCTACCCAAGTTTCTTCGCAGATCACATAGCAAAAAATCGTTTGCTTATTATGGTTCAAGCCTTCATATAGTTTTGAAGTTTGTTGCTGTTTGTTTGTTGGTGCCCGTGGTGTAATGGTTTTCGTCGTAGGAAGTAGACACGGCGACACGAATTCAAATCCTGGACAAGGCTGATTGTATTTCAAATAGCACTAATACCCTTGGGAAAGGTATGGATCCAATTATACTCCCACCAGCTATGTAGTAAGACAGACTGATTTCTTCAGCCTTGGTAAGGCAACCAATCTAGGAGAACGAAAACTCTGAATTCAGACCTGTAAAACTCCGCTTAAAAATTGACCTTGTTTCATATTCTGCCCGAGCGGAGGAGTTGGTAAATATGGTTGTTTTGTTAATATATATATATATTTATATTAAAAAATATGGACATCACGTGGCATTCTAGAATGTTTGCTTCAAAGGTAATTTCTTCTTTTATTTTTTTTTTGGCGGGGGAGGTATTTTTATTTATTTATTTTTAAATATTTTAATTTTATTCTTAATCTAATTTTATTTTTCGTTCCCTCCACACTACATAGATTCTCAACCACACTCCTCTTAATTCTAGTAACATGTAAGACGTAGAAATTGAAATTTAAACAAATCTATTTCGAGATTTCAAAATAGTTTAGCTGAAAATAATTTTGGAAATTAGAAAGTCTTCATTTGAAATACAACTGTTCACCGAAAGAAATTTAGGAGTTATCATTATTTTCTTTACACCACCACTAATATCACAATTAAAAATGCTAATATAAAAACAATAGAAGAGAACGATAGAAAATTCGAGACACTTCTATTGTTTGATTAAAATATCTTTAAAAAATGTCAATGATCAGAAAAAGAAAAATATGGTTAAATCAAAATATATACTGTCCTATATTAATCTATGTAAAAATGAAATCACTATCATCATCGTCATCATGTCGCGCTATCAGCACGGATATTCTTGACCCTCTCTCGCCAAGCCTCTCTATCGTCCATTGCTTTCGGCAGATCCTCACGGTTACATTCCGTATCAGCACAGAGCTGCGGTATGTAGGTTTGAGCTGGACGTCCTGCATTTGCTCGTCCATGGGAAGGGGTCCACAGCAGTACATCACTTATGAGCTCGTCCCTACTTCTCCAGCAGTGCCCCACGTGTCTGGTTCGTCTAATTTTGATAGTTTCCGTTATGGGTGGTTGGTGGCCGTATAGCTGTTGCTTAGCCGGGTGCTGTCTCCATGACTTGTTCAATATTCCTCGCAGCATTCTTGTGTAATTACCGTCAAACTTTTTCTCTATCCGTTTAATTAGCCTCCATGAAGTGCATCCATATAACAGTATCGACATTATCACTGCCTGGAAGAAACTGCGCTTCATTTTATCGGTCAGGTCTGTTTTCCATATGACCGAGAGCTGTCCATGCCTTTGCTAGTTTCTTGTTGATGTCTGTCTCGGTTGATGAGACACTGCTCCCTTGGTGGGTGAACTTGTTAACTAGTTTCAGCGAGCTCCTGTTCAGTGTGGATATGTCACCTGTTTCATTAAAGCCCATAAATTCCGTCTTGTGTGCATTGACATGGAGGCCGATGCCTGCAGCAGCTCGTTCCAGAAAAAAAAAAACCAAAAAACAATTACCTACGTCGAATACACCGATGATAAAAATGAAATAAGATGCAATAAATAAATTTAGCATCACTTAATATCATTTTTAAATATATTTTAAAGACGTATACTGTAACAATTATGAAATAAATTCAACGCTAATTTAAAAGATTAAAAAAAAAGTAAATAGCTTTATACAAAGTCAAATTATCTCCCTTTACATTATGTTAAAATATGAATAGATAATTGAATGAATAAATTAATAAAACTCAGTCAATATATCAAATTTACAATTAAGATGAATATAATATAGTTAATTTTTTAAAAGATAAGTTTATTTAAGTTACATTTTGATGACGCAATTTATGTATCAATTTAATATATCATAAATAAACAAATTCTAATCATTAATTTGTACATCCTTACACTATACATAATACTGATATGATTCGATCGATGAATAAAGAATATAATATAAAGACTGAATAAATAAATAAATAAATAGATACATACATGAATAAAAATCGTTGCTTATTCACTTTAAAATGTACCGTTTTCTCGGAGCAACAAAAAAAAACACCTATTAATTTCGACGTTAGCGTTCATCTATATGATAGCAGTTTATGAATATTTAGAATATATTAATTAACATACAGTATCGAACATAAACAAGTACACCTTTGATACAAGTTAATATTCTTTAAAAACAGGTATGCAGATTGGTTTATTTCTTATAAAATATTATGCAATTTCAATGGATATTATTGTACCAATTAGCCGGTATTTTTGTTGCGTTTAGCTTGGGAAGTTGGTTTGTTAGTAATGAGGGAAAGTTTGTTGTTAGCAAGGGAGATGTTGTAACGTATGTGTATTTACGTTGAGTTGTTTCCTCGCTTAGTGTTGTTATTCCCCTCGCTAAGTTTGGAAGGTATTTAGCTAATAGTTGTTAGGAATAAAGGAAGGATCATGAAGAAGATGGCGATAGTCGAAAGGTGTTTTTAAGATAAGGTTTTTATTTGCAGCATGGAATATTGGTTTGCTTTTGGTGCTGCAAGACTCGTGAAGGGTTGTGAGTATTGAGGCGAAATTGAGTTATGAGAAGTTGAGATGGTTGATGGCAGCGTGTGTCGTCGGACGTGTGAGGGATTGTGTTCGTTGGATTTTGACGAAAGACATTGTTGCAGTTGTAGGAATTGAACTTTGGATGTCACCGTGTAGTTTTGTGTGTCTGGTATTTGGGGAGAGTAGGCGTTATCTCCATTAAGGTGGACTAGAGGTAAATTGAGAGCTAGCGTGTCGAGAGCGGGATTACGCTCAGATCGACATAGCCAATTTTGGGGTGACATAAAGTTGTGCCTGTGCGAGGCATGTTGAATGCATCTAATTTATTTTCAACTGGGATTCCTTGTAAGGAATCAATAAATTAGATGGGCTCCCTCGTGCATCCATGCTGCTGCTGCTGCTATTCTAGAGCCGCAGTGAGACGTCTGCACCAGGCGGCGTTCTCAAGCCAAAGGGACTGTGTTTGGCAGCTTACAAGATTTGGTGGCCGGAAATGAAGGTCCGAGCTGAATAGGATAAGTCATCCTGATTGGGTGAAATTAAGTGTAGAATTAAATTGCGCGCCAAACCAAAATACGAAATTTTTCCTTCACTACAACCACGACAAGTCTCAAATAGAAGGTTATAATGTTACCGCACCAAATATGACGTTATACCATTACACATCAAATATACGGTTGTACCACCACGTACGAACGTGTTAATGGCTGTATCGCTGCGTCTTAAATAGAAGTCAGACCCTGTTGTAACGTGGCCGTGGGAAAAGTTGACGAATATACAAAAATCTGTCTTAGTTCACTAACACAAATGTTTATTTGCGACTACACTTTTAATGCAGTCGGCGGGAGAAAGACACATATTATGAAAATTGAGTCACCCACGTTAGCTGGACAAAGAGAACAACATGTAATGAGGAGATAGAAAGAGCAGACACTGACCTTGAATTTTCTTACTGTATTTTCTTGTAGTTTGAACGTGCTAATTCGTAGCTCACCCCAAAATAGGTGTCGTAACCCTCGTCTATTTTCACATTTCTGTATCTAGGCTTCAACCCACTGTCTTTACCTCATCGTGTCTAGCTGCCAACTAACCATTAAACCAGAGTCGTCCCCTTACTTCCGCTGGGTGTCGGAGGAAGGAAATATCCGTTTTCGGCGTTTCCACACCTGCGCAGAAGATTTGGAACCTCTAGTATTTTTCAAGTCATTTCAATTACTGTAATCACTTTCACCGTGACTGGCTGACCTACAACGAGTGTTTTGGTCTCAGTCACTCAGTGGACAGCTGGCCACACCGTAGACTATGTCGGTTTTTTCGTCTTTGTTTTTTCTTCTCTCTCTCGCTCTCTCTCTCTCTCTCTCTCTCTTCCCTTTATAACATTTCTTTATAATCTAAACCTATTATATCACAATATATTATTACGTAATAGGAACATTTAAAACTCCAGAAATATGTATATAGTAAATATAGGTTATATATATATATATATATATGCAAATTTATCTTCAGCTACAGAGGAGTTGCTATTTTATTTTTCCTTTTTTTTTTCGTTAAATGCTGTCCGTGCTGTAAAATCTGGTAATAAATGATAACTAATAATATCCATTTTAACTGTATAATATTCGATATGAAATAAAATTCGGGTATAGAGAATATATATATAAATAAATATATATATATATATATGTGTGTGTGTGTGTGTGTGTGTGTGCATGAAACAGAATAAATAAGTCGTATCCTTTCATATATATATATATATATATATATATATATATATATATATGAATAAACTTCAAAAATCACTCATACTTTTTTGTGATAATATTAATTACAACGGACACTTTATGTTAAGTCTGCATTTTCAGACTGAGAAATAATAATAATAATAATAATAATAATAATAATAATAATAATAATAATAATATATATATATATATATATATATATATATATATATATATATATATACATTAAGAATAAAAAATGTATATGAATTTTTAATAAAAGATTTGGAAAACGTACGTATTGTGATATCAGGATTTTCTTGTTACAAAAGGATTATTCTATCAAAAAATCTTTTTGATATTATTTAAGGATCACCTCTAAAACATCAAGAATAGAGCCCCCCCTCCAAAAAAAAAAAAAAAAAAAAAAAAAAACAATTACATAAATATACATAAAAGATTTCTTGTTTTTTGGTGTAGCTGTTATATATTCATATTTCTGGTTATAGTCTTTTAATTTTCTCAATTCTTTCATAATATGCGTTTTCATTGTGTAATGCTCCATTATGGATGACGCTATCTTTGTATCAATTTACCAAAACCACCTCACAGCTGGATCCGACACCAGGTCTATTTTTATGCAAAGTTTAACTAGTTTTCCTTCTCCTAGACCGCTTACTCTACCAAAACTAGTGAGTCAAGTCTTCACTATCATTTTATTCATACCTGGATGGAGAATAGCTGGATTCAGACTTTTCGCAGGAGTAATAGCGCTAAAAAAAAATGCAAACAGCCTCGAACAGAATTTGAACACGGGTCACCGTTTCCATTTTCAACGACCATGTCCATTACGCCACGAACGCCTCCTTATATCCCTGTAGCTTTGATTTATTCTGCATTATTTTGTGTTCCATAATAATGATAAACATTGACAGGCTTCATAGTACTAATTCTGTAAAAAATGTTTTTGATAAAAAGAATATAAATAAAATATTTTCCCCATCTTCATATCTTTTCACAATAGGTGCATTAAGATTGTTCTGAAAACTCTGCAAGAGTTGGTAATCAGATGAAGGAAGATTTGGATAATAAAACTTCGGATTTTTTTTTCAGTCTAGGTCTTACTTAAGATACCTTCGATAACCTTTCAACGTTAACGAGACGTTGTTTTTCCTAATCGTCATGTCGTTTTATTGAGTTATCATAAGTCTTGAATATCCAAAGAATTAACTCTTCTGAAGTTATTTATTTTTCGTTTTTACCTCCATTTATCTATTTCTGAATGTATGAAAGGAAAAAAAAATCCCAAGGGTCGAGAAACATGTGTGTTCGAGGAGAATTGAAAAAAAATAAATTGTTGGGTTGACTTCGACTTGAATGCTTGGCAAAAATATTTGTAAAATATGTGAGATTTCTTTGTCATGGTCAGGGAAGAGATGATTTCTTCTTCTATTGTGACATTATAATCATTGGTGAGACCATATTGCAGCAAGATATAACATTTACATTATTCTGAATCCTTTTTTTCTTCAAAAATTTTCTTAGTTTTATTCTTTCAGGAAAATGTAAAGGCATAACAGGCATTTTTATAAATGATAGAACTTTATCATAAACAAATTTATAACTTTATCAACAATCTGATTAGACAAATTTTCTTCAAAATAATGTCCTCTACCTTTGAAACACAACTGCTTGGATTTTCCTTTTTTTATTTCGAGAACGAGTTCTTTTCTTTTTTTTTAAAAATTTTTTTCTTGCTTGATTTTACTAACGTTTGTTTTTTTCTCTGTTTTTAATTTAACAGAGATTTTAAAAGCACGATGTTTTCGTGTGTTTCATTTTTCAGTGACATCAAGTGATTACAGCATCTCATTTTCGATTCATTCGTCGTAGTACAGAGAGAGAGACAGAGAGAGACAGGCAGACAGAGTGGGGCATGGTTAGCGTAATGAGACAATCGTAAAGATGGAATAAGTGACCCGTGATTAAATCTAGCATGAAGCTATTTGAGTATCACAACCAGCTAATATTCTTTGGAAATACTTAAATTTATCTATTTCCACGCTCAGATATAAGTAAATAGACGAAATATGGTTCTTTAGACTTTGAATTCAAGCCTGTTTTTTCCGTTTAAAATTGACCTTATGTTACATCCTACCAGTGACTTAGGAGTTGGATAAATTCATATACTTTTCCAGATCCTTGATTAATTTACATTTTAAAGATTTCAGATGACGTAAAGTTGGACGGATTTTGATCCCAGTTTGAAACGCCCGGCGTGTCTAGCCACACTGAAGAGTTGTGATACAACAAAACAGGACATCTCTAATAATATCTTTAAAATGTTTTAGTAAAATATTCACACTCATCAATCTATCTCATTCTCTCTCTCTCTCTCTCTCTCTCTCTCTATCTCTCTCTCGATATATGTATATACATATTCACACACACACACACACACACACACACACACACACACACACATGTATATATATATATATATATATATATATATATATATATATATCGTCTTCCATAGAGAGATTGCTTTGTTGTATCACAACTCTTCAGTGTGGCTAGACACGCAGGACGTTTCAAACTGGGATCGCAATCCGTCCAACTTTACTTGTGTCTTAGTATGTTACTGCTCAGCCATTAGGCGACCTACGTCAGCTCGGGAATTATAGCGCATTATGTATTAGCTTTCGTTTGTTTACATTTTGCATTACCATATACCGGAGTGCTCAGTTCGTTAGAAGAGCTTTGCATTACGCAGGTGACTAGAGTGTTCAACACCTAATTTAACCTTATTTCAACAATAGCAAAAGAATTTAATCGATTAATAGATTAAAATAGAAATAGCTCTTTGGATGAAGCTATACCAACCAAACAGAATTTTAAAAAGCAGACCCCCACCCCCAAAAAAACTTGCAAAATAGCGCTATAAATCAGCAGATTCCAAATAAAAATTAGCAGAACGTTGTAAACGAGTACTAAAGTGATATAGTCGAGCGGAGCGAATAGATAATGGCGTTTGTATTTATCGATCATCATACCGCTCTCTCGGTTGGATTTCGAATACGTTATTCTATCCTCTGCATAGGGGTAAGGCCACACTTTACAAAAATGGCCTATCCTGGGTATAAGACTAAACTGCAACTGTTGGTGAGGCATCAGGTTTTCTCATTGGAGTACACAGTACAATTTCATTGCAATTACTCTAAAATCTGTGAGGTTTTACTCGTTAGGGTTTCATTTATGGGTTAATTAGATCTGTTTGTTATTGATGATAGATAGGAATACTTAATGATAAACTATTTGTATTTAAGATAATAACTAGAATATATAATCAGATTAATTCGTATTATTGTTACACGAAACCCTATACCTATGAGTATTCAATAAGAATCATTGAAACCATATAACTGTGTAAAGGCTCCCTTTTCCAAAGCTACTACACCGAGGTGTAGGAAAGGGCGCAATGCCATTCCCTGAATTGCAAGGAAGCCTGCGAGTCACCCTTGACTAAGGTCGACTACTTGTGTAAAAACAAATTACTTATTAAATAGATAGAATAACTAGAAACCATATAATTATTAGCATTAAATACCAATACTCGAAACCATACAAACGTGTGCAATTTATATATATTAGATAGAAAAAACATTCCGTCATATAAATGTGTTAAAAAATTCTTAATAAACAACAACACAAAAATAGAACTGCAAACATACAATGGATATGATTCTTTAACCTTTATGCATTAAACAACCCTTAACGATTTGATATGCCATTAACATCACTCAATCTTTTATCGTAGATCCTTAGGATCTTTTTTATTTCAGCTATCTCGCTTTGGATTCTATATTCTAAAGATGTTTACCTAATTCCCTTTCATTGTAACTAAGGTGTGTCCTCGTGGTGTAATGGTTAAAGCGATGGACTGCGGAATCGTCGTAAGCGAGTTCGTACTCCAGTCGCGCTATTACGTTCACTTTCAGGCAAATACCCTTGGGTGAAGGTATGAAACCCGTTATCCTCCCAGCTATGAGTTAAATAGGGCCATTACTGTTCTTCTAGGAGAATAGCTTTGGCATTAAATAACATACAAAGGTTGATATGCCATTAAACAAAGAAACCAAACCAATCATCGTAACTAAGTCGTGCCGAAGACATTTTCTTGAACGATATTTTACTGATTTTAACATTTTTCATTAGAATTTGATATCATAGATCATCTGAACTCGTCTGACGTAACTCCTATTGAGCAGTTTGAATGATTCTTTATAAATAAGTTTACATATTATTTTTATATTTCCTATTACAGAACCTGATTTACTAAATTTGATCGATGTATGATAATCTTCAACCTTTTCAGACGTGAGATTTAGTGAGCCGTAAATAGTTATAATGAAACACTGCCACTTTTCATTTGATTAAATCAGACACCTATTCGTTCCAGGCAATATTTAAACGCTCTCATAACAGATGTCTGATGAAACCGTAACCTCGGTTAGTATTCAACTTGAAATGGATCAACATAACACAATCCCACTAAACATGAAAACATACCTTAGTAGAAGCAAACCTTGAGCTGTGCTTAGTTAGTAAGAGGAGGATAACTCTTCCCTGGCTTTAGCTGGACCGTCTGGCATTCGTGCCGGACGGGGTATCGAAACCAATGGCAGATTTGAAGCCGAAAGGCCACTAGGTTCGGCTGAGCCACCTTCGGTTGGGTGAGCTGCAACATTGACACCCTTGCTCCCCTTGTATAGCACTGGGCCAGCAAGGCTTATCAGGCCAACATTGCAGTAAGTGGACCGATGACCTGCATAGGCCACCAGGTTTCAAATCTCGGCTCGTGTCCGACCTTCCTTTCTCCTAATCCCCAATTTAACTCGGCCTTGGAGTCATTAACCTTGTGTCAAGTCCTGTCTGGTGGAAGCAGTGACAAATACTGCTTAGTTTTTAGTATCCCACTGTTTATTTGCCATAGGTAGGGCTTGCATTACGCTGGCTGTATCTACTACAGTGAAGTAACACTCCAACAAAAAAAGCTCTCCTGGTTATGACCCTGAATAGTATCTGATGGTTAGGCTCTAGTTCTTGTACTCAAAGGAATGTTGAGTACCCATTCATGGAAATTACATCCAGGTTCTATCTGACCCCTTACCGTTAGTGTTGTATACTCACAACCATAATGATATCAATAACAACAGTACATATACAAATGCAAATACAGGGAAATACAAATATACATGGCGACTCCGTTCTTCAGGTACGAACGTTCATTAGCTTCTGGACTTCAGTTCGTCGACACGAGGAGAGAGAGAGACACAATTCTTAAAAGTCTTTCGTATCAGACTATGCTAACAAAACTCAAACGCTCGGCACATCTCGTGGAGTTTTAGATCTCAATTCATCTTCGCTGGTCGGGACCCGAAAAACTTAACCGAATTCCTCAATGGTCGGAACCCCAACTTCTCAACACCATGGTCGGAACTCAACTTTAACTGTCAGCTTACATGGCCCAAGTCAACTCCAAACACCTCGACTCCATGACAGAGATTTCAATTCTCTGTGCCCCAATGGTAGAGACAAAAATTGTCTGCCTGCCTGGCCTATAGTCAACTCCAAACTGACACTTTTCAAAATCTTCAAATTTTCGCGACCATCATTTCCGGGCATGACGTCATTCACACTCCAGCCTTGTTTCCTATCTGGGGTTTATTATGACAATTGTGATTGTCATATCCTTTGCGCGCGAGTGCAAAACTGTACTCAATGTCTGTGCACCTGAACTAAGAGCCGAATAGTTCAAAGCCCAACCAATCTGAATGATAAAATAAAAAATCATTAGTACCTTTTAAGCTCAGATTTTTGAGCCAAATAGTAATTATTTGTATTAGTTTTTATTGATCATATGATTGTGTGTAGAATATTTGTATTAATAATAATCACTTGTAGATATGATTATTTACTAAATTTAGGTTAGTTGGATTTTAGTGTATATACAGATTATTTAGTGGCAAATCCTGTTTATACATACTTGTATATATTAAATATAAAGATTCGTAGATAACATTTTCAAACGATCCTGCCCTTATTATAACATTTGAATTTAACACTAATTGTTCTATCCAACAGTATTCATTCAACTGCACTGTCAATTTGTTCCAAGTATTGTGATGTTTTACCAATAATTCTATTTTGCATACAGGTAAAATGTTTTAAGTATTCCACACAAATAGTTTTATTTGCACACAGACAAATTGTTCCAAGTATTGTTATCAATCACTAACAATTCAATCAGACATCATTTATTTGCTTACATGCACTTAAGTGACCAAGCACTTTTCTTTCTAATAATTCGATTTAACATTAGTAACTTGTTCATACACAGTTTAAATATTAAACGGTTGTATTTCTTTTGCCTTTCCGTTTTATTACCTACTTTTATTTCATTGTCTTCTAACATCTCTCTTTTTCTTTCTTTCCTTTCCTTAATTATTCAAGTTCTTTTTCTTTCTTTGTCCTCTTCGAAAATGTCCGGGGATCATTAAATAACTTTCCAGACTTTTTTCGTATAGGCACTTTTATTGAGAGTACACACATGAAACTCTAGTCCCTTTCGAAGTAATATCCTCCGGCTGCAATGCACTTGTTTTACCGTTCCAACTACATCTGGAAGGCCCCATGGAAGTCCTATTGTGTAAACGTGTCAATGAACTTTGTCACAGCCTCTTTCATCTCCTCAATTGTCTCATAACAACAGCCTCTGAGCTTAGGGAATAAGCAAAAGTCACAGGGAGCAAGGTCTGGACTATAGAGAGGCTGAGGAACTGTCTTGATACCTATTTTGGTCAAATAGTCTGTGACAAGGAGGGAGTTGTGAACTGGTATATTGTCCTGGGGGAAATGCCACAGACCCAATTTGAAGAGTACTGGCCTCTTCCGACGGAATCTCTTCCTGAACTCCCTTGAAAATTCAACATAGTAACCCTAACCCTAAACCTTTGGCCAATCAACTCTGGTCTATTGACTTCCTTACTCCTCCTACACCTCTCATCATTCCTCAAAGACTCCCTGGCTTCCTTGAATCTCTTATGCCACTCAAAAACCGGTGCTCGATTCATGCAAGATGCTCCAAAAGCAGTCTCAAGCATTCCATACGTTTTTGTGGCATTTCTTCCGAGTTTAAAACAGAATTTTATTGCATTTCGTTCTTCTAAAGTGTCAGATTGCATTTCTGAAATTCACCAGCAGTAACAATCAGGTTTTAGTAGGGTGTATTCCAATTGCTGCTGTAGCTGTTCATTTTAAGCTGAAATCATAAAAATTGGTCAGCCATCTCATACGATGTATAGCAATAACATACTGAATATTCAAGAGTCTAGGATAATTTTAAATTCCTGTCCAAAAAAGTCAGGAAACTTATTAAATGCCCCACGTATTTCTTTTGCTCTAGTTTCGCTCTCTGATTTTCTTTTCTTTCCACTGATCTTTCTTTCTTTCATCACATCTTAAGTCTCTTCCTTTCTTTTTTCTTTCTTTCCTGCATTTCCTTAAATTGTGTGGCTGTTTGTTTGTTTCTTTCTTTCTTTTTTTCTTCCCACTCCTTCTATTATTCATTCCACCAATTTTTTTATTCTGCTCTTTGTCTCACTTCAGATGTGATTTTGTTTACCATGTTTTCCCCTTTTCTTCAATATTGATTTTTAATCTTTACTCTAGAATCAATCAGTCAAAAATTTCTATAGTTATCTTTTTTCTTTTCTTTTGCAATCATTTTGACCTTCCTTCCTTCCTTCCTTCCTTCGTCACATTTTACACGTTTTTCGAACTTCTAGAACGACAAAAATCTTTATTTAATATCCATTTTCAATTACATTTTCTTGAATAAACGTCTGCTAATGCGTCTCCAGTATGACCAGAAAGTTTACTCCCCACAAAAAAAAAAAAAAAAAAAAAATGAATAAAAAATAACCCAAACGACAAAAACTGCGAATTACTACAATGTTTTAACGATGCACATAAACTGATATATATCTATGTATATTTAGTCTTTACTCATTCAGCACTGAATGGCACCAGCTTGGTATTTGTTTGATTAGCAATTACAGTATTGATAAAATCAAATCATCGTATTGCGTCATAGAATGAAGGGTCGTCAATATTTCTCTTTAAGTAAAAGCTAATAATGGCGTCACGGCTGGATGCTCTGGTTTGTAATGGACACATTAATGGGATGAAATTATTGTCGACTAGAAAAATAAAAGAGTTGTCATTGATTTTTATTGAACGACAAAGTAGACGGCAGGAAGAATGTACCCAAGAATCTTTCACTAACATTTTTGGAACCTTGACGAGAAAAAAGGGCTCTTACCGTAGAACCACTCTAACAGATATTTTAGAGTCTTTTATGGGCATAGCTAGTGAGAGTATTATCTCATAACTATATGCTGATTTTATCTATCTATCTATCTATCTATCTATCTATCTCAGGATGTTCATAAGTGTTTATCTCTGTCTTATTTTTTTTGTTTGTTTGTTTCTTTTATATTTCTTTAAAAGACTATTAATATCTATATATCAATCAAAGTCTCTTTTTTCTATCTATCTATCTATCTATCTATCTATCTATCTATCTATCTATCTATCTATCTATCTATTCCCTCCCAGTCACGAAAAAAGAGGCTCCTTGGTTATGAGTATAAACTGTATCCAGACTGAGGCTTCAGTTCTGGAGCTCTGGATGTCTGTGTGAATGTTTTCTTCGCTTATTTTAACGGCACGTCAAACCATCTAGTGTAATTTATGCCTATTCATTTGGGAATTACCTACAAAGTGCATTTATTTTAATATTTGTGTGTAGTTTCTTGAGGTTGTTGCTCACAGTTATATGATATCAGATATTTCTATGTAATACAAATAATTTGCTTAGGACATAGGTTATAAGGTTTAAAGGCTTATCCAACCATTAATGCTTTTAATACCTAATCCTATTGTTGGTTGGGTTTTATGGCATATCAACCTTTGTTGGTTATTTAACGCCAAATCCATTTTTATGTAAATAATCAGTTCTATTTCAAACAATTCTGTTTAGCGTGAGTACACAGTTTAATTGTCAAAAACATATCAATTTCAAACTATTCAGTCTATTCAAGCAGTTATGTATAACTATTCAGTTTAGTGTAAGTACAGGTTCAATGTCAACATTTCTATCTCAAGCCATTCAGTTTAGTCAGGCAGTTCTAATTCAGCTAATTCAGTTTAGTATAACTACAGATTTTGTTTACACACAGTTAAACGTCAAATCAGTTCTATGATAAACAATTCAGTTTAGTGTAAATACAGTTTCAACGTCAAAAAACAGTTCTATTTCAAATAATTCAGTTTAGCATAAGTATGCCGTTAGTTCTATTTAACCCATAGATAGGGCCCTGTCATGACCACACCGGGCCAGAGTGGACCTGGGAGCGATGGAAATAAAGGGGTACTCCGCATTCCCCAAAGCTCCAGCATCACTGGAACCTCACCATCAGATTCTTTAGTGTCATATCCATGATACTCATGGGGGGGGGGTTACCCCTCTGCAGAGGTGCAGTCGGTGTATATCACAGCCCCAACCGACTGGGCAACCGAATCCTGTTTATATGTACATATCGTATGATATTTAAGTGAATATGTAGCAGGAAATATTAATTTTAAACCAGTCAGAGTTCATTTATTTTCACAGTTAAATGGTTTCAAGTATTGCTAATTATAATGCTTAAATTTGCACACAGTTAAATGGTTTCGAGAAGTGATTTCCCTACTGAAACTGTTTTTTTTTTTTTTTTTAAATAATCCAAATACTCAATGTAATAGAATTATATATGAAAGTATAACAGAAAGATGTCACTGATGAAATTCACTTTTTTAAACAATCCAA